>CP126203.1:3617142-4220000 GCA_030272155.1 Tetradesmus obliquus
GGCGGCACATGCTCAATGTCGCCCGTCAGCTTCTTGGCTGCCTCCACCAGCTGCTCATCTGCAGGAAGCATGCGACAGCGGGGCCAAAGGGTTGCATAGGCAGCTATGCGGTGTCGTGAAATTGTGTTACGTGGCTGCTTGCGTAAGCCGATCGCCTGCAAAAGAGAGCAGCAACAGCAGGTGAGAGGCGTGATGTGAGCGCGGACCAGCTCGTGCAGGCGCTGGCCCTGGTGGTGCAGCGCGCTGAACATGGGCGGCACCTGTTCGATGTCACCCGTCAGCTTCTTGGCTGCCTCAACCAGCTGCTCGTCTGCAGGAAGCATGCGGCACATTGGCAAAAAGGTTACAGCGGCAGCTGCTCAGTGCCGTGATTCTGCGACGTGCCAGCTTGCGCAAGCCGATCACCTGCAAAAGAGAGCGGCAACAGCAGGCAACAAGCGTGACACGAGCTCCGATCAGCTCGTGCAGGCGCTGGCCCTGGTGGTGCCGCGCGCTGAACATGGGGGCACCTGCTCGATATCGCCAGTCAGCTTCTTTGCTGCCTCAACAAGCTGCTCATCTGCACAGAAGAAGATTCAAGGAGGGCAATCACCAGGCACCCAAAGCGGCTGTGATGGCGCCAGTCGGCTTTCTGATGCTTGAATCAGCTGCTCATATGCAAGAGGAGACAGCAGCAAGACATCAAGCAATGACGCCAAACAGCACGCTGAACATGGGGGCACCTGTACGTTGCTGGTCGGCGATACATCTTGCCATTGTATCCATCAGTGTACAACGCTTTCACACGCACTGCATTCGGCCGTGCCACACCTGTGATGTGCTCCCAGGGCAGCCGCTCATTCACTTCCAGCTCCGCGTCCAGGCTGGGCGTGCCCTCGCCCAATTTGAGTGTGCCGCTGTATTCCTTGTGCGCTGCCATGAAGCCCTCAATCGACTTGGTGCCAAGACCTGCAGGCAATTGTTACAAGTGTATTGCTTTTAGTCAGTTGTTTGCACTGTAGCCCAGCTTGAGTGTGCCGCTGTACTCCTTGTGCGCAGCCATAAATCCCTGAATGGACTTGGTGCCAAGACCTGCAGGCATGTACCGGTTGTGTAGTTTACTGCTACTTTCATAAACATAGCTACCTCAGCATAACCTAGGTAGATCTCCTGCATAGGAGGATGGAAACAAAAGAAAGGCCCTAGTAAAACCAGCGCATGCAAGCATGGTGCTGTTGTGCCTGCTTGATAGGTATCATTGCATGATTATGTGGCCTCTGCTGCTTAGCAGAAGTAACTGTTCTGGCTGTGACAGTTATGCCAGCCGCACCTGTGCAGATGATGAGTAGGCCTGTGGCTGCAGGATCCAGGGTCCCAGCATGGCCCACCTGCAGCAGCAGCAGCAGGGTGCATTGTCTGTACATACTCCAACAGGGGCTGGTAACTTGGGTTGTGCACTGCTGGTACGTTTTTCACGGCATGTAGCTGGCATGTTACTTCAGCTGCTTTGCTGCAGACCCTGGTCAATCTCATGCAAGTAAAATGTTCGCAGCATGACTTGCAGGAACACTTGCAGGAACATCAATGCCGCCCGCAATGCACATGTCGCTCGTGCTGCATGCAGCAGTGCCTTTGTGTACCTTTTTGACACCCAGCCGCTTCATTGCGCCCTTGATGGCATTGCAGGCGTCAAATGAGGTCCATGTTAGCGGCTTATCCACCAGCAGCACTGCATTGTTAAACACATCCAAGTCTGCTGGCAGGTCAGGTGCGACCACATGCGTAGGTGGCACCCTGCCGCTGCCGCCTCCGCTGCCGCCACTAGCAGTTGGGCTGCCAGGCTGCTGCTGCTGCTGCTGCTGCTGCTGCTGCTTGGGTTTGCTGCAGCTATCCTGGCCGACAGGAGCTGCTTCTGCAATGTCATCTGCAGCTGCTGCTGCCGCTATTACAGGGGCAGCAGTGCTGCGGCCAAACTCCCTGCTGTTTGCTCCTGCTGCTGCGGCTTCATACAGTTCATCTAGCACGTCCTCGACAGCTGCTGGCGCTGCTGCTGCAGCATCAGGCGCTGTCCTGCTGCTGGGTGCTGCATCTTCTGCCCCGTACAATGCATCTAACAGATCCTCCTCAGCTGCTGCAGCAGCTGCTGCTGCTGCTTGCCCAGGCTGTGGTGAATCTTTGCTAGCTGGTGTTGGTGCTGCATCACTGTACAGGGCTGCAAGTTCATCTTGCTGGCCTGCTGCGACTGCTTGGGGTGTTGCTTTTGCACGCACAGATCGCTCCCTGGCATGCGAGGCGGCAGCAGCAGGTAGATGCAGTGCAGCAGTGAGGTGCGGTGACTGCCGGCAACACAGTGCTGCTGTGGGTCTGTGTGTGTCCTGTTTGAGGGCCCTAGCTGCAGCTTGAGAAGCTGTGCACAGCAGGGGTGACCTGGCGCTGCTGCTGCTGCTGCTGCTGCTGCTGCTGCTCCTGGCTGCAGAGCGCAAGGCGCGCAGGGGCTGCATCTGCATGATTAGTCTCGTTCTGCAGCTGTTCAGTAGCATCCACCAGAGCTGCAAGGCAGACAGGCGAGAGCAATGCTTGAGCATAGGCTGGGTGGTGCTTCTCACTGCAGCAGGCTTGACCTGTTACAGGACAGTAGCTGTGCTGCTAGCTCGCTTGCAACTCACCCAGTTTCTGCTGGGAGCTCAATGTCTTCTGCTGAACGCTTGGACATGAACCTAGCGCCGTGTTGCGCTGAGTTGCCCTCGGCAGGCTTTCGGTAGGTGCCGCCGGTGCGGTCTGCTGGATGGCTTGGACACCGTTTGTTAGCAGCTCTTGACACAATTATTAAAGTGCTGCAGCGCACTACGCTAAGCCCCCTCTGCACTTGGTGTACTGACAACCCTACATATGTCATGTACAGGATACACTTCATTTGCTGTTGTTCTGTGCTCTACGCACAAATCATCGATTGAACTTAAAGATTGGTTGATTAAGGTTTTCTCTGATTATGGCATCGCTGCCTCGGCTAGCCTCTGATGGCAAACATTGGGTGACTTGCCGTGCTGGCACAGCTGTTGCACCTACAATAAACCAATTCCCTGTAAAGGTGTGCGATACACTTGCAATTTGGTGATAGATCAAGTTTCCAACCATGTCATATACAGCCCGTTAAGGTTACTGCAGTGCTTTCACAGTCAAGGGCATCATCATGATGCCATGTTGGCACATGTCCAAGTGGCAGCACCATCAGCAGGTACACACTGACCATCATCGTAACTTTTCAGTTCAGATTGGTTCACCGCAGAAATGTGGCCACAGAACCGCTCGAAATGTTTGAAGGCAGAATTCCATCCTGCACTGCAGAGCCCTCAACCACCACAATGACACCTCCTCATTCAAGCCATGTTATCACGCTAGACTCTCCAAAGTGTACTTTAAAGTTCATTTGAAAGAGTCTGGGCACTACATTTACAAGTGTGTCGCGCCTCCCAATACAAACCGACAGTTCAGCAGTCATCGGAAAATGCAGCAGTCTGCCGCGGTGACATCTCTAAAACATTTCATGTGCTATTAGCATATCATCGAGCGCGATGGACGTGGGCGAGCCTAGTAGCCCTGCCTATGCAGCGCTGGGCTACTCGGCAGGCCTAGGGCAGGACCCGGTCGCTCTATCTCGCAACGCAGACATTGATGAACAGGAAGCGATAGCTGCATGTCAGGAAGAGTGGCTGGCAAGCACACGTCGCCATGTCAAGCGGAAAGAGCGGCAGGAGATGGCCTCCAGGTGCTGCTGGCATGGAGTATCTTAGGGCTTGCTGATGCTATGCTAGATTCACACGTCCTTCAAAGCGGTTGTTTCTACATCAAAATGGTCGTATGGACAGCATTGCAGGCATGCGCGCAGGGGCAGTGCACACACCACAGCAGGCAGTACTGTACTTGCCACCAGCGGGCACTACAAGTAGATGTTGGCAGCACAGCTCAAGTCTGCTGCACCCGCAGCATCCACAATTGTCACTATTAGTTCATCTGGAGCTGATGCACTTTCCTGCAGGCTGCTGTCAGTGGGGGACAAGCCAGGGCATGACTTCTTCCGGCTGCTGGCTCAGAAGCTTGAGGAGTACCAGGTGCCCATGCCAACAGTGCAGATTGAGTACAAGAACCTCACAGTCAAGACACAGGCAATGGTTGGAAGCGCAGGCATCCCAACTGCAGGCAACTTTGGTCCGCAGCTGCTCAAGGTGAGCATGAGCCTGGAGCAGGTGTGAGGTGATTGATACACAGCAGCCCAAGCAGCAAAGAGATGCAGTAGCCAGCCCTGCATCTACTTGCTACTTGCAGGACAGCAATTTTGCAGGTGCACAGCTGCTGCCCTATTCTGCTGGTACTAGCATGACGTGTCGCTTCATAAAGCAGTGCGGCTGCCTTTTCTCCCTGACACAGCTGTTGCTGCGCTCTTCCTGCAGGCTGCTTTTGGAATAGGCAAGGGAGCGCACACACAGGAGCTGACCATCCTGGATGGGCTGAACGGTGTGCTCAAGCCGGTAAGGAGGAGTCGTTCACTGGAACGAATGCTGTCGTCCACTCTTTACCCCAACAGAAACACACACAACCTTCAGGGATTCACTGCAGGCTTGGATAGCACTCAGTGGCGCAGGTGAAATGGAGCAGCGACCTTGGAGAGCTCCCGCTTCTCGACATGCATGTTCAGCCAGCCAGTCAGAGATCTTGCAGGACCCTCAACCATGTGCAAGCCAGCTGAAGCATGCCAAGGGCACCAACACCACCTGTGTATGTGGTTGTGCTATGTGTGTAGGGACGCTGCACGCTGCTGCTGGGCCCACCAGGCTCTGGCAAGACAACCTTCCTGCGCGTGCTGGGCAACCGCCTCAGGGGCTGCAACAGGCTGCAGGTGCTTCTTGGCGGCTTTCAGTGCATAATTTGCTTGGTGCTTGCAGGACATAGGCTAATCAAGCAGACTAAAGCAGCAGAACAGGTCAGAGCTATGCTATTAACCAGCAGCAGCTGCAACACCAAGCAGGCATCAGCCATTGAAGCAGCAGATAGGGTAAGCAATCCTGGCCGTGTACCTCTCACTATGCTCCTCACTATGCTTGGGACGGAGACAGACACAGACAACAGCAACCACATGGGTAACATGTTTGGCTCTCTGTTGCTGCAGGTGTCTGGCTCAATCCTGTACAACGGCCACAACAAGGACGAGTTTGTAGTGGAGCGCACAACAGCATTTGTGGATCAGGTGAGGCAAGGCGTTGTTCAATGGCGCTCTCTGCTGCTGATAGTTACTAGTATGGGTGCAGTGGAGGCTGCCTGCTGTGTGCGTGACTGCTGGTGTAATCTTGCTTCCCTGACTGCATGTGTAGAAGTGCACAGTGGAGCTGAGGTGTCCTGCTGTGCAACTGCTGCTGCAGCACGACAACCACATCCCCAACCTGAGCGTTGCGGAGACAGTGAAATTTGCGCACGTCTGCCAGCGCGGCTACAGGGAGCCAGAGTTCAACCTGTCTGGCGAGCTGTGCAGGGCCAAGGTGTGCAGGCTTGGCAGGCAGTTGGGCAAAAACTTCGTTGGCAGCCAGGGTGGCATCAGCAGTGGCTGGCCGGTATGCTGCGGCAACAGTTTTGACAGCCAAAGCACACTGCTCCAGGATGCCCACCAGCAGCTGAGCTGTTGCGGAGCAATGCAGGCGCCAGGGCAGCCCATCTCCTGCACTTGCAAGTCAGATGCAAATCATCGTTCCTGCAACCGTGTTTGGGTTTTGCCGAAGCATCTGCCCCCTCACGACCTGTTTCGCACTTCCTGCAGGTGATGAGCGTGGCCGGCAGCATGCAGCAGCTGGCAGCGCAGCCAGGTCAGGCCTCGCTGCCACCGCGCGGCTTCTCGCCCAGTGTCAGCCGCAGGCAGACGTCCAACATGGGCGATGAGCTGGACAACTGCATGGTGATGGACGAGATTGAGCAGCTGATCACGGAGGTGTGGGGCACTGGCGTGAAGACGGAGGTGGTGATGCGGCTGCTGGGACTGGGCCACTGCAGGTGAGCTTTGGTTGGGTGCAGCAGCAGGCACAACACACACTTGCTGGCGTGTGGTTGAAGCAGCATAGGCCAGCAGTTTATGCTGTAAACTGTTTTGTTGTTACTGGTTGTCTACCAAGCAGGGTTGCCAGTGGTGCTGCAATAGCATCGATTAGCTGGCTGCCATGTACGAAAAATTGCTCATATTGCGTGCGGTGCGGCTGCCGCAGGGACACCATGGTGGGAGACGGCGGCCTGATGATGCGCGGCATCTCTGGCGGCGAGCGCAAGCGGCTGACGACGGCTGAGATGGTGGTGGGGCCGCAGCGCGTGCTGCTCATGGACGAGATCAGCACAGGGCTGGACTCGGCGACACTGTTCAGCGTCATCTCCTTCTTCACAGCGGTGCGTGTTGGCTGGTGCAGGTGGCATGTGAAAAGCAGCAGTCGTCATGCTGCCTGTCTCTTGCAGCTGCTAGGTTACTGAACCAATTGTGGGGAGAGCTTACCCCTGCACACCCCAATCAGCAGTGGTATGCACCCCTTGCAAGCCTGCTGACTGATGTGTGCCGCGGCTGCTGGCTTGCAGATGTCGCATGCGCTGAACCTGACAACCATTATCAGCCTGCTGCAGCCGCCGCCGGAGGTTTTCAACATGTTTGATGACCTGCTGCTGCTGGCCAACGGCAAGATGCTGTACCACGGCCCGCTGCAGGTGAGTTTGCCGCATCTTTGACCAGCTGCAATGATTGCCAGTCACTTGAAGGTACCATCTTACTGTGCATTTGTCCAACAGCCATGCCGCTTGTGCAGGGCGTTGTTTCATCAGGCACGCTCCGGCAGGGTTGTTGCCTGTAGCGCTCAGATACTGCCGCCACTGCCTCTGCTGCCGCCTGGTACATTCAGCATGCGCTGCGGCACTTCACGCAAATGGGCTTCCAATGCCCCGTGCGGAAGGATCTGCCCAGCTTCCTGCTGGAGATCACAACACCAGCAGGTGTGTACTGGTGACGGTGGCAAGTTATGTTACAGACAGGCAGGCTCAAGCAGCTGCGGTGTTTACGACTGCATGTTCATCAGCAGCAGATGCAGCAAGCAGGTGTTTGACACGGCGACCCTACTGCATGATCACACTTCTGCTACGGGGGTAAGAAGCAGAGCAGGCTGCCATCAAGCCATGTTACCTTCAGGCCTGCCAGCAACATGCCCTCAATACTGTGACCTTGTCTGCTGTGCAAATGCTGCAGGCCAGCTGGAGTTTGCCAGCAAGCAGCTGGTGGCAGCAGTGCAGGCCAACACCGGGAGCATGGCGGGGCCGTCAGGCATGCTGCTGTCGCTGGACCAGATGGCGAGCACCTTCTGGAGTGAAAGCTCAGCAGGTGATTTGCCAAAGGAGCAGAGATAGCAGCAACAGCAGCAGCATGAGATGCACACTATACGTTGTTGAAATCAGCAGCAGGACAGGACGCAAGACAGTGCCAATGAGGTGGAATGAACATCTGTGAAGTACTGCGCCATGCTCATATCCGCCGAGCAATGTCTGGTGCATGCTGATGTGATCCAGCAATGTTGCGCTGCTGGAGGGCTCACTAGCTCATGCCTGTAACTTTCATCCCAGGTAACGCCATGGTGCAGCAGCTGTCAGAGCCGTTTGACCCGCTGATGAGCCACCCAGCAGCGCTGGAGAAGCGCCGCTATGCGCTCAGCCCGCTGCAGGCGATTGCTGTGTGCACGCGGCGCCAGGCTAAGCTGGTGCTGCGCGACAAAGTGCTGCTCAAGGGGCGCATGCTGCAGGTGCGTGTCACAACTCTGCTTGCCTGCGTGATTGCATGTGGCGGCATGTGTGCAATATGCCAGCCAGGAATATGTCTAGTTGGGCTTTGCTCTCTAGTATGCAGGACACTCGCCATCTGCTGGTTGAGCATGCGCTAGCACTGCCACCGTCAGCATGTATCCGGGGCCCTTCAACACCCACACAGCTGCCATAGAGGCTGTCCTCAAATGGACTAGCGCTGATGTCCCCTTGCCACTCTTGCCATTGCAGATCATCGCTGTCAGCTTGATGGTGGGCTCGCTGTTCTTCCGGCTGAGCCATGGCGTGAGCGACGCGCGCAGCTTCTACGGCGCGGCCTTCATGGTCATCCTGTTCATGTCCATGGGCTCCATGCCGCAGATCGGCATGGTCATGGCGCAGAAGGGCGTGTCGCTGAAGCACAGGGACAGCCTGCTGTACCCGGGCTATGCACATGGCGCGGTGAGCTGCTGCTGCGTGCGTTGGATGAAGTACACAATAGTTGCGCTGCTTCAAAGCTGCTTTTTTGTCTGTCCAGTGCACACCTGTTCACCACAGCAGTGGCTTTGGGGTGACAAATGTGCTGCTTGTGTGCGTGCAGGCCATGGCGCTGAGCCAGCTGCCGGTGTCTGTGGTGGAGGCCACGCTGTTCAGCTGCATCATCTACTTCATGGTGGGCTTCCACATGAAGGTGAACTACTTCTTCATCTTCTGGGTGGTGGTGGTGGCCAGCAACCTGTGCCTCACCGCGCTGTTCCGGCTGCTGGCGGTGCTGGCGCCCAACCCCACGCTGGGCGCAGCATACGGCGGCCTGGCGCTGCTGATCCTCATCCTGACCAGCGGCTTTGCGATTGTGCGGGGCAGCATACCGCTGTACTGGATCTGGGCGTACTACCTCAGTCCGGTGAGCAAGACTGTGCTGCCATAGCGAATCTGTTTCTCTGTACTTGATGAACGATGGGCCTTGCAGCATGCTTTAAACATACGCCGCACAGCGCTACCAGCAGTGTTGCTAGCCGACATGCTCTGTGTACGCATGCGCAGCAGACGTGCTGGCTGCCACGCGTGATATTCCAAACCTATGTTGCTGACCCTCACTCTGCCTTGCGCTGTGCAGTTTGCGTACGCGCTGCGCGCTCTGGTCATCAACGAGTTCCGCTCCCCCCAGTGGTCACAGAAGGTGCTAGGCGTGCCTGGTGCCTACACCATGGGCCAGGCAGCGCTGATCTCATTTGACTTCTACACAGATGAGAACTGGATCGTCATTGGCATCGCCTTCCTGTGAGTTGGCAACACACAAGTCTCAGCTGACTTTGCGATGCCCCCTTTGTTGTGGAGACGACATTAATGACTTGCTGCACATAGCTGGCCGGTCCAACACATTGAGCAGTTGCAATTAGTTCTGCTAGCCTGTGCTGCACTAAATGCAGGCCTCCCTTGGTGCTCTGTGCGTTTGCAGGTTTGGCGCCTACATCATCCTCAGCGCAGCCACCTGCCTGGCGCTGGACTGGGTGACTGGGCCCCAGAAGGTGGCCCACGTGCCAGATGCAAAGCAGCTGGAGCTTGTGCGCGAGGCGGCAGAGCAGCGCCGGGCAGAGGCGCAGCTGCAGCTGCTGCGGCGCCACCAGGAGGCCGCAGCTAAAGCCACAGGCATGTCCCGCCTGTCAAAGGCGACCCGGCGCAACTCCCATGCAGCAGGCACATCCACAAATGGATCGAACACGACAGCCAGCAGCTTGTCCGGCTCTCCCAGGCACTACAATGGCGGGGCTGCTGCTGGGGACAACGGCAGCACGTACAGCAGGGGATCACATGAGGGTGGCTGGCGGGCTTCCCTGGCAGGTGGGCTGCAGCACTTTGTTCTGTACAGCCTGTTTGTCTTTTGGTATCCTGTCCTGGTTCCCTGTGCACATACTTTTAAACCTGCAAACTGAGAGTCGACGCTTCGGTGTGTGTGCTTGTCTGCACATCACGCAGCCTGCCACATGATCATCATTCTGCATATGCGGCACGCATACCCTGTTCACCTGCATGCATGTGCATAACCGCTCTCTGTGTGCGCTCTCTCCTTGCATAGGTGCCACCAACAGCTTCAGCAGCGGCCTGCACCTTGTCAAGAGTGCGTTCAGGCCATCAGACCCTGGCGAGGTGTTCTCGCCGCGCGCTGTGCGCATCAACATGGATGGCGGGCTGGACTTCACCCCCATCACACTGGTGTTCCAGGAGCTGAGGTGTGTACCAAGGGCCAGGTGCCTTTCAGACTGCGTAACTGGTACAGTGTGTCGTGATAGGTGTTGCGAGCATCTGGTGTAGCAGAGTGCTGCCACAATGCCGGCATGCTCATGCACAAATCACAATTTTTGGACTTTGAAAGGCTTGGCCTGTGTTTCCCGCCCTTGATCTCACACACATGTTCGCTTGCTATTGCTGCAGGTATTTTGTGCCGAACCCATCGTACAAGAAGGGGGGCTGGGGCCTGCTAGGCAGGTCCAACAGCAGCCACAACAGCAGCATAGACCCTGGCTTTGCGCGCGACGCGGCACTGGGCCCTGTCACGCCCAGCAAGGTCACGCTGTCAGCTCGCAAGCAGCGATTCAGCAGGGACGCAGAGGCTGGCCGGGCCTGGTCGGGTGCGGGGGACAGGGCCGCTGTCCTTGGCGCAGCAGCAGATGTGGCTGCGCTGCCGCCGCCGAAGGAGCTGGAGCTGCTGAAGGGCGTGAGCGGGCATGCAGTGCCTGGCAAGCTTATGGCGCTCATGGGCGGCTCTGGAGCAGGTAAGGGACAGCAGCACGGAGTGCATGTGTATTCAAACACCCTTGCCGCTCAACAGCTGCACTTGATTGCAGCTCCAGCGCAGCCACTAGAACATGCACATATAAGGCACCACACATCAACGAGCATCCGCATCTTCATCATTTAATCATGCTTGCAGGCAAGACCACGCTCATGGACGTCATCTGCGGCCGCAAGACCGTCGGGCGCACCACCGGCCACCTGCTGGTCAATGGCCAGCCCATTGTCAAGTCCAGCTGGAGCCGCGTGGTTGGCTATGTGGAGCAGATGGACGTGCACACGCCGGCACAGACCGTGATTGAGGCGCTGTGGTTCAGCGGGCGGCTGAGGCTGAGCCCGAAGGTGTCCGACCAGCAGGTTGGTGCTGTGTGCTGTAAGCGGGCTGGGGAGGTTGTCGTAGCACGCTTGGTTGATGCAGGCGCCTCACAGGGCAGTACATGCAGCTTGTGAATACTCATAGCTTGCTGTCTGCTGGCAGGGTTGACGCGGTGCTGTCTGCCATGATGACATGTGCAACTGCACAGGTGCGTGCATACATGGGGCAGTTCATCGATGTATGGCATTGCGCCCTGCCGTAATACGCTTTACTGCACTTCTTGTGGTGCTGCCTGCCTTCACACTGTTTGTGCCTGCGCAGGTGCGCGTGTACGTGGAGCAGGTGATCAACATCAATGCGTTGTGCTTGCCGTCATGTGCTTACCGCGCATTGTGTGGTGCTGCCTCTGATTTGACTCAACCCGCAGGTGCGCGCGTACGTGGAGCAGGTGATTGACATCGTGGACCTGACCGACCTGTCCTTCAGCCTGGTGGGGCTGCCGGGTGGTGCAGGCGGCCTCAGCACAGAGCAGCTCAAGCGGCTGACGATTGCGGTGGAGCTGGTGGCCAACCCCAGTGTGGTGTTCATGGACGAGCCCACCTCAGGTTGGTGTTTTGCTGCCTTTGTCTGAGCGATAGAAAGTGATATAGCTTTGCAGTGGAGCTGGTGGCCAACCCCAGTGTGGTGTTCATGGACGAGCCCACCTCAGGTGTGGCATGGCATTGCGATACATCAACCAGGCTGCGGTTGCCAGCTTGTGACACAGCTGCTCACTGCAGCCACATCTGGGAACCCGTACACTCCCTGTGTACGGCCAAAAGCTAGTAGCTGCAGCCGGTACTGCAAGCACCTGTGATGGCTTCCCACATAATATCTTGTGTTCCCTTGTTGCTGTTGCAGGTCTTGATGCACGCGCTGCAGCCATCGTGATGCGTGCAGTGCGCAACGTGGCGCTGAGCGGGCGCACCGTGATGGTGACCATCCACCAGCCGTCCATTGAGATCTTTGAGGCCTTCGACACCCTGCTGCTGCTTCAGGTGGGGCTCTGTGCTGCCACTGTGCTTAGGTGGCCAACTGTCCCAGTTTCATTGTTCAACCAGCCATGCAATGCTGGTTCCAGGCATGTTTTCCCTGTCACTGGCGAGTGTTAGAAAAGAGCAGTTGCATCAGCTTGGTGAGTTAACTGCACATATAGCTTGCACTAGGCTGGCTGCAAATGTTGAAGCTTTGCTGTTGTGTGCTGCGCAGCGCGGCGGGCGCACCACCTACTTTGGGCCACTGGGCGATGAGAGCAGCCAGCTGATCTCGTACCTGCAGTGTGTGCCAGGTGAGACGGAAGTTTTATACAATAAGCAGTGCATGCCATACAGGACCTCTGGACACCATGTGCAACTTTGCACTGGGGCCAGTAGCGCGCCAGTTGCTGTGTAAGCACGAGCAGCTTGAGCCTTTTGCACGCAGGCACATGCAAAGTAGCAGCTGTTGCAACCATGCACCTGTCGTTGCAACTCTGATAGCTCTTCTGGCTACGCCAATCCCTGCGCAGGCACCTGCCCAATCGCAGCTGGCCAGAACCCAGCCACCTGGATGCTGGAGGTCACAGGCGGCAGCATGGCCATGGTCTCGCAGCCCAACAGCATCGACTGGCCTGGCGTGTACGCAGCCAGCAGCCTGGCGGCGAGCAATGCAGTGGAGTGTGAGCGGCTGGTGCAGGAGGGGCTGGCATCTGGCATGCAGCTGAAGATGACGTCCATGTACGCGCAGCCCTTCAACATCCAGGTGAGGGGTTTGAGCCACTGTTGCATGAGCAGGAGTCAAAGCATGAAGCTTTGACAACTCACAGTTAGTCATCCTGCAAATGACTAATCTCAATAAGATAGCGGCACTACGCTGAGCAATCAGCGGCTGTGGCTGATGCTGTGCTGACGGAAGCTGCGCACTATGTGTGCTTCATGTGGTGCTGCAGGTGCGCGAGCTGCTGCTCAAGTACTGGCTGGTGTACTGGCGCACACCCAGCTACACGCTCGCGCGCTGCTTCCTCACGCTGTGCGTGGCCTTCATTTACGGCTCCATGTACTTCAAGTGAGTGGCTGGGCAATGCTGGTCAGTGAATCGACACAGCATGTCAGGCACTGCTTTAGCATGGCGAGGAGTGTCATCATCACACAGCCGCGCCATGATGCACAAGGCAGCAACTGCATCATGCAAGCCTCCATCACGCGCTGGTGCGAATACGGTGGATCTACAGTCTGGTGCCAATGTAACACACGGCTGCTGTTGATGTGCCGCTGCGCAGGGCGGGCCACCTGCCCAAGCCGTACGCGGCCATGGGCAATGTGCAGAACATCATGGGCATCATGTTCTCCAGCACCAACTTCCTGGGCATGACCAACCTTATGGCAGTCATGCCGCTCGTGGGTGAGTGCAGTGCTGCATGGCCAGCTGTCAGCTGGCTGGCTGTTGCCGGATGTGGCAGTGGCAGTGTGTGCTGAGCACAGGCTGCCTGGGATGTATTTCCGCAGCAGCTGCTCAAGGCCAGCAGCAAGCGCGTGACCATGCTACATGGTAGTGGTGCAAGGTGTCTTCTGAATGGTTCTGCAGCCAGTCTTATGCAGCTGCTGTCGCTGTTGCTCATCATGCTGCTGAAGCCATCCCTTCATTGCTGCTGCGTGTTTCCCCTGCTAGGCATGGAGCGCGTGGTGTTCTACCGTGAGCGCGGTGCGCTGCCGTACGACCCCTTCGCATATGGCGTGGCCATTGCACTCGTGGAGATCCCCTACCTGCTCATCCAGGTGCGTTGCTGCAGCCCAGCAGCTGGTGTGCTGTGGCATGTGGCGCAGCACCACATGCAGCCAGTGTCCTGAACACTCGGTATAGTCTAGGGACGCCTGCTGCCTCTGTTGATTGTCAGACTCATCATGCATCTCCCATTGTTGCTGACCTCTCCTTTTGTTGCTGACCTCTCCTTGTGTTTTGCACCCTGCCCCTGCAGGCGCTGCTGTTTGTGCCAGTGATCTACTCCATGATCGGCTTCCAGGCACAGGCGGAGAAGTGCTTCTTCTACTTCATGATGTTCCTGGCCAGCATCAGCTTCTACACCATCTTCGGGCAGTTCATGGTGTATGTCACGCCCAGCCAGCAGATCGCACAGGTGCGTGTGCTTGAGCTCGCTCTTTGTTGTTGTACTCGACTGTGGTCGGTCATCCTCCGCGCTTAGATTTCTCATGGAGTGTGTGCTGCAACAGGTTTGCAGTGCTTCTGCCTCCTGTACCTGCCGCTTGCATGCACAACCCCTGACTCTGCACTTGCTGCTGCCATTTTCTTCTGTTTCAAATGCACCATTTTTCTTATCTTCAATCGCAGGTGGTTGGCGCGGGGCTGAACTTCATGTTCAACCTCTTCAACGGCTTCGTCATCGCATACCCCGCCATGCCCAGCTACTGGCGCTGGCTCAACCGCCTGGTGCCCACCACCTGGGTGCTGTACGGCCTGGGGGTCAGCCAGCTGGGTGATGTCACAAATCAGCTGGTGCAGTTTGCGGGCCGCCGCATGCCTGTCAGCAGCTTCACAAAGATGCTGTTTGACTTTGACTACGACATGCGCTGGTGGTGCCTGGCGATTGTGTTTGGCTACGTGGTGTTCTTCAGGGTGACGTCGATTCTGGCACTCAAGTATATGAACTTCCTGAAGCGGTAAAGTCCTGCATTGCTGGTGGTGCGGCTTGCGTTGAGCCCGAGCAAAGAGAAGAGGATGCTCGCGGTGGAGTGCATTCAGCAGGTGTGGGTGCCTGGTGGCAAGTGCACTGCCGTGCCGTGAGAGGGAAGGAGTACACAGGCGCTGTGATGGTACAGCGCTCCATGCGGTGCTGAGGTGTGTAGCACGCTAGGTGGCCAGTGGCGTGGCTCGCTGAAGAAGTGAGAATGCATGTGACTCACAGGGTGATGTCGTGTTTGCAGTTTGGCTTGCGTGGGTGCTGTCGTGCTGCGTGTCTGTGGTGTTTGTCAAGGGATGCTGCTGGGTTTGAGCAAGTGGAGCACAGCTTGGCCGCCAAGTTTGCAATATGGCACCTGTTGCTGTTTCCTTGCGGTGTCCCATTGTTGCAGCTGCCGCAGCTGCTGGTTCAAATAATGAAAGCAGGTGTGCTGAATTGACTCTTGCAGCGCCACAGGCTGGTGTCTGAGGTCAAGGTGCAGTACCAAGACGGTGGCTGGTTGGTGAAGGCGCACAGCTCACGCCTTGTGTGGTGATCCTGGCGGATGGAATGGACGCAGCGTGTGTCTGCTGTCAGTGCCTAAGATGCTAGCAATGACAGCTTATATGCAGCCGCTGCGGCAGGGCAGTGGCCTAGCTATGCAGGGAACGGGCAGCCATGCATCACTGTGGCCATGCATCGTGTGTTTCATGGTGCGTGGTCCAGACCATGTTGCAGCATTGACGCATTCTGGTGTCCACCTCATTTCTTCAGGGCAGAGCCATCCCTGGGTCGAGACATGCGTTACGGATATCTTGCTTTGCAGTACATTGTGATTTGGTGCTTTTGCACCTGCTGGGGGATCACCATGGTGGGTTGTTTGCTACAGTGGCTCTGTTGTTATGGTTGATGACAGGTAGCTCAGCTGTCAGTCTGGGCCGCATTGGCCTGCTGGTGTATCTGTTGCTGGAGGTGCGTGCAACAAGAACATGCAGTGGCATAGGTGGCTGATGGTGACGTAGAGTATATTAAAGACTACTGTTACAAGAGAAACGTCGCAGACGCAGCTGTGCACATGGACATGTTCAGACCACGTGGTGCACGGGAGTCAGTCGACTCGACCCGTCAGTGACTGCCAACGCACCGTCCAGCCCACACAGCTGCTGACCAGCAGTTTTCAGGGTGCCCAGCGCTGCGCTGCTGGCACAAAAACAGTTTGATAGACTAGGTGCCACTCACGACGCTCTGTGTTGACACTTGAGCTTGAGAACCGTCGCTCAGAGTTGCGTGATCATTCCACACCACAACTGTCGCTGTCAACATAGCTCAGACGCAGCAGCTCAACTTCCTTGCCAGGTGTTGCCTGCATCTCAACATTGTGCATGGCAACCTGCATAGCGGAAATCTGTGCGGCAGCACAGCCACCAGCGGCAGCAGCACTTTGCAAAGGTGATACCACAACCAACAATTCAAGGACAGCAGCTGGATACCCGCTCGCTGAATTGCTGAAACGCAACAAACTGCAGCACACCACGGTACAGCCAGCTTGGCTAAAGCCCAACACCATGCATGCGCAACATGCCACAGCACATCAGTAAAGCGCACCGGCATAAAGCAAACAACCTGAGACAACATGTTGCCTAAACATAACTCAGCTCACAAGTTGCTGAGGGTGCAAGGCTTGCCTTGAAAAGCTTCACAGCCTGTTGTAATTTGACCATCATGATCAGGCGGATCCCTGTGACAAATGAACCTTGAGAAGTACGTAACATAATGCCTTCCTGCCCGAACCAATGCAGCAGAATGACAGGTCTACACGCAAACATTGCCGGCAGCCTGTAGGCTAGCTAGCACTAATGCAGCAAGCCACCACGTCACCTGTTTCCTGCAGTACTGCCAAATGTGAGTACAACATCACACGTACTCAGCAAAGCGAGCAGGTCTGCTGGTTGCGATTGTGGCACATATCAAGCCCCAACATCTGGTGAACCCCCATTGCTGCAACGCTGGCAGCACCTCCTCCCCGCAAAATGCAACATTATGTGCTGACTGCCATTCACATGACAGTGAATGCACAGCATTCTAAAGCCCTGCAGTAGAGAAGGAGACAGGGTGGCTGCAGTGTAATGTGCTGCAGCCACCTGGGCTCCTTGCTGTTGTGCAAATGCTTTTGCAACTGGCTGTCCAGCCGCAACGCATCCCACAGGATGCGGGCTGGAACCAAATTTGACAGATAACATGTTGCAAAACACGTTCTATTATTCTCATAGGAGGTGTAACGCATGCTGGATCAGGGAAAGCTGGTCTATGTTGGGTCACGATATTTCGTGCAATCATTGGAGAGACAGAGTGGCCACATGGCCATCTGGGCTGCTCCTGTTGATCAACACAATGCACAATATAGCACCGCACACAGAGACTCCTGCTGGACAGACAGGCATCTGGGCTGCTCCTCTATACAACACAATGCACAGCAAAGCACCGCAAAAAGGGTATGTACAGGTACTGCTGATGCATAGACAGACAGACAGACGACACCTGGCACCATGTGCACAACACAGGTGTCGCTCCACCTCCCAAGCTTGTTAGCGCCCTGCAGCTGCTGAACAGAGTGCGGCGGCTACACAGCCGCTGCTGCTGCTGGCAGTGAGCCTGGGCTAAATGTCAACAGTACTTCTGAATCAGCAGCACTTGGGCAATCCATACTACGGCAAAACATACAATAGCGCAGGCCGCATTGCAACCACCGCCTAAACCATAGTCACTCACTGTGCAACATGGCACACTGAAATGTACACCTCCCTGCCCATGTGCTCCTGGGCCTTGTGCTGTGTGTTGTACCCTCCCCAGCATGAGACAACATGTCATAGCGACCATCGCGCTGCTGTAGTCTTACTGATGTGAGTCTGTGCACATGTGCACTTCATTTGCAGCTGCGGCTGCACTGCAACAGCAACAAAGCACACGGAGCCACAGCATACTGACCGCTACCAGTCCATAACACCTTCACAGTCACGCCTGCTGCTGTCAACAGCTCACTAACAGTCAACAACTGTCATCCGTCGCTTTAGGCCACTGAGGCCTTTCAGTGATGGGAGTACGCAACTGCAACAGGGTCGACATGTGTCCACAACGTTGGCCGCACTGCAGGCAACTGAAGCGGCTGTCACAGGTAAGCAGGTAGTCATAAAGCCACGCTACGTCACTCACGTAGGCAACTTCTGCAGCAACTATGCATTCACCGCTTGCACAAGCTGTCACAACGCCAGACTGTGCTGCAAACATCCCTGCCATCACTGCTGCAATGCAACAACACTCAAAACGACCATCTATTACAGGCACACCTAGAACGCACATGCCAGCCCAACTGTAGCACAACAGGCAGTTCAAACACCACACTCAAAAGCCCACACTTGCTGATCAAGCGGCAGCAATGTGCAGGTCATGCAGGAAACGACACTCCACCTGCGCCTGAGTACCAGCCGCAGCCTCCTGCAGGCCCACCACAGCCTCTGCCACCGCATCCTGCAGCCCATCCTGCAGCCCACCACAAAGCCCACCATCCAATGCTGCACCGGCCTCATGAGTGATGGGTGCTGCAGCTGCAGCAGCTGCACCATCAGCTGCTCTGGCCCCCAGCAGGGCCGCGCTGCTGCTGCTGCTGCTGGTGCTGGTGCTGGTGCTGCTGCTGCTTGCAGTGCTGCGTGCTGCCTGGCGCAGCACCCGATCCAGGTCAGCATCGTCAGCTTGGTGCTTGCAGGCAGCAGCAGCAGCAGCAGCAGCTGCAGCAGTGCCGGCAGTGCTGCGTGCTGCTTGCCGCAGCACCCGATCCAGGTCAGCATCATCAGCCTGATGCTGGCACGCAACAGCAGCAGCAGCAGCAGCAGCAGCAGCAGCAGCAGCAGTGCCGGCGCTGCTGCGTGCTGCCTGGCGCAGCACCCGATCAAGGTCAGCATCATCTGCCTGGTGCTTGCAGGCAGCAGCAGCAGCATCATTGCCGGCAGTGCTGCGTGCTGCCTGCCGCAGCACCCTGTCCAGGTCAGCATCGTCAGCCTGGTGCTTGCAAGCAGCAGCAGCAGCAGCAGCAGCAGCAGCAGCAGCAGCAGCAGCAGCAGTGCCGGCAGTGCTGCGTGCTGCTTGGCGAAGCACCCTGTCCAAGTCAGCATCATTCGCCTGGTGCTGCGGGTGCTCATGTATAGCGTCATCCAGCCAAGATGAATCCTGCAGCTCAACCATGCAGCAGCCCATCTCCCAAACATCAATTCTGCTCACAGCCACCGCAGCACCGGCAGCAAACAGCGAGATACCGGTCGCATCTTCTGCGAACCCAGCTGCTGTGTTTGGTGGGGTTGTGGGGCTGCTGCAGGTGATGGTGGAAGGAGGGTGTCCCCGGTAGATGCGGGTGGTGAGGGTTTCGCCGGTTGATGTGAAGACTTCGAGCGCTGAGCCGTCCAGCAGCAAACGCAGGGACAGCGGGCTGCCTGCAACAGTCGTGAAAGAAGTAGCAGCAGCACAGACAGGACAACAGCAGCAGCAGCAGCGTAGTAGGATGGAAATGAGTTCTGACGATAAAACTCTCAGGCCCAGGCCTGTCCTTGTCCTTCTCTAATTTACGCACAGAAGAGCATAGGCTCAAGCAGGCTTGCCTGCCTCCGACGCGTAGGACTTGT
Source organism: Tetradesmus obliquus (assembly GCA_030272155.1). NCBI lineage: Eukaryota > Viridiplantae > Chlorophyta > Chlorophyceae > Sphaeropleales > Scenedesmaceae > Tetradesmus > Tetradesmus obliquus. Next base: position 3,636,398 of record CP126203.1, read on the forward strand.
AACAGCAGCAGCAGCAGCATGTTGTCGGTGCAGAGGAAAATGACAGATGCACATGGAACAAGAGAACAGCTGCTGCAGTGGAGCCCCGGCTGTTCAAACTAGTCCACGACTTGAATGCAAGCGCCGCAGGCGACGCTTGCATGCATAGCATAGCACATTGTGGCCCGCACCTGGCACATAATTGCGCAGCATGCCTCCTACGCGCTTGCGCTCCGGTGTGTCCTCAGGGTTTGGTGTGTACGCATCCGGCAGCGGCTTATCAAAGTCGACACTCAACACAGCCAATAAGAGCACCAAACACCTAGACGCACCTTCACTGCTGAACAGAGCACCCCCTGAAATGAGAAATGCAAAAATGATCTCCACGAACACCAACCACTTCCGCAATTTGGCATCAACTATGCTACACACCTGGCACGTAGTTGCGCAGCACGCCGCCAACCCGCTTGCGCTCCGGTGTGTCTTCAGGGTTTGGGGTGTAAGCATCCGGCATCGGCTCGTCAAAGTCAACGGTCAAAGCAGCAGTTGACCAGTCAAAGGACAGCACAGCAGCGCCGCTGCCGCAGGGCCTCCAGGACTTGAAGATGAGGCCAACACGCGCTGACTCTGCTGCTGCTGCTGCTGCTGCTGTGTTGTCTGCTGTAGATGCTGCTGTGTCTGCTGCTGCTGTGGCCATGAATGGTGGTGTGTATGTTGAGGGTGGCTGGAAGCTGATGTTGATGTCGAGGTGTGTGCCGCTGACCACTTGCAGCGGCAGCAGGGGGCCATCAGGGCCGAGGGACAGGTCCTGCGCATGCCAGGACACCCTGCAAAGCAGCAGTACAACGCAGCAGCAAGCAGAGCGCAGCAAAGCAATGGCAGGTCAAGGCGCTGAGTCAAAGCTCAGTGTTCTCAGCAAGAGCTGGTGGTGGTGGTAAGTGCAACTGAGCAGCATCATGTGCGCTAGCGACTATGTAACACTGCGCCACGGTCACCATGGCTAATTCTGTGTGCAGTGCACAACAGGAAAAAACACCATTACATCGCAACATGCAGGGATCAAACATGACTGCACCAAGCTGCAATGTGAAACACACAAAAACAACACCGTTTACACCTGGTCCGCAGTGCATCGATCTCTGGCAGGGGTGTCTGGTACAGCCAGTCACCCAGCAGCTACAGCAATTGCGCTGCTCCTACTGCAACAAACCAAAACAAACCAACCATTGATAAGCAGCAGAGCAGCACGCACCTTGTCCGCAGTGCATCGATCTCTGGCAGCGGCGTCTGGTAGAGCCTGTCACCCAGCAGTGTCAGCACCCGCGCTGGTCACTGCTGGTCACTACTGCAATGAACCCAAAAAACTATCCATTCGCACCTTTGCCTATCATGATTATGCATCAGCAGCACAAGCTTTAGATGGAATGTTAGAGATGAATTAAAAGCAGCAGAATAGAATAGCACGCACCTGGTCCGCAGTGCATCAGTCTCCCGCAGGGGCGTCTGGTACAGCCTGTCACCCAGCAGTATCAGCACCCTGGGGGTGTTGCGCACTCTTGCAACAAACCAATAACAACCACAAATGCATCCAATGCCTGCGATATACGCTTCAGCAAGAAGAACACAGCAGCACAGGCGTCACCACATGTTGTGATGTGGTGCACCAGCAGCAGAAGGTGCCTCACCTTGTCCGCAGTGCATCAATTTCCGGCAGGGGCGTCTGGTACAGCCTGTCACACAGCAGTGTCAGCACCCTGGGGGTGCCGATGCAGCCGGCATAGCAGAAGTCCTCACACAGCGCAGGCGGGGTGGGCACGCGGCGGTGCTCCTGCATCCAGCCGTACAGCAGCTGCCGGCCCTGCAAGACAAGTCAAACATCCATGTACACAAGTTCAGTACGGGCGGTGGTGCGGCGAGGTTGGGGGTGTTGGCGGCACGCGGCGGTGCTCCTGCATCCAGCCGTACAGCAGCTGCCGCCCCTGCAAGCACTTCAAACATCAACTTAAGAAAGGTAAGGATGAACAGTCACTCGGCAAGGTGGGGGTGGACATGCGACGGTGCTCCTGCTTCCAGCCATACAGCAGGTGCCGCCCCTGCAATACATTTAAAAAGTCCATGTACATGTCAGGCATCCATATACAGAAGGTGAAATTGGACAGTCGATCAGCAAGCTGGGGGTGGGCACGCGGCGGTGCGTTTGCATCCAGCCGTACAGCAGCTGCCGGCCCTGCATAGGAAGGGGGATAGATCACACAAACAGGCAGGTGCAGCTGGTTGATAGCCAAGCAGCACATGTCTAGGTCTCATTTAAAGGAAATCTAACTTCGTAATTAACGTGACGGCATATGTCCATAATCAGCAGACAGTGACCCACAGCAGATATTGCCAAGATGTTGCCTTCTCAGAAGGGTACTGTCCCTGCCCAGCCAACGAGGCGCTGCCGCAACCAGAGCCAAAGCTGCAGCCACAGCACCATATTACAAACTCAAGTCGCACCTTTGAGTCTTGCCACAGTAATGCCGCATAACAGCGTCGCCCAAGTCCAGCTTACATGGCACTACCACAACCAAAGCCACAGCCATAGCCGTAGAATCATGTCAAACACTCAAAAAAGCACCTTTGGATCTTGCCAGAGCGTTGCCGCATACAGCGTGGTGCCCAGGTCCAGCTTGTGGGGCCCGTCAGTAGCACAGCACTACTACAGCAGGCCACAGCGCCATGTCGCAGACACATGACATACCTGTGAGCCTTGCCAAGATGTTGCCAAAACTGGGACACGCGCTGCCCCAGCACAATGCTAGTGTCAGAGTTTTGTAACCAGACACACCTTGCTATGGCTTAAATGGTAACATGATGATGAAGACACACCTTGGAGTCCTGCCAGAGCGTTGCTGCATACAGTGTGGTCCCTAGGTCCAGCTTGTGGGGCCATCAGCAGCACAGCCACACCCAAATTAACAAATCGCAAAAATGCAACATCTCGCACCTTGGGGTCCTGCCATAGCGTCGCCGCATATAGCGTTGTCCCCAAGTCCAGCTTGTGGGGCCCGTCAGCAGCAGCCACATCAAAGCTGCGGCCATCATAGCTGCCCCGCCACCAGGTGATGGGGAAGTTGCAGGCCTCAGGGCTAATGGCAAAGAACCAGTCGCTGCTGCTCCTGCTGCTGCTGCTGTTGCTGCTGCTAATGCTGGTGAGGCAGCTGTTGGCGGGAGCTAAAGAGGTGTCAAGTGCTGCAGTAGCATCTGCCAGCTTCTGCAGCATGCTGCTGCTGGCCTTACCAAGGGGTATGCTGCTGCATCTGCCATCCACCAACACAACCGCATCCTCAACCCTGCTGCTGCTGCTGCTGCTGCTGCTGCTGCTGCTGTTGCCACTTGCCAGCGCGGGAACACCAGCTGTACCAACAGCAGCAGCAGCAGCTGCTGCTGCAAGTGCTACCTGCGTTGGCTCGGGTGCCTGCTCTAGCCAAGCATAAAGGTTGGTGGATGGGTGCTGCTGTGCAGACTGCTCAGCGCTGCCTCCAGTTGCTGCTGCTGCTGCCTCTGTTGCTGCTGTTGCTGCTGCAAGCACCGGCTCAGTCAGCGGAGCAACAACAGTAGGCGCGTCCGCACCTACAGCAGCAGCAGCATGCACTGCTGCTGCCACGGCAGGACGACTCAAGCACACTTGCACATTACTGCCGCTGCCGCTGATGCTGCTGTTGTCGGTCGCCAATGCGCTGGCAATGCTGCCATAACAACTGTCTGCGCTGGCAGTGGAAAGGGCGCTGTCATTGGGCACGCACTGCTGCTGCGCCAAACCACTGCTGCTGCTCACTTCAGAGACAGGGCTGCAGTCTGACACACTGCTGCTGATTGTGTCTGAGTCACAAACGCCTGCGGGGTACTGCCCCACCCCAAGCAGCAATGAGCTGGCAGATGCAATGCTGCTCATGCTGCTGCCTGCTGCTGCACGCTTGTGCTTGGGCAGTGTTTGTACAGGATTCAGCAGCAGCTGCTGCTGGCTGATGCTCGGCTCCAAGCCGGCAGCAGCAGCAGCAGCAGCACCAACAGTGCCTTCGGCCATGCTGCTGCTGCTGCTGCTGCTGTGGAGTGCTGGAAGGTTGCTGGTGAGGGCTGGCGGGGAGTCCACACGAGGCAGGCGAGCCAGGATGGGGCACTCCCAGTCGGTGCCGCGCAGGCCGAGCACTTTGTTGTCACCAGCAGCGAGGAAGCCATCAAACTGCCAGCCTGCAGCAGCAGAAAAAGCAGCAGAAAAAGCAGCAGCAGCAGAATCAGCACAACACAAAGGCAGCACTGCTGGTAAGAGCAGAGCATTGCCATCAGCGCAGCTGCCCCAGGGCTGCATTGTGGCCTGTAGCGAGAAGGGCATTCAACTACAGGCCTGGCAAATGTACATGAGTGTACGCGCAAACATATCTCGATGCATCTCACCGTACTCACAAGCAGTAGCAGAGCCAGCACCGCATCTGCAACACCTTTCACCCCGCTCGCCAGCCCCACCACCCATTCCTTGCCACTGAACCCAACTATCATCCAGCTAACAGCCACATGACACACCATGCCCTGCAGCATTACGTGCCACTGCAGCGACAAACACATCCAGCAGCACCAGATCAAGCAGCTTTATGACCCTGGGCTCACCGTGTGTGAAGTGCTTGCTCCTGAAGCGCAGTACCGCTCCTCCCACACCCTTGACGCCGCTAGCTAGCCCCACCACCCACTCCTCGCCACTGCCGCCAGCAGCAGCAGGCCGTGCAATGCAGAAGGGGTCCCTCCAGCAGGTGATGTTGAGGCCAGCAGGGGCCGTAGCCATGACAGGTTCGGGCAGCTTGCGCCACACGGTAAGATCAGGGTCATCTGCAGAAAGGTAGGGTGAAAGGCAGCAGCAGCAGCAGCAGCAGCAGCAGCAGCAGCAGCAGCAGCAGCAGCAGGTGATGTTGAGGCCTGCTGGTGCGGTGGCCATGACAGGTTCGGGCAGCTTGCGCCACACAATGAGGTCAGGGTCATCTGCAGAAATATAGTGAGAGTAAATGCAGCAGCAGCAGCAGCAGCAGCATCAGCAGGTGATGTTGAGGCCAGCGGGTGCAGATGCCATGACAGGTTGGGGTAGCTTGCGCCATACAGTGAGGTCAGGGTCGTCTGCAGCTCAGGGAGAGAAAAAGCAGCAGCAGGCAGCAGCAGCAGGCAGCAGCAGCAGCAGCAGCAGCAGCAGGGGATGTTGACGCCCGCGGGTGCTGTGGCCATGACAGGTCCAGGAAGCTTGCGCCACACAGTGAGGTCAGGGTCGTCTGCAGCAGCAGGAGGGATGTGCAGGGAGCAGCAGCAGCAGCAGCAGCAGCAGCAGCAGCAGCAGCAGCAGCAGCAGCAGCAGCAACGCGGCGGCGGCAGCAGCAGCAGCAGCAGCAGCAGCAGCAAAGGCCATACGGAGCCGTTGCCACCAGGACACGAAACGAAGACATTCAAGCCACCTGCCGCTCTACAAACCAGCATTGACACTACTTGTTTGCACTTGAAGTTCAAAGTGTCAAAGACAAAGCATGCAATACATAGTATGCAGTGCAGTAAAACTCGCGCACCTGGGTCAGCAGGCACAGCCGCCAGCTGGCGCTCCACGAAGCGGGTGCCTGGGTCATGGCCTGGTGGCGGCAGCCCGTGAGCCGCCACTGCCTCCCTGTTGGCTTTGAGGTACACGCCTGGGTGCAGCAGTTGCGCGGTGTGTGTTTACAGCACAGTCAGATGGCGGTAGAAGGTGTGCACAGGTGTGGGTGATGATGTGTTGCCGCAGTCACGATGTGGTGGGCTGCTACTGCCTCGCGGTTAGCCTTGAGGTACACGCCTGTGCACAGCAGTAGAGTACAGTGTGTGTTTACAGCAAAGCCAGACGGTGGCAGAGGGTGTGCAGAAGGTGTGGGTCGTGTCCTGGTGGCGGCAGCCCGTGAGCCGCCACAGCCTCGCGGTTGGCCTTGAGGTACACACCTGACAGCAGCAGTAGAGTACAGTGTGTGTTTAAAGCACAGTCAGATGGTGGCAGAAGGTGTGCACAAGGTATGGGTGATAATGTGTTGGCAGATGTGGTGGGCTGCCACTGCCTCCCTGTTGGCCTTCAGGTACACGCCTGTGCACAGTACTGACCTTGAGGTACCTGCCAAGGAGCAGCAGTTGCATGGTGATTGTTCAGCAAAAGACAACCCAAACGGTGTGACTTGGGTGAAACACGTGTGCTCACCCGTGTACATGATGACGGGCACTCCCAGCTCAGGGTCAAACTCCACAGTGCCTGCAGAGCGGCAGCAGCAGCAGCAGCAGCAGGCAAGCACGAAGGGTGAGCCAGGCAGGGGCGTGTGGCTGCTTGCAAGGCCCATGGCATGCTGGATGAATGGAGTGCAAAATGCACACAAGCAAAACGCGAGATACACTTGAACACAATCATGTGTAACTTCGTTCTTATACATTCATATGAAGCTGCCTTGCAGCACACCCTTAACCTGAATGCAGCATACGCAGCCTACCTGAGAAGCAGCCGTCTGCATCAAACCAGCCGGGTGTGGGGATGACAGCAGGGGGCAGGTGCTTCCAGCTCACCAGGTCGTCACTCACAAGGTGGTCCCAGCACAGGCCCCAGTACCACTGGCAGCTGCTGCGCAGGTGCTGGTAAAACAGGTGGTACCTGCAGCACAACAGGCAGTACAACAGGCAGAACAACAAGGTGAGGAGGCAGTACAAATGGCAGTAAAATGTGCAGTAAAACTGACAGCTGCTGCGCAGGTGCTGGTAAAACAGGTGATACCTGCAGGCAGTACAGCATGCAGTGCAACAGACAGAACAGCAGGCGGTACAATAGTGTGCAGAGGCAGTACAGTGGTACAAGTGGCAGTACAGTGGCAGTACAAGTGGTCCCAGCACAGGCCCCAGTACCACTGGCAGCTGCTGCGCAGGTGCTGGTAGAACAGGTGGTACCTGAGGCAGTAAAATAGGCAGTCAGGAAGGTGAGGAGGCAGTACAACGGCAGTAACGGTGGTCCGAGCACAGGCCCCAGTACCAATGGCAGCTGCTGCGCAGGTGCTGTTACCTGCCGCTTAACATGCAGTACAGCAGACAGCGGAAGGTGGATGTCTGAATTCGTTCTTATACAGTAGACAGTAAAGAAGGGTGAGGGGGCAATGCAGCGGCAGGACCAGTGGTGGTACACCAACAAACAGCAAACTGACACAGCATCTCACCTGCCCTTGTAGAAAATGGGGCCACATGGGTCAGAGCTCCAGCCTTTTGCAGATTGCGGGTGAAAGATGGGCCTCCTGCTGTCATGATGAGGGTCGTGCAGGTGGCTGGGTACTTGAGAGGCACGCATGAACATCGGATCATCCAGATGATCTTCTCCTGCAGGCTGGGCAGTTTGCTGCAAGCATGATGGCTTGCAGGACAGCTGCTTGCAGGAAATGCCAGAGCTGCTGCTGTGGTGGGGCTGAGAAGGCAGGGAGCCTGCGTGCAGAGGGCGGCGAAAGCAGGATGGTTTGGTGCAGCAGCAAGGCAATTGTGTAAGTGGCAGGGCCGCATGCATGCAGTAGCTTGCTTCAATGTGTGCATTTATGCAAGATTTGGGCGTCAGCGTGCTGCAGGGAGCTGCAAGGGGCTGGCATGCATGCAGTGCTGCACAGAGGCGCTGCCTGCACTGTGGCAGCTGTCACTGCTGCTGTGTTCGGCCAGCATGCATGCAACTCATCAGGCTTAGTTCAACGAAGAGTGCAAACTCAAATCAGTGTCAGCGCTTGGAATGGGCTGCGACATTGCTCGGACTGCAATCCTGCTCTCGAAACATCGGTCCAAGCCTTCGCATCATGCTCATACTGCCAGTTGCTGCAGTCAGCACTCACTTGTAAGCGTTTCCATAGAGTTTCAAAACTAAATGGCACGCGTTGGCTGCAATTGCTGCCGTGGATGCCGCTCACGGCACCACAGGGCAAAGAAGCGGAGTGCTTTAGGGCTATCGAACTATCAAGCGCCGTAAAATCAAAGCAGTATAAGACAAAGATGCGACCGGTGTCGCATATCTTTGCACACGCCTTGGCCTGTTAGTGGGCGTTAAGGCGTCGCGTCATGACGTGCTCACTACTACGACCGGCGTTCCTGCTGCCCATAAGCAACAAAAACACTCGCAACAACGTAAACCAGGTTTACACGACGTGTGCGATCGTGCGACGTGAGGTCCTGAGCTGCCATGGCTTGCAGGAGCTGGTGCAAGCTGCTGCTGCTAATGCTGTACACGCTGTCTGGTGCATGCCAGGGCCAGCTTCGACAACAAGCAACTTCACGCCACCAGCTTTAAAGCAACACACGCAGCATGTTGATACAGTGTGCGGTGATTTTTGTGCAAAGCAAGCATACCAGCCGCATGTTCTGAACAACCCTAGTTGGCATGCCAGCTGTCAAGGATGCTGGCATGCATGAGCAACACCCCTGCGGCCTGTGCCTAGCGAGGCAAGCCAAAAGCAACCGTGACAAATGCGCATTTGCTACAAGTTGCAGCATCGACACACGCAGCCAGACCAGCACTCAGCTGCAATACGCTGAACTTACCAGAAGACTGCAATCATAGAACTGCACTGGACTTGGTGCTGCATGCAACATCCAGCCTGCTAGCTGTGGCACAACATGCGCCTGGCTGTATCAATATTCCACTGGCATGACCAGGCAGCAGCATGGCAGCTGCACACTGCACACCTGGCGCTCGTGCAGTGGCCATCTGTCAACCCCAGCAGCCCAGCTCATCATCTGCCAGCCCTTGCTGCTTTTTTTGGATGAGCAGCACGGCACAGTGCTGCTGCTGCTGCTGCTGTTGTTGTTGCTGCTGCTGGCAGCTCATCCGCAAGCCATTGCGGTGGCAGTCACATGCCCGTTACGAAGCGCAGCAGCAGTTGGAGCAAAGGGCCACAGTAATGTCCCACTGGCGCAATCTTGCAGAGGGTGCTTCCAGATGCTGCTTGTTGCTGTTGGCGGCAGCTGCTGCTGCTGTAGCTCGTGTTACTGACGAGCTGCTTTGACCTGCTCCTCGGCATGATTGCCATGGCAGTGAGCTCTGTAAAAGCTGCCGCTGCTGCTGCTCCTACTATGAAGGAATGGCCCAATGTGCTGCGCAAATGCACAGCGCCATGTTACTGCTGCTGCTGCTGCCCCTGCTGCCGTGGTTTCCGCCACCAAGGCTTCTGTTCCTCAGCCGCCGTCGGCTGCTGCTGCTGCTGCTGCTGCTGTACTTGTTGTGAGCCTTGCACTGGCTGCTGCGCTTGCTGCTGCTGCTGCTGCTGCTGCGCCTGCTCCTTGGCTTGCTGCTGCCATGGCTTGCCCTGCTCCTCTATTTGCTGCTGCTCCTGCTGCTGCTGCTCAAGCTGTGCTGCTGCCGCCCTTTCACCCGACCACTTGTTGTAGGCTTTGAAGGCCCATCCTATCACTGGATCGCCTTCCAGTGTTGCTGTCACGCCTGTGGTCATCTGGTGGAGCAAAAACGAGGAAGGGCAGTAGGGGCAGCAGGCGGCAGCCGGACGGTGTCAGAAGTAGGGTGGTGCAAAAAAGCAGTACTAGAGGCCTTGAGAAGGTTTGTTGCTGTCACGCCTGTGGTCATCTGGTGGAGCAGAAATTAGTACTAAGCGCCGTCTCAAGAAGGTTGTTGCTGTCACGCCTGTAGACATCTGGTGGAGAAGAAGCATGTATCAAACACACAGAAATGAAGGTTTCGGCTGCAGGTGATGATCAGTGGTGTCAGCGGTGATGTGGCGTAACACCAGACGAGCAACACGTGCCGTAAGAATGTACACCTGCAGCAGCGGCGGCGGCTGGTGCTTGCAGCTGTGAAGCAGAAATGGCTGAGCCCCACTCACGCACAAAGGACTGCTGTGCACAAACACAACACATCTGCGCTGACAAGGAATCCAGCTGCGGCGCAAGCATGCTACTCCATTGCTCAATCACGTCACCACTGTTGCAATATATAATGCTTGATGTGTGCAGCCTCCTCACTGCTCTAGTGCTAATATGACAACCAGATGACAACACTGTCACCACTAATATGACAAGGCGCACCTGGTGTGCCCTGCATGCCTTGAAGGCTTGAAATGCTTCTGCGCACAGATCCTGCTGGTAGTCGTTCTTGTCTAGGCCTGCAGCAGCAGCAGCAGCAGCAGCAGCAGCAGCAGCAGCAGCAGCAGCAGCAGCAGTAGGTGACATGAAACAACGTGTGGTGGAATGCAGGGAGCTGCAGCCTTAGTTGAGGCACGTGTGGCAGCACATCTGCTGCAGGCGCTGCCAGTATGGTGTGCGCTTGTGCTGTGTCACTGTCTAGCAAGTACCCTACAACGGCGCGCGTTGGTGTCGTTTCATGCAGAGCTAACAGCAAACCACCAGGTACTACGCGCAGCAGCAGCAGCAGCAGCAGCAGCGCCCCGGCCCCTCACATTGCAGTGCCTCCTCATACTTGTAGTAACAAGGGTCCTTGCGCATAGCACAGCCAGGGGGGCGCTCATGCGGCTGCTGCTGCTCTGCTGCAGGCGTGTTCCAGCTGCTTGTAGCTGTGGTGCTGACCATTGTCTGGCAGTGTGCTGTGCTGTGTTGCCTTGCGGCTGTGGTGCTGTTGATGAGGGAGTGAACACGGTGCGTTTGAGGTAATTTGGATGTTGCAGTGCTGTATGTGGGGATGTGCAGGTTGCTGTGCCCAGATCAAAGTGAACAGCAGCACCAAGGCACAACAAGCAGAAGTGGGGAAACGGCAGAACGAAGCACGGTGTATGTCAGGATGTCAGCAATAGATTGCTGCGCATTTCAGAAGGTGGTTGCGGCTAAAGGGGTGCAATGAGGGTTACGAAGTGCCGATGACAGTTGTCCTGTCACGCAGCACGTGTATGATCATAACAAGTGCAATGCAGGCTTTTAACTTATTCAAGTGATCCTACCTGTGCCATGAACCTGATAGAGCATGTAATACAAGGTGTGTACCTCTCGAATTTGAAAAGCCCCTGTTGATCGACACCTTCGGTTCACTGTTTTGGTGTCACAACTGGATCAAACGGTGTTATATATACTACTAGTTGACAGCAGAAGGGTGGATGGCCAGCGGCCTGCACGAATAGCAGGTATCATGACAGTGACAGGTGCAGCAACTGCACTGCTTGCTGTCCATGCTCAGAGCGCAGTGCTCGTTGCAAATTAGTCGCCCTCGGACTGTAAAGTGGATGCAGCAGGGTAGCTGATTTCAGCAGAAGCTGCCAACCAGCCCTCCCAGGCGTCTCCCCCAGCAATGCTACAGCAGCGCACTGCATGCTCGCTGCTGTCTGTCAAAGTGCCCCACAGCAGTCGCAGCCAGCTGTGTCCTGACTTGCTCGGCATCTAACTACATACGCCGCACTGCTGCACCACACCAGCAACCTGCTGCAACCTTGTGTGGCGCTCCGGTCCCCCGTTGCTCTGCAGGGGCAGTGAGCTACACCGCCATCAGTAGAGCCAGCAAATTGTCGCACTCCAGAGCTCAGCGCTTGCACTTGACACTCAGCAGCTGCGCATTTGTAGCGGCAGCTGTAGCTGCTGCAGAGCAACACCACAGCAGCATTGTCAGAAGCTCACAAGCAGCAAGTTCCCTCAGCTACAGCCGTTGATCAGCAGCAAGTGCGGCATTTGCTGCCGCAGCTGCCTGAACACTCTACAGTGCTGCTGCTGTCAGATTTACAGCCAGACCCAGACCTAAGGGCTCTTAGTCGCATTGGCATCTGCAGCAGCGAGCGATGCACACACAGGCAGGCATGCAGCAGCCAGCAGCAGTGCCTGCAGGCCTGCCGCCGCTGCCAGTCCCAGCAGCAGCAGCAGCAGCAGCAGCAGCAGCAGCAGCAGCAGCACAGCCGCCAGCAGCAGCAGCAAAGCCACAACCAGCAGCAGCAGCAGCAGCAGCAGCAGCAGGTGACCCCCGCTTTGCCAAGTGTGGCTTTGCCAAGCTGCTGGGTGACAACGGGCTGGAGGTGTACATCAAAAAGTATGAGGTCATCATGGGCAGGAAGAGCAAGGTGAGGTTACCATCTATCTTCTGCTGCCACAACCAATCAATACGGTTGCGTGTGGGTGGCAGTGCAGTCCAACAAGAGTTTGATAGGCAGTGGGGTTGATGGCCGTGCTGTGGCATGATCGCTGGTGAAATCCAGTGAACTAGCTAGTCTGCCAAGCTGCTGTGTGACAATGGGCTGGAGGTGTACATCAACAAGTACGAAGTGATCATGGGCAGGAAGAGTGAGTGAGTGAGTGAGTGACCACCCAGGCAGCTCTGCAGCTCCTGGGTAAGTTAAGGCTAAGAGGGTGTGTGTGGCCAGGGGCGCCGCCCCTGGGCTCCACACCCTCTACCCGTCCACTTGCGCCCTAGGGCACAAGCGGGGCGTATTGTTTCCGTGCGCTCATTTAAAGCGTGGATTTTTGCGGTGGTCTGGTTCGCTGGTGCCGTGCTGTCGTTTCTTGGCAGGGCTCGGGCAGGAAGAGCAAGGTGAGGTTGTGATGCGTTTCCCACTTGTGTTTGCTGCGTTTGCCGCTTTTTTTGCTTCAGCTGGTAGCTGAATAGGCTAGCGGCAGTTTTGAGTGCTGAGGCTGATGGGTGACTGCAATGGCAAAGTTGCTGAAGTACTGGTCTGCCAAGCTGCTGTGTGACAATGGGCTGGAGGTGTACATCAAAAAGTACAAAGTGATCATGGGCAGGAAAAGCAAGGTGAGGCTGCTAAGCACAATCTGGCCGGCTCCTGATGTCCTTCCCGCTGCCTGCTAGTCCACCTCCTGCTGCCTCCTGCACAGTGCACTGGGCGTTCAGTCACTTGCTGTTCTGCATAAGGTCTCTGCTCGCCTGCCAGCTGCCATGAAGACTGCCTCTGAACGTGTCGTATGTAACATATGCTGTGACGTGTGCCTCAGACGCTGGTGGATGTGGTGCTAGGCGACTCCCCTGTGCTGAGCAGGCACCACTGTTCAGCTTTGTGCCATAGCATGCAAACACATATGCTACATATACATATCATATTATCATACCATGGTATGTTACTAGTTGTGTTATTACATGTGCTGCAGACGCCGGTGGATGTGGTGCTGGGCGACGTCCCAGCGCTGAGCAGGCACCACTGTTGAGCTTTGTGCCATAGCATGCAAACACATATGTTACATATACATAACATGTTATCATACCATGGTATGTTACTAGTTGTGTTATAACATGTGCTGCAGACGCCGGTGGATGTGGTACTGGGCGACATCCCAGCGCTGAGCAGGCACCACTGTTGAGCTTTGTGCCATAGCATGCAAACACATATGTTACATATACATAACATATTATCATACCATGGTATGTTACTAGTTGTGTTATAACATGTGCTGCAGACACCGGTGGATGTGGTGCTGGGCGACACCCCAGTGCTGAGCAGGCACCACTGTTCAGCTTTGTGCCATGGCATGCAAACTCATTTGTTACATATACATGGCATATTATCATACCATCATACGTTACTAATTGTGTTATAATATGTGCTGCAGACGCCGGTGGATGTGGTACTAGGCGACTCGCCTGTGCTGAGCAGGCACCATGCACGCATCCTGTTCAACTTTGTGGCCAAGCAATGGGAGCTGCTGGTGGAGGTGCGGCCTTGATTTTCTGCCTGTTAATGTTGTGTTATGACATCGTGTTTGTTTTTGTGGCGCGGCAGTGGGAGCTGCTGGTGGAGGCATCTTTGTTGTGCAACATGTTCCAAGAGGTGCAAGCCGCCGGCAACAGCACACCAGCCGCTAGGGTGCTTGCATGCAACTGACTGTAACGTCTCTGTCAGAAACAGCAGCCCTGTGGGTCTGATTGCTGCCCGCCACAACAAGCCTCGACGGCCGGCATGTGCTGTTGTCTTCTAGTGTCATGCGTTCAAGCGTTGGTTGAAACGTAACAGCAGTGCATTGTTGCAGTTCAACACTGGCCTCAGGTCCTGCTGCTGCTGCTGCTGCTGCTGCTGCTGCTGCTGCTGCTGCTGTTGCAGGGCAAGAATGGTGTGACTGTCAACGGCACACTGGTCACTCCCGCCTCAGGACCTTTTGTGCTGCAGAGCCAAGACCTGCTGCAGGCGGGTGACCACAATTTTTATTTCCTGCTGCCTAAAGTTACTAGGAAGAGAGCACCCAACAAGCCTAAGCCAGCGGCTGGAGAGGGCCAGGGCCTGGCGGCAGCAGCAGCAGCAGCAGCGGCAGCAGCAGCAGCGCAGCCAGCAGTGAAGCAGGAACAGCAGGTACAGCAGCAGCAGGCCGGGCAGCAGTCGCCGCTGCTAGGGCAGCCTGCGCAGCAGCAGCAGCAGCAGTCGCCGATGCTTCCGGGGTTAGGCACCCCAGGAGCCAGTGCAATGCTGCCACCGCTGCCAGGACCAACTCCGGCAGCAGCAACTACTCCATCCGCAGCAGCAGCAGCAGCAGCAGCAGCAGCAGCAGGTGGCGGTCTGCGCAGCTACAACGGGCCTTTGTTACCTGGCATGTCGCCTATGTTACCAGGCACCAACAGCAGCTTGGTTGGTGCAGGTAGTGATGCAGAGGGTGTGTTGATACAGCAGCCGCAGTTTGGGGGGTTAGGCAGCTTGGGCAGCGGCGGGGATGGCAGTAGCTTGCTGTATGGGAGCGGGCTGCTGCCTGCTGGCGTTCCTGCAAGCCTTGGGGAATTTGACCAAGATGAGGATGCAGCTATGGACATGCCTTAGGTGACACGATGTATAGTGCAACATCCAGGAAATTCGACAGCAGCGTGGTTTTGGTCTGGCAGTGGTGGTAACGCCCTTCAGCAGACTCATGACCTGGATTTGAGTGACAGTTACTGCCTGTCACACGAGGTGCAGGGTGGTGCTTTTGAATCTCGAATTGCTGCTGCATTGCAAGAGGATAGTTGAGAATCGTGTAGTTGTCGCGCCACGGCGCTTTGTCTTGCTTTATCGCCATTAACCTGTGAAACGATCATCGAGCGCCAAACTGTTTTGCTGTTTTCCCGCGGTCACGGCGACACCACCGGCCACAGCCATTTCTACACCATCAAGCAAAATACAATGCAAACGATGCACACAGCGCTGCGCGTCTGGTTGATACGACTGTGGACGTGTCTGCTGTGCTGGTCACTCTCAACAGCAGCATGTGCACATGATGGACTGCACACCGCAGCAGCAAGCGCAGAAGTGCACCCTCAATCGCTGCTAAGAGCCAGTAGCATGACTGGACGCTGCCCAAATAGCCTTGCTCGGTTGTTATCAGCAGATAAGCAGGCATCGCTCACTGCTGCTGGAGCAGTAGTGTTTGGGTGCCACTTGCATGAGCATGATTTGCCAGCAGACAAAGCAGGCGTGTTAGGCTTGAACCCCGCAGCACCGGAAGCAGAAATTGCTGCATATGATGCAGCAGTAGCAGCAGCCAAGGCAGATGTGTCGCTGGCATTCAATCTGCACAGCCGTCCCAGCTCCCCCAAGAAGATTTACTTGGAGTTCCATGGCTGTGTGACAGAGGTACGGCCAGAAGCTGACGTTTTGTGACATGGGTTATGCAGCCATGTTTGTCAGCATGAACAGCAGCAGCTGTGACGACGAAAGGGCAGGAGCAGTGCGCATGACGCAACCATCTGCCTCCCATGTATCACAACAGCCATCTGTGTGCTGCCTACTTGCTTCACATACAAGGATGGATATAAGCCACACCAGTCAAGCTGTCTCAAATACCTGTGCATGTAACTGGCACACGGCTGCTGGCAGGGCACAGATGGCTGGAACAAATACCTCGAACTGGACAGCATTGTAACACCCGAATATGACTCAGATGGCCAGCCAGGGTTCAGCAGAGGGGAGCTGCAGGAGGTTTTTGCGGTGTGGCAGGGTGTGGCGTCACATTTCTCGCTGTGGGACGTGGATGTGACAACAGAGGACCCAGGGCCTGCAGGTTTGAACAGGTGAGGGCGGGATACAAGCTGTGAGGTGCAGCACAGTGCACACATGCGTGTTTCATCTTGTCAGTCTGAAGTTCAGGATTTGTGTAGATACTTTGCGCTGTGCAATGTGGACGTGACAACAGAGGACCCAGGGTTCGATGGGCTGAACAGGTGAGGGGGGCCGGGGGTACAAACTGTGGGGTGCCGCAGAGTGCACGTAGGTGTATGCATCACCTTGTCAGTTTGAAACTTAGACTTTACAGTTACACATCATTCCAATCGAGGCAGGTTTATGTTGTGCCAGTATAAAAGGCAGCAGCAGCGGCAGCAGCACTGCCAGATGCACTTTGAGCCATCCGGGTGACACTGGTGCTGCCGCTGCTTCAGATGTGTTACTTTTTCTGCCTGCACACCACCTGCAGGAGCGACAATGAAGCTGACGCAGAGTATGGCATACGGGTGTGTGTGGGAGGTGAGGCTGGACAGGCCTTGCAAGGCAGCAGCATTGGTTCTTGTAGTACCCAAGCCATGCAGTGCATGCCCACGTAGGCTGGCTAGTGAAGGTGCAAAGGACAGAGCAGCATTGTGGCGGAGCTGTTGTGGCGGCAGCCGCAGCAAGCCCTGTCCCATTTACTGCATGTGATCAAAATGCGCAGGCGACGGCAGCTGGACAGGCACCCACATTGGCGGCATGCAGATGCGCGCCTGTAAGGCGTTCACACCAACATCAGCAGTAGCACGGTTTATGTGATGCTTGTGGCCCTGCTGCGCAGGTGATGGCAGCTGGACAGGCGTCCACATCGGTGGCATGCATATGCACGACCTTTGTCATCAACATCAGCAGTAGCACGACTGATGTTGTGCTTGTGTTCCTGCTGCGCAGGTGACGGCAACTGGACTGGCGCCCACATCGGTGGCATTGCCGTCATGAACAGTTTTGGCTGGGTGCACAAACCTGGCGGGGAGGTCTACAGGGATTCCTTTGTGTTCTCGAAGTGAGCAGGGCATGCATCCATATTAGACAAACATGCATTACTAAAAGTATGACGCTTTGACGAACAGCACAACCAGCTGAGGAGGTGTCCGCAGCATCAGCAGCAGCTGCTGCTCCACGATTAAATGCTGATGTGTGCATGCGTGTTTGCTTGCAGGGACCTCATCACTAGCGAGGATAGACAAGTGAACGCCAACTACATATGGAAGAGCATCTCCCACGAAGTGGGGCACACCCTGGGCCTGGCACACAAGGGAGTGCTACATAATGCACTGCACGTGCATATTTGCTTGCAGGAACCTGATAACCAGCGAAGACAGGCAAGTCAGCGCCAACTACATTTGGCGGAGCATCTCCCCCTTTTCTGGTCATAGGCTGTCCTTCTGATTCGCACTGCGCATGCATGCCGCATGCATGCTTGCAGGAACCTCATAACAAGCGAGGACAGGGCAGTGAGCGCCAATTACATCTGGAAGAGCATCTCCCATGAGGTGGGCCACACCCTGGGCCTGGCACACAAGGGAGTGATGCTGGCTAACAGCACCAAGCAGGAATACTACACCATACCGCCAGCACCTGGGCTCTGGGCGCCGGTGAGTTTGTCCTGCAAGCAACAGTATGTCAAGTGTATGTCTGTGGCACCTATAACCTGCTGCCAAGGAGTGATGCTGGCCAACGGCACCAAGCAGGAGTACTACACCATCCCGCCGGCGTCAGGGCTGTGGGCGCCGGTGAGTTTGTCTTGCAAGCAACGCTGTACGCTGCGTAACAATGCACCTTGAATGGCTTCCTGCAAACAGCAGCAACATGCGGCGTATGCCTTTTAGCAACAGTGGCAATTGACATGTCATCAACCCTTGAACTGCATACTGCCTGCAGCTGTGCACGCCAACATATGGAAGCTTTCTGCTTCTTTTGTTGCTGTGCAGGTGATGGGTGTGCCAGGCAGGGGGCTGTTTGTGCAGTGGAGCAATGGGAGGTGAGGGCAGCCTGATCACTTGCTGCATGCAGCAGCCAGCAGCGTACGTGTAGTAGCGTATGCGTTGCAACTTGCTGTTGCTGGGTTGGGAGGCACTCTTGCTGCTTGCGTTGGTGCTTGACCCTGTAGGCAATCAACACGCTGATGTCGTCACTGAAAGGTGACGACACGCTTTCAACACTGTGCTGCCGTCCTGCCTGGAACTGTCTGCGACTAATGCTATTTTGCAGCTGTCCAGAGGAGGCTGGGCCGCCCAGCAATACAGATGATGTACTGGCAACCATCAGCGCCACGCTGCCGCTGCTGTTGCTGCTGCTGCTGCTGTCACTGCAGTGTGACAACACAAGTAACGTTTTTCACGAATACTGTGCTGTTGCACTGCTTGCCCCTGTCTGCTCATCATCACGAATACTGTGCTGTTGCACTGCTTGCCCCTGTCTGCTCATCATCACGAATACTGTGCTGTTGCACTGCTTGCCCCTGTCTGCTCATCATCACGAATACTGTGCTGTTGCACTGCTTGCCCCTGTCTGCTCATCATCACTTCTCCACCAGTTATCCAGAAGCAGCCGGCCATCCAAGCAACACAGACGATGACTTGGCCATAATCGGCGCCACACTGCCACTGCTGCAAGACGAAGCAGGCAATACTCCTGCAACAGCATGCATGCTCTGCACACAAACAGAGTGCAGCCCAGTCCCCAGCAACCCATCTCTCATAATGACAACAGTCAGAGCCGTAATCAGCGGCGCTGATGACAGGGACTACTACAACGTGACAGCTGACGCGCAGACAGCTGGCCCGCAGCGTTTGAAAGTTGTTATAACATACGAGCCGAACTGGAGCAAGCGCTCCCTGGCGCTGAATGGCAGCGAGTTTTCGCAAAACTGGCGCATCTCAAACTTGCGGCTGCAGCTGCAGTTTGTGCAGCAGGCAGTGGAGGTGGTGGCTGGGCCCGCTACTGAGTGGTCCACACAGCAGCAGTTTGACGTGACGTTGCCAGAAGCAGGTGAAGGGGCATTGACACAGCAGCTTGATGCGTCGGCACAGCACTGAAGGCAGGCAGTTGTTAACTGTATCCGAGCAAGCTTGACAAGCAAAACGATGGATGCGGCTGTTGACCAGCGGCATAGTACAATAATGCCGGCCCAGTTCCGAATCTGCTGCTGCCTCGGCGGTTGCATCGCTTGTTTCCGTGGATGCAGGGGCCTACACTTTCTGGGTGGAGCCAACAGCCCAGCTCAGCAGCAACGCCCAGCTGCCCACCACCTACGGCAACGTTGGCACATACAGGTGATGGCCGTTTCTAAAAAGCAGCTGCACCAACTAGTTGCGCCTGTGCAGCTACTAGTGGTAAAACGTGTCTCCAAAGCCATGCAGCGCATGGAAACCTGGGTGCATACAGGTACTGATACGCTACCCCTTCCCTGGTCGGCACCTTGACTTGAGGATACATCGATGATGATGGTGATGGTGGTACATTTCTTGGCCGTGCCTGCATATTGCATGCAGTGCTACACATCCACCAATGCGCAGCAACTAGTAGTGAGGCATGTCACCGGACCCATGCAGCGCAGTCGGTCTTACATCTGCTGCTGCTGCTCCTGCTGGTGCTATTGTCATTGCTGGCGCAGGTTGACTGCCATCTTTGCGACCAACAGCAAGGCCACTCTCTTGGACTGAACAAGCATTGTGGAGCGGCCTGCAAAAGCATCCACCAGTAATGGAGACGTGCTTTCCACACGAAGGGTGCATGCTGACATACTCAGTTGCATGTGTAACAACCATTTCATCCTGCTAGAAAACCGTGGAATTCCCTGTGCTTCTGGCATGTTTCTGTGGACTGCAGTGTGCCTGGCATGGCAAAACAAACTCTTCTTTTTAGATTTGAAGCAAGGAGCAGCAGGCGCATGCTGTGCTTGGCTGGCATTCTAACCCACAGCAGCTGTGATCATTGTTTGACAGCCACAGAGATAGTGCAAAAACACCGTGCACTTGCACCATCAGAACGTGCAGTGCTGCTGCAGCACTGGTGACACGCTGTAGTGCTGGCAGAAGTTACTGGCAGCCGCCACCATGCGTGGTGTTCCTTCAAGGAAGGTCACCAGTGCTGCAGCGGCACTGCACGTTCCTTTCAAGTTGAAAGCAGGTGCACACATACTCAGCAATGAACTACAGAGTTTGCTCTGATGCTTCTGCATGGCTCTGGCTTAGCAAGGAACACAAAAACTGCATCACTGGCACGCCAACAATGTGTCACTCAGGCTGAACATCTGAATTCATGCAGTACTTGCAGTACGTAACAGATCGTAATGCCAATGTTTAAGTACCTGTGGCATGCAGTCATTGACCAAAAAAGCAGCAACCGAGAGTGGGATCGCATGCGTTTTGGCTTACGCTGCCGGGCCTAGCGACCTGCTGCGGTCATGGGTCTTGTTGATATGACAAGGGTTTCAGGCATGATTGCTTCAAACGGCTGCAATCAAAGTGCATAAAATATCACGAAAACGTAACCGCATTATTGTTTTTGCGTGTCTCGCCTGACTGTGAGCTGCCTGCCCTGCTCGCTGGTGCTACACCCGCAGATATCAATGCCGTGGTAGCTCATTGACTTATAAAATATTCAATCGCTAGAACTCATCATATGTAACTACATAAATCTCGAACATCGTTCATGGACCACTGCCAGAGTGCTGCAACAACAGCTGCTGCTGCTGCTGCTGCTGCTGCTGCTGCTGCTGCTGCTGCTGCTGCTGCTGCTGCTGCCGGCAATGCTGCTGCAGTGACTGCAACGGGATGCTACTCAGATATCAACATGCAACCAGGTGATGATCACAGAATGTACATTGTAGTAGTAGAGTGCCGCATGCCTTCGCGACAAGACAACTCCTCTGCACGCGGTGCTTGCTGTCACATGCAATGGTGACTGCTACTGCAGGACTGTCGCGTGCATCAACTGCACACATGCCAAGGACAGCCAATTGCATTCTTAACACCCATTCAAATCCTAATATCTTTAAAAATCTTTTAAATTCACGGCTGCAGGCCCTTTGGAGGTCACTGTTGACAACGTGGAGGACTTGCAGCACATCCCAGCCAACACAGCAACCCTCATCCTGCTCGAACTGGTGAGTCAGCAGCCTGCACATCACTATCGCTACCAGCGACTTCGCCACACCACTGCCTTGAACTGTTGTTTTTTGACACAGGTGATTCATGCATCTCTACCAGGTTGCACATTGCGCGTGCGCAGACATGCATTGTAATGTAATGTAATGTAATGTAATGTAATGTAATGTAATGTAATGTAATGTAATGTAATGCATTCAGGGCGCTGTGGTCTGGCAGCAGCAGGACACACTCTGGAAGCATGCTCCGTCATATACCCTACATCCACAGCCACAGCATGCTGCACCCAGCCTCAGCAACTCTTGTGCTGGCTCCGCCACTGCTGCTGCTGCTGCTGCTGCTGCTGCTGCTGTGCCCAACAGGATGGCCTGCAGCAGCTGCCAGCCTCCTTCACCAGCCTGAAGCAGCTGCAGCTGCTGTACCTGCACTCCTGTGCCTCACTGACAAACTTGCCAGCCCAGCTGCCAGCAGCATTGCAGCAGCTACGGGTTCTCGTCTTACACGACTGCAGCGGCCTTGTAGCACTGCCAGATACATTAGGAGCACTTCAGGAGCTTCAGGAGCTGTCACTACGGGACTTACCAGCACTGGTGTCACTGCCTGCGTCACTTGGGCAGCTGCAGCAGCTGAAAACGCTCAGCATCCGCAGCTGCCAGGGTTTGAAGACCCTACCTGAGTCACTAGGCGATTTACAGCTCCTGCAAGTGCTGGATTTGCAGGACTGTTATAACTTAGCAGCACTGCCGCAGTCCTGCAGCCGATTGAGCAGCTTGCATACGCTGCAGATTGGCGGCACGAGCATTGCAACAGCAGAGGATGATGAAGTAGGGTTGTTCCAGAGCTTGGTAGGGCTGTTTAGGCATGGCTGTGTTGAGGGTAGCCGGCCAGGAAGCAAGCAGCAAGGCAGGGAGGAGGTGCAGCAGCGGATGCAGCAAATCTTGCAGCTGCAGGAAACCAAGCAGCAACAGCAGCGGCAGCAGCTGCAGCGGCAGCAGCAGAGAGGCAGCTGGCTGCAGGAGGGTGTGTGGTGTGGTGTAGGGGTGCAGCGCAGCAGTGTGCTGCTGGTGGCAGCTGCAGCCAGCAGCCTCCTTGCGACCGTAGTGTTGCTGAAAGCAGCATGCAGGCAGCAGAGCAGCCAAAGATGATGCCATTGTTGATCTTAGGTAACGTACGCTTGCGCATCGACACTGCGTGACACAGCATCCTGGTTTTGCGCAGTGCCGTGCTGCAGCTGCTTGCAGGTACCACGTGGGAGGATTGGTGGGTAGCAGGTTGAGTGCAGGTCGGTCGTTGCCTACCACGTGTCAGCTGCGCTGTAGCCGCTTCAGTGGCACATTGAGCAGCCTTTTTAAAGTGCAGCAAGCACAGTTGGTTTTAACCAAGACAACATGACCAGCAAGCTTTCAGTGACCTTCCGCGACGAGCAGTCGCACCACCAGCTTTTTTACCCGCCAAATCGCAGCAAATCCCACCGAAAAAAGTTGCGAAATGTCCAGCAGCATGTACAACATCATTCCAGGGGTTTCGCAGTTCAAGTCCGCCTTCCAGGCTGTGTGTGGGGACCTGGACGGGGCGAAGCAGACGCAGGAGGAGTTTTCGAAGGGATCTCCGGTCGTTTCGCAGATGCGTTCCGCTGTTGAGGTGGTCATGGGGGACACTGAAGCTGCCCGCGACACCCATATGTCTCAGAAACGTGCTGAAGAAGGCAGCAGAGACAGTCCCTGTCGTGGGCCACGTGGCTGCAGCAGTGCACTACGCCAAGGGTGACAAGTGAGTGCAGCTGGTGATCCGCACATTCATCTTGACATCATCAAAAAATGCCTTTAGCGGGCAGCTCTTGGAACAACTGAACAACAATTGCTTTGACAACTGCTGCAACAGATGCTGCTGCAGTGCCAGAAGGCGAGCAAGCACCCATGTACGCATGCTGCATATGCAGCAGCTAGGCGGGCAGCCACAGGCATCCTAGCCCGCAGCTGTGAACTGTGTCACCTTGGTATGCTGCACCCTTTGTTTACCTACTGGGTACACCTGCTAGTAGCAGCCGCTTTGGCTCACACCGTGCCTGTGTGTTGCTGCTGTACACCGCGCCACTGCCACCGCACCATGCACTGCTGCAGAGAGAAAGCCAAGAGTGCTTGGCACAGCTCCAGCAAGACCGCAGGTGTGGTGGGCACAGCGCTGCCACTGGCAATCATCTGCCCTCCTGCAGCGGCTCCTGCAGCCTATGGGGCAGCACTTGCCTATGATGCTAGCCATTCCGCAGTCAGCGGGCACAAAAAGGGGCTAGTCGCAGCATATGGACGCATCCTGAAAGGCGAGAGCAATCCTGGAGAGGTTCATGATGTGCTGTTTGGGCTGGGGTCCATGGGCGCAGGCGTGGCACTCGCTGAGACAGGAGCAGTAACAACGTCAGCAGCAGCAACAGGAGCCGATGCCGCTGCAGCCGCAGCTGCAGTGGAGACCACCAGGGCAGCAGTGGGGTTGCAGCTGATGCAGCAGCGGGTGCTGCAGCTGAGCAGCAGTCGCTGCTGCAGGAGGCAGCAGCAGCTGCCAGCCAAGAGGCTGCAGGTGCAGCTGACACAGCTGGTCAAAGGACCACGATGCAAGGGGGCTTGCAACGATGGCAGGACAGGCTGTCGCAAAGAAGGTTGTCACGTCTGTGAGCTACGCGTCAGCTGGCAAGCAGGGAGTCACAAGCATGAAGGGGGTGTAATGTACTGCTGCTGCTGCAGGTGTGTTGCATGCACAGCATATGATTGACATGCATGACAGCACCATACCAGTAGTAGCCTGCATGCTTGTGCAGCAATGGCGCTGCAGCAGGAGCTCCTGCATCCCAGTATGTGGTATATGGTTAGTGTTTAAGGCTGCTGCATATTTTGATTGTCTGTTGTACAGTTGGCAAGCGCAACGTGTAAGAGAGTGAACTGCGACATTTTGCCCCCTGTCCACCTGATTCTCTGCAGTTGCATCAGTATAATCATGATTGTAAATTCTATGTGCAACAAGCACTGGCCAAGTATCACTGATGGGTCGGACCCAATTTTGGATGCTGCTGTAGTCAGCACCTTAAGCGAAATGCCTTTGTGCTCAAGTGCATGTACATGCACCCCCAGTTCTGTGCAAGGTCCTGAAGGCTCGTGCTTCTTGTATTAGGCTGTACTTACATTAGTAAAGGAATGGTAGTTGGGTTTGCAGCGAGTGTTTGTGTGTTGCCTGAGCTAGGAACAGAGAGCAGTGTTGTGCTGTCCTGTCCCTACTAGTTGGCAACCAAGCTAAAAGCATTTGGCCGCATCTGGCCCTTGCTTGTCTGGTTCAGCCTCTGTGCTGGGCCATGCCGGTTTGCAGGTCACCTCTGGTGGTTTAAGACTGTCAAGCGACCTCGCTTGATTGATTTGTGGTCTTTCTGCTGGAAACACGTGTAATTGATTATGTGACATTCCACCGTTGGAATGCAGTGCTCTAGCTTGCTGTATGGAATCACCGCTGGCATGCAGCTTTGGCAGATCCGCCACAGCTGTACAATAAAATGACCTCTGCATGCCATAACTGTACAGCCCAAACGGTTTGTGCAGCGCTGCAGCAGATGGACTGCAAGGCGAATTGCACTGCAGTGCTGGCAGCAAACTGCAGGCAACCACACACCCTGCAGTGGCTGTTTGCAGCCACGAAGCTGTAAAATGTGCTGCGGCAAAAGAGTGCCCACAGTATCATGCAGCGCTGTTGACACATCAAATTACCGCCTGGTCATCGCCCCACAGCCAACGGGTAGATTTACAGAACCTTTGCTGCACTGGCAGCTAGGCAGCACTGCCATACTGTCAGCAGCTGCAGCTGCCATGGTTGTGTCACTGCTGCTGTACAAAACTTTACAATGACATGTACACCACACTCACCCAACCCTGCTGCTCCTGCATATCTTGCAAGCTCAAGGCTTGAGCTCTAGCACTCATCCCATTGGGCCTTCAACAACTGTGCACTCACTATACAACTCTACATCACTGCAGCTGCTGCCTGCTTCCCCTGCTTCTGCTGCTGCTGCTGCTGCTCCTGCTGCTGCTTCTGCTTCTGCTGCTGCTGCTGCTGCTGCTGCTGCTGCTCCTGCTGCTGCTGCTGCTGCTGCTACTGCTACTGCTTGCGGCCCAGCAGCTGCCGCAGGCCTGTGCCCAGCTTGCTCAACCGCTCGCTCAGCTGCTGCACTGCCGCGTGGCCCTCGGTGTTTTCTGCGTACAGCAGCCGCTCGTGCCACACCAGCATGCTGAACAGGTGCTCCTTGGCCTGCAGCAGCAGCAGCAGCAGCAGCAGCAGCAGCAGCAGCAGCAGCAGCAGCAGCAGCAGCAGCATGTTTGTGATTCAGCTGGGAGTCAGCTTCCAGCAGCATACGTCACTCTCTGCTGAGCAGAGTGTTTGTATGTGTGTGAGCACATACATTGCATGGCTTTGTGTAAGCTACATCCAGTCTGCCGCCAACCAGCAGTTTGCATCGAAACTTTGTGTTTACAAAGCTGCCCTCGCTGAGCTGCCCACGCTGAGCGTGGCATTGAATCAAACTTAAAACCCAGCAGGAACCCCTCAAAAACACGCCCCTCATCTCACCTTTGTGTCATACACAGTCAGCTGCAGCGGCTGCCCGTTCAGTGCTGCTGCAAGGTCAACGTTCACAAAGCCGCCCACGCTGAGCTTGTAGCTTGAAAAGTCGATCAGGTGCTGCCAGATGTGGAAGGTGTACACGTGCTGCGTGTCCAGCAGCAGGCTATCCAGGTTCTTGGGCGTGTCACACCACTTGCGGCGCTTGTGCGGGCACAGCGGCGCGTCTGCAGGGATCAGCCAGATACAGATGCAAAGTGATACAAGTGCCAGCAGCTCAATACACATCGCACAAGCAGCTGCAATCATGGCCAATCACATACTCACGCTTGAAATCCCCCGGCTCCACTCACAGTTTTTTGGCAGGCAGGGCGGGGCTGAGCAGACGCATGCCCTCCTGCGTTTCTGCTAGCTTTGTCTCCCTGCCTAGCTCAGCAATTTAACACCCCCTGACATAACACACTGCTGCTTGATTACATCAACCAGAGCTGTGCGGCTTGCCACGCAACCACAGCAAAGCAACCGCAGTTCCAGAAGAGCTACTCACTGTGCTTGTCAACCAGGGCAGGGCTGAGCAGCTGCATGTCTTCCTGCGCCTCTGCTAGCTTTGCCTTGCTGCCTGGCTCAGCACTTGTAGCTAAATCCACGCTGCAACCACAGCACACAACAGCACGTTCATTTCCACTTCGAAATGCCGTTGCTGCCACCACACCACAGCAGGCTGCAGAACCTCAGACTTGGAACTCCACAGCAGGAACAGCCATATCAGTCAAAAACACTCACTGTGCTTGTCAGCCAGGGCCGGGCTGAGCAGCCGCATGTCCTCCTGCGCCTCTGCTAGCTGCGGCTCGCTGCCTGGCTTGCTCACGTTGACCAGCTGGCAGGCCGCCAGCAGCGGGTTCATGAAGTAGGGCAGCGCAGCGTACGCGTCCACCTGTGTGCTGCTGCTGAAGACCTTGGCTGCTGCTGTCATGACAAGCTCGCCCACCCAAGGCGGGGCATTGCCTGGCTTGACAAACTCCTGGCCCATGCACAGGCTGCTTGCAGGAACGGGGCGCTTGAAGCGGCCCTGCAGGAAACACCATGAGTTATGCGGGATTATAAGGCGGGCAGCAGGGAAAAACACCAGGCTTTCAAACTCCTGGCCGATGCACAGGCACTGGGCGCTTGAAGCGGCCCTGCAGGGACAGTTGTTGGGTTTGCATGACACGCCAGTTGGCAGGCGGCCAAGCAGCAATCAAGGGTTTGATGCATGACCTGGAGGGGCGTTACAGCTGGCTGCTGCTGACCTGGCACACGACCTTCTGCTTCTATGCTAGTACATGTTATCAAGAGCTGGCTGCTGTTACTGCTGACAATGCACATGCTCTGGAATGGTGTCACAGTCATCTGCTGCTGCTGCTGCTGCCCAGTCACATGACGTGTTGCTGCTGACCTGGTGCATGACCTGCTGCTGACTGGCAGTGACCAAGCAACACAAATGTCACAGCTTGCTGCTGCTGCTGCTGCTGGCATGGCACATGATCGGACAGAGGCGCTTCTCGCTCATAAACAGAAGCTGCTGAATACACCACAGCAACCTTCCAACCCGCTGCTGCTGCCGTTGCTGCGCACCTGGCACATGATCTGGAAGAAGCGCTTCTTGCCCTCAAACAGCCGCTGCTGGCTGTTGGGCAGGCCCTTGAGGTGGATCTCCATGATGCCCTCGAAGAAGGCAGAGTTGATGGTCACGGGGCCCTGGTTGATGGGGATCTCGTGCTGAGGGTCTTTGCAGTTGTCGATGGTCTGCGGTTTGGAGGGTTTTGAGAGAGATCGGGGATTACAGGGGGCAGGGGTGCATGGTGTGAATGATTACAGGGGGCAGGGGTGCATGGTGTGAATGATTACAGGGGGCAGGGGTGCACGGTGTGAATGATTACAGGGGGCAGGGGTGCATGGTGTGAATGAGCAGCAGGGGGCAGGGGTGCATGGTGTGAATGATTACAGGGGGCAGGGGTGCATGGTGTGAATGATTACAGGGGGCAGGGGTGCATGGTGTGAATGATTACAGGGGGCAGGGGTGCATGGTGTGAATGATTACAGGGGGCAGGGGTGCATGGTGTGAATGATTACAGGGGGCAGGGGTGCATGGTGTGAATGAGCAGCAGGAGATAATGAGACGACAATATCGAAGCAGCGCAGCAGTTGAGGATGTCAAGATAACAGCAGGTAACAGGCAGCTGCCAAAGCATGCTGCGCAGCACTGCTGCTGTGAGGGCTGTGCCATCATCAGCTTGCTGCAGCTCACCTGGGCCTCAACCATTGGATTTGCGGATACAATCACGGGATAAGTTGAAGACTTGAGGATCTTTTCGTGGGATGGCATGGCGGGCTTGTGCCATGGGTGCACCTCTCCTGGCGCGCACTCGAAGCCACCAGCACACAGCTCGAAGCCAGGCGACGGCTGCTGTTTAGATGATGAACTGAGAGAATGTTTTGTGTGGGCGTCGTGTGTGGGTGGTAGTATCTCCGCTGTGCAGACCATGGTGTTGGCGCGCCTGCTGTGCGCTGTGGCTGCTGCGATGAACGCGTAGAGTGCTTGCCGAAGTTATGCAGCAGCTAAACGTCGATTGTACAGTTGAAATGGTGGACGTATAGCGTGCGATGGTGAGGGTGAAGCAGCAGCACGAACAGGGCCTGCAGCTGCTGATGGACGAAGGGGCGATGGCGCAGGGGATAGGGGAGGGAGAGGGCGCACACGCAGCAGGAAGCGTGGATGGAACAAATAAGACAGCGTTGAAGCAAATAGGTGATGATTTGACTGCAGCGCTCACTCATGTATCTGCTCCTGGGCCCTCAAGAACAGTTCGGTCTCAGCGCGCCATGTTCATAGCGCGATGCTATGCACACCTCAAGGAAGCCTCTAGATAATTGTTTGTGCTAGCGACTTCTTATTCGGTGCAAGCAAGCTTGCGTGGCAGGCAGTACTACACACCACGCACCACGCTCGCTGATGTCGTGCGTGTGCTGCTATTTGCCATCGGAATACGCCCTGTCGCGGTCACAACAGTCAGAACACATGGTTCCCCACAGACATACATATTGAAACGTGGCTGCAAGGCAGGGCATCTACAATTGCAGTGTGCACCATGTGGCTGTGCAGCCAAAGCATGCACACACACCTGGTCTCAACAAGCACCAACCAAACTCTGTGTCTGCTGTCTCTATGAAGCCAAAAAATCTCAACTTTGGCAATGCAGCATGCACCCCTATGGACAAACCCGCAGCTGTGTTTCGCGGCCGTCAAACTGGATCACTGAAGCTGCTTCAGTGGGGCCCACGTGCATGCGTTCAACTGTATCGTGTGCCAGAGCTGCAATAGGAAGGTGCCCAACGCATGTATGGAACGCACGCATGGAGCGCTGGCATGGAACGCGTCGCTCCATGCAATCTGTGAATCTTGCCCATGCTATAGCCAGGATGCATTCAGCCGCGCTTGACACACCTCAGATCACGGCACATCAAAGAACACCGCGGCATCGCGACATATCTTTTTTATTGCTGGAGGTACAGTTGTACTTGCAGCAGACAGACAGTGCTGCAAGTGGAGCAACAGTACTCGTGTTACTGCAAACCACTGCTGCTGCCGCCTCTCTTGCTGCCGCAATGCTACACAGTTTGACACAAGTCATCTACATCTACACAAGAACAACAAAGACTGTACAGTAAAACAACAGCAGCCTCAAGCTGCGTAGGACGCCACATATCACGGCCAACACACTAGGAGCACCCGCACAGACGCTTCAGTACTGCTTTCCTTAGCAATGCACGTCAGGCGTGGCAGTGGATGCACGTGCCAAATAGCATGATGTCAGCATGCAGAGCAACATCTGCTGCAGCATCATTTTGAACACAGAAAAAGGTTTCAAACAGCTGGCCTCAACACCTTGCTTTGCTTGAGGCAAAGGTGATGCAGCAGTCCATACAGCGTGATAGCTAGGCTGGCTGCTGCCACAAGTTGTGGCCCACAACAAACCCAGCCTTGCTGCTCCTGCAGCTCTGACAGTCCTTGGTCTGCTGGCGGCATCAGCGATGAAGGCATGCGCTCAGCAGAGAACTGCCCTGGTGCTCTCTTCGCTCAGAATGCTGCGCAACAGACGCAGCTGCTGGCTGCAGCTAGCTGCAGCGCTCTGTCCCCAACTTGCCATTGGCAAGTTAAAGCATCGCCTGCTGTAGAACTGCCCCGGTGTAATCCTCGATCAGAATGCTGCCCAGGAGGCGCAGCTGCTGGCTGCAGCTAGCTGCAATAAGCTGCCCCTCACTCGCCACCGGCAACATACAGCATGGCCTGTTGTAGCCTAAGGCACCATGCAGCTTGCGCAGTAGTGCGTCTCAGCACAACCTGCAGTGCAAACGCAAGCACAGCGGCAAGCAACAAAGGAAACAGCGGAGGATCAGATTGGAAAACGGCCCTGGCGCACATGCAGCTGCGTGTGTTGCATAGCATGCTTGCAGGACCACCGGAAGCACAGTGGTGGCGCACACCTGCGCAGTCAGCTGACAAACAAAGCCAGCTGCTGCTGCTGCTGCTGCTGCTGCTGCTGCTTGGCAGCTCACCTGCGCAGTCAGCTGCACTGCTTGCACCCTCAGAGAAGGTGGTGTAACCAGCGGGGCATGGTGTGCAGGGCGCCCCCATGTTGAACAGAGCGTCATAGCTGCCTGCGCTGTAGCTGCCCTTGGGACATACGCGGCAGTTGGGGCCGGCGGGACCTCCGTACCTGCGAAAGTGACAGCGGCAGCAGCAGCAGCAGCAGTGAGAGCTTATGTGTAGCTGTAGCATACGCGGCAGTTGGGACCGGCCGGGCCTCCGTACATGCACATGTAACAGCGACACAGCATCAGCAGGAGCATCACTGGGCGCTTGAAATGCATGAACTTGGACGACTGCATCCAGCACGTGACACAAGCACTGTTGTGGGCCTTTCGGGAAATGCACACTGCACTGCATGCACACCATACACATATGACTGCACATCATTTGCATGTATACACGCAGGTGTAGTAAACGCATGTCGGGACAGCCGGCACAGGTGAACTACACCTGTGCGTATACATCAAATAATTATGCATCGATATGTGGATTGTTGTGTACTATGCCTGTGCATAATATGCAATTTGCCGCGTAGGGCACTCAAACCGCGGGACATGTGGCGCTGACACACATGCTGCCCTGCACACACATGACACACATATACATGCATTACACATGCATGCTTATACAGAAACATATGATAAACATGTTTGGATAGCCAGCCGCGTATTGCGCTGCATGATGGCACTCACCCGGCAGGGCACGTGGCGCTGACACACATGCTGCCTTGCAGCGTAGGGTTGGCACAGTCCAGCAGAGGGTTCAGCGCCTGCAGATTAGCCAGTGTAATGTCAAACCGCGCAGCCAAACCCTCGCAGCGCTCATTCCTAGCTGTTTCAAAGCTGCCATAGCTGTAGCAGATCGGCACGCCTGCAGGATCACTGTACTGCCGCAGCCGCCTTGCAGGAAGCGTGTTGTACTGCCGCTTGATGTACTGCTGCTGCAGCCGCCGGCGGCTGTGCTGCCTGTTGTAGTGCTGCAGCCGATGAGCAGTGTACTGCTGCTGCAGCCGCCTCTTGCCGGCTGCAGGGACTGCCTGTGAGGAGACACTGGCAGCTGCACGGCAGCAGCACACACAGAGGCGGGAGCGGAAGTTTCACAACACATGCAGATGCGCGTTTTTGACGCTCAACAGCGGTTTCTTGCTGTATGTAGTTGCGCTGGCACCCTCCAAGCTGTTCATGTCCTTCACTGCCACTTGCAGGGTTCGGGGCTTCAGGTGTACAAACTTCACACAGGAAGAAGCAGTGGCTAGAAATGCATCAACAGGCACCCCACTGCATGCTGGCTTACCAATGGATAGAACTTCAACGCTGCCATCTGTTCCTGCGAGTGCTGCCGTGGCTGCTGCCTTGCCCGCGCCGTTTACAGCGCTTGCATAGTTGTTGAAGGTAGAAGCCAGCTCCTGCACAGCTGTTGTGTTTGTGGGGTCATTGACGGAGGCGCTGATATTGTAGGCTGCTGTGGTGGTGGCACCAGGTACCTGAAGAGGCAGAAAATGAAGCCAAGCAACAGGACAAGTGAGTAGTAGGCGTCGCTGCATGAAGTGCATTTGGTGGCAGGGTGGGTGTTGTTCTGCTGCTGGAGGCATTGCTGCCGCTGTTGTATAGAGTTCTGACAAGCAGCCACAACAAGATATCCGCTGAAAGGGCAGAGAGCTTGCAGGACAACACAAGAGCTATGAGCCCTGTCATTGTAGCATCGAGTAACCCTCGCGTACCCGAGCTGTCCCGTCCCCTGCAAGCCTTGCTGCTACAACTCTTGTCTCTGAGGCTCCTGTCAGCAAAATAAAAAAGGGACTGGATCACAACTCACATCGGCGCATTCGCCAGCTGCCACATCGACCATGTCCTGCAGGTAAGGTGAGCCCACCATGTCCAGCAGCTGGCTGGTGACGCTGGCTGCAAGTGACTGGCCCACAGCAGCGCTGCAGGCGCCAGCCGCCACCACCTGCACCGACAGCAGCGGCAGCTCTACAGCTTCAGCCGAGCTAGGGCTTGGGCTGGGGCTGGGTGACACTTCAGGGCTGGGTGACACTTCGGGGCTGGGTGACGGGCTGGGTGACACTTCGGGGCTGGGCGACACCTCGGGGCTGGGTGATGGGCTGGGTGACACCTCGGGGCTGGCTGACACCTCGGGGCTGGGTGACACCTCAGGGCTGGGTGACACCTCAGGGCTGGGGCTGGGTGACACCTCAGGGCTGGGTGACACCTCAGGGCTGGGGCTGGGTGACACCTCAGGGCTGGGTGATGGACTGGGTGACACCTCGGGGCTGGCACTCGGTGACGGGCTGGGTGACACCTCAGGGCTTGTGCTGGGGCTGGGTGATTCGGTCACCGCAGGCAGCGGTGACGACATTGCGGGTGGGGTGCCAGCCAGCATTGCTGCCAGGCCTCCGGGGGGAAGCGGCAGGCAGGAGCGGCACACGTAGCCAGCAGAGCACACTGCAGGGCAAGACATGTGCATTGCACTAAACTATCAGTCAAAGACCAGTGAGATCATGATTAATAGCCATTGTGATATGCAAACGGGCAGTTGCAGTGTATATGCGGTGTGCAGCATGTGGCTTCAAACACGGGTGACACAGACAGCTTGCAGGTGAACGCTGCACTGTGGATCAATGTGGGCTTGCAAGCCTCCATTGTCAAAATTTTCAAAATTTTGGGCAATGCCGACAACGGCAAGAGCAGCTGCAGCAATGCACGGCCCCTTCACTGCAGCAGCAGCAGCAACTCACTTGAGCATGCAGCAGCACTCGTAGCACCTGGCGAGTTGGTCTCAAAGCCAGCGGGGCACTGACTACACCTCGGCTCCAAAAGCTCCGCAGTAGCACCAGGCGAGTAGTAGCCAATCGCACACAGCTGGCAGAACTGCCCACCCCTACCGGGGGCACATTTGCAAGCCCCTGACATCAGTTGATACCTTGGTGTGCTGCATTTGACACACACGGATGCTGCTGTATCTGTGCACAGCAGGCAGCCACGAGAGCAGTTGCTGCTGCGGGTTTGGCCGAAGACTTGTGCTGCGTAGTCGTAATCAGCGCCGGGCCGCACTGCTGCTGGGCTTGCGGGTGTAGGTGCTGCCAAGGGGGTTGGTGATGTTGCTGCTGCTGGGGCTGCTGGCGCGTCAATTGGCTCGCTGTAGATTACAGCAGCTGCAGCAGTAACAGCAGGAGTAGCAGCAGCAGCAGCAGCAGGCATAAGCAGGGTCACATCAGCGGTGCAAGTGCTGCGCAGGGGCAGGGGTGTCTGGTACTGCACATCTAGCTGCACTTCCCAATGCAAGCAGTTGGCTGCACATGACTTGCTGAAGTAACAGCTGTTGCCAGAGGCACCACAGTAACACACAGCTGCCAGAGCAACAATGAACATGCCACTTTAATCCGCTTGTAAAACACTCAACAGACGCCTGCAGAAACAACAGCAGCACCACCCAGACCATAGCTTACATGCACCAAGGGCCGTGACGTTGGCCGGCAGCGCTGCTGTTGTCGCTGCGGGCAGCGCATTTGCAGCATTAATGCCTCGAGCAAAGCTGTTGAAGGCAGGTGTCAGCTGCTCCACCAGTGCTGCATTGCCCAAGGAGTCCTCTGCAATCATGGCTGTGAGGCTGTACACTGCGTCCTTGGCTGAGGCGTTGGTGGCTGAAGGCGCCTGCAACAACAGCAGCGCAGCAGCGGTGTATCAGGTGAGTTGAGTACAGGATTCACAGAATCAGGTTGTACACTGCGTCATTTGCTGAGGCGTTGGTGGCAGAGGGTGCCTGCGATAGCAGCAGCAGCAGCAGCAGCAGCAGCAGCAGCAGCAGCGGCGGCGAAGAATCAGGTGAGCTGACTACAGCAGCTCTTGCCAGCCTACATGTGCCACACTGCGAATGTGCTGCAGAGATAACCAGTGACGCTTCCAAGATATAAGATATGTCAATTTGAACTTACTGCCCAGGAATCTTTCAAGCTTTCAGGTGTTTTGAGACGCGCTTCCGAGTCTTCCCTATACTTGCATCCAATCCTGCTCCACAGGTTTCCGACCCCACCACAACACGAAAGCTCACAATTGCCTGGGAAGCAGCAGATCCAGCCATGCAAGCACCATGTCAGCGCAGCGCACCTCTGTGCAGGAGTCAGCAACCACGTTGATGGCGGCAGCCGCATCCGCAGCAGCAGCAGCAGCAGGCGCCAGCAGAGCTAGCTGTGCCCGTGTGCTGTTGGCTAGCAGGGCTTGCACGCCTGCATCACATGGGCCTGTGGTTGTCACTTCTAGCTCAATGAAAGGCGCATTGCTGGAGGCGTTAGCAGCAGCAGCAGCAGGAGCTGGCGCCGGGCTGGGGCTGGGGCTGACAGCATCTGGGCTGGGCGATGGATTGGGTGATGGGCTGGATTCTGGCAGCGCTGGAGATGGGGAAGCAGCAGCAACTGTTGTTGCTGTGCTACCTGTCAGTGCGTCATTCACCACGCTGGCGGCTGCAGGTGGAAGATGACAGCAGGGACGTTGCACAGCAGCAGCAGCAGCAGCAGCCGCAGCAGCAGGAGCAGCAGCAGCAGCACAAATGCTTAGGCGAATACATCAGAGTACCAGTCCTGCCAAAATGAGCTAGCAACAGATACAGCTGTCCACAATCTATCTTGGCACATGTTGGATGGGCATGTGTGGAATCGCCAGCTGTATAGCTGAGCAACCATTCCCCACCCCGCATCAACGGCTCAGCACAAGTGCCAAAACCACAAAGCCTCTCACCAGCAACAGTCAGGGTGGTGCCGCTGTTGGTCGCAGCAGCCACAGCAGCAACTGTGTTTGGCAGCGCGGCGTTGACAGGCTGGCTGTTGATTGTGAAAGAGACTTCGTTGAAGGTTTCCATCACATCTTGGGCCAGCACACCGTCAGTGATGCCCACTGTGTCAACTGTAATGCCATACTGGGAACCCACACCGCCCGGCTTCTGCAGCAGCAGCAGCAGCAGCAGCAGCAGCAGCAGCAGCAGCAGCAGCAGCAGCAGCAGCAGCAGCAGCCGAAATTTGGATGAATCTAGTCGCAAAGAGCAGTGCGGACTGTGTCCACGGCTTTGCGGTAATGAGATCCCACACCACCCAGCTTCTGCAAATTTGGCATAGCGCATAGCCAGCAGCAAAGGTCATGGGTGTGATGTGGCAAACATAGCAGACGGAGCAAAAATCGGAGGCAACATGGGCGCAATCTGCTGCTGCTGCTGCTGCTGCTGTGTCTTTGCCTCAGCCTCAGCACATGTTCAGCCATGTTTCAACACCTGCCTGATCTGGAAAAACCGTCCACTCACCGGCAAGCACAGGCCCTGCACCACCCGCACATTGCCCTGCGCTGCTGCTGCCACCTTGGACACCACCTCCACCTTCACACTGTCAAGCAGCACATCATACAGTGCTGCATCACAGGGCGAGTTGGTTGTCAGGATCAGCGCAATCACTGGCTTGGCAACGCCGGCAGGCGTGGGTGGTCCTGCTGCTGCTGTTACTGCCGGTACTGCTGTTGTTGCTGCTGGGAGGGTGGCTTCAGGGCTGGGGCTGGGAATAGGACTAGGGGAGATGATGCTGTCAGCAGCTGGTGATGGTGATGGTGATGGAGATGTCAGAGTGGCTGCAGCTGGCTCTGCTGGAGCTGACAGCTGTACTGTCTCGCTGGCCAGGCTCGCAGCTGCAGCAGCAGCAGCAGCAGGAGGAGCAGCAGCAGCAGCAGGTGGAGCAGCAGCAGCAGCAACAGCAGCAGCAGCAGCAGCAGCAGCAGCGTGAGGGACAGGTGCAGCAGGCAGCGCCGACAGTAGCGCTGCGACGTGAGCGCTTTGCACAAATGCAGAAGTGCATGCAGGGTGTGATGATCACTCCAATTCAAGGCAGCAAAATGCATGCTGTCAAGTAGCTGCATAAAAGCAGCCAAGATAGATTGCAGGCAGCAAGGCACCTCACACAGTCAGCTGCCAGCAGCAACTCACTTGCACTCTGCACAATTGCAGCATTGCCGACTGTCGACAGGCCGGTAGCAACCGCAGGCATCACTGCTGGCAGTCCCCGGCTGTTCACATCACTTGCTAGCCCCATGTACGCTGCTGTGAGCTGTTGCAGCGCTGTGCTGTTGGTGGTGTCGCGAGCAACCACCTTCAGGCTGTATGTAGCAGAGCCTGCTGCTGCTGCTGCTGCTGCTGGGGATGGGGATGGGCTGGAGAGAGTGTCTGTTGAGGGTGATGGTGAGGGTGAGGGTGATGGGCTGTCAAGCAGGGATGATGGGGAAGGCAACGGACTGGGCAGATCCGGGGATGGAGATGGGCTGTCCAGTGCAGGTGATGGGGAGGGGCTTGGAGAGGGGCTGGGCACTTCAGGTGACGGTGCGGGGGATGGGCTAGCAAGCTCTGGTGATGGTGATGGTGATGGTGATGGTGATGGAGAAGGGCTGTCGAGCAGCGGCGATGGTGATGGTGAAGGGCTGGGGCTTGCACTCAGGTCAATGACCTGGCGCAGCAGCCGGCCCCACTGCCTGGAGCTGCGCTGCTGCTGCTGTTGCAGCCTGCGGCCCGTAACAGGCGCCTGCATGCGCAGCGCAGACATGTGGCGGCAGTTGAGAAGCCAGAGCAGCAGCAAGCAGATACAAATTGCGTGTATGTGCACTCCGAACACAGCGACATGTTCTGTTCAGGGACCGATGCAACATTTACAAAGCTACCCCCGCGCGCACAATACGAATCACACTGCTGACCATGGAATGTGTCATAACACAAAAGCAACCCCTACCTCCGTACAGGTGCCTGCCACAACATCAACTAGCCCTGCATTGTCAGGGCCCGCCCTTGCTGCA
Source organism: Tetradesmus obliquus (assembly GCA_030272155.1). Classification (NCBI taxonomy): domain Eukaryota; kingdom Viridiplantae; phylum Chlorophyta; class Chlorophyceae; order Sphaeropleales; family Scenedesmaceae; genus Tetradesmus; species Tetradesmus obliquus. Next base: position 3,673,452 of record CP126203.1, read on the forward strand.
GCCTCTGCCAGCAGAGTAGACCTCAGCACATCCATCACTGCAGGGTTACAGCCGCCGCCAGCTGTTGTCACTGCAAGTGCCACCTCAGGCTTTGTCACCGTCACTAGTGACGGGCTGGGTGACACCTCTGGGCTGGGTGTCACCTCTGGGCTGGGACTAGGTGACTCAGCACTAGGGCTGGGGCTGGGGCTGGGTGACACCTCAGGGCTGGCACTAGGGCTGGGGCTGGGGTCTGGTGACGCTGAGGGTGGGGGTGACACGGCTGGTGACACCTCTGGTGACGGCGACAGTGACGGGGAGGGTGTCTCGGGTGACACTGTCACTTCCACATCTTCGTCATAGATGCTTGCAGCTGCAGCACGTGGCAGTACACAGGCATGACGATGTTGCCTACGCAAACACACCACAGCACCTGTAAAGATATTTTAGAAGGGTGACAATTCGTCACACCAGCACAGTGTAGGTGCTGCTGGTGCTTTGCTGTATCCTTTCACATTGCACACTGATCCTAGCCAGCTGCTGACCAGACACTTCCTGCAAGTACACAAGCTCTGCAGTAGGAATAACACTACAACCAAATTGTCCAAGCTGTCCGCGCTGCACTGCCATGGCAACTCACTTGCAAACACCACCTTGGTGTCGCTTGGCAGCGCTGTCAGGATCGGTGCCGGCAGCGTCTTGGATCCAAACACTTCGGTGACAACGCTGCGCAGCACTGGCTCAATCTGTTGGATGAGTGCAGGCCTGCGGGCTGACTCAGCAAGGGTGACAGCCACACTGTATGTGGCCTCTGTTGATCCAGATGACGACGGCGCCTGCAGTTCCACAATGTATACAGACCAGCAAGGCAGTGTTGAGTGGAAGCTGGTATTGCTGTTGGGAACATTCCCAACAGATCAATCTGTGTTGCTGGAGGTGGATAGGTGGCGTAAAGGCAGGTCGACTATGCATGCCTTTGAGAGGTGTGCCCCCATCCATCTGCAGCAGGCTACAGTGTTCTGGCAGCCCAATTGCATGCACACCATGATCAGAGCCTGACAACCGCCACGTTGGCTCTGAACATCACACTGCTGGACAGCACAACAAACTACACAGCTGTCCACGTTGCACATGCACCAATAATCAGTGCACTCATTTGGCAAGATCAACACTGTCAATGGCCAGGCATCTCATCTTTCAGCATGTTTAAGTGAGCAATCTCAAGCATTCAGCAATTGCAAGAAGCAGCTCCTGCAATTCTGTCAACTCTCACCTCTGAGCAGCCGTCACCCTTTGCGGTGATGACATCAGCAGCAGCTGCACCAACCGCAGCAGTAACTCGGCTCTGCAGTTGTAACTTGGCAGTGGCAACGAGTGACTCCATGTAACCTGGGTTGCAGGCACCCGTGGTGACAACATCCAGCGAGATGGTCGGCACGCTGATTGTTATGTTTGTTGCTACTGCTGTTGCTGCTGGAAGTGGGGATGCCAGGCTAGGGCTGGGTGACACCTCTGGGCTGGGTGACGGACTGGGTGACACCTCGGGGCTGGGTGATGGGCTGGGTGACTCCTCAGGGCTGGCACTAGGGCTGGGTGACACCTCAGGGCTGGGTGATGGGCTGGGGTAGGGCAGAAGCATCACATCAGCAGCAGGGATGGAGCTGAGTGAAAACTCTGGGCTGGGGCTAGAGCTTGGGCTGGGTGACTCAGCACTAGGACTAGGGCTGGGGCTTGGTGACACCTCAGGGCTGGCACTGGGGCTGGGGCTGGGTGACGGGCTGGGTGACACTTCTGGGCTGGGTGATGGGCTGGGGCTGGGGCTGGGTGACGGGCTGGGTGACACCTCTGGGCTGGGTGATGGTGAAGGCGATAGGCTGGGGCTGGGTGACACCTCAGGGCTGGGGCTGGGTGACACCTCAGGGCTGGGGCTGGGTGACACCTCAGGGCTGGGGCTGGGTGACACCTCAGGGCTGGGGCTGGGTGACACCTCAGGGCTGGGGCTGGATGACATCTCAGGGCTGGGCGGCGGACTGGGTGATGATAATGGTGATGGGCTGGGGCTTGGGCTAGGGCTGGGTGACACTGCCAGAGCTGGTGATGGCGATGGCGAGGGTGACGCCTGCAAGAGCGGCAACAGCAACAGCAACAGCAACAGCAACAGCAGCAGTGATGTTTGACAATGAAAGAGGCGATGGAGTCAGTGTTACAGCACGTCTACCAAGAACTGCAACCAAGATGGCAGCGGGCACATGAATTTGCTTTGTTTCAGCTGCTGCTTGGCAGCCGTTGCATGCACACTGCGGCTGAGAGCAGGGGAGATATTGTTGAACAATACCTACCACAGGTACATGGCGAGCTGCATGCTGTCTTACAGAAACTATGAGCAAATGCTACTGTTGAGTGGTGCTTCACAAGCGTCTCACGCTGCTCCACAAACACCCCACGCTGCCTCAGTCTGTTGCTGTCCGCCAGCAATTCTAGCGCAAGCCTGACACGGACGCGCTGCTGCACCAGCTGCTGCTGATGATCACGCGGCTGCAAAGTATGTGCTTGCAACATGTGCCGCTCAGCCCCCACCTGGCCCCATGTGAAGCATGGGTGTGAACTATTGCTGGGAGGTATGTGTGTGATTCACTGCTGTGAACTATGGTTGTAAGTTCTGTGCAGATCAGCCCACCTGTCCCCATGTTATGGCCTGGGCGCTCCCAGGCACCCATACGCCCTGCGTCACTGCTCCGCTCTGACCGTGCGTTGCACTGACACGCAGCACCGCTGCTGCTGCCGCCGCCGGCACCTCGACAGCTGCGATGCCTCCTTCGTTTGTGGTTGCATTCAGCACGCCGGCTGGGGCGCCTGTCGCTGCATCTGTCAAGCTGAATGTCACCAGCTCATTTGAAATCGGCGCTCCAGCTTGCGTTAGATTAGCAACCACCATTGCGGCTGATCCAGCCGCAACTGCTGCTGCTGGAATCGACAGCAGCAGCGTATCAGGCCCTGCTGGCCTGCACTGCCAAAAGTGGTCGTCATGACGCCTGCAGATCGCGCCCGCCGGGCAGCAGTAACCCTGCCAGGGGATTACTGTCGCGCAGCGCTGACCTGGCTGGCTGGCTGCCACGTCAGCGTAGCACACCTGGCCGCCACACTGCCCCCACAGCTGCAGCTGCTTGCAGCCCTCGGGGCCTGTGGCTGTTGGCACTGCAAGTGAGCCTGCGGAGTGACATAAATGACAATAACAATAACAGTGCAGGGTTATAGTTGCAAGGGAGGAAGGAAGACAGCAGCTGCGAGCTGTGTGTTGTCTGCCTCGTCTGACGCGTCTGCTGCCCTGTCTTCTTTGCGCCTTTAGGTATGTCTCATCGCATGACCGTGCTACTGGACTGCTGCGCCTGCGTGATCAGCCCGCTTGGAGCGCAAGGAACCTTCGGCCAGGGGCGCTTCCAGTCCAGCATTGCTTGCAGGTGCGCAGTTGTGCATTTACCATGCCTGAAACTGTCATTTTAACACCCACCGGCTCAGGACCCAGCAGGACCACCACACTGGATGCATTAACAAGCACAGGCAGAGCTGCAATAAGCAGACTATGATGCTTCAAACATTACTTGGGCAAAACTCAGTTTCCTGCAGGATGCATGACTCACCGTCAACTGGCTGCACACACACTTGGGTGCCCTGTGCCAGTGGCTTGCTGCAATCCAGCCCAGGATTCAGCTGCAGCAGGCTGCCCTGCTGAAGGCGATAGAAGCCCGAGAGCGCATCGCATGTCACTGTAATGTTCAAGTTGTGCTGGAAATACCTGCCGCATGCACCTGCGGCTTGGCCTGCGTCGCCAGGTGCGAGCAGCAGCAGAAGCAGCAGACAAAGTGTAAGCAGCATGGGCAGCACCACAGCTTGCGTGATGCGATCTACGTGTTGACCAAAAATTAATCCATATATCATGCAGATATTGCGCGGTTGTCATGCACTACCCGGGGGGAGGCAGGGTCACTTGCGCACACCGCACTTCCTGGTTACCCTCTGTTCAACAACTTCGATCCACCCCCTAAAGCAAATACATACCTTTTACTGCCGGCAAGCATGCGCACATAGCCAGCAGCAGAGCCACACAGCCCGCTTGCTTTGCTTTCATCTTTCGCGCGGTCCAGATGCAGCCCTTTGCCAGTGGAGTTTTCTATTTATCAGTACGCTAACATGCTTGTGTAAACGGCGTACAAGAAGACTTCGGGTTCGTAGGTCGGACTGTTTGATGCGATGGTTGCGCCTGGGCTCCGTTTGAGGCAACAACTTGCCCTTAAGCGTGTTGAAACAGCTCAAACAATCATTTCCACCGTCGTAAAGCATGGAGTAACCTGCATAATTTGGTCACCGACGGTCCCAAACCCTGCACCGCGCCAAGACAGTTGGCATAAAACGAAGTCGGTGCAGTAGCACAAGCTCGCGATCAATCCCAGACATCATTCACTGACCACACATGCATGCGCTGAGGGCACCTGCCTGGCTGTCTTTATCAAGCATCGCGTGCTGGTAGGCAGAGCAATCACATCAAGCACGTGCCATGTGCACAAGGCATCATGCCGGGCAGCAGCAGGGCACATCGGGCCTGAGAGCAAGCTCGCGTCAGCACAACTGCAGCTTCCTGTCACCTGCTAACACAACATCTTCATATCACTAATTAAACCACAGCAATAATGATGATGATGATGATGCCATTGACTCCGCGCCCTGCCAGCAGTAGCAGCCCTGCTTCACAGGGAGCACATACTTTCCACCCCCTCTTACTGCTGCTCAACAGGCCGACTGACACTGAACCCTGAACCCGTGCCACAAAACCTCCGTCACCTAACCCCTGCCACCATACCCCGCCTCTAAACTAACAACTGGCAGGAGCCGTTGAACCCATGCAGTTTTCTAGGACTGTGCTACAGCGCCCTTGACAGCGATGATAGTGAGCAGGACCAATCCAAACATGCGCTACTCTGACCGCACAACTGCCAGATCAGGGCTCAGCCCAAAGCCACCCAAGCAGCAGTGTGCCTGCTTCATATCCAAGCAGAACCAATGACATACAACGCCCAATGCAGCTCAGCTGGTGCAACACAAACCCAGCACCCAAGACTGTCAGACCCCATCGCACACCCAAGCCTGTCAGACCCCATCCGCAGAAGCAGCGGCCCGAGGGGGGAGGTGGCTTGCAGCGAACGCGTTTGGGAACACTGATGCCTCCACGACACAATCTCTGCATGGTGGCAACGCTGCTTGCAACCAAAGGAATTCACAGATGACGTGACAAAGCAATACGAGCGCTGATAAACAACATTCACAGCAGCCATTGAAACCCATGCCATGAGCCACGATTGCATACTTTTTGTACCTCTATTGGCTGGTTGCCTGGCAGTACTCTCCGTCGTTTGCCCGACACACACTGCAAGGCGTCAAGTACCACGCATTCAACCGCCATGCACATGACTGCTGCAATGCACATGACTGCTGCAATGCACATGACTGCTGCAATGCACATGACTGCTGCAATGCACATGACTGCTGCAATGCACATGACTGCTGCAATGCACATGACTGCTGCAATGCACATGACTGCTGCAATGCACATGACTGCTGCAATGCACATGACTGCTGCGAAGGGGTAGGTAAGATACTGCCTGCCGCCGGCGCGCAGGGCAAACCAGGTGCAGGCTTCTCTCCGCAGCGACCGCAGCAACCACAAGGATGATAGACGCACAGTTGCATGCTCACCGTGCTGCCACAAAGCAGGCAACACACCTTTTCTATAAGAAAAGAGGCATCAAGCCACAACGCCGTGCATCATACATTACATGGCCATGCTTCTCAGCAGCACCTGCTCACACCAACTGATCATACCACCTGCCAACACCGCCTGCTCCTTGCAGCTGGTACAGATAGGGACATTCCCCTCCGTCAGCAGCACTTGCGCCCTGCACAGCAACCACCTGAGCTTGCTGCTGCTGCTGCTGCTGGCGCCTGTGCCTCCTCACTCTTTGCAGGTGCAGCGCAGCAGCCGTTTGCCGCAGTGCTAGGGGTAGCAGCAGCAGTGGTAGCAGTTGTTGCAGCAGGCGCAGGGGCGCAGCAGCTGCTGCTGGTGGGAGCCTTGGGGCCGCAGCAGCCGCCGGCAGCAGCAGCAGCAGGTGCCGGTGCTGCTTTTGGTGCACAGCAACTGCTTGTGGCCGCTGCTGCTGCTGGCTCTGCCTTGGGTGCACAGCAGCTGCTTGCTGCTGCTGCTGGCGCTGCTTTTGGTGCACAACAGCTGCTTGTTGCTGCTGCTGGTGGTGCTGCTTTTGGTGCACAGCAGCTGCTTGTTGCTGCTGCTGCTGGCGCTGCTGTTGGTGCACAGCAGCTGCTGCCTGCTGCTGCTGATGGTGCTGCTTTTGGTGCACAGCAGCTGCTGCCTGCTGCTGCTGCTGTTGTTGCTGCTGGCTCTGCCTTGGGTGCACAGCAGCTGCCCCCTGCTGCTGCTGGCTTGCTCTTTGGTGGGCAGCAGCTGCTGCCGCTGCTGTTGCCGCTTGCTGCTGCCATTGCTGCAATGCTTACTGCGCTCAGCGTGCTGCTGCTGCTGCTGCTGCTGCTGCCGGCAAACTGCCCCAAGTGGCGTGACGTGTCCCCTGTCACTGTGAAATGAGGCTTTAGCCAAGAGCTCGACAGCATGGCTGCTGTATTGCCTGACACAGCAACAGCTTGGCCCTTCTGGAAGCTGTGAGTAGCATCCAATGCATATGATGCTTCGCAGCCTGGCAGGGTGCCGTTGTAGGTTGCTGTCTGGCCGTAGTCCTCCTCTGGCAGGGGCTCCAGCTGACCTGGCAGCTTGAACAGCCTGCGCGCACAGAATGACAACAAATATAACATGTTACAACATGATGTAACATATGTACAAACAAATGCTGTCTGGCCGTAATTTTCCTCTGGCAGGGGCTCCAGCTGACCTGGCAGCTTGAACAGCCTGAGCGCACGATAATAATAGTCATAACATGTACTTAAGGTATGAGGGACACACCTCACACGTTGCATGTCAGGAGTAAGCCCATTCTTAAGCATTGTGCAGCGCACGGGGCAGCTGCGACACCACGATAACAAATCCTGGCCCACTTCAACTTTTGAAACTCCACACCCTCAACCCTAAGCAGAACCCCACCTGAATGTGATGCTGTAGAAGGCAGCCTCTCCAAGCAGGCTCTTGAGCTCATCATCATGCACCATCTTTCAACCCCAAAACCTAAACCCTTTCAACTTTTGTCCTTTCAACCTCAATCTTGCAGAACCACACACCTGAAGGTGATGCTGTAGAAGGCAGCCTCTCCAAGTAAGCTCGTCAGCTCATCATCATGCACCGCAATTGGCGCCACCTCCAGTACACGCGGGTCAGCAAAGCCCACGCTGTGTGCCAGTCGCAGGAAGTCATTCACTGCCAATGCCCCGCCCAGGCACTCGCCCAGCAACACCTCATGGCTGCGGGCATTCTCAGGCAGCCGGCGGTCACAGTACACGTCTGCGGACAGCACGCATTCAGGGTGTTTAAGGTTTTGTCAAAATAAGTTTCTGGTGTAAGCAGCACTCGCCTAGCAGCACCCCATGGCTGTGGGCCTCAGCAGGCAGCCGCCGATCGCAGAACACGTCTGCATGCAACAGGCAAGCAAGCACACATCAAGGGTGTCGAGGTTTTGGCAGACAATTCTGTTTCGGGTGTAAGCAGCACTCGCCCAGCAGCACCTCATGGGCCCGAGCCTCAGCAGGCAGCCGCCGATCGTCTATATTTGAGCACTTATGGAACAGTGCACAAACAGCAAGCAGTCAGGACACAGCACAGCATTGTGAGGTGTAAAGTTGTGGGGGAGGACTGTGGGCTCCCAAGCAGGGGGCGTGCCTGTGCAGGCAGCTGCCCATTGCAGGTTCAGCTCGGCCAGCATACAGGTGACACATGGTCTCACAGACGACGCGATTCTGTAGATGCACAAGGTGCAGAAGCACATAGTGTCTACACAAACCTGAGAAATACACCTCTCCTCCATCCGCCAGGGCAGCGTATGCCTCCCGCAGCACAGCTGCCTTGTCAGCTGACCAGAACATCATAAAACTCACAACCAGCCACTCTAAAGCCTAATCTCCCTGACTCAAAACCGCACCTGAGAAGAAGACCTCTCCTCCATCTGCCAGGGCAGCATATGCCTCCCGCAGCACCGCTGCCTTGTCAGCGCTCAGGTTGATCACGCAGTTGGAGATGATCAGGTCAATGCTGCCCGGGGTGATGCCTGCAGCAGCCAGCTCCTCAATCCTGCCCTGCAGGGGACACAGCAGGATAATAAGGTAGGTATCCACCACAGCGGTAAAACCACTGTGCACAACCTGGAACCTTGGAATGCACACGCAGCTGCTGCTGCTGCTGCTGTGGCATTGCAAACATGCATATCCATAGCACCTCTTGTCAATCTGACGTGACCAGCCCTGCAGCCCACCTGCAGGAAGCGCATGTTGGGTGCTGCGTAGCCCAGCTGCTGCTGCCACGCCTCGCTGTGGCGCTGCGCCACCTGCAGCTGCGCAGGCGTCATGTCAAGGCCTGGCAGCATACAGCAGCAGCAGCAGCAGCAGCAGCAGCAGCAGCAGCAGAGGTAAGACATGCAGACATGCGCAGGCAGGCGTCATGTCCAGGCCTGCAAGTGGGAGGGAAGCAGCAGCAGCAGCAGCAGCAGCAGCAGCAGCCAGCAAAGCATGTGCAAGCGCAGTCCACAGCACCAGTAGTGCTTGATGCTGCGCCTGCTGCTGCTGATGCTGCTGCTGTAGCAGACACTGCTGCGCTGTACATTTCGCTCCCAGCAGGGCGCATGCGCTGCAGCTGCTCTATGCTGATCTCGTGTCAGCGCTGCAAACGCCGCACCTGTCACAAAACCCTTCTCTCCAACCAGCGCAGCGCAGACATAACAGTCGCGCCCTGAGCCGCAGCCCAGGTCCAAAACCCTAAGCCCTGAGCCCTTAAGCCCTGCAGGAAAGGGCGAGCCGCAGCCGTAGTACTTCTGCACAATCTCCTGCGGCAGCTGCCGCAGTAGGGCTAGCACGTCTGCTGGAGGTGGCTTTGCTGTGCAGCATGCTGAGGTTTTGAGGTCGCTGCTGGCTTGGAGCGTCTGTGGGGTGTTGCGGAGAAAAGTGAAGGTGTTTCGTGCGGTTTTGGTGTGGTGGGTTTGGGGGGTGCGGGTGACAGCGGCGGACAGCAGGCAGGGCAGGGCAGGCAGCAGATGGTGTGGATGGCTGTGCTGGGTTGTGGTCAAGGCAGGATGCAGATGTGTGCTGCTGACAAGACTGGCTGAAATGTGCAGAACATATCATTAAATGCAACATATGGCTGTAGGTGGGTGCAGCAGCTACTACATGCAGCGTATGGCAGCTGCTGTGGCTCAACTTTTGCAGCTCTCTGCACTGCCAGCTGTCAGTGGGCCTGAAGGGTGACGTGCATCCCTCTGCTGTGCTGCAGGGTTCTACACGACTAAGATCGAAGCTCGAGGCGTAGGTCAGCTGCGATGCAAGCCTCCGGTGCCGGCATGCTGCACACGACCAGGTGCTGCTGGCTACTGCTGCTCTTGCTGCTGCTCTCGGCAGTCAGGCCTGACGCCTGATCAACGCGCAAGATATGCTTTTGCTCACCTCCCCGTAGTATTTTGAAACACTGGCTCGCACAGCATCGGCCTCGCCCAGCTGAACGCCTGTGGTGACTTGAGACATCTCCGCGATTTCCTTGAGCACAGGAGGTAGACTGTGATGACGAACAAATTTACAAGCAAGATAATTCTTAGGGAGCTTGGACGTATCCCACACTATGTGTAAGCCGCAAATGCATGTGGTTTAGTAATCAGGCAATAACAGCACAACAACGGTTACAAGCCTCACTGCCGTTCCAAAAACACAGCAAAATGTACCTGAACTTGCACGATGCACACTGGTACCACATAGCTGCTCGCTGCAGGGCAAGTGCAGCATTGTACTGCCTGCAGGCTGCAACAGCCAGCCTGACCACTTATATCCCTGCAGACCCATCCATCCCATCTCAGCCGTACGGCTGTGACCAAGTTACTTATACTAGACAGAAATAAACAACAGCTGCTCAACAACTACCAGACTGCTGGCTGCATGCTGGCATCAGGTGATGGGGTAGGCACAAGCGCCAGCTTGCTGCTGCTGCCATGCCTCTTTGGCGAGCCACTGTGGCTCCTTGCACTGCCGCTGCTGCCAGCAGCAGCAGCAGCAGCAGGCCGCAGCAGTGCGCTGCCTGCAGCCCGGCGCCTGTTGGGAGACTCCCCGCCGGCGGCTGCGCCTGCTGCTGCTGTTGCTGCAGGGGGTGCTGCAGGAGGTGTTGCTGCTGCAGGGTCATCCTCAACCTTGAGCCCTGCAGCTGCTGCTGCCTTTGCTTCCCTGCCTGCAATAGTGCTATTCCTCATCCTTTCACTGCCAGCAGCAGCTGCGGCAGTGCCTGCTGCTGCTGCTGGCTCCGCAGCCACTGGTGTTGCAGGCCTCTCAGGCTGCTGCTCAGCTTGCTGCTGCCCCTGCTGCTGCTGCTGCTGAGTCCCCACAGCACCAGGTGATGGGCTGCTGCTGATGGTGTCAGTGCCCAGCAAGCTCGGTCCTACAGCAGCAGCAGCAGCAGCACCAGCAGCAGCCGTCACAGGCCTCAACCCCACTGCCGACTAAAGGCACGGCGACACCGATGCTGGCGCTGATTGTAAAAGGACGAATCTACACGGCTCCTGGGTTGATTGTATTGCTGGTCTTGCTGGTGGCACTAGAGCTAGCTGGAGGGGCAGCAGCAGCTGCTGCTGGTCAGGGTAGAGTGGTGCGGTGTGTTGCTGCCTCACCAGTGCTTGCTGCTGCCCCCTCAACGTGTGCTGCTGCTGCTGCTGGTCGTGCTGCTGCTGGTGCTAGCTCCGGTGATGTGGGGGAGCTGCCCCACTCCTGCACAAACTCTTTATCAACTGCTGGCTGCTGCTGCTGCTGCTGCTGCTGCTGCTGCACTGCACTGCTGCTGCTGCCAATGGGTTTCTCTCCACCCTGCTGCTGCTGCTGGCCGCGCTGGGTGTGGTGTGGTGTGAGTGCTGCTGCTGCTGAGGACAGGCCCTGCAGTCCTGCTGCCTGAGCAAAGTCATCTAAGAACCAGAGGCTGGCTTGCACATAGCCTGCACCACCAGACAAGTAGGACGCGTACCTGCAGCAAGCGGGTGCAAATCGAAGGGTGCAGAAACAGCAGCAGCAGCAGCAGCAGCAGCGGCAGCGGCGGCGGCGGCAATGCTGAGAATCATCACACTGCCGGTGAGCCAGCCCCGGATATGCAGGGAGAACGGCTCGACAAACTGTTGATGGATTTGACTGCCTTGCTTTGAGCACTCACAGGCCGCCAGAAGCGCTTTGAACCGCCGTTACCTTTCATCTGTCTGCAACTGCTCCAAACAACATTCAAATGGGAACATTCAAATGGAAACTTTGCAAGGGAGCCAACGAGAGGCTCTTTGAAAGGAAAGGGTTGCATTCTTACCGCAGCGCCTCAACAACCCAGCAACAACTCATCAACAAACAACCCACCTGTTGACCAGAGGCTCCTCAAACGTGTGCAGCTTTGACAGCACCTGCCCGCTCACAGGCCGCCAGAACCTCTTTGCAGCCCACTCCCAGGCAGGGTTCCACATCAGCAGCTCAAACAGGCTCATCTCTTGGTGGTGGGCCGTTATAACGTCATCTGATCCCGGAATAACGTTAGTAACGCCCGCCGGCCGGCCGAAGGTGAGTGTGATGGTGGCGGGGGCCGGCAGCGGGAACCACCAGGTGGGGGGCAGCAGCTTGTAGGAGATGTTGAGGTTTAGCAGGATGACGGCCCTGCAGGGTTTAGGTGCAAGAAAATCGGGGTTCAGGGGAGGCGATGATCAGCATATGGCGAAAAAGGGCTGTTAGGGACATGCTGCGGCTGCGGCAGTGTGCACTAGTGTGCATGCGATACCAATTGCAACACTCAGTTATAAGGCTACAGGATGATGCCAATTGATGTATTTCGCAGCATTTATTATTTGGTCGAAAGCCGGGCCTCACTTCTCAGGCGTGCTGGTGATCTCCAGCACCTCTGGCTTGAACTTTGCCAGCAGCTGCACAAACTCCATTGTCCCTAACCAATGCGTGAAACACTGTGTTACAGCTGTCTACAACCTCAATTATCAGGTGTGCTGGTTACATACAGCAAATCTGGCTTGAAGCTCGCCAGCAGCTGCATGTGATGACTTACGTTGCAGCAAGATAGCACCTTGAGAGTCAGGTGCAAACGCTGTCATTGCACTCACTTGTTAGGTGTGCTGGTGATCTCCAGCACCTCTGGCTTGAACTTGGCCAGGAGCTGCAGCCCCCGCAGCAGCTGCACAAACTGCTCCTGGCCTGACAGTGCCAGCGCTCCCTCGTTGAAGCTCACAGCCACATCAGGGGCGTAGTACTGCTGGCACGCCTGCTGCTGCAGCCTGGCAGGGTGGAATTGTGTGGTGTGACAAGCCACGTGGCAGCAAAGGCGGCGGTGTGAGTGGCGCGTGCGCATTCTGAGCGCCAAATCAATACAAGTGCGGTGTGTTTTGCTGTAGTGGTGCATGTGTGGAGTAGCAGCACAAACTGCACAAGCTGCTCCTGGCCTGCCAGTGCCAGTGCGGCCTTGTTGCGGCTCACAGCCACATCGGGAGCGATGTACTGCTGGCAGGCCTGCTGCTGCAGCCTGAAGCGACAAGTTGACAGCACAGCTGTTGTGGCAGAGGCAAAAGCGCAGTGTGCACCTGGGATTTACTCTATGAGATGGTGCTCACAGCCGCATCGGGAGCATAGTACTGCTGGCTGGCCTGCTGCTGCAGCCTGGCGAGGGTTAAGCAGCATGCATAACAGGCATGCAGCAAAGGTGGAAGAGCGTCAACAAGGCAGTTGCATGGCCGCAAGCTTAATCTGTGCAGTGCAATCGACGAGTATATGGTACGGCAGCAGCATGCAGAGTGCAGTGTGGTTGGTGCGACAGCTGCTGCTTGGCAGGTAACCATGTGTTATTTCTGTAACTGCTCTGCAAGGGGATAGGGAAATCACAACGCAGGATCCTGCTGTTGTTTTGTCTTTGCTGGGGGAGCTGCTATGATGCAGAAGGCAGGTGCCCACCTGGCATCTCCATGGAAGAGGTTGTACAGCAGCATGCGCAGCGTGTCCTCAGTGAAGGTGGCGTTGCCTGCAGCAGCAGCGGCAGCAGCGGCAGCAGCAGCAGCAGCGGCAGTGGCGATGGCGGCATTCCCTGCGTCAGCGCGCGCGGTACAGCTGGTGCGCATTGCAGACTGCGTGGCTGGACAGGGTAGCGTAGTCGGGGCACGCTGGCGCAGCTGCGTGCACTCAACTGCACCGAAGCCACAACCATGTGGCACCTGCGGCGTTGTTGCCTGCAATGCTTCTCCGAGGTGGTTTGCATTTTACTCGGCAGTAGCTTTGGTAGAGCGCTTACCTTGCTGGCCAGGAGCAGCAGCAGCAGCACCTGCAGCAGGCCCGGCAGCAGCAGCTGCAGCGGTCTGCAGCACTGCACTTGCCGCCTCCAGTGGCTTGGTGATCAGGCTGGCCAGGGAGTCCATGCTGCTGCTGCTGCTGCTGTTTCTGCTGTCGTGCTTTCAGGCGTGAGCGTGTGCCTCGAAGATGCTGTTGTGCTGTGCTCCTTAGTGGCCTCCTGTGGTGGGAGGAGAAGACAGCACATCAGCAGCTACCAACCGATTTTGACAGCAGCTGCTTGCCTTTTGTACATGCAGGTGCCCAGAGGACTCTGGCAGTTGAATGCAGCTGTTTGCTGTTGCAGTGCTGCTGCTGCATGCTTCACAGCAGCAGTAGCAGGCAGCAGCAGCAGCACAGCTCAGTGTAAAGCGATTCTCACCGGTGGTCAGCGGCTTGGGTGACCCTCGAGTTTGTCTCAGATGAAACGAAGGCCGCAGTCAGGTTGGTGCTGGGCGTTTCGAGGGTTTCCGTGCGGATGAGCCTGCAAAAGCGCAAGCAGAGAGATTCGTTGAAGGGCAGTGCAGCTCCAGGGATCGGCATCACATGACGAACGTGCACAGCATCCATGCACGGACAATTAGGGTTTGGATGACAAACAACTTTGGAGACTTTAGAAGCGAGTGCATCATACGTAACTCGCGACGTCCAAATTCCACTCCACACTGAGATTTCTGCACGATCTTTCTAAGGTTTCGAACCTGCCTGCTAACGTCGCCCTTTGAACGAGTACGCCAGCAGCAGCTTCAAGTCTGTCGAAACGACCGCTAGCCTTCTAACGTCGCCCTGCCAGCAGCACCATCACCAGGCAGCATGGCTGCAATCGCCACAACAATCGTCAGCGACGAGCAAGTCCGACTGTTCCTGCACACCCTGCTGGGAGGCAGCACCTCAGCAGTAGCAAGCGCAACAGCAGCACCGGAGCAGGCACCTGCAGGCTCAGCTGCACATTCAGACCCCACCACTACACCAGCAGCAGCAGCTAGCCCTTGGGTAGCAGGTACAGCAGCAGCAGCAACTCCCACTGAGATTGCTGCAGCGCCAGTGGTGCCGCTGCGGCCGCACCCGCGCATTGATGCGGTGCATCCACTGGGTAAGGCTCGCAGTGCTGCTGCTGATGCTGAACAAGTTGCCAACATGACAAAACATGTGACGCCAGAGTGACAAATAGGATTTGTTCTGCTGCTGGTCAGGTGAGGCTCACAGTGCTGAGGAGCTGGAGCATGCGCTGAAGCTGTACAGGCAGCTGGTGGAAGGTGAGGGTTGCAGCACTTGCAATGACGTGCGAAAGATTTAGTTTCAAAGTTAGAGTGCCAATGCGTGTTGCAAGGTTGCTGGGGGCCAGCTCCAGCTGCAGGCGGTGCCTGGTGCTGCTGCTTGCACAGCGGCTGCTGCCGCCCACCACTGAATCACTTGTTGAGTTGCTGCTGCCTTCTAATCTGGTGGCCAGCCAAACTGCCGCCGCCACCACCGCTGCTGCTGCTGCTGCTGTTGCTGCCGTCCTCTGCCGTACCACCATGCACAGACGTCCGCCTAGACATCTCAGACGTGCTTGTTGGTCCTGACAAGGCACTTGTGACAGGCCACCAAGTCGTGAGCAGCCGCGTGGCAGCAGCGCTGGCAGCAGCAGCAGGCCGCCTGCTGGGGCTGCTGCCACCCAACATGAGCCATGCAGCGGGGGAGCTGCTGCCGGGGTTTACTGAGGCACGCGTGGCGACAACCATACAGCTGCGCTTCGGCAAGAATGACGCAGGTGAGCGGTTAAGGGAGCAGCTGTGGCTGTAGCTATGTACGTGTAAGTGTAATGTAAAGTGCTCGAGTGCGGTCATTTTACTGCTGAGTGGGTGCCTGGCTGAGGGTGCTGAGAGTCGTGGTCCATGCGGCCATGCACACATGTGAATTGATACCTAATGCATCGTTGCAACAGCGCCTGTTGTGCCAGACACCAGCTGTTCACACCTCAATCTTCATCTGCTGCATGTTTCTCACTGCTTCTGCAGGTGATCCGGTGGTGACCCAAATGGCCATTAACTTCAACCTTCTGTCAGCACTGCTGCTGCTGCTGCTGCTGCTGCTCATAATTACCGTGTTGGTAACAATACAATACATCACACAACACACTTTTGGGACTGAACCCGACCCAGGCACTAGCCCAGCGAGCCGCTCTTCCGCTCATGGGGGATAGTGGTAATTGTACCCAGTCTTTCCTTCGTTGTTTGGGCGATCGAAACCACCCGCGCAAGTCCGTCAATTCCATTCACTTTTTATCCCCAGCCACGGGCCATGGTCGCAACCAGCTGCTGTGTATCACCCCCAAGCCGCCCCTGCAGGCGACCCCGTGGTGACCCAGATGGCCATAAACTTCAACCTGCTGAGCGCGCTGCTGTCGCACCCGCCTACCCTGCTGCGTCTGGTACATTGCTACTGCCTGTTGTTGCCGCAGCAGGCGCCCCCGTGGTGACCCAGATTGCGATCAACTTCAACCTGATGTCATTGCTGCTGCCACACCTGCCCACCATGCCGCTGCTCATGTCAAAACCCTGCTGCTGCATACTTGTCACCCCCCCTGCAGGCGCCCCCATGGTGACTTCAGAGGCCATCAACTTCAACCTGCTTCTAGAAGCAGATCTGCTGCCCATAATCGTGTTCATGTCGAGCAGTAGCAACTGACCTGCTGTTGCTGTGTCTCGTACTCTTGACACCGCCGCTGCAGGTGACCCTGTGGTGACCCAGATGGCCATCAACTTCAACCTGCTGTCAGCGCTGCTGCCACATCTCGCGCTGCACCCCTGGCAGCAGCAGGCGCTGCAGCAGCTGCAGCAGCCGCTGCTGAATGCATTTGTCAGTGCGGGATCACTGGCAGCAGTAGCAGAGGATGTGGGGACCAGCCTGGGGGCGAGTTGGAGGGCAGGTGCTGCTGTGCTGCAGGCGACGGTTGGGAAGGTGTTCTCAGAGGTGTGGGGGCGCATGGCGGCGGCAGGGGAGTCGGCGGCGGCTGCGGCGGTGGAGCGGGTGGGGAGTGGCGACCTGAATGGGGCACATGGATAGTGCATGGGCAGCAGCTTGTGCGAGCTTTTGCTGAAGTGAAGGCGCATGGGGCAGGGGAGTCGGCGGCTGCTGCGGCTGCGGTGGAGCGCGTGGGCAGTGGAGAGCTGAACGGTGGCACCGCTAGTGGCTTGTATGAGTCAGCATGTGTTGGAGTGTTGATCTAGCTTGGCAGTGTGCTGCAACCTCTTTCTGAGTCAATGGGGCGGTGGAAGGGGTGGCGGATGGGGGGTCGGCTAGCGATTTTGAGATTGTGGCAGCTGCTACTGAGAAGGCAGTACTGGCCAGTAGCTGCCACTGCAGCAACGGATCTGTGTGACTGCACCTGTCAGGTGTGGGGCAAACTCTGGTGGCAGTATCAACAGCATCATGCTGCAGGCTGCTGATACTGTTTTGGCGCTGCCAGCACAGTGTGCCTGCACAGCTTGGAATGCGTGACAACAGGCGCGTCACGGTGATTGTTTGGCTGCTTGATGCAGTGTGAAGTGTCCACCTGCATATGCATGCTGCACCTACAGCTGGGGTTGTACAGTTGCAGTATGCATATAAGCATATTACTGTACAGCTACTGCGGAGCTGCCCGTGCTGCATGCCAGCTGTGAGGTACAGGTAGCTGTAGCCCTGCGCAGATCTGGATGCACAGCAGCCAAGGCGATAGCGTCATCTCGCAAGAACCCAGTTGAGTTGATCTTGGCCTAGGCAGTGCGGCCTACTTAGGCTTAACGCTGACCTCACCCTGCACCATCAAGTCACCAAACAAGCCATGATTGCGGGATAACATCTCATTACATGCTCCACTCAACCGAGGAGTGGGAACCCCATTCAGGAGCAAACAAGAGGCCAAGGGCTATGGGACTCTTTGCAATGATCAGTTATACGTGTAAACAACACCGCACGCCTGTACACAGCGCAGCTACACCAGTGTACCACTGCACAAACTTGCAGGACACCACTACACGCCAGTACCTAAAACCAGCCACGTCAGCAACATATCACTATGGGTCACTGTCATTGTTGCAGTAATAAGCAGAATCACAGCATGATGACAGTGACGTCAGCAGCAGGTGGTGGCCAGATACTCCACAGCCATTTCAACATCACAGTTGCACTCTTGCAGCAGTCTTTGCACAGCAACTGTGTGATTGGATTGAACTCAGCAGCAGGTGGTGGCCAGGTGTTCCACTGCCAGTTCCACATCACAGATGCACTCTCGCACCACTGTAATGATAAATAATGTTACTGACGAGCAAAATGCACCCTGTCAGCAACAGGTGGTGGCCAGATATTCAACTGCCATCTCAACATCACAGTTGCACTCCTGCAGCGCATCTACTGCTTTGCCCCTGCTGTAGCCCATCTCCAGCAGCTGAGCAACGCCAGCTTCAAGCGCTGCCTGCATCATCTCGCCTGCAGCAGCAGCAGCAGCAGTAGCAGTAGCAGCAGCAGCAGCAGCAGCAGCAGCAGCAGCAGCAGCAGCAGACAACACACGGCAGTAACTCAGTGCATCTCTTGTCTGTGCAAAGCAGCAATCTTTGCACAGCAGCAGCTGCGCCGCGCCAGCTTCAAGCGCTGCCTGCATCATCTCACCTGCAGCAGCATCAGCAGCAGCAGCAGCACCACACAGCAGCAGCAGCAGGAGCAGCATCAGCAGCAGCTGGATGCAGAGCACAAAAACTCAACAGCACATCAGTGCTGCCTGCATCATCTCACCCGCAGCAGCGGCAGCAGCAGCAGCAGACAGCACACAGCAGTAACTCAGTGCATCTTTCGTGTGTGCACAGCAGCATTCTTTGCACAGCAGCAGCTGCGCCACGCCAGCCTCGAGTGCTGCCTGCATCATCTCACCTGCAGCAGCAGCAGCGCCACAGGAATGCAATTTGAATCCTGTCTTGTCAGTGCAAACAAAAAGCTGTATCATACTGGTGCCAGGAATTGCGTGCAACATTGCACAGCAACACTGCAAACGCACACCACAGCTCCTGCGGTCACCCGCAGCTATGTGTCTGCAACTCTTGCGCCAAGCAGAGCACTGGTTTGATGCAAGCGAAGAGCGCCTGTGTCAGGCCACCTTACAGCAGAGCACACACCGCCATCGCGATTAGAGAGCAGCCAAACAGCCAAGCTTACTTATGTGGCTGCAGCTGCTGCCGCCCCCGCCCCTGCCACCGCTGGCGCCGCGCCGGCGCTGCTGCTGCTTGCGCAGGAAGGCTGCCTCACCATCTGCAGCTTCGTGCATGTCCTCGTCGCTGCCTGCTGCTGCTGCTTTGCTGCGTGGCCGCTTCTTTCCTGTGGGTGGCTTGCCACTTGCTGGAGGCCTGCAGTGCAGCAGAGCATCACGCGTACAATAGCATCAGCATTGTACCACGACTGATTAGCAAGAGGCTTGCTTTTTTCCTGTGTTGGACGTTTGCCACTGGCTGGAGGCCTGAAAGGCAGTAATCAGAGCAATTTGGTGATATGTGACAATTGTTTTCAATAAGCCAACATAATCTTTCCCATAAGCCAGCATTAAAACACTTGTCTGGAAGCCTGCAAGGCAGCAGGCAGGGCAGGGTGTTGGGAAGATAGCAGTGCACTTGTGCAGCGTCGTGGTGCCTTGTGTTGTGCACAGCACAATGGAGCATAAGACCAGACCATGTGTTCACCCTGTTGTGGCTCATAGCATCTAAGATGGCGCCAGGACCCACATGTAACTTCCCTCTCGCGTAAGCTGACTCACATGTGCAACAACATGTGCAGTGCCAGCGCACTATCATATGAAAAGAGTAACACAGCAGCAACAGAGCACGCAAGGCTGTCACACATTCACAGCGAAGGCTGTGCTTGCTGGGGAAAATAATTTTCACATCTAATCACCTACTGACGCACCTGCTGCGTTTGCTGCTGCCAGCCTTGCTGCTGCTGCCGCTCTTAGAAGCACGCCCAGCTCCTGCTACTGCTGCTGTTCCTGTGCCTGCCTGCCGCACTGCCAAGTTGGCACTGCCGTTTTCAAAAGCAGCTGCGCTGCTGCACATTCCAGCAGGGTGTGACAAGCCCCGTGCCAGCCAACCCTGCTGCTGCTGCTGCTGCTGCTGATAAGTGAGCAGCGGAGCCAAGCAGGGGTGCTGCTGCACCGCCCTGCACAGGACCTGCTGCAGCTGCTGGTGCAGCGCACAAAGCAATAGCTGCTTCTGCTGCGTGGACAGCTGTTGCGCGTCACACTCTGCAGCAGCGGCGGCAAGCAGCAGAAGCAGCGATGGTAGTCATACAGCCTGATGCCAATGGCAGCACGCAATGCAGGGGCTGTGTGCAGATACTGTATATGCAGATACTGTACACTGCTTACTGATCCATGCAGTGACTGACTGACTGACCAAATCATAGTGATAGTAGGGAGCACTCCCTTGGCGACACTTAGAAGCATGTCAGCACTTACACAACGGACTGATAGGTGAGAAACGTATCGAATTGTTGCTGTCATGTGTTTGCACCCAGGCCCGCTGCTCACCTAGTATGTTGATGTCTGGCGGCAGCGGCTCTGCTGCTGCTGCTGCAGCAAAGGGAGCTGCTCGTGCTGCCGCTAGCTCCTCGAGTGCTGCCTCCGCCTCCTGCTGCTGCTGTTCTGATAACCCATACCTGGATGCACAAGGGTACAGCAGGCACAGCAGCAGTGGCAGAAGAGTCAAGCCATGCAGCAGCACAGCAGTCTGTACATGGTTAGCAGCAGCTTGCTGTTCAATACAGTAGCAGCGCATCTGATGCACACATTTGGCACTTGAGATGCACAAGTAAGATGCACAGCTAGGTGGCTTGCCCTGCGCACTCTAGTTGCGCATGCTGACTAAAGCGCCCTCTGCCGTGCTGTTTCCCTCACTTTTCCTGTGCCTCCTGCTGCCACTGCAGCCGCATCTCCTTGGTGGGGTTGGCTGCAGCCAGCAGCAGATGAAGGCAGCACAGCCGCAGCCACAGCGGCCGTCAGCCACCACGTTCCAGGTTGCTTTTCCTGGCAGCAGATGCAGCAGCCGGTACACTGCTGATGGTGCGGCTGTTACATCTGAACAGCTGCGCTGGTCAAACTGCTGCTCCTGTCCATGTGAAGCGTATCGCTGTACATGCTGATGCTCAGTGGCTGTCGACCATTGCTGCTGCTGCTGCGGTTGCGGCTCGTCAACTCACGTCCTGTCCAAATGACCAGGCCGTTCTTGCGGTGCGCGTCAAGCTTTGCTTCGTTGTCAGCGCGCACACGGTCCACATCCACGCGCAAGCCAGAGTATGCTGCAGCCATTGGGTGGAAGATGGACAGGCAGAAGCAGAAGTCAACAGTGACAATCATGGTGAGAGATCAACATCCACGCGCATGCAAGAGTATGCTGCAGCCACAGGTTGAAAGGTGGATGGCCAGAAGCAGATGTGGCAATCAACAATGGCACTTGTTGGAGCAGATATGACTTCTGTGCAAGGAAATCCAGCTGAAGAACCATCCTGATAATTAAACCTGCTGCTGTTAGCTAGTGTGCCAGGGTGCTGACGGACGATTAGCAGATGATTGATGGCTACTGTGACGCCGCGGTCCTACAAGGCTGGTGCACGCATGGCTGCTGCTGCTGCTGCTGCCAAGCAACAATGATTATAGAAGCTGCAGAGATGCGTCACCTGCTAGCGACTGTTGGCCCAGGAGTCGTTGCGTGCCCCCATTCAGCTGCTGAATCATCTTGCCAGGCAGCAAGCCTGTTGCCTGGATCTGCAGCCACTGCCCCACCCCATACTTCATGAGGCACAGCTTGAGTATCAGCGACTCCTCCTTTGACCAGCCCGGCGAAGGAGTGAAGTTCCACCTGCCAGATGACATACCCAGGAGGTAGCAGCAGAACATGCGTACTCAGCAGGGGCAGCAGTAGAGCAGGAGCTCAAGCACTGGCAGTGTCACTTGTGCTGGTTGGGTCAAGCAAACATCACAAGCGTAACTTACAAGGAAGCTGCATCGCCGATTTTGGGGCCTCGTTTGTCCATGCTGGCTGCCGATCACGGGCACACGAGCAGGGAGGCACGCAGTAGCACGACCGGATGTATAAGCATGGTTGCTCGTCTAGCGTCTCGTGTACAGTAATCAAACAACACACATCCGTTTCTTGATTCTTTATCGCGTGGTCTGCTGAAAGGGAATGGCTGGGTTCAATTTTGAAAGTTGTCACTGACACATATTAAAGAACAACCAGGCGATCGCGTCCTAATTACGTTCCAGATGTTTGAAATGCCGTTTCAGCATTGAGTGCCATTTCCTCGCATCAGGGGTGCCGTTCTTGGCTCAAAAGTCTGTAACGAGTGCGGTCAGTTGATTCATTGGTCATGTCCACCCTCAGACAAGCTGAACGTCAGTTGCAGCAAGATGCTCCTGATGCTGCTGTTGCCTTTCAGGTTGTTGCTGATGGCACAGTGTACTACACAGCAGCATCCGTTCCACCTCAGCGGCTACAGCCATGGCGCCGCAAGCCCAGCAGGCGCAGCAGGAGCAGCAAAAATCCCACCCCCAAGGAGATTGATGCCATGCTGCTCCAGGATGCCAAACAAGTTGTTGCTGATGGCACAGTATTCTACACAGCAGCATCCGCACCACCCCAGCAGCTACAGCCATGGCGCCGCAAGCCCAGCAGGCGCAGCAGGAGCAGCAAAAGTCCCACCCTCGAGGAGATAGATGCCATGCTGCTCCAGGATGCCAAGGCTGCAGAGTCTGACTTCCAACACGGGCCTGTCAATTGTCAGGGAGGGTGGCAGTTCCCGGCTGTCGCGCCGCAGTGCAAGCCACGTGGCATTCATGCCAAGCGGCTGGCCGCTGCCAAGCAAGCGCCAGCACAGCAGCAGCAGAAGCAAAAACAAGGGCAGCAGCAGCAATTACAAGGGCAGCAGCGCCAGCAGAAGCAGCAGCAGCAGCATCAGCAGCATCAGCAGCACCACCAGCAGCAGCAGCAGCAGCAGCAGCAGCAGCAGAGGAGGAAGAGCAGGAAGCGCAGCAATGCAGATTTGGATTGGGACCTTGCTGAAGCAGATATGCTGCTGCAGGAAGATGCCGAAGTGCTGCGGCGAGCTGCGCACACATGCACAGATGCTGTGTTCCTGTGGCACGCCTCCTAGACCCAGGAGCCTATCAGTATCCAGCTGTTGTGCATTCGCTGCTGTGCAGCACTTCTGGGCATTGCTGTAGCTGGCAGTTTGAT
Source organism: Tetradesmus obliquus (assembly GCA_030272155.1). Lineage (NCBI taxonomy): Eukaryota > Viridiplantae > Chlorophyta > Chlorophyceae > Sphaeropleales > Scenedesmaceae > Tetradesmus > Tetradesmus obliquus. The sequence goes on from CP126203.1 coordinate 3,696,206, forward strand.
TCTTCCCAACACTGCTGCTTTGTTTGCTTCGCAGAGCTTGTTACCTTCAAAGGAGGGCGGCAGGTCCCCGACGTCACAGGCGCGCCAACCTGCAAGCCACGTGGCATCCACGCAAAGCGGCTGGCTGCTGCCAAGCTGGCAGCAGCACAGCCGCCGCCGCCGCCGCAGCAGCAGCAGCAGCAGCAACATGGCTTGAGGGGGCAACAGGCTGCTGCTGGTGCTGCTGCTACGGCTGCTGAGAGCACTGGCTAGTGCGCGAGTGCTGCTGGGCTGTGGCTGTGCATATGACATACTTTTACATTTGCAGTCATGGCAGACTCATGGGCGGCAACTGCAAGTTGCAGTTGAACTGCAGTGGTTGTTTGTTTTTATGAAACTTCATTTGCCTCAAGTGCATGAGACAACGGTCAGTGATTGATGTGGGGTCAGGCTATAGAGAGGGTGACCGTGTAACGTCGCCCAACAGCTGCAGGCATAGGAACTGTTGCTTCAACAGTGTGAGCGCGGGACACCTCTGGCACTGCAGATTGCCACAGATTCTGCATTTAGCGTGGTATGCACAACACCAAACACCACCAACTGAACACACTAGAACACTGCATACAATTAAAATCCACAAAGGATATGTTGCACTGGGCTGTGCGCCACAATGGTGCATGCCTGTGTGAACCGGGTGCCAGTGTCCCACAAACCCTATGCCATGTCATGTGACAACAGACAAGCGTCTGCTGATTGTCAGGTTGCCTACAAGGCACAGTGTAACAGCACCCATGCCTTCATGCTCCTTAAATTATTCCTGCTGCAGGCTTATGCTCCATTGCCTCTCCTCCTCACCAAGTGCCCCAACTACACATTGATGCATCTGTGCAGCGCCCTCCTAGTCCTGCACAACTCTTGACATCATCCTGTGCGTTTCAAAACCCTATGATCTGTCAGCGATAACACTGCTGTTCCGTGCTATCCCGCCAGATCTTTGTGTGCTGCTTGAAAGCGGGTGTTCTCTTCTGCCTGGGCCGGTAGCAGCTACGCAACGGCTGGCGAAGCATCACGGCGATTAAAAAGGCATTGACACATAGTACTTGAGCAGTCAGACGAGCGTTCGGCCTCTGAAACCTGCTCCTCGCCAGCCAAGATGCAGCAGCAGCAGTTGCTACAGCAGCAGGGCCCTGCAGCTGGCCAGCAGCTGACTCTGGACGACTCGCTCATCTACCAGCGATGGAACGACCCGCAGTATCCATACGACCCGCTGGACCGGACCACAGCGCTGCAGTACTTCGAGTTCAGCCCTTTCTATGACCCTGACAGCAACAACTTTGCTGCAAGGCAGAGAGGGCTGGACCCTGCCAATGAGCAAGTGCTGCTGTGAGTAGCTCTGCTGAGGATGCTGATGTGTTCAGTAGCTGTGCTGAGGATGCTGACGCGTATCCTAAATGATGAGCTGGCAGTTGCCTCTGGAGGGCTGTGGTGCAGCTGCAAGTGTGCTTGTGTCTGCATGGTGTTAGTTGCACCTGGCCTGCCTGCAGCAGCATGGCCAAGACCATGTTGCGCTGAACACCAGCCTTCAGTTTGTATAGCTTGCAGTATGGTGTGTTGCAGTGCAAGCTTCGCTGCAACAAATCATACTGCAAGTTAGGCACACTGTATCTGAGTAGAAGTCACTGCCATACCCACCTGTGCCTTTCCTGCAAGCCACCATGTCCCACTGGCCGATGGTGCATGGGATGCCACTTCAGCCTGCAATCACCATGACATTGACGCCACTTCTCACCTCCTGCACCCCCTGTGCTGCATGCATGTGCTGTCCCTGCCTGCTCCTGTCCTTGCAGGCAATTGCCACCAACTTATTCTGAGTTCCAGCTTGCGCAGTGCTGGGAGCTGCACCTCTTCTTGCAGCCAGCATTTTTCCATGACCCAACCTCTCGCCTCATCACTTAACAAATATATCGCGCTCTGTACCTTCCTGCAGGCAAATGCCGCCAAATAACACCGAGTTCCAGCTTGCGCAGTGCAAGGAGCCGCATCTCTACCTGCATACATAATCCATTGACCCCACCTCTACCTCACCACTCTTTGACCTTTCCTGCTGCCTCGTTCCTGCAGGCAAATGCCGCCAAACAACACGGAATTCCAGCTCGCGCAGTGCAAGGAGCCGCATCTCTACGTGGTGCGCAAGCAGCGCCGCACCCCGCCAGCTAACAAGGCTGAGGTGATGCAGTACTACTACATCCTGGGGCCGCAGCGATACACCTACCAAGCGCCTAGCCTGCATGCTGTGGTCAACGCGCGGCTGCGGCGCGCGATGCATCATGTCAGGGAGGGCTTCAATCGCTTCAAGGTGAGTCTGTGGTTGTTGAAGTGTGTGTAGATCATAGGGAATTCTGCTGACGCAGCATTTGCCCTTCAGAGGGCCCCATCTGCTGCAAGGTGAGCGTGGCGGAGCTGTGCACTTCCCAACAAGGCTGAGGTGATGCAGTACTACTACATCCTGGGGCCGCAGCGCTACACCTACCAAGCGCCTAGCCTGCACGCGGTTGTGAATGCGCGGCTGCGGCGCGCGATGCACCATGTCAGGGAGGGCTTCATCCGATTCAAGGTGAGCGTGATTCGCGTGTCAACTTCTTCTTGTGGTACTGCTTATTTAGCATTATGCCTGTGGGAGGGCTTCATCAGCTTTATGGTGCTTGAGCCAGGGCTTCGTACTCCCTTTTGAGGCCGAGGTGATGCAGTACTACTACATCCTGGGGCCGCAGCGCTACACCTATCAAGCGCCGAGCCTGCACGTGGTGGTGAATGCGCGGCTGCGGCGTGCGATGCACCACGTGAGGGAGGGCTTCAACCGCTTCAAGGTGAGCTTGAGGTGGCTGCCTTCTGCTTCCCGACCGCTGCTGCTGTTGTGGTGATGAATTGACCTTGCTCTCTGCCAAAAGTCAGTGTGAGCACCCGCCCTGCGTGATGATGCCGCAACTCGCTGCTGCTGCTGCTGTTGCTGCTGCCAGGTGGACCTGGCGCCACTGCCCAAGGTGCTGCGTGAGCGTTTGAGGGAGCAAGAGGCGCTGCATTTGCCTCACCTCGATGCCGCTGCTGCTGCTGCTGCTGCTGCTGCTTTCCAGGTGGACATCGCGCCGCTGCCCAAAGTGCTGCGCGAGCACCTTCGGGAGCAGGAGGCGCTGCAGCAGCGGCAGCTGGAGCGGCTTGCAGCAATGGACACAGACGAAGATGAAGCGGCAGCAGCAGCAGCAGATGGCGCTGCAAATGGTGTTGCCAATGGCGCTGCTGCAGCAGATAAGGGTGGGGTCGAGGCAGCAGCGGCGGCTGGGGGTGCTGCTGCTGCTGCTGCCAAGGCTGTGGCTGTGCCTGATGTGCTGAGTGACGCTGAGCAGGAGGCGTGGGTGAAGACAGACAACATCATCATGGGCGTGCTGCGCAGGTGGGGCCTGCAGCTACCCAAGATTGTTACTAGTGTTATTGTGGACACCGATTGTTGTCATTGCCACAGTCATGCGCGTGCAGTGGAAATGACCAGGCGGCATGTGCATGCAGCCCCTGGCGGTGCTGACGGAGAGCGAGACACGGTATGGTGTGCATGTTGACTACGTTTGGAACGTGGCTGTGCAAGTTGTCTGGCTGTGGCAGCAGCGATGCCGACATGCTTGCACCAGCAAGCTGTGGTGATGAAGTAGCGTTGTAGCTCTGATGTGTTGGTGTTTCTGCCATGTTTTAATGTTTGCAGGTACCCCCAGGCCCGGTTGCCCAAGACCAAGGCACAGCTTGAAGAGGAGCAGCAAGCCCAGCGGCAGCGAGAGGAGGCAGCACAGGCAGCAGCAAAGGCGGCCGCAGACGCAGCAGCGGCAGGCAAAGCAGCCAAGGAAGCAGCGGCAGCAGCAGCAGCGGCAGCTGCCGCGGTGCCGGTTCAGCCGGCAGCAGATGTAGGCGCGGCGCTGGCAGCAGCGGCAGCAGCGGAACGAACTGCAGAGGCAGCAGCAGGGCGTAGTGGCAAGGGCAAGCGGCAGCGCTCCCTAGGGTCTGCTGGTGGTGGTGTTGATGCCGCTGCTGCTGCCGCAGCAACAGCAGGTGGCAGCAAGGGGGCCAAGAGGGCCCGCGGCCTCACTCCTCCTCCTGCAGCAGCAGCAGCAGCAGGAGGAGGTGCTGCTGGCAGCCAAGGTAGCCTAGGAGCTAGGCCACAGCAGCAGCAGCAGCAGCTAGAGGCTCAGTACGGCATGGGGGCGCAGCAGCCAGCACAGTACATGGCGCAGCCTGTGCAGCAGCAGCAGCAGTACCCGCCACAGCAGCAGCAGCAGCAGCAGGTTGAGCAGGCAGGCTACCAGCAGTACCCTCCGCAGCACCCACTGCTGCAGCAGCCGCAGCGCCGGGCAGCAGCAGCGCCTGCTCCCAGTGCCTCGATGGGCGGCATGAGTGCTTCCCAGGGCGGCACTGCTGCTACAGCTGGCGGCACCAAAATGAAACTGAAACTGAACTTCAAGCTGAAGAAGCAGCTGCCTGGCGCAGGGCAGCAGCAGTAGCTGCTAGGCGGTGCTGCTTTCGGAAGAGGGCAGTAGTAGTCTTTCACTACAGCAGCCATGGGGTTTACTTGACATGCGTTGCGTGGCTGGTTGCGTGAAATCTGAGCAGAGTGTGCGATGCTGTGTGATGTTTGACTCAATGCACTGACACGTGTTCTGTGCAGGCGTGCAGCCGACGCAGCATGACGCTGCCATGTCTGTGACACGTAAGCAGCATTGTTCATATGCCAGCGCTTTCACAGCGCAGTGTGTTGTTGCAGGTGCGCTTGGCATTGGGGGGTTGCAAGTCAACCAAGTCAGCAGCTACAAGTCCATTGTAGAACAATCGTGTGTTGCCCTGTTGCTGTGCCGCTCTAGAAGCGTGTTGTTGGCGAGATGCTAAGCTTCAATAAAACCTGCAGAGTGTCCTGAGTCTGGCTTGTGATTTAGAGCCTCGCTGGCAATGCCCCAGCAGCAGAACCACTGGGGCTCACTAGCCCCGAGAACCCTCGCCCCCATTTGCTGCTGTACAGCGACAGCAGCTGCAGCGTGCAATATCAGACAGTATTTCACGCCAAAGCAGGTGGTCCCTTCGCTCAGATCCTGTGGTTGGAGGCAGGCACTTGCTCCGTGCTACCCCGGTTGCAGCAAGCTTGCAAGACCACGGATCTTTTTTTTACTAGTTCGGTTACAATGACTATCAACCCCATCATCAAGCGCATCATCGTGGACCCGCACAGTGCAGGGGTGCCCAGCAATTCGCTGAAGCTCGTCAGCCTGCTCACCTTCGCAAGCTTCGTAGGTGCTGTGATTTACAGCAAGCACGTGGCACCACTAGCCATCGAGGACCGCATCAGGAAGGAGATGTTCAGCACTGCACCAGCAGCACCTTCATCAGGGCACTGATGCTGCTTCCGTGGGGCTTCAACACCGCTTGGAGCACCCCTCGCGTCAGTGAAAGTACCTGATGTAGCTGGTGACAGCAGCACAAGCTGCAGCAGCAGCTGTAGCCGCAGCGCTGGGCAGCAACAGCAGCAGCTGGCGCAACAGCTGCACAGGACAGGGCAGCAACGCAGAGCAGTGTCCTGCAAGCGCAGTCAGCATGCTGATGGCATGCATTGAGAAGCTTGCAGCCCTTGAAGGTCTCAGCAGCTCAGATGTTTTGGCTGATGGTGATGCAGCGAGCATGCTGCGGGGCGTGCAATGCTTATGCGAGCTGGCTCTGGACTGGTTACAGCAGGACTGCCCAGTAGCTGCTGGTGTGGCTGTCGTGTATTAAGCAGGAAGGTGTTTGTCTTACTGTCTTGCGCGGAACCCAGCTGCTTTTAGAAAGCTGGCAGTATTCTGCTTTCCTGCGAGTGGCTGTGTGATCATACGGAAGCGCTGTGTGGCAGTTGGCACATCACTTGGATACCTGGCAGCACCACAGCCGCATGGTATGCTGCCAGGGCAGCTTGAGAACACAACAGCTTGGCAGTTGTATGCTGTATGTGGTTGGCCTCAGCTGCCGTGTTTTGTCAAGCAGCAGCTGTAGCAGCAGCTGCAGCAGCAATGTTGTTGCAAATGCAGTTGTGCTGTGCAAGTGCCGTGGTCCGCTTGGCAGGTCTTGCATCTGCTTCCAGTGCTGATTATTAAAGCAGGTGTGCTGGCAGCATATTACCACATGGCAGCAGCTGCTGATGCATTAAGCAGTGCTGCTGGCTTGCCAAAGACAGCAGTGTCTGCACGTATGTCTGCTGCATTGCGTGCAATCTGCCAGTGCAGCAATGTGTGCTGACTCGACGTGGCAGCTGCACTCTTTGTGCATCCACAAGTGCATCTTGTGATTAGTGGCAAGTTCTTTGCACATCGGCAATGGCAGCCTCTTCTCAGGTTGATGGCTGTCGTCTGTGTGACTGCCAATGACAGCTGCCTGCAGACCAATGTTCTTAGGACAATGGCGTTGCTGTTGCGGTTTTCTTCAACATTGTGCAATGCGGCATTGCCACCTGTGACATTGTAACATGCCTATAACGTGGTGAAGCTGTCAGTGACTAAGTGTGCCGCACACACCGGGTGCCATCAGCTTCAGTGTTGCAAACAACTGTACACCAGTGTACGCAGCAGGCTTGTGTTAGGACAAAAACAACGGCTTCAAGTTATATTTGTTACACCAATCGAGCAGTCGGTGCAACAGGTTCTAGAGCCACAGATCTGGGCAGATACCAGTCATCAGCAGTAGCATGTGACTCATCAAGTGCTGAGTGCCAAATGTCAAAGTGGCATTGCTGGCACGGCGCTCGCAAACACCTGTCAGCCATGATGAGCATCGCATGATGATGAGCCACAACGCAATCATCATACGCTATGATAGCGTAGAACCTAACACACAAACCACAGAACTGCTGGCTGCTGGGGTCCATGCATTTGTGACTGCACAGAATGTGGACGCTTCATAACAAGCAGTTGATGATTGCTGCAGCGCAGTAGCTGCCAGCACAGCCACAGGCCCACGGATGCAACATGGGCTGTACCCTTCTGAAGGGGTGCAGTCCCACCGCAGGCAGCAAGGCAGATAAGATCCACCAGCTGCACCTGTTAGCCTCAGCTGCGCTGCACAGCAGCTCCGATGCAAATTGCAGCACGTGACTGACGTCATGACTGCACCTACATTGATGTGGTGCCCGGACCCACATGAACCCTCCGTCCTTCCCTTTTAGCACAGCATCAGCGGCACCAGGGTGTACATCTCGCCACTGGCTGCAGCTGCCGGCACCACACCATGATGCTGCCGCTGCCGCAGCTGTCATCGCGGCCACTGCTGCCGCTGCAGCTGTTGCTGCTGCAGCTGTGCAGCAGCTCCAGAACAAAGCTGCTTCTAGTCACGGCGCTCCAAATGCCATGCTTACGCCAGCAGCTGCTACTGCTGCTGCTGCTGCTGCTGCTGCTGCTGCTGCTGCGTCACTTCACCTCTGACTCGGTGAGCAGCACACGCCGGTTGACCACCGGGCCAAACTTGACGCGCTGCAGCTTGTACTGCTGCTGCTGCTGCTGCTGCTGCTGCTGCTGCTACTGCTGTGTTACCTCATCTTTGACTCGGTGAACAGCACGCACCTGTTGGCCACTGGGTCAAACTTGACGCGCTGCAGCTTGCACTGCTGCTGCTGCTGCTGCTGCTGCTGCTGCTGCTGCTGCTGTGTTACTTCATCTTTGACTCGGTGAACAGCACGCGCCGGTTGACCACTGGGTCAAACTTAACACGCTGCAGCTTGTAGGGCACGTTGCGCGGGTTCTTCTTCGTGACGTAGAAGTAGCCCGTCTGAGCTGTGGAGACCTGTTTTGGGGTGAGCAGACATGGAGTACATGCGTGTAATAATCAGTACAGCGAGCCGCGTGACCTGCAGCTTGTTGCTGCTGCTTGGAGGAGTGAGGCCGGGTGGTTGTGGAGGCCGGCGGACTGCATGCGATTGGCTGAAAGAACACGTATGATACCTCCGAGCTGACAAGCAAAGACAAGCAGATGTGCGTGGCTGCATGACAAGCCTGCTGCACATGCTACACCTGCGCTCCGTGCTGTTGAATCCTGATGGCTGTTGCTGTGTGTGTGCACTTTTGTTACACTGAAGGTCTGCAAGCAAGCCTCAGTGGTTCTTGAGCATTATTTTCACAAAGCTACTGCTGCAGCAGATGCTGCTGGCACTGCTGCTCTGCTACTGCCTCCAACACGCAAGCTGCACACCCACCAGTTTGATCAGGATCTGCCCTAGCTTTTTCTTGCCAGCCATTACTAGTCTATGCTACGGCTGCTGTAATGACTTCGTTCCGCAGCTGCTGCCGCAGCCGCTGCTACTACTGCTGCCGCAGCTGCACAGTTTCCGCAGCTCCCACCGCTGCTGCTGCTACTGCTGCTGCTGCTGCTGCCACCACTGCTGCTGTCCTCCGGCTCCAGCTGCCTAACGCAGTATGCTCAGCAATTGGTATACGGCTTTATATCCGTGCAAACTGCTGTTATAAAACTGGAAGCACTTGTCAGCAGTCTGACTTATTCTGGTGACAGCAGGCCAGGCGACAGGACAGCACACGGTACGTTGCAAGCTTCCCGGTCAAAACAGGTATGGTCAAACGGGCAGATCCTGATTCCATTTATCCGTTGCAGCGGGTGCTGGTGCTTACATAACATGCCATGACAAGGGCACAGGGGCCGAGGAGGTTTGGCGGGCACTGCCATTGCAACAGCATAAAGCCCGATTGGCCATGGTAAACTTTGTGATACTGATCATTTTGTGACTCCTGCACCGAGCAGTAGTAGATCGTGGACAAATAATCGCTGAGGGCAGCATGCCTAGCAAGCAGAGCAGCAGCGAATTTCTGCTACCCTGGGAGCAGCAAAATAGAAGGCAGAAGCGCAAGCAACAGCACTCAGATAGCGCAGATGTCGTACAGTACGTCAAGTGAGTCCTAACCGGCTTGCATGCATACAGCCTGCTGCGGTTCCTTTCAATTGTAGTACTGCTCCTGTTGTAGTGCTTGCTTGCATGCATGCATCAACTGGCTGTTCCATGCATGCACGCATAACATAACACAATATCATCCTTGTATTTGCAGGTATGGCGCGGGAATCGCTGCAGGCATCACAGTTGTGGGCTGGATCAAGCGCAAAATCCAGGGCATTCCTGTGGTGGGCATTCTAGCAACGCCCTTCCTCTGTGAGTGGCTGGAAAAGGCAGCCGAACAATTGGCACCCGTAAAGAACTGGGTCTGAATTGCCTGGCGAGCCCGCCGCCTGCAGCAATGTTTTGGGCAGCAACATGTTTTGCTGCACAGCTGCTGCATGCATACGCAGCGCACATACATGCAGCATACATGCAGCATGTATGCACGCAGCACACATGTACGCAGTGTGCAGAGCACAAGACAGGCAGCAAGTGGCTTAGCCCCAGGTTTGACGTACTCACATCTGCACATCAACAATATCATGCGGTGCTTTTCACTTGTGTATGCTGCCGCAGGCCTGATGCTCACTGTATTGCTGGGCACCGCAGTTGGAGCAGCAGACTGTTCCCCTCACACTGCTCATGCTGGTATGCTGTTGACAGAGAGCGTTTGCTGTTGAACTGCTCTGCGTCGTATGCTGCTGCAGGCCTGATGCCCACTGTGCTGCTGGGCACTGCGGTTGGAGCAGCAGTTGTGTATGGCATAGATGAAGGCGACCCCATGGCGGCACAGAAGAAGGTACTGCCAAAGGTGCGACGCAGCAGCAGCAGCAGCAGCAGCAGTGTTACGCAGCAGCATGATGTAAGGCATAGACGAAGGTGACCCCATGGCTGCACAAAAGAAAGTACTGCCAAAGCTGCGCAGCAGCAGCAGCAGCAGCTGCAGTGTTGTACGGGTCTGGGCCGATTTATCACTAGCGGCAGTGGTGCTTCAGTGCTCGCAGCTGCGCTGGAGTATTGATGCTGATCAACGGCAGCCACTCAGCAGCCACTCGGCACAGTAATTGAATCATAGTTAGAACATGTAGCTGCATGCATGCTTTGGTATGCTACATCTGCACATCCACAGCCGCAACAGCGCAAATGATTGTGTCCCGCTTCTCTTCTTTTGTTGCAGGTGCACAAGCGGCTGAAGGCTGCCAGTACTGAAGTGGCAGCAGTAGCAACAGACCTGGGGCGCAGCCTCAAGGACATACACGGGCAGCACCTGGCAGCAGCAGAGATGGCGGCACGCGAGGTGAGAAGCATGTGGCAGAGCTTATGGGGTTTCAGTGGTTATGGTTGTGGTTGTGGGTTTTGGGTTCAGTTTCAGGTGTTGTGTCCATGGACATAAATGGGCAGCACCTGGCAGCAGCAGAGAAGGCAACGCGAGAGGTGAGAAGCATGCGGCATGGGTTTGGGGTTTCAGGACTTATGGTTTGGGGTTGTTTTGAAATGTTTCAGATGCTGCGACCATGTACAGACACGGGCAGCGCCTGGCAGCAGCAGAGATGGCAGCACGCGAGGTGAGCAGCATGTGGCAGCTGAAGTATTGTTGTCAACTTCAGCTGTAGACATGCATGTTGCTGTTTTGATAGGGTCTGCATTGCAGCTGCTGTTTGCTGTTTACAGATTGGGCAAAGTGACGATGGATTTGCTTGCGCCCTGGACACTAGGTGTCATCAGCAATAGTCACGGGGATAAAATTGTGTCACATATTTGCAGCTTCATTTGCCATTGCTGTTTACACTTGCGCTGTTGCATCTGCCGTGGTGTTTGCTGCTGCCCTGTTATCCTGCAGGGCCAGGTAGCAATAGCACGCATGGCCTCAAGCTTAGACGCAGCAGCAGCAGAAGCAGAAGCCACGCTGGCACCAGCAGTAGAGCGGCATGTGAAGCTGGCCAAGAAGCAGCTGGATAGGCATGCAGGAGAATACAACGGCTGGCTGCAGCAGCAGCAGCAGCAGCAGCAGCAGCAGCAACAGCAGCATGGCAGGAGCAGACAGTTGCTGCTGTCAGGCACCAGCAGTGACGGGTGATACTGTTCGCTTTGCTGCAGCACTGGCAACAAGAGGCTTGCAAGTGTTGTGTTAGGGATGCAGTTGCTCCGTTGGATGGTGCTTGCACAAGGCAGCGCACTTTTATGGGACGGCAGTGACGTTGCTGTCACCATCCTCCTGTGTCAGGGTGTGCACCTGCTGTACTGAGCCGCCCATGGCAATTGCATAGCACATGTCCAGGACAGGCGTCGCCAGAACAGCTATGCTGCTGCAGCAGTGCAGCTGTTGTACCTCAGTTGTTTGGGTGGGGCTCAGGCAGTGCTTCGTGAACACATCCTGGCTTTGTGTAGAATTCGTCATTTTACACTCGACGTAGGCCTGACAGTGCGCTGTGATGTGCAGTGATTGTACATGTGGCAAATGGCATGGCAAGTGTGAATTGCAAACGCCTGCCAGCGCCGGGGTAGTTGTTGACTTTGTATGTTGGCTGTGAAGATGTGACTGGTGCTTGCAGCCAGAGGAGCCTGTTGCGCATCATTAGTCATCGTTGTTGGTCAAGGAGAGGTGAAGGTTGACTTGACTGCTGAGTGATTGGGCTCGCCGATCCGGCAGACATCGAGCAGAGTGGTCTGGAGGATAACTCGCAAGACCATTGTGCGTGTAGCAGGTATCACCTGCTTCTTAAAGCTTTCTTGTCAGCAGCTGCTGGTTGGAGGCAAGCGTACTTTGCCGTGCGATGGCAGAGCGTGCGCACGTGAACTTGAATTGAAACGTAGACTGACGTACAGCTTAGCTTTCAGACCCATGAAAGCCCGCAACGCGCGTGTCACCAATGTCTAAGAACCCTACCCGCAGAAACTTGTCACTGAAGTTGTTCTCGGGGGCCCCACTGCATGTAGACTGCTGATAAGGGATCTACGAACAACTGAGACTGTAGATAGGTGTTGTGCATTGCATCAAACACGGTGGTTTGCCACACTCGTCAATTGAAGCAAGCATGCGGTCGCTGCAAAGGGCAGCCCTTCTTACCAAAACATCAGCAGCCGACTCAACATGCTATTTCACGCGCGCTCTCAGGCAAGACAAACCAACAGGTACTGCTGTCCCGCTCTGCTCACTGCATGGACATCCAGGCTGTGTTTGTGCTGATCCAGCAGCGTCGATCCTCTCTTATCTTTGTCTGCAGCTCGGACTGGCACTTTGAGACCCTCCAAAGGCACCTGCAGGGTCGCCGGGCTTTCAAGCAACAGTAGCAGCAGCAGTTACCCGCCATCTGCTGTATCCTCGTCAGCAGGAGCTCCTGCAAAGCGTCAGCGGCTGAATCCTGCAGCAAATGGTTCAAACCACAGCTTACCAAGTAGCAGCGGTCTTCTGCAGCTGCATGGCGGCGACAACAGCAGCTTGCAGCAGCTGCAGGAGTTTCTCGGGTATGAGTTCAGGAGGGAAGAGCTGCTGGCACAGGCCTGCACACACAGCGCCGACAAGCAGGTATGCTTCGCATTTAGCTGAAATCATCAGCAGCTTAGCGTGCCTTGATATCTCGGGTACAGCTGCTTGTAGCCAGCCCATTTCAGCCAGTTAGTATTGCACAAGGGCTTGTCCACGGTGATGAGCCAGACCCGCTTGCCCTTGGCTTGCCTGTCACTCGCAGCTGCTGCTGCCACATGCATATCTTGCAGCTGCTGCTGCCATACACATAACTCGCTGCTGCTGCTGCTGCTGCTGCTGCTGCCGGCCTGCAGGCGCTGTCGTACCGCCAGCTTGCGTTTGTGGGCGATGCCGCGCTCTGGATGCTGTTTGCGCAGCACGCTTTCCACACCTTTGGGCAGCAGGAGGACCCAGTCAGGTGAGCGGCTGGGCATTCGCTTCAGATACGGGGACCATAAGGTGCAATAAGGTGCATTTCATCGGATTGCATTGTATTGTATTGCATAAGGTGCATTGTATTGCATTGTATTGCAATGCATTGTTGTGCAATTGGTTTGCGCAGCATCCCTTCCACTGCTACGGGCTGCAGGAGAGCCCAGGTCAGGTGCGCGGCTGGCAACTGCATCAAACCCAGCGTATTGATGTGCAGTACATTGTCATGCATGTGGTTTGCGCAGCACGCCTTCCACACATTTGGGCAACAGGAGCAGGAGGACTCAGTCAGGTGAGCAAGAACGAGGGCCAGAAATGTGTCAGGTTCAAAGCTGTGTGACTTGAGTGCATCTGTATGTGTAAATGTGTAGAGCCAACGCATCAGGGCTGCGCATTGGCTGGTACAGCCATCCTGCCCGCAACTGCGAAAATGTCTTATGTAGATTGAGATTGAGTGCGCACACAGCACGCGGCATAAGACCAATGTGTGCCATAGCACTACCTACTGCTGCTGTGCTGCTGCTAGCCGCCGCTCCTGCTTTTCTGAGTGTTGTATATTCTTCTGTGCAGCGGCGGCTGGCCTGCGCAGATGTCAGGGCTGCTCAGCCGTGCTAGCTGCGCAGCAACAGCCCGGCAGTGGGGCCTACAGGCCTACCTGCAGCACAGCAGCAGCAGCAGCAGCAGCAGCAGCAGCAGCAGCAGGGGCAGCGGCATGAACAACGGCCAGTGGTCAACAGATGCATTGGCTGAGATGTTTGAGGGCGTCATGGGGGCACTGCTGCTGGACAGTGATTACAGCACAGTGCAGCAGCTGCTGCAGCCGTGGGTGGCGGAGTCGTTTGAGGCAGCAAGGGCAGCAAGTGCAGCAAAAGCGGCAGCAGCTGCCTCAACAGCAGCAGCTGTACATGATTGTGCGGTGCAGCAGCAGCAGCAGCAGCAGCAGCAGCAGCAGCAGCAGCAGCAGCAGCAGCAGCAGCAGCAGGGCGTGCAGGGCGTGCAGGGTAGCAGCTGGGTGTGTGCAGCCACCAGCAGCAGCACTTGTGCTGAGCTAGAGCAGATGGTGCTGCTGCTGCAGGAGCATCTTTACCAGCAATGCGGCTACTGCTTCCAGGACATGGGGTTGTTACACACCTGCAGTGAGCATCTTCTGCAACTGCTGTCTAGTGGCAGTAGCAACCCGCAAGCCGACAAGTGGCACTTCATAGGCTTCAGTCTGCTGCAGTTTGCAGCAGCGCAGCACGCTTATACAGAGCAGTGCGAGCCCCTGACAAGCAGCAGCATGTGGCAGCAGCTGCGGTGGCGGCAGCAGGGGCACGGCGTGGTTGCAGCTGCTGCTGCTGCATCTGACTCGATCAGCTGCAATACATTCAGTGAGGCAAGCAGCTTACTCAGCTCAAACAGCAGTGACTTTGGCAGTTTCAGTGAGGATGCCTGCTGCAACAGGACTAGCAGCAGCAGCAGTAGCAGCAACCAGGTGCACCTGATGAGCAAGCAGATGGCCAACCTGACAAACCTACGCCACAGGTGGGAGGGGCGCTGACACATTGCTACTGCGCAGCATGCGTTACATGTATCGCACGACATCACAAGCCTGTGCTCTGTGCATGTCTTTCTGTACGCCGCTGCATACTGCAGTACATTCACTTGCAGATGGTGACTGTGCCCAAACCTGTCGTTGTGTACATCTTCTGAGTGCACTGCTGTCGGTGCATGCAAGTAAATTGCCCTGCCAAACCCCTGCTGCTGCTGCTGCCGCAGGGCCAAAATGTGGCTGTGGCTAGGCCTGGACCCCTCCCCGCTGCTGCCGGCAGACAGCTACCTGCTCATTTCAAAGTGCAAGCTACAAAAGCAAGCCTGCCAAACCTCTGCTGCTGCTGCTGCTGCTGCTGCTGCTGCTGCTGCTGCTGCTGCTGCTGCTGCTGCTGCTGCCGCAGGGCCAAGATGTGGCTGTGGCTAGGCCTGGACCCCTCACCGCTGCTGCCAGTAGACAGCTACCTGCTTTCCTCAAAATGGAAGCTACAAAAAGCAGCTCTGGCCAGGTGCCTTGACCTACTGCTGGCAGCTGTTTATGTAGATGGAGGTATGCAGCCAGCAATGCACGTGCTGCAGCAGCTGCTGCAGCAGACGCCGCCCACTGGCCTATGCAAGGCGTGGATTCCCGGCTGGGCGCAGAAGAGTGGCAGCAGCTGGGGTGGAACGCTGTACCGTAAAGCGCGATAGCGCGGGTGTGATGCGGCGCAGCGTGGCCTCAGCATGCTGCTGCGGCGGCTCAGTAGCAAGGTGTAAACGGACATATTGTTACGACTCCTGGATATCAAGACTGTACCAAGGTAAATGAACCTTCAAGCAATGCTGTGCCAGAGCGCACCCCGAGCACCAGGAGACTTTGCGCTTGTTAGAAGCTGTGCAACACAAACAGCAACACGGCCGGGACTAGCTGCTGCGCTGGCACTTGCCAGGGTGACAGCAGGCGCCCACAGCAGGCGGTGCTACCGTAGCATTGTAAATAAATGCATTTGCACAATGCAAAGCTGCATGCCCTCAGGGTTTGAGGTTCAAGCAAAGCTGGACCAGGAGACCGCCGCACTGTGCTGAGCCCCAGCACTGCAGGATGATCGTGATGCGGTGTGCATAGCACGCGCCACAGACTTGCCCAAGCAGCCACAGTACCTTACCAAACAACCAGGACATACGCCCGCCAACACCAAACCCATGCTCCCGCCAACACCAGCAGTACACACCGCACGTCACATGCGCATTATGTGTGCCAGTCTGTTCACCCACAAGAACGATTCCTACCACTCACACACGTGCAAGGGACTCTTCTGATGGGCAAGTTTGTATGCATGCTGCAACTTGAAGGCAGTCCTGTCCCCTCTCCATATGCAATACCAAGCCCACATGTGTATCTCTGCTTGACTAACTGTAAGGCACAAGAGTGGTCAAGCACATGTACACATCACCAGACGGCTGGACTGCTTTCATGGAACAACATGCAATCCCTCTGTCAAGCAAGGAGTGCACATGCTGAACTCTCTGCTTGAGGAACTGCAGAAACACGAGGGCACGCATTGATGCGGTCAAATATACAACTTCTTGCATAGTCTGCTGTAAACTACTATACAAACAGTGCTGTAGCTGTACAGTTTGTCATGACAGCGATCCACCAGACGACCCAGCGGCTGTACAGGAAGTGCATGAAGGCGCATGCATTTGGCGGATCACAGCATTCAGATGCGTGGATATACAAGTAAATGCTGGTGCATAGTTGAGGCATTAAGATGCATGGTCACAGCATGCATACTATGTGGTGCCTGCTGGTACCAAAACAGGTCTGAGCACACATGTTCAACATGCTGTGCTGATTGCAGCGGTCAGTTGAGGCTGCAGCCGTTCGTGCATGAATGCGGATGAGAAAACAACAAAAAGGCAGATGCCTGCGCTTGAGCATGAACCCACAGTTGCAAACATCCTGCAAGGCATTGTAACCTGATGCGGTGCCACCCGGACACTGATCCTGAGGTCCTTCTGTCCTGTCAGGCTATTGCTCAAGCTGTTTATGATGCTGATGAGTTTTTTTCTGCGATTTCTTCTGACGGTTTGGACGATGATGAGTTGTTCTTCGATGTTTCCTCCCCCTATGAGCCTCTCGTTGGCTCCTGACTGGGGTTCCCACTCCTCGTTGAGTGGAGCATGTAATGTAATGTAATGTAATGTAAAAGCCATGCAATGAGCCATGTTGTCCTTCCAATGACGACAGCACCTGATCACAACCAGAAGCCTGCACCACCACCAGCACCGCATGCATTGTGATAGCACTGCGCACAAGACTCGGGGCCCAACGCGCGACAAGCAGCAGATGTGAGTGATGCAGCGCGTAACATGTGACAAGCAGCAGACATACCACCAGTGTGGCACCAATGACGTTACTCTGCAGCTGCTCTGGTGACAACAATCTTCAAGTGATTGTTGCGCATTCGATCTGAAATGCTTAGTCCTGGTCCAACTGCTACTCAAACTTTACACAAACAACCTGGTTAGTCAAACCCTGGACCACCAACATCCGAAACAACAGCTACCCAGCTTTGCCTAGACGCAGCTAAACATGAAAGATGCAGCACCCGCTGGCGTCTCCTATCTCGCCACCTCTTCCTGGTCAAATCAGGTGCACTGAACCACAGTCTTTGCAGCAGTAGTAAACGGCACATCCCCAAAAACTCTGGATGCTGCTGTCATTCGAGACACCAAACAACAGCCATAGTATGGCATACCCACATTTTTGGCCACCTTACTGGAGGCCCTGGATTGTGTAGCAGACAGTGATTTTTTTCTTCTGTTGCTGCTGCTGCTGCTGCTGCATGCTTCATCCAGAGCTAGCCTTGCTCAGCAATTCGCTGTTGCTGCACTGCACTGTGTCCCTTTCTTTCTGGACATAGCACTCTTGTTGCTGCACTGCACTGCACAAGTTGACGCTGCATGCGCTGTTGCTGCACTGCACTGTGTCCCTTTCTTTCTGGACATAGCACCCTTGTTGCTGCACTGCACTGCACAAGTCGACGCTGCATGCGCTGTTGCTGCACTGCACTGTGTCCCTTTCTTTCTGGACATAGCACCCTTGTTGCTGCACTGCACTGCACAAGTTGACGCTGCATGCGCTGTTGCTGCACTGCACTGTGTCCCTTTCTTTCTGGACATAGCACCCTTGTTGCTGCACTGCACTGCACAAGTCGACGCTGCATGCGCTGCGCCGCTGCTGGCGTGTCACAGTGTTGGCTTGCTCGCACGCTTGAAGCATCCATGGTGCAAGCACCTGCACAAGACAGCAAGCATGGGAAACATTGTCAACTGATGCATCTGCCGCAGACATGTTCAGCTTGCACAAGCACGCAATGATGTCAACCTGACTTGAAGTGCAGCTTCTGGCAGCCTCTGTGCATGGCTTTGGCGCCAGCCTGCTTGCATCACTGCCTTACAGGCGACCAGGCTGCTCCTGAATAACTCAACACCATAAGGCCAGAGCAGCCCGCAATCCAGCTGAGACTGAAAACAAAGCAGCCCACTGGATTGAAAACCCCCGCCTGTACCAAGCGTGACCGGCCCAAAGCCTGAAGATCCGACTGCCATGACTAATGCAAAAGCATCCAGCAGCATTTGAAACCTAAACCCAAAACCCTAAACCCCACCTGTACACAAGTGTGACTGGCCCACAGCCCGGGACTGCAATCGTAAGAGCATAGTAGCCGGAAATGATGCCTAGGCACACCAGCGCGTACAGCAGCTGCACGTAGCGCCTGGCACACATCTCAACGCAGGCCTTGTCTGCAGCAGCAGCAGCAGCAGCAGCAGCAGCGAGGCGTCAGCATCATGCTCACTAATCAGCAGAAGATGTTGGCAGTGCAGAAGTCGGCTTGCTGCAGCACTGCAAGCTGGTAGCTTGTACCAATGCCGAACATGCTCAGATGACGTGTTACTAACAAGCATGCTGGTGTTATAACATGTGATGTTAGCAGTCACTCACCGCCTTCAGGTTTCTCCTGCAGGTAGACGTCCGGTCTCTGCTGATACTTCCCAAATGTCAGCATTGCCAGAATTGCTATGCACGGAAGAACCTGCAGTATTAGCAGCACAATGATACTCCAGCCATGCAGCCCCTTGGGTCTCCTGTACAGCAGAAATGGTGGCGAGTCCTCTCCTGCATTGGCATCCGACCTCTTTGAGCCCTCGCTGCGACCCTCAAAAACTTCACACTGTGAACTCTCCCTGGCCGCCTTGCCGTTCACCATGAAGTTTGCCGCCTCAGCGCAGTCGAGCGACACCGCCACGTCATCGCTGCTGCTCGTCACTGCTGCTGCTGCTGCTGCCGTGCCATATGCGCTGCTCGCACTATCAATGCCCCGCCGGACCGGCAAACTCTGCGTCTGCCCGGCATGCAACCCGCAAGATTTAGCAGCGCTGCTGCTGCCACGTGCATTTGGTACCGCGTAGCTGTTGTCGAGCCTCATGCTGCTGCTGTTTGTTGGTGCATCAGTTGCCGCCACAGTTGCCGAGCCGCAGGTGTGGTTTTTGGTGAGCCAGTTTGTCACCCAATGGCTGTCTACTTCTTCGTTTTGCACAGGAGCCCCTGGGCCCATGTCGTACAGCAGGTTGGTGGCGGTGTAGCTCATGGCTGCATTGCACAGACAGTGTCACAGCAAATCACTTATATCAACTTACGATAATATGTCTATAGTTTATACTCTGTACATACTCTTCTCTTCTCTTCTGATTGTAGGACATGCGTCCACCTTGTTGTGGCTCACACCGTCTCGAATGGTGCCAGAACCCGCATGCAACTATCCTCTTGTGCCAGCAGCAGCAGCAGCAGCAGCAGCAGCAGCAGCAGCAGCAGCAGCAGCAGCAGCAGCAGCAGCAGCAACAGGGCCTCACCTGTGACGGCCACGCTCAGCCAGAAGATGGTGGGTGGCATGTAGGTCACAAAGGCGCCAGCCACCAGCGTCTGCACTATGGTGTTGAGGAACTGGCCCAGGATCTGCGTGGCAGCAGCAGCAGCAGCATGCTTCAGCCTGAGCCTGCCATGTGCTGTACAGAGGGACCTGCTGCAAAAAAACATTGACGAACTGGCACAGGATCTGCAGCAGCAGCAGCAGCAGCAGCAGCAGCAGCAGCAGCAGCAGCAGCAGCAGCAGCAGCAGCAGCAGCAGCAGCATAGTGGTTGTGTGGGCGGTTGAGGTTTGGCGTGCTTTCAACTCTGCTGTTGCTACTGGGGTTGCGGTGTGAAGCAGGCATTATGTGCTTTACGTGCAAGGTAACAGACAGCATTGCAGTGCATGACCTGCTGCTGCTGCTGCCGCTGCCCCCCTGTGCCCTTGTCACCTGGCATGGAAAGACCTTCATGTCCTGCGGCTGCCAGTCCTACAGCGCAGCCTAACTCATCATGTCTTGTGGTTGCCGTCCGCAAGATGACAGTCAACATACGATCACACTGTCATACTGTCACCTTGCATGTAAAGAACATCATGTCTTGTGGTTGCCAGTCTTCCGCCACTGCTGCCGGCGCCAGCTTGCGCCGCACAGCAAACAGGAAGGCCAAGTTGGAGCCGACAGTCAGCAGCGTGTAGATCAAGACCACCACAAACAGAACAAGTCCAGAGTACTGCAGCAGCACCAGCAGCAGCAGCAGCAGCAGCAACAGCATTTGAAGCAGCAGCAGCAGCAGCAGCAGCAGCAGATCAGGAATTGAGGCGGCAATGAGAAGCTGCTAGCATGAGCAACACATGTGGAGAGAGTTTGTTTGTGACACGCCGCATGCCTTGTATGCAACCGATGCGCAACCGTCATGTATTCAGCAAGACACCAGTCCTATAGTCCTATTGTTGACTATAGGACAACCATAGTCTGGAGTTGTCTGGAAGCACTGCTGCAGTGAACGGTATTGAAGCATCATCTGGTGTCCATCCTCTTCAAATCCATTCTTATACACTTAGTGCGTAACACACTACACACCTCATGCGTTCGTCCTTTGACACTCACCGTTGACTTGACATCAAGGTCAGGGCGGCGCAGCCTCTGGTGCATCACGCCGCATCCCATGCTTGCACACGGCAGCACAATGACGCACTGCAGCAGCCGGTGCAGCAGCTGCTGCCGCTGGGGGTAGCCTTGCCGCACACAATACAGCCACTGCCGTACGGCCTGCTTCTCTCTTGTGCTTGGGGGTGGTAACCAGCGGGGCCTGTTGCCCCACTTTTGCACTGTGTGTGGTGACAGGTCGTCTTCTGCTGCGCTGCTGCTGCTGCTGCTGTTGCCGCTGATCCAGGGGAAGGGCGGCGAAAGGTACGGCTGAAAGGCAGGAGGAGCAGCAGCAATCAAGGTGCGGGTATAAACAGCAGTGGCAGCAACGTCAAGGCTGGTTTGGGAAAGGAAGAAATATTTTTATCGCGCGCAAGCCGCCGCCCCGCCGCAGCAGGTGCAGCACGCATGCCGATCATAAAGATGGTCGTTGTCTTCTGCTGAGTAGTTTTAAGTGCCGCTGCAGCAGCATCCACAGCAGCAGCCTCACCTCCCAGTACACCAGCAGCAGCGCTGCCACTGCGCCCCAGAACAGGAAGTGCTCCACCACCTGCGCGTAGCCTGCAATGAACCTGATTGATACAACGGCAGCAGCAGCAGCAGCAGCAGCAGCAGCAGCAGCAGCAGCAGACTTGTAGGTTGAGTAGCAGGCAGGCCGTCAGCTGCTAGTGCTCAGCTGCTGAGTCGGCAAGTGCCCATTGCACCTACTGAGCACTGCCAGCGACTGAACCAGACGTGTAGCTTGCACCCCCATGCAAACACAGCTCAGAAGAAAACCCACATGGTTATGCACATCTGCTCCTATGGCACGCAACCGACATGTTTGCGCACACCTGCTCCCAGAGACAACACCCAGCATGTGAAAAGCTGCTACACATGGCATCATGCAGCTGACAGGCCTAGAGACATAGCTATCCACGTTTGCTGCAACCCACTTTGCCAGCACATTAAGATGTTTTTTGGTGATACTGCTACATTATTCTGTGATCTCACATGGCCAGGTAGAAGGTGACCAGGTTCCTCCAGCTCGCACTGAACTTCTCCACCTGGTACAGCAGCCTGCAGCAGGCAGCAGCATAGCAGCAAGCACACACAGCAGCAAGCAGACGGCCAGGGCGTGAAACTGTCTCCACCTGGTACAGCAGCCTGCAGCAGCACACAGTGTAGCGGCACACAGCCAGGGCTAAGTTTGCAGCTCATCACAGTGTGCGACGCAGCTCATGTTTTGAAGTGTAACGTACAAGCGCTCAGCCACACAACTTTGCAGCACGCAGCACGCAGCACGCAGCACGCAGCACGCAGCCAGCGCATTACGCTTTCAGGTCAACGTTTTGTGCAACGCAGATCCCCTTTCTGTTTTGTAGCACACAACCGCCTCAGCCACACCACCTGCAGCACGCCGCGTGTTGGCAACGGGCAGCACACAGCAACAGCCACAGGACGCTGCAGCATGCAGCACACAGCACCACGTGCCATCAGCAGCCCAGTCGCTGTCACCTGTACCCTGTGTTGCACTGTGCTTTGTCAACGTGTGCTCCCTGCTATAAATCACAGTAGCACAAGCAGCAGTCACTACATGTCACCTGTAGCCTGTGTATTCGTCAAAGTCATCCGGCTGCGCACGCTGCCACACCTGGCCTCCCAAGCGCTCTGGCACACCTGCACGCCAGCAATCAGCAGCCGGCACAGCAGCACGTCAAGCAACCAATTTGCACACTTGCACGTCCGAAATCAACAGCCGCCACAGCAGCAGACCTCCGTACGTCCGCGTCTTCAATCGGCAGCCAATATGGGGCAGACCTCCAATTTGCGGGAGGCAGCCTGCACATGTGCTGTACAGAGCCTCTGCCGGGCAGATCCATGCTCCAAACCCTTCACAGCTGAACAGCAAGCTGGCTGGGACAAGCCTGCTGTGTGTTTAGAACCTATTTGAGGTAGCTTTTGCTACATTACTGCTCGTGCTGCCCATGACACAGTGGCACGAGTGCACTGAGCACATCTTGCAGCTGAGCAGCATGGGAGGTTCCCAAGCACTGCCTTTTGGGCCTGGTCTGGAAAAAGCGTCGCAATGATGCATTCACGATGTCAACATAAAGTGGAGATAGTTCAAAAGATGAAGCTGCAAGCAGCTCAGCTGTTGGTCCGACATCGCCACCATGCTCAGCATTCCCAGTCTGCCGATATGTGCGGTCCTAAACCGACGCCTGCTCACCCATTGAACATGCACCACGCGCTACGTAGACTGTGATGGCGTGACTTCGTTGTATGCGCACAATAACCGAGCATCAGCAGAGCGGAAATCTCAAAGTTCACGGTACCACCAACAAGCCGCTCTCAACCAGTTCTGCATCATACTCTGCCGATATGGCTATCTTTTATCAGATCGCAGTTACTATAAGGTTGGAAATGCTCTGCGTTTTCGCCCATTCGTGTCACCTGTTGTCAGTGTCACCCGACGGTGACAACCCTCCTGTTCAGCAGGAGTGCACCCCGGTTGCAGGGCATGGTAAGCCAGCATAGAATCAGCCTGAGCTGTTGAATCTCTTAAACAACACTATAGTTGTCGCATGGGAGCTCTTTGGCACCGCCTGTGTTTGCACAACGCCTACATGCATCTGCATCAGCGCTGAGCTGGAAAGCCAGAACTGGCAGAGACACACAACGGCCAACGAGACGAAGCCAACCATATGGAACCAGTAATCATCCTGTGATCTGCATCCAAGACCAAGACCTGTCCCTGTTGTGCTGGTTGGTTCTGCTTGCTTGCTTCCTTGGACCCTGCTTGCTCAGTACCCTAGCAAGGTTGCAGGCTAACGGGGCATGTAGCACTTTTGAAGCACCACTGCTATTGTAAATTTCATACCTTCAGCCAGTGCATGTGAAGAGCTTTTGAACACACAGCACCAGCTGGATATTGCTTGCTTGCTGCTGTTGCCTGGCCTGTGCCTGTACACACGCCCGTTTGCTGTCGTTGAAAACGCATAGATCTTCTAATTTCACCACAAAATCATGCCAGCTTGATCATGTTGAGGCCCTTCGTTCAGACACACTGTATCGGCAAGTGTTTCATGCGAATTCGAGCTGTAGGGCCGCATGTTTGTGCTTAAAAGATGCTAAGTCTAGTTTCTGGATCGATGCAGGTTCCTGCTGTAGCTACGCTCCCCTACTTCGGCGGTACCCGTCATTTGGCTCTCCAAGAGCTGCTCTCTGCAGGACTCAGGTGGCAGCCATGGCTCCTCAGAAGTTGTCGACTTGGAAGGGTAATTCAGCTTTTCTTCGATCGGTTTGCAAGAACACAGCGGCCATGCAGTACATACTCGCCAGCTTGACACCAGCAGCAGCAGAGGGCCCTCTGCTGCTGCCCTGCTTGCCAGCATGAGGACAACATCCTCACTCACAACAGTTCCCCATGCAGCAGCTTGGCATTCTCACGCTCACATACATCCTTAAACACCGCAGTGCTGGTTGCACTTGTCTTTTCCTCACAGCAGCATGTGCGCTTCGCTTCACCAGCACCAACACAACGCCCTGTACTTGAACTGGCCGTAGTGTGTTGAACACGGGCAGTAGTGTGTTTACCACAAACATGGTTGTGATGAGCTGACAATCATCTGCCTCACGTCGCTGCGCAACTGTGCTGCTGTTTGTTTGCTGCCAGCGCATGGCAGCCAGCAGGACTTCATGCAGCGGGACAACTGCATCATCGTGACAGAGGATGACGCAGTGACAGGCACAGCAAACAAATATGACAGCCACAGGTGAGTTAAACTGAAGCCTCAGCAGCAGCAGCAGCAGGGGCAGCAGCAGCGCAGTTGGCAAATAACACAAAGTCACACCCAGTGTCTCTAGCACCAGCACTGGGCAACAGCACCAGCACCAGCGCAGCACGTGCGCCAGGGGCAGCATCTGCAGCAACCTGTGCGGCTTCCTGCAGCTGTGCTCGTGAGTGCTGCAGTACGGCTGCACCTCTTCCTCAAAACGCGTTGCTGCTGCTGCTGTTGCTGCTGTAGGTTCCTGCCTGAACAGCCGCGTGGGCTGCTGCACCGGGCCTTCAGCGTGTTCCTGTTCAACAGCGAAGGCAAGCTGCTGCTGCAGCAGCGGGCCACAGACAAGATCACCTTCCCTGGTAAGCCAGGCAGCAGCGGCAGCAGCAGCAGCAGCAAAGATTTTTCCGATGGACTAGATCACTCTCCCTGGTGCACAAGGCACCAGCGCCACCAGCAGCAGTGGCAGCAGCAGCAGCAGCGGCAGTGCGCAGCGCCTGTGGCATGTAGCGGCAGCAGCAGCAGCAGCAGCAGCAGCAGCAGCAGCAGCAGCAAACAGCCACAGTCACCTTTCCTGTTGCACCTGCCTGCCTTACTTCTGCAGGCGTGTGGACCAACACGTGCAGGCAGCCACCCGCTGTACTGGCAGCAGCAACCAACATCTAAACTGCGGCAACGCCTGCTTGCCTGCCTGTTTCTTTCCTTCAGGCGTGTGGACCAACCCCTGCTGCAGCCACCCGCTCTACGGGCAGCAGCCAAACGAGCTGGACTGCTATTCCAATGCCTGTCTGCGTGCCTGTTCATGTTACCTGTGTTTGCAGGCGTGTGGACCAACACCTGCTGCAGCCACCCGCTCTACGGGCAGCAGCCAAACGAGCTGGACTGCTATTCCAATGCCTGTCTGCGTGCCTGTTCATGTAACCTGTGTTTGCAGGCGTGTGGACCAACACCTGCTGCAGCCACCCGCTCTACGGGCAGCAGCAAACCGAGCTGGACTGCTATTCCAATGCCTGTCTGCGTGCCTGTTCATGTTACCTGTGTTTGCAGGCGTGTGGACCAACACCTGCTGCAGCCACCCGCTCTACGGGCAGCAGCAAACCGAGCTGGACTGCTATTCCAACGCCTGCCTGCTTGCCTGTCCATGTTACCTGTCTTTGCAGGCGTGTGGACCAACACCTGCTGCAGCCACCCGCTCTATGGGCAGCAGCCAAACGAGCTGGATCCAGACGAAGCAATAGCAGACGCCAGCGTGCCTGGCGCCAAGGCAGCAGCAGTGCGCAAGCTGCAGCACGAGCTAGGCATCAGCCCGCAGCAGCTGCCGGCAGACAGGTTCAAGTTTCTGACGCGGCTGCACTACTGCGCGGCTGACACGGACACGCACGGGCCGGATGCGGAGTGGGGCGAGCATGAGATCGATTACATCCTGCTCGCACAGGTGGGCTGCGGTTTTGGGGTTTGGCATGAATGGGGTTCGGTGTGGTTTTGTTTGTTATATCTGTTGTGCTGCGATCATCAGTCGCACCAGTGCCCGATGAGGAGTGGGGTGAGCATGAGATTGACTACAGGCAGCTGGCGCAGGTGGGGCTGTGTTGCAGTTTCAGTGTCTTCAAGTGTTGTTTGTGTGTGATGCGGTGTTGTGCTGGGACTATCTTACCAGTTGCATGAGGTCGACTGTATTCTCTGATGGCGCAGGTGGGCTGCGGCTTGTGGTGTTGCTGTGTTGTGTGTGGTGTGGTGCGGTGCTGCAATGACTGTAGCAAGGTGCATGAGATTGACTACATTCTGCTGGCTCAGGTGGGCTGCACTTTTGGGGTTAGGGAGGTGTTGTTTGTGGTGCGGTGTGGTGCTTGGGTGATCATGCCGCGTGCGTGTCTACATCCTGCTGGCGCAAGTGGGCTGCAGTTTTACGCCGCTCTGTCCGTGGTGCAACACAGGCTGTCGTGAATCACCAGCCCAGCCCGCATCTATCATGCTCTGCCCTGCGCTGCATGTAAAAAACACATCCACGCACTTGTGCTCCATGTACTTGTGCTCTCACGCCACACGGAGGCTGACGTAGACCAGCAGCCCAACCTGGAAACAAGTGAAAGCAGAGAAGTGCATAGGCAGCATCTGCCCTTTGCCCTGCGCCGCACTCACACGCGCTGTTGAGCACTTGTGCTGCACTCACCTCACCAACTTGTGCTGCTCTCACCCCACCACACAGGCTGACGTGGACCTGCAGCCTAACTCTGACGAGGTAGCAGCAGTGAAGCACGTCAACCTTCAGGAGCTGCAAGCCACAATATTTTGCAACCAGGGCTGCCAAGCAATCGTATCAACATCTCATTTTATGTCCTGTGCTGTGCTTCTGGGACTGCACTCACCCCACACCACATCACAGGCTGATGTGGACCTGCAGCCCAACCCGGAAGAGGTAGCAGCGGTGAAGCACGTCGACTTGCAGGAGCTGCAAGCCATGATGGATCCTGCCAGCGGTTTGAAATGGTCGCCCTGGTTTCGAATCATCGCGCAGCATTTCCTGCCCACGTGGTGGGCAGAGCTGCAGACAACGCTCAGCACGGACAAGCATGTGGAAGCGGGCACTATTCACCGGCTAGACTGCTGACCAGCGCTGCAGGGTTAGGTGTGTAGTTGTTTGGTGGCTAGGGTTTTGTTTGTGTAGTGACAGGCCGCAGTGACAGGTGTGAGCAAGTCCTTGGAGTGGTTTGTCGCTTGTGTTGCCCGTGTCTGGCAACACGACTGTAGTGTCTGGCAACACGACTGGCAACACGACTGTGGAACTTCCGTTTGTTTTGTGCAGAAGAAGATTTGTTGCGAGTGAACGTGAGCGGTCTGGTTTGATTGTGTTGGTCTGCAGTGGCGAGCAACGAACTGGTGACCAGGCCGGCAGTGCAAGCAGTGCTGTCAGGCCTTGTGTAAAAGGACGTTCCCTGTGGCTCTTGGTGCAAGCAGTGTGCAGCAGTGTGCATCTGCCTATAAACACCTGCCGGGTTGGTTAACGGTTACCTGCTGGGTGATAGGCAGATGCACAGTGTGCACCATGTTCTACAGTGACGGCTGCTGCCCAGGAGGGTTGCATGCCAAAGCAGGGCTGTATGCATACGACATGTTTGTCCACTGGCACATTCTTTCTTGCATGCAACGTGCTGCAGTGTGGCTGATGGCGCAGCAGTTGAAGAAACGATGCTGAAATGTGGTGTGAGAGTGTAGCAACTGTGTGCACGCTGTGCTGGTTGCCATCATGCCATGACTGGTGCCACTGGCCAGTGCCACTTGGCACTGTTATCATGGATTTTTTTAGAGTTTGTATTGGCATGGCTCTGTCCCAGAGGGCACAGGTACTGATGCCTTTTTTGTTCAGCTACACGCACGTGGAAAACTGTCGTTACATGGAGTTTTGCTACGTGCGTGCGGTAGTGCTGCGATGTAATGGCACAGGATGCCACCAATGCTTGCGCGGTTGTGGTGCTACTGGCGCTACTAGTAGCAGCAGCTGTTGACAGAGAGTTTTCATATGGCATGTAAGCATGTAACAGTAACTTACTGTGATAGTATCATGAGCACGCTCGATTGAAATGCTGTAAACATGGAGTTTGCAGATTCTTTTGTGGTAACAGCCTTTATGAAGATGAGTGAGCATTAGTGACATCCATAAGCTGCATCAGCTGACTGAAAGAGCTTGCGGCATCAGCCTGCACACGATTCTGCACCTCTGACAACAGCAGCAGCAGGCTGGCTAGGGTACAGTGCATGACAAGGGTACAGCACGCAACACGACGCGCTCAGCGGGCTTTGCTGCCAGTACAGGGCTGCAAACAGTTTCCAAATCAGCTCTTCAGCCGTAATAATCACCGACAGTGAAAAAGCACCCACTGGTGTCTTCAAGTGCTTCACCTGACTTGTCCTGCTGCTTTTGCACACAGAACGCTTGGCCCCTCAGAAGCAGGCCCTCAAACTTTCAACCCTTTGAACTTATAATATATGTGTTGTGAGCTGTGATCTTGCCTTCGGGTGCCGGCGCCAGGCAGCATGCAGGACACGCCACTGCCCGTCCGTGCTCAGTCATTCACATAAAAAAGTGGTGCAGTTACTTGTTAAACTTTAGAGACGCCATGCTACAAGCCCTAGGACTGGTGTGATGCCCAGCAAGGAGTTCATGTCTCGCAGCAAGGCAGCACAGCGCAAGCAAGCTGCTTCAGGGTATTTTTGCCTGTTACTGCTCGGGTTTGCAAGCAGGTGAGCAGCGATCGGGACAAGTTTGCTTGTGGGCGAAACATATATACTTCACCCAACCGTCCGTGTCCATTTAATAATTCCTGAACAGTTATAGTTAACAAATTGGTTGTGAACGCGTCTGCCTACATACCTGTAGGATGCTGCTTCGTTGCACGGAACTCTGATGTGAATGGTGTCTCGTCGAGCAGGCATGCGCTGCGGCCAGCAGCATCAAGTTGAAATACAAAGCATGTACAGCATACAGTGCTCTTGCCGAATGTTCTTGTGGTCGTGTCACCCCAGCCCTGGCCTGGGGCCCAGTTGTCACCTCTGCTACTGTGTGGACTCTCTGCAGCAGCAGCAGCAGCAGCAGCAGCAACGACGGTCTAGTGCAACTTGCATGCCATTCATACAGAAATCCTGCTAGCCATATATGGCAGAAACCTACTCTGCAGCTTGCAGGCACCTTGATAGTGCATCTGCCCGCTCCTGTGTGCTGCTCAACCTGCTTTCTGCTGCCACTGCTGCTTGCTTTCCTGCAGCACCTCTGCCAGCACACATGCTACACGCACCAGCACAGGCAGCAGCAGTAAGCTGCAGCACTCACTGCCCAGGGTGCTTCTAAGCCGGCCGGGCAGCAGCAGCAGCAGGCGTCACTTGCAGGAAATCTCTGCAGGCCCTGGCCTGGCCGGCGTACCTGATTGGGCCCTCGGCACAACCACCAGCAGCAGCAGCAGCAGCAGCGCGCCTAGCTTTGGCACAACCTTCCTATCATCTCAGGAGTCTGCCGCACCAGAAAGCGAGTCAGCATGCCCGACAGCAAGCAAGCGCCTGGCAGCAGCAACTAGCCCCAGCAGCTTACGCACACCTGTTTCCCTATCATGGGATGGAAGTGCAATCGCATGGGGTGGTCCCTACGCCCCACACAAAGATGCTGCAGGAGGTTCAGTCGGCGCTGTGTTTTGGCTAGATGCAGAAGGTACATGCTCCTTCAACACCAGCAGCAAGCTGCCAAATCCACTGGCCCTGCTGCCGCTGAATTACAATATAGAGCCAGATAAGGACTCTGGAGCGCCCAGCATTGCACAGCTGGCTGTATCTGAGTCAGCAAATGTCGTGCTGGCAGCTACAACACTACAGGCAGTGTACAACCCGCCAAAAAGCAGCCAGGCAGTTACAACCGAGTCAGCTGCAGCACCTGTGCCGTACGTTTTGGCCGCATTTTCGTACCGCAAGGTGCAGAAAGCGGCTGGCACCAGGCCCATGTTTGTACCTGCAGGAGTACTGCCGATTCCTGCAGTCGCAGCGCCCGTAGTGACTGTCACTGGACTGTCAGTATCAATCGATGGTAAGACAGCGCTCGTCTGCTTGATGCCCAAATGCAGCAGCAGCAGCAGCAGCAGCAGCAGCAGCAACCCTTCTGCTTGTGGATCAGGGTGGGCGCATATCTTCAAGCTGGCAGCAACAGCAGCAGCCAACAACACAGATGCAGGGGGACACACTTGGAGCCTTGTGGCGCAGCTGCCATATGCAGGTGGGTGCGCTGCCAGCGAGAGTTGGGTTGGGTCAAGGGTTCTTGGATACTAAGTTTTGATTTTTGCCAAAACGATGAACACAGATGCAGGTGGGCACACTTGGAGCCTTGTGGCGCAGCTGCCCTATGCAGGTGGGTGCTTTCAGGGTTGGGTTTGGGGTTTTGGGTTGTAGCCTAAACACAGATGCAGGGGGGCACACTTGGAGCCTTGTGGCGCAGCTGCCACATGCAGGTGGGTGTGCTTGGGCACAGTTGAAAGGCTGGTGACAGGGCGCAGTTGTGTGGGATGTCATATTGCATTCATTGCTTGAGTTGTATCCTGCTACTGAAGGATATATGGCTGCGGAGTTGATGTAGTGTGCTGTACATGATGCTTGTTACCTGTACAACTGCCAGCTTGCTTGTGCATGCCTCTGATGCACTCTACCTTGCCTGCAGCAGCAGCAACAGCAGCAACAGCAGCCATACAGTGCGACTAAGCTTTCACTGATGTCGCTGAGCTCTGCTGCCTTGTGCCTTGTGACTGTGTTGTGCAAGCTACGGCACACCGGGCAGCCTTGCAGTAGTGTCAGCTGCCCTTTCAAATGCATCTCATGTATGGGCACCTCGACCTCACTGTGTGTTCAAAAGGGAGAGTTTTCTTTTCACAACATGTTCTGTTACACTGCGCACTGGTTTTCATATGCAGGCTACGGCACCCCGGGTGGCCATGGCGTTGCTTGCAGCCTGAGCCTAGATGGCAGCACTGCTGC
Source organism: Tetradesmus obliquus (assembly GCA_030272155.1). Classification (NCBI taxonomy): domain Eukaryota; kingdom Viridiplantae; phylum Chlorophyta; class Chlorophyceae; order Sphaeropleales; family Scenedesmaceae; genus Tetradesmus; species Tetradesmus obliquus. Next base: position 3,726,852 of record CP126203.1, read on the forward strand.
TGTGCTGACAGCCTCCACAGTGACAGAAACTGTGCAGGTCCCTGTCAGCAGCAACAGCACAGACAGCAGCACGGATGCCGGCACGATCAGCAGCAGCAGCAGCACACGGCAGCGTCTGCGGGCCTTGTTACAGAGCATCCGCAGCAGCAGCAGCAGCAGAAGTGCTACCGCCAGCGCTGCGCAACACCGCCGCCAACGCCAGCGGCAGCTGCAGCAAACCAGCAGCAGCAGCAGCAGCGATGCACAGGCGCAGTTCAAGCCAATTACTACCACCACTCGCAGTGCTCACCTCCAAATGTATGCAGCTACTGCACCGGGCGGCCCTTGGGCTGCTGTAGGAACCCACCCCTTGGACGCAGCTGTTGCTGAATGCTTGCTGGGAGCAGCACCCTGCAGGCCGTTAGTTGACGTGTCAGATCGCTTTGCTGCTGTTGCGTATGTCAGTGGGCCGGAGCTAAAGGCAGATGTGGTGTTTCATAATGCGCCGGCAGCAGCAGCAGGCAGGAAGTGGGCGGAGTTTGTGAAGGTGTGCACGCTGAGCAAGCTGCTGGTGGCCATTGGCACGGATGGCAACAGCAAGGCGGCAGTGACAGTTCCAGGTGAGCTGCTGATGTTTGTATACCACGCACTAGTTGCAAAACTCCGTGAATTGCATCGCTATCTGAATGCATGCGATGATTTTTCCTCTGTTGATTTGTATGTGTATGTACGCCGTGCAGCTGTCCATGGCTTGGGAAAAGAAGGAATTAGGGTTTCTGCTGTTTGCCCCTGTTTTTGCCCATTGTTTGCAGATCCCTCGTCAGACCAACTGGCTAACGTAACATGCGGCAGCCAACCGGCACTCTGTCACTCGGTGTCCTCGTCACCACACACAACCCTTTCGTAATCTGCTGCCGCCTTCTGCTGTTTGCCTGCTTGCAGATCCCTCGGCAGACCAACTTGCCAACATCGCCATCCGCCAGCCAACTGGCACGCTGTCACTGCGTGTTTTAGTCACCACACGCAACCCTGGGGCCTCATATGTGTGGACCCTCAGCCGAAGGGGCGAGCAGGCTTGCCCTACCAGCCCCAAAAACCTGCTGGAGAGCATAAACCCCAATTACAACGCGCTGCCGTTACTAACGGCTGATGTAACGGGTGACGGCTTGGTGACGGCTGTGAGCGGATTGCTTGATGCAGAGGGAAGCAACAAGCTGGCAGCTGTGGGCGGGTATTAGCTGCCTGGGTTTGGTGAATTCTGCAGTCTGAACATTGTGCTGATGTTGTGTCACAATGTGCCTTCACATGGATGTGTGCAGCAGAGTTCTATCAACAGCATTACACAGCTGTGGGTGGCTAGTAGCTGCCAGCGTTTGCAGTCCAAAGATCGTCCAAAGCGTGGGTGGGGAATGACACAGTGTGCCCCACGTTGAAATGTGGCACAGTTCAACCTGCAGCATTACACAGCATGCAGCTGCATGTCTGTTGCATTGCGGCACCTGGTTGTGTTTGGCTGAAGCGCGGCCTGCTGGCCGCACGTCTGCACACGGGTTGCTGTTGTTGGGGATCAAATGTTGAAAGCAAGCAACTGATGTTGTGGGCCGCCCATTGCTGCATGCTCAACTGGTTGAACAGCCAGGGCACTACTTGGCTGGCTGTTGAGCATGCTGCATAGGGTCCACTGCACCACAAAAGGAACAGTGCCGGCCAGTGTCACTACATAGTTATGTACAGCAGTTGGCGGGGCTTTCAGTAGTCAAATGAAGCATGCATTCCTTTCACATTGGGCTGCTTGGTAGCTGTGGATAGCATGTTGGATGTTTGTTGTTGCAGTGGCTTCTCTACAGCAGCAACATACGGACACGTACCTTCTGTGTAGTGCATGGTTTGAGTTTCAGGCAGCTGCAAGCTGCCACAGTTGTGCACAGCTGCATGTTGTACAGGCTTGTACATGCATACGCTCGCAAATGACAAGCAGCGGTAGGCATTGACCTCTGCACTGCCCGTTCTGAGCTATGCTTGCAATGATTGACCTGCATGCACGTTATAACCCTTGAATACCGTTCTGAGCAGCTACATGCGCAGATGAATCTATTTTGGGTGAATTGTGGGTGGGTGTTTGCTGCTGGGTGAGATGCCTTGGCAGCAAAGAAGTGCATAGCAACTGTGATGGCCTGTTTTCAATCAGCATTAGGTCAACACACTAACAGAGGTCTTCAGGAGATGTGGTGTTGCATGGCTGCGGAGGCTGCTTTTATGTATCGTCAAAATGGTATGCTTTATCAATGCCAGCAGCGTACTGTTCCTGGTATGGTCAGAGTGTAGATGCTCAATCATACCTGTTAACACCTATCTGTATCCTGGCCTTGTATGTGCTGTACCATCGCCTTCGACAGAGGAACAGGGAGGCAGGACGGGTCCTGCCTGTCTTCAAGATGCAGCTGCTGTACCTGCTCTGGATCTGAGTCCTTGGCGATGCTAGAATACGTTTTGCGAAACACACAGCTTACCAAAATCAAGCAAGTGTTTATAGAAGGGCTGCTCCATCGTAATCACCCAGCTCCACCGGACCAAGCTTACGCTTGACCTGTCAGCTGTGAACCTACATGCTGAAACCTAAGAGACGTGTTGGCGCGTGTACATCTCAAAAGAGCGTCGCTCGTGCGTGATTTTCGTGACCGGTATGATATTGTTATTGAAGCTCCGACCTTTCAGGTTGGAAAAATCGCACGAGTAACCTCAGAGCGACCGAGGCGTCTGTCATCTGTCATTTGATTATGCCGCGATTGTACACCTCCCGCCTGTCATACTACAGCTGCACTGCTGAGTTGCGTGATTGTTGTGTATGTCAGCATTTTGTGAGTTCGCAGTGTCGTGGCACAACAGGAACCGAGCTGCACAGCACCTTGCAGGTACAGCCTGTGCTGGCACTGCTGCCGAGCCTCTGGCACCCGCATCATCATTGTGTTTAACCCACCTGAGTTCTTCGTGGACACAAGTTTTGAAACCCTGCCGATGGATGCTACAGCAAGCAGCCTGGTGGCAGCACATCCTGCAGATGCACAGCAGCAGCAGCAGCAGCAACAGCAGCAGCAGCAGCAGCAGCAACAGCAGCAGCAGCAGCAGCAAGCACGTGCAGCAGCAGCGCTGGACGTCTGCATGCAGCACCACCTGACTGCAGAAGATGCTGCCCGCCTATGGGCCAGCAGCCGATTGCTGCAGCAGCTGGTCAGCTCTCGGCTGAGCAGTGCGCTGCTGGTGCGCAGCGTGGCAGCAGCAGCGCAGGCAGCAGCAGCAGCACAGGCAGCAGCGGAAGCAGGAGCAGAGGCTGTCGCAGCAGCACATGCAGCACCATCGATCTCAACAGCAGCAGTTATGGCACTAGGCTTGATGTCATTTGCAGCAGCAGCAGCTGTTGAAGACACCAGCTTGGAGGCCTTGCGCTGGCTGCTGCGCCAGCCAGCAGTAACAGCAGCCATGATCAACCAGAGCAGCCAGCAGCTGCTAGCGATCCCTGGTGTGCCGTTCCCTGCTGCAAAGGCACTTGTCAGGGCAGGCTTACGAATGCAGATCACTCTGCAGCAGCTGGCGGCGCGTGCAAACGCATGTTTAGAGGGTTTTGAGGTGTGGGTGCAAGCCTTTGTAGCTGATGATGCGCTGCTGGAGGAGTGGGCTGCTGACCTTCCCGCAGAGCTGCGGGCTCTGTGCTGCTGCAGGCATTTGGGAGCGTGGTGTCCAGCTGAGCTGGTAAGCCTTAGGCTGCTGCTCTGTTTCAAAACCTCAGGCTGCTGCCGTTTCTCTTCCTCGCGCGCTGTGTAGTCTGACTTCTCTCAACTGCGCTTGCTTGTACACATGCACTGCCTGGCTGCCTTGGAAAGATCAAGACGAATAGCCTTCGCACACAACTGATGGAATCTGCTGTGGTGCTGCTGACTTTCAGCAATTTTATGAGAGAGCATGCTGCTGGGTGCTGTTGTCAACTGCAGTGCTGCTGCTGCCGCCGCTGCTGCTGCTGCTGCTGCTGCTGCTGCTGCTGCTGCTGCTGCTGCTGCTGCTGCTGCTGCTGCTGCTACTGCTGCTGCAGCTGGCGCCACAGCTATCCGCACACCGCACAGCAGACCTGTTTCCTGTTGCGCTGCACATCGCAGCACGCGGCTGCAGGAACCTGTCACATGGCTACCCGTTTGATGACGACAGCCAAGAAGCGCCCGCCGACAACATATACTATATGCTCACGGCGCACAAGTTTGGCTCCGTAGCACAGCTGCCAGCGTCAGCAATCGGAGCCTTGCTGCGGCTGGCCATGCGCTTGCACAGCAGGATCAACAACCTAAACACGGCATAGACATGGAACCACTTCATGACAGAGTTTTGCCAGCTGCCGGCGGCTGTGCAGGTGCCGACAGCAAAACTCGTGGAGCTGGTGCAGCAAGTACTGCAGAAACCTGTTGGGCCTCTCATGCTGAGAGCCAACCCCTTCTTGGATCTGCTGGCTAAAAAGGAGCTCACAGCTGAGCAGGTGCAGCAGCTGCTGTCACTGCTGCAGGGTCCGACAGCGAGGCTAGCAGCAGCAGCTTTCGGCAGGCAGTGTGGAGGGCACAAATTCATGGAGTGGCTAGCAAGCCAGCCGGGGGCAGCAGCAGCTGCAGCAGACCTTGGACTGACTGCTGCTGATGTGCGGGATGATGCGGCTGCTGTACTGCTGTTTGGAGATGAAGTGGTAGTCCTGGAAGAATTTGAGCAGGAGGAGCAGCGCATCTGAACATTAAATGTTCAAGCAGCCATGATGGTGGGGGGGCGGCTTTTAGCGAGCTGATTGTGCATTGTGTTGCATTGATGATAGCAACGTATGGTCTCTGCAACTTTTGATCAACAGCGCAGCATACCCCACTCATTTTGGTGCCAACCACACTGACTGACTGCTGCTGATGTGCGGGATGATGCGGCTGCTGTGCTGCTGTTTGGAGATGCAGGCGCTGGGGTTGGCACGGCGCACAGCACTGACGTTAGTGACCAGCAGCTCTGAGTAATGCAACGGGTCACAGCTATGGCCAGATTGGTGTTATGTTGATGCGGATGACTCATGCAGCAGATGTCAATGGTGCTGATGCAGCTAGTTTGATCTGTGCGTTGTGGCAGGCCCTGCGGCGGCTGCGCTGCTGTTTGGTCCAGGCAGCAGGTGCTGCGGACGGCTGTGAATGCAGTATCCTCAACAGTGTTTCAGGTGCAACAAGTTGGCAGCTGTGGGTGGCTACTAGCTGCCAGTTGTTGCTGAATTCTGATGTGGTATCACAATATGCCTTCGCATGCATGTGTGCGGCGAAGTTCCATCAACAGCATTACGCAGCAAAGCACATCATATGAGTTGCAGGGATGTAATCTTGTAGTTACACGACAGCAGCACGCCCACATCCGATGTCCACATGCATGTGCGAGCCAACATTGGCCCCGCGCCCCACTGGAGCGGAAGGAGGGGGCAAAGCTCCGTTCTACAAATTTCACACACACCAGGATCACGTGCACAGTCACAAACTGTACAGCCGGCTGCAGCTACAACGGCAAGGGCTGGAGCTCCTTGCGTATACGCGTTACTGGGATGCTGTTTGGCACAGGCACAGAACCGCCTTGCTGGGGGCATCTCACCGGCAAAACAGCACTGCAGGTTGCCCAGCAGACAAACAAGCCAACCAGTCACGATTTGAAGCACCGCACCTATGCAGGAGTGGCCTGGACCCAAACGTTGGCAGCTTCACGCCAAACGAAAGGACCCATCCGCTCATGCAGCAAAGATATAAGCAGCACGTGCTGCTGCCACCAACGCATCACCAACAGATTTTCAGATATTCAAGGAGGAGCCTCAACAGCAACAAGCTTCAAGATATGCGCGACTCTCGCGACTCGACGTAACGCCATTGCAAGCATCACAACTGCTTGCCAAGACGCACCAGTGTAGTAGTGTACAGGGCTGCTGCATATGCATGAGCAGGGCACGCGTCATGCTGACTGGTCGTGCCAGATATCTCGGATAAGAGAGCATGCGCGCTAGACACTATGCAGCTGCCACTGGCGTGCATTCAAGTGGATGCACCCCAGCAAAACACACACCCATCCGAGCCTCAGCAAGGCAAATCATACGGTCAAGCCCAACGATCTAGGGTGGTGCCTCTTTCAAGGGACCAAGGTCCGGCCACCTGTGCCAAATGTCGCTGCAATCACATGTCCATTTTCAGGCACAGTGACCAGCCGCTCTGCGGATTGCACAACTTGCAAGCCGCTTCATACCCCGCACACCAGGCGGCAAGCAACAGCAGCATACCTCAGCCGAGCTATCAAACAGCTTGTCAAGCAAGCTACTGCCAACATCGCTCTAATGGCATGCAAACACACCAAAAACAAACACCACACACAACGACGACCACACATAACACATCAGCATCAACATACGTGGGTTGCGCAGCACGCTGGCATGTGCTGCTAGCCGCGCTGCACTGCCGGGAGCCAAAGCGTAACAAGTGTCAACATACATGTCACAGGTACAGGCATAACACGCAGCTGATTGCCAAACACCCTGCTCGGTAGTGTTGGCTGCAGCTACACCACATCAGCCTCTGAGGCTGTACAGCTGAGCTGTATAGATGGCCAAGTACAAACGACGACAGCTGTTTGTGTTTGTCTGGATGCATGTCTCATTATGTGAGGCAGCCATTCCTATAGCTGGTCAGCTGCCGACAAGCAGCTTCACATGGCCTGCAGACATCCTGTTCGTAGATGCTTGCAGGAAAGTGCGCTAGCTTGCAGGGAAGTGCGCCAGCTTGCAGGGAAGTGCGCCAGCTTGCAGGGAAGTGCGCCAGCTTGCAGGAACGCTCGCCAGCTTGCAGGAAACTGTTCCTGCAGCCCGGCAAGCTCACTGCAAGCAGTTCCTGCAGCTACTGCGTCCAAGGCAAAGCACTTACAGCTGCTGTGTGAGAGTGTGCAGTGCATCAAGCACGCCACGTGGCCGTGCAAGTGTGCAAAGCTGCCACAGACCGGCTCAGTGTGCTTGTCACGAAGTCAAAGCATGCAGGCGATGCCACCACTGAGTGCACAGCGTCTAGCAGCTGCAGCTGTTTGCACGTGCATGCTGAAAGCCTGGCATCCACTAGATCCACTGGACCCATAGGGAATGTGTCCTGTGGCACCCAGCGGCACCAGTGGCCACATCAGACAGGCGCATACACCTGAGACAGCAGGCCACCAAGCGCTTCATACCCACGCACACACATACAGGACAGCATGACATCCACATGAGTATCATGCCAGGTCCAAGCTTGCCGTTGTTAGGCAACACATTGCAACAAGCTGGGTTTGAGTTTCAAGGCTAAACCTGAGTGGCCGGCCTGATGCCAGGTTGCGGCCTCCAAGAGAAGGGTTGACTATGTTTGACCATACAGTTGACCATGCAGCTGAAGCAGTTTGCTGCTTAAAGCAGCCGCCTGCAGCACATGACTGCAAGCACACACACACAAGATGACAAGCCATGCAGTAACATACCAACGCGCTTGCGCGCGCACTGCACCAGCACAAGATTATGCAGCAGTGAGACACACTCATAGGGCAAGTGTGCTTCTGCAGAAAACAACTGGCAAATGCCTGGAAGCACACTTACAGACAGGGGATCCACACAAGATGAATATAACACAAACACGTTTTGACACAGGCAGGGCGACAGCCTGCACGCAAGAACGGCAGTCAAACCAAACCAACAAACACAGTAGCACACATACTCGAAACACGTCAGCCGACCATACTGGCAGGTGGCTCCACAAGCAGCAGCATCTGCTGCTGCAGCCGCACTTTCTGCCCCGCGGTTGCCGCAGCGGGATGTTTGGCTGGCATAATAGAGCTATCTAAACAACGGCACCAGCACTATAGGGCAAACACCACAAGATTCAGCCAGCTCGTTCAAGCAAGCAAGCAGCCATCTTCAAGTCCTCTCAAAAGCATAAAGGACAGCCGCTGGTCACTGAAACATCTCTGCAGCTCCTCAGAAGTACATAAAGACAAACTCACCCCTACCACTAGAGGACAAAGTAACACACAAACTCACAACCCACACCATACGAGTTGCATGCAATAGAACGTCACAAACAACGCGGGCCGTCATCACACAGCGCAGCAATAACAGCCACACACTGCTGTCACGTGCAGGGCACTTTGCAGGAGTATCACAGGTGCTTGAAGGAAACATCCTGCTCACAACATGCCTCACATAAGCCACACCACGTGCCAGTATAGCTTCCTGCAAAGCAGTACAGCTGGCTTTCCTACCTCTGCTTTCACTGCCGCGCTGTTGCAAACCCCAGTCGCGTGTTGCAGCTGCAGCCAGCATGCACATTTCCCTGCCACGTCACTCCTCGCACTTTGCGCAGCACACATACAGGACACTAAAAGGTCCAATTGTAGCTGGCAGCCCTGTTGGCACACAACCATGCATCACCACACCTCTGAACCCGACGCTTCAAGCCTCTCTGTCACAGCAAGCTACATGCCAAACATGATGCAACAAACGCACAGGCATGCCAGCTGCGCACAAGCATATCGTTCCATCAGAGCCTGTGCTTCGCCTCACTGCGCTCGTCCCCTGCATGCTTTCTTCATACTACAGTCCTCTTGCGAACTCCCAGTCCCCCTCTGAGCACTTCCCTGCTAGTCAACAACACACATCACAGCACGCACTCAGTCCTTCTCGTCCTCACAACCAACGTCGACCCGTAGATTGCATTGAATCGCTGGTGACGTACACCACTTCACCACTCCCACTCCCATTCGCCGCTGCCTCCACCAACGCCTGGCCCTGGCCCTGCCTCCCGCACTGCAGCAACAGCAGCGGCTGCCTCGGCTGCCTCTGCTGCTGCAAGCGCCTTGGCGCGCTGCCGGCCTGCAGAAGATGCAGCAGCGCCTGAGCTGCCATTGCCTGATCCTGAGCAGGCAGCCATCACCTGCGCAACAGCAGCAGAAGCAGCAGCAGAGCGAAGCAGAGGGAGCGGTCAAGGAGTTAGTGGGCTGGCAGCATTAACACGCTGCAGGACTATCACTTCAAGCATGCTTGGCAATTGAATGATGAACACGTGCAGGACGAAGCATGGCGCTCTGTGACTCCATTAGTCCCTCGTTGCCCCAACAGCTCAACTCAACTACCTGCTGCATGCAGCACACGACTCGTGAAGTACAAGAGAGCGATGTGCCCCAAGGCTGCGGCCCAAAACATCACCCTCAACAGTGCCTTCACCAGTCGCCCAGCGAACAGACAGCAAACTACAGCAACTTCTTTGTGACGCACTATGTATCATTGCACCCACCTGCGGCCTCGACTGCACCACAGCAAAGCGCCCGCCCAGCCACACTCCCTCAATGTCCTGAGGTGTATCATTGAATGCTGACTCGACTGCATACCCCAGCTCCACGAGGCCGTCCAGCAGCTGCTGCCTGAATGCTGCATCCCACATGAGGGGCTCGGTTGCATAGTTAGGGAAGCGCGGTTCCAGCGGGGTCACAGGGATGCTGCAGCAGCAGAAACGTGCGAAGCAGGCCAGAGCAAAGACCGGTTGTTGACTGTGTGATTGATGAAACGTGGGTCGAGCAGGACGACAGGGACATAGCAGCAGCGACTGCAAACAGCAGGGCAGCAGCAACGCATGATGCATATGTCAGCAGCGTACACTGCTGCAACAAGCGCTGCTGCGCAGCAGGACTAGTGCACATCACAACATCAAGCAGCATCAAAGCCTTGCCATTCTCACCTGTCATACAGCCCTGCCCCTGCATATCCTGCCAGGTCCTCTCCATTTGTGTCACTCCTGGCAATCAGCGTGCCTCCTGCAGGCACAAACAGCCCCTGCCGCTTGCTGGGCAGTGCCAGCAGCTGCATCTCTGAGCCATCTGGCTTGTCTGAGAATGCCAGAGGCCTGCCTGGGTGGTTGCCCACAAGCGTTTCACCGAGGCCGCAGACCATCTCTCCATACATCTCGCCGCGTGCGCCGCTGAAAGGCGACGCTGTGTGCAGCACAAACGCATACTCTCCAGGGAGCACCTGCGCATGCCAGGTCCGGTCAAACAAGCAGCAGGGTGAAATGTCAACGACAGCAGCAGCAGCAGCAGAACCACTAGAAGCCGAAATTGGCAGCAGCAGCAGCAATGGCAATACGTCGGCAGGTCAACCAAAGCCAGCCAGCTGCAGCAGCGGATCATATAACAGCTCTTGGTCAAACTCTTGGTCAAAGTCCTGGTCAAACGCTGGTCAAACCCACCTGCTGCATCAGCACTGACACCGCCAGCTGCTCCTCTGGCAGCCCAGCGCTGCGCCTGCTGAGCCACGCCCTGCAAGCAGAACCAAACCACAGCACAAAAACAATGTCGATCAATGTCACCAATCCAATGGGATACGGCCTGCACCTGTGGGGCTGATGGCAATGTAAATGTGGCTTACATGGTGGCACAGTGTCACTGACACCATGATGGTGATGAGCACAACATGCATCAAGGCCCTACAGCAGCAGTGCTTCGTTGGAACAGCTCACGCTTATGGCACCACAGCAAGACCCCCAGAAACGCTGCCTCTTCCTCATGGGGGTGTCAGTAGGCACACGGCAACAGTATGCGCACGGCAACACACATGGTAGCACATGCTGACAGCAGCGCACCTGTGGTTCCACTTTGAGGCCCACACGCCGCAGATTGCAGACCAGCAAGCAGTCCATGCTGGGCAGGCAGGGTCGGCCACATCCCAGGCAGGCCCTGACTCAACGTGGATGGGCAGCGCCAGCTGCTGCTGGTGCTGGTCGCGGCCGTTGCTGCTGATGTCGCTGCTGCTGCTTGGGGAGGTGCCGTTTGTGGGGAGGGTGGACAAAGCGCTGTCCATGCTTTGAATGCTGCTGCTGCTGCCTGCGTCGCCTTGCAGGAGGCCTGCTTTGCAGAGACCTTGATGCACCAGCTGCAGGTTTGAAAGAAAACAGCACAAACAGAAACAGCAGCAGCATGTTCAATCAAGCCAAGCCACACAGCTAAAAAACAATTGCACGCAGTTGTTGTGCGCGCAGAAGGCTGGCTGGAGCTCCGTTATCCCAGCTGCTTTGCGCGAAACAGCATGCCAGGCACTTCCTGACATGCAAGCTGCACAAACACCAGACAGCTACCGCACGTGCTGATCAGCACCAAGCATGGCAGACAAAACAATCGGCTGTTTTCCTACCTGCTGCATGCCTGCAGGAGGCTTCAGCTGATTTTCCACAAGCTCCCTTGCCCTTGCAAGCAGCGCCACAGCAGACACTGCTCCTCCATCCACACCCGCTGCTGCCCCATTGCTGCCACCATTCGCAGCAGCAGCAGCTGCTGCGCTGCCCTTGGCCTTGCTGCCTGCGATTCCTGCAAGCTGTGCGTCGATTGCTGCCAGCTGCTGAGCCACGTCAGCGTTGACTGGATCAGCAAGCACTGTTTCAAAGGTTCCAAAGGGCAGTGCTACACTGTGGGGCACCAGGATCCACTCTGGAAGGCGCTCCCGCAGCTTAGCGAGGTTGCAGGCCTTTGCTCCCACCACATCTGACTGAAACTCATGCTCCTGCAAGCAGATGCAAGCAGGCATGAGGCGGTTAGCAAGGTAGATATGTATGTTCTGGTTCAGCAAGTGTTGAAACAGCACGTGCGTGTGTCAAATAATGTTCAGGGCACCAGCAGTTGCGTGTTGGCAGGACAGCATAACACCTCTCATCCTGCAGGCAACATTGATAGATAAACCACTTGATTCGCCACCAACATGAAGCAGAGCACTGCAGCTCTTGCAGGGCGTTGGTCCTGCACACATGCATGCTGCTTAGCTATTGACCAGCAGTCCACCCTGCTCACCTGCAGCACTCGCAGGAAAGCAGGGCCCATCTGTGCTGCCTGCTCCCTCCAACCAGCCCCGGCCAGCTGATAAGCTGCTGCTGCACCGCCAGCAGCAGAGCCGGAAGGCGCCTCACTGTCGTTGCTGCTGCTTGCATCCGTGCTGGGCGCTGCTGCGCTTGCAGCAGCTGCGGTGCTGTCTGGAGGCGCTGCGATGACGTCACCCGAGCTTGCGACTGACAGGCTCATCTGCTGGCCCTGCAAGATTGATTGAAACCGAAGCATAGCACAGCAAGGCACAGCACAGCGCACACCAGTTTTGAGTCGACAGCAGGGGGCCACACTGCACCACACAGCGCTGCAGACTGCTGTGCTTCATACATGAGCTACAATGGCACCATTGCAACCCCCAAATGCAGACGCTGCAATGTTGTGCGCGCCAGGCGCACATCCCAACCAGTCCACCCACCCACATCTCACACGCATACACAAATAAGCAGCACACTCTTTCATATTTTTGTTCGCGCACCTCCAGCTCCACCAGGTGGCTCCACTCCTCCTCATCTGAGCACCCTGCAAGCAGTACTCCCTGCGTCCTTGCTCGAATCGCCACGTGGCTTAACACATCCGTGCTGCTGCGCGTCAGCACTGCCACCACACCATCTGGGATGTCTTCCATGCCGCCTAGGGCCTGTGCCAGCACCACTGTAGGCTGGTCAAACGCTACACCCTGCACCCCCAGCAGGTCTGGCAGCAGCACCACCTTGCCTGTGGCAACCTGCACTTGGCTCACCACCTGCAGGCAACGCAGCAGGAGTCCGGCAGCAGCACAAAGTACAGCATGAATAACTCACAGGATGCAATATACCACACCCCATGATGCAGCACACACGCTAATTAGGTGATCACACGCACAATAAAAAGCCTCACAGCATGTTCCAGAAGCTAGATGCTACAACACATCAGCTCTAAATGGCAGCAACACTGCACGAGACAGCTGGCACAAGCCGCCGCACCTGCCAGCTGCTGGCGCCCGCAGCAGTCCGCAGCCGCGGCTCCAGCTCAGCCGCCAGCAGGCTGCCAACAAACAGCGCCTGGTCCCGCACCACCTCCTCAGAAAAGTTCAGAGTAAAGGCGGCAGGGATGCCACAGCGCAGCCCAAACAGCTCCGCATACGGCTGCAGCACACAGCAGTTGCAGAAAGCGTTAGCCACATACTAAAATTCAGCGTGTTGCGAAAATGCCGCATCGCAGCCTGAAGAGCTCCGCGTCAGTTTGTGCATCAGGGGTAAAACATCGGATGGCTCTGTGTTGCTAACTTCTCAGTGCACCAGACTGCAGATTGCATCTGCCAAATCCCATAGCTGCAGATCTCACCTGCACCAGGCTGCAGATCTCATCTGCGAAGGCACTCAGCGCCAGCGTGACGCGCCCCAGGGCTGCGCTGGCTGCCAGGCACCACGCACGGCTCCACCTGCAGGCAGCAGCAGCAGCAGCGACAGCAGCAGGATCAGGGCAGGAGCAGGCGGGTGTGGCGACAGCAGGAATGTACATGCATCGAAGCACCCATCCAAGCACAGACTGCCGCATGCCACAGAGTACATTGCGCAGTACAGCTGCTGAACTGGTGGTGCTATTGTATAAGTATGTATTCACCTGTCTGGGCAGGTCCTGACAGCCTCCCATTGCGCTGAGACCAGCTCCAGCTCAGATGAGGTGCCCTGCAGGCGGGGCAGGCAACGGAAATGAACAAAGCTCAGTTGCCCAACATAGTAAGCGGTGTGTGAGCACAAAAGCGCAACAATGACTGGCAGGGAGAACAACTAAACAGCAGCTGCAGCCATTGGCCACACATCCGCCACAGGGTAAGGTAAGCGCTCTGAAAGGGCAGAGATTGCAGTGAGCAGCAACCGGCATGCAGCAACACCCCGCCGCCTAATTGCTGCAACTTGATTGAAAGTGAAACTTTGGTAATATGTTACAGTTTGAAAGAATGACGCACCGTCAGCGCCGCGTTGCCCAGCACCAGCCCCATCAGCTCCAGCAGGTCATCGCCTGACAGCGCTCTCAAACATGCCAGAAAGTCGACCAAAGGTATTTGGAATATGAGAATGGAATTAGAAAATGGATTTTGAAAATGCCATTCGAGAATAACAGTGTTATCACACGCACCGTCAGCGCCGCGTTGCCCAGCACCAGGCCCATCAGCTCCACCAGATCATCGCCTGACAGTGCCCGCTTGTCCTGCCGCTCCACCAGCAGCCGCAGCCAGCTCTCCAGCGCAATGTCCAGCAGCAGCAGATCACGGCTGCTGCCGGGCGCCTGCGACAATCACAAAAAAAGCAGTGTAATGTGATGTTAGGTGCTTTTGAGCAGTGCTGAAAAGCAGCAGCCGCAGCCAGCTCTCTAGTGCAATGTCCAGCAGCAGCAGATCACGACTGCTGCCGGGAGCCTGCGGCAACAAGTTCGTGCGGCAAGCAGTGCAGTGATCAGTGCTGACAGGCGGCAGGTGCTGCACAAACAAACGGTGCTGCACACCGCCCCAGCTACGTCGCATCAGGGCATCATGACTACCACCGCTGCTGCCGCTGCTGCTGCTGCTGCTGCGCCGCATGCAATCCTCAGCGCTGCAAAAACGCTATAGCAACCACAAACAAAAAGCAGCCCCTACCTCGCAGTAGGGCTTCAGCCGGCGCCGCAGCTCCAGCGTCTTGCCGGGCGCCCACCAGGCATTGCGGTTGCCCAGCAGGTCATGCAGGTGCCACCTGCAGCAGCAAGCACCACAGAACAGGTATACTTCAACACCAACATCAACACAGAAGCGTTGCGGTTGCCCAGCAGGTCGTGCAGGTGCCACCTGCACGCAGCAAAAGTGACAATACAGGGTTGCTAACATGGCAGTGCCGGTGGCGCCGTGCATTCTGACACAGCGTCACAATCGGCCAGCAAGCCGCACATGAACCACTTGGCAGCTAGAGGGCATGAACGGCCATGGGTGCAAGTGAGTGTGAGTGCTGTTGAGGGACGAAAAGTAACACAGCAAAGACATGACGTAACACACGCACCTGAGGTCAGGGTCCACAAAGCCCTGAGCACATGTCAGCGCGGTGTCCAGCTCAGCGCCGGAGTGGCAGGTCTTTAGCACCCAGTGGTAGTGCGAGATGGGAGGGATCAGCTGCGGCAGGTGCATCGGCAGCGCTGCAGCAACAAGCAGCAGCAGCAGCAGAAGAAGAAGAAGCAGATGAGGATGAGTGGAGGTGGTGGCAGTAGGATGGGAGGCACAGCAGCAGCAGCAGCAGCAGCACGGAATAGCGCAGAGCTGGGGAGTCCACATAGACTGCTGCAGCGCGTGCTGGTGTGTAATTGTGATGAATGGTGATGTAGAGAGTGTGGGGTGTATGGAAGCGCCCAGCTGGGGTCAGGAGTGTGACATGACCCGGTGGGTGATACGCTGACGTGGCAGCCTGTTACAAACTGCGACAAGACGTCAAAAATAACACATGCGGTTGGCAGTACTTATACCCCCTGCGTGCCACCTGCCACTTCATACTTTCCACAATTTATCAAGAGCAGTTGAAAGACCCTGCATTGGCTTGTCCCAAGCCTCACACAATTCAATCATAAATAGCATGTTACTGCACAACGTCCTGGTGACAGCTGCTGTGTTTGCTGCTGTCCTGGGATGACACTGTTCACGTGCGGTTGGCCTTCCATGCAGATGCCATGGCGATCCGTTCCATTTATGATTGAAATCAAGGGCACCCTGTGAGCATCGCAACACATTGCTGCCTGCACTGCCCCACACTGTCACATAGGTTTTTCTTCACAGCAAGCACCTGTCTGCAAGACTGCAGCATCCATGAGCATGGATCATGCACTGCTCTCTGCAAATCACACTGCCCTCCACACAAAAACGCACCTGTGATGGGGAGCAGCCCAAATCACACCTGTGATGGGCTGCTCCCAGCTTCCAGCTGCACACACAATCAACCCCCCCCTGCCCCGTTCTCACCTGTGATGGGCTGCTCCCAGCTCTCGATCTGCTCCTTGCTGAGGCCCTTCTCAGCCAGCACGCGCCACCTGCAGCAGCAGCAGCAGACAGCAGCAACGGCAGCAGGAGCATCAGCAGCGGCAGGAAGCGTGCTCTGTGAAGCAGCAGCATTGCGCAGCATGCATTTGACACAAAAGCAGCAAACACAGTAGCAAGCGCTGGGACCTAACCGCCAAACCCCAACGCTACCCTCACCAGTCCTCATGGTCGGCGGAGCGCAGGAAGGCTAGGTAAGCCTCCGCGATGATAACACCACTCTCCCCTGAATCCCCAACCCCCTAAACTACAACCAAACCCTTCTCACCAGTCCTCATGGTTGGCGGAGTGCAGGAAGGCGAGGTAGGCCTCTGCAATGATGACGTCCTCTGGGCTGGTGGCCTGGTGCAGCTTCTGGTGCCACTGCTCCAGGAAGGGCTCATCCAGGCCCTGCAGCAGCCGGCAGCAGATGTAACGCGTTAACTGACATAAGATAACATAACACAGCATTAGTCAATGATGGGGACACCGGAGAATAGATGTGAGTCAAGAGAGCGCGAGATACAGCCAAGTCTACAGAAAATCATTGCATGCTGCCAGGAGAAACCCACAATGCAACATGTAACAACATTTGTAACGAACTCCACGATATGCTCACCCCGCGGTTGCCCTCCTTGATGCCGTGGTCCCTCATGATGTTCAAGATGCCCATGCGGATCTCATCCCCATTGCCGCCGCCCCTGCTGAGCTTGCCCAGCGTCATGCGCGCATACATGCGCACCGCAGGGTCGCTGCTGCTGCGGGCCTTCTCTGTGATGCGCTCCGCAACCTGCAGCAGCAGCAGCAGCGGCAGCAAGGACCAGTCAGGGGCAGGTAAGACACCGAGCATACATGCGGCCCGCAGGATTGCTGCCGCTGGGAGCCTTTTCAAGTTCTGCTCCGCAATTTGCTGCAGGGCATACGATGCGGCAACTTGTCACACAACAATTTGCCACCAGCCACAACACAAGCTGTGAATGCACCTCAAACTGCTGCCACCGACACCTGCAACCCTCCCGCACATGAAATGCATGTGCTGCCTGTCATCAAAGAAGTCCCACAAGTGCTGACAAACAACATTGCTGACCCCCCAACCAACCTGCTGCTGCAACCATGTGATATCCAGTGGCTGCTGGCTGGCAGTGCTGCCAGTCCCAGATCAAAACACACTTGACATCCTCAAAATATATTCTGATGTATTGATGGGATTATCAGCCCACCTGCTGCTGCGCCCATGTGATGTCGCGCGGCTGGTAGCTGAA
The DNA here is from genome assembly GCA_030272155.1 of Tetradesmus obliquus. Taxonomy (NCBI): domain Eukaryota; kingdom Viridiplantae; phylum Chlorophyta; class Chlorophyceae; order Sphaeropleales; family Scenedesmaceae; genus Tetradesmus; species Tetradesmus obliquus. The sequence continues at coordinate 3,744,015 of CP126203.1, forward strand.
GCAGCGCTGCCAGTCCAGCAGCCTGTTGCTGCTCAGGCGCAGCCAGGTGAACATAAATGACATGCCCGCGGCACCTGCAACAAAGACAGCAAATGCTTTGTCAGTAAACAGGGTTCCAGAATTTCAGAGCAGGATAGCCACAGGAGAATGACCGCACAAGCAACACCAGCAGCACCGAACCATAAAAGCCTACCTGCTGCTTCCACATTACCCAGAAGCTCTGGCACTCGCTGCAGCCAATGCAGCACCCCACACCAGCAAGCCCAAACATACAAACAACAGCAGCACCACACACAACTTACCCCACCTGCTGCCTCCGCATTGTCCAGCAGCTCCAGCACGCGCTGCAGCCTTTGCAGCAGGCCCCAGTGCTCAAAACCTCCCTCGACAGCCAGCACCCCTTCCACCAGGTCACCCAGGCAGCAAAGACACATGTGCTGCATCACAACCAGTTTCATAACAGGGTAGCCACAGGCGCACAAGCACACAGGCAACAGCATCACCACCCACACAGCAACACCCACCTGCGGCCTCTGCATTGTCCAGCAGCTCCAGCACCCGCTGCAGCCTGTGCAGCAGGCCCCAGTGCTCGTAGCCTCCCTCAGCAGCAAGCACCCCTTCCACCAAGTCACCCAGGCAGCAAAGACACACATGCAGCATTGCAGCAAAAACAACAGCAGCAACACCCACCTGCTGCTTCTGCGATATCCAGCACCCGCTGCAGCCCGTGCAGCACATCACAGCAGCAAGCCCAAACATAACAATAGCACCAAACCATTAAGCCCACCTGCTGCCTCTGCGTTATCCAGCAGCTCCAGCACCCGCTGCAACCTGTGCAGCAGTCCCCAGTGCTCATAGCCGCCCTCAGCTGCCAGCACCCCTTCCACCAGGTCCCCCAGGCAGGGGCTACGCAGCTGCAGGCTGAAGTTGGCCCCGTGGTCCCGCACCCAGGCATCACTCTCAAGCTGATGCACCACAAAGACCAGCCTCTCGGGGCAAATCGGCTCTGGGAAGACCAGGGTGACACACCAGGGGGTGCCTGCTGCCACGCCTGGATACAGCTCTACTGCTGCTGCTGCTGCTGCTGCTGCTGTTGATGAGGCGTCGTGTGGTGTGTCAGTGGCTGTGGCTGTGGGAGCCGCGGTCTGCTGCTGCTGCTGCTGCTGCTCTGGTGCGTCTGGTAGTACTGGCATAAAGCCCAGGGGGCTGAAGGGTGTGCGCACTGCACGCTCGCCATGCTGTAGGGAAGCACAGAGGCAGGCCGAGGCACAGAGATACACAGATGTGTGGGTGGTGGATCTGGCGGCTGTGCAGTCTTCTGAACTGAGACACGTTGCAGGTACCGCAATCATGTACAGAGCAAGTATGAATGTACATCAAACTGCCAAACAGTCGACTGTGCTGAACTGTTCTGCATCACCTATCACTGCTTAACACAACGACCGTCAGGGGCAGCCACCCAAGCAGGCAAATGTGCAAGCAATGCTTGCACATTATGACCGGAGCATGTACAGCTGTGAACTTCAGCAGGAAACTGCAAGATTCATCGCACCTGCTCGCTGTGAGGCGGCTGGCATGCCTTGTGAGGCATCAGCCAGTTCTCCACTCCCCAGTGCAGTACGCAGTCGCTGCCAAAGTGGTCCGGCACCTCAACACGAACGTAGTAACAGCCGCCGTTGCTGCTGCTGCTGGTGCTGGCAGCAACGTCAGCAGCGTCCATGCTGCTTTCGGTGTCACTGTCTGCCTCGCTGCTGCTGCTGCTGCTGGGCTCGGGGGCCTCCCTGCTGATTGTAACTGTTACGCCGCAGTCAAACGTGGTGGCGCTCAGCTGCTGACCTGGCAGCGTTTGACTGCTGGCGCAAGCCTGCCAGGCTGCAGCAGCCAAGTCCGCAGCTGCAGCAGCTACTGCAGCCGCATCTAGCCGGGCAGCAGCCGCTAGTGCTGGCACATCAACCTCTGCAGGATTGCTGCTGGCTTCAGTGCTGGCAGCTGCAGCAGCAGCCGGCTTGCCGTTGCTGTGGCCGTTGCCGTTGCTGCGGCCGTTTGTGGCTGCTGCATGGCCGTTGCTGCTGCCGTTGGTGCTAATGGTATGGTACGAGTGGCCGTTGCTGCCAGCCGGCGCGTGTGCTGTGCCGCCGCTGCTGTTGCGGATGTCAAGTGGTGCTGCTGCTGCTTCGGCTGCCTCTTGCGCCAGCTGCTCGGCTGTGAAAGTAACAACCTGGTTCTCTGAGAACGCTGCGCTCACATCCCGCTTGCTGCCACTGCTGCGGCAGATGCCAACAGCACCGCGCTGTGTGCGGGATGCTGGCAAGCGCAGGGCGCTGCGGGCAGGCTGGCTGCTGCTGTATGTGCTGCGTTGCAGCGTGCCTGTAGCAAGAGGGCGGGCACAGCAGTGCAGGATGCTCAGTGCAGCCGGTGAGAATAGAGCCAAGGTTGCAGGGCTGCAAGGACAGCATGCAGGATGCTTGCAGAAGAGCAGCACTGCAGCGGCTCGTTGTCACTGCATCAAGATTTGCTTGTCGCTTCGACATTTGCAGGGCCCTGAGTCGGTACATGGCGAATATCCTGCCCCCATGGTGCCTTTGACAGTTGGGTGGCGTTTTGAACGCAGAATCAAGCTGCGCACGCCAAGGTCTTCATGCAAGCATCAACGACGATGTAAAACACATAATGATAACAAACTTTGAGCATTCTGGTGAATCAGGTAGGCTATCACACACTCGGTGCCCGCCCTCATAGAGGCGTTCACTGACCGGGAAGTCCAAGAATGATGTGGCGTTCAGAAGCCGTTGAATAGAACATAGTCGCACCTTTAAGGCCATGATCAGGCCTCAAGAAGGCGCGCTGCATCTTTCAGCAAGGCGCTGCCGTCCCTGGATCGTGTGCTTGCCTCGGCTGATATTGCGCTTTCGCTAGACACCAGTAAAGTGTACGCTTTGAGCCGCAAACACTGGCGCACCGTGCCCACCGAGGCAGTTGTTGCTGGTGAGTCCTCAGTTGCCTTCTGTCGGAACAAGGAAGAAGTATGTGATTGAATTACTTGTTTGTAAGATGTAATATTCTCGAAAGAGGACACGTTGCAAGGGGTGGCGAGATCGACAGAAACGGGTCAGGCGCGCAAGATGAGTCCCTCTGCCGAGCAGGAGAATAAGATAATGCCAGCGCCTCCCTGAACAAGAAGGTACAACAGTCGCGGCCAACACCTACATCGTTGTGCTAGACACTCGAGCAAATATCTGATGGGTTCTTGACGAGGGTTTCAAAGCCCATCGAGCGCTCAACGGGAGCAAATAACGCGTTTGGAACCCAAGTAAACACTTTTCTTCAACAAATGCGCCAGGAAACACCTGTTCTGCAGCCTGTGAATGTGTAGTCGTCAGGCAAATCGTATCCCTGTTGCAGTGCCTCCTCACAGACACGCCGTGTGCTTACTACGTAGTGGCGACAGCAGCCCTTACTTGCAAAAATGCCAGATTTACAACTTCAAGAGCCACACACAAGCAGGTGTACAGTAGTGGACTCTCTTTTCCAAGGAGCAAGCATCAACATTGGCTGCAGCCTGCACCTGGTTGCTGGCCGCTGCTGCACACGCTTGATTGAGCTGCTGTGCAGCGTCGTTGATAGTTGAACAAAACATTGAGTAATAATCAAGCTTGCTTCCAAAGGAAAACCAAGCTGCAGCAAGTTCTGTTATGGCAGTGTAGGGTAGGTCTTTGGACAGGACGTGCAGTACAGCAGTACTAGACCAATGGAGCCTGCAGGCAGCTCACACACGGCCATGCGGTCTGGTGTTATGCTTTGATTTCAGTTCCTGCTGCAACCATGCGTGCCACAACTCTGCAGAAGGCAGGGCCAGGAAAAGATGGAGCACATGAAGAGGGCCTGTGGGCAGTATCATGGCTTCCAGGCCACAGCCAGCTGATCACAGGTTCTGTCGACGAAACGGTCAAACTGTGGTCAACAGCAGACGACGAGCTGAAGTGCAGCCACACCTATACGGGCCAAGCACTCGGCGTCGTGAGCTTGGACGTCGATCCCACCGGGCGATACGCAGTGTCCAGCTCGCTAGACAGCACTGTACGTGTCTTCGGACTAGACGAAGACAAGAGCGTGAAGCACTTGATAGAGCGCCAACCCACGGAGACCTGGGGCACTGCCTTTGGCACAGTCACGCCAGACAGTACACAGATCGCTGTTGCGGGAGGCAGCAAAGGCCAGGCCTTTGTGTATAAAGGCAGCGGCGAGGAACCTGCTCAGGAGCTGGCGCTGGATCTGCCTCAGGTGAGCAGCAGGCTATGCAGCAGCAGCTACTACTGCTGCTGCTGTTGTCCTGCAAGCAGCAGCAGCAGTTGAGGTGAAGTCAGCCTTGACTGGGCTGTATGGTCATGCAGCGGGACAGTAAGCTTGTGCAGGGGCGGCCGTAGCTTTGGTTATGAGTGTGCAACAGGAATGCCAGGGCTCGTGCACATTGAGCGCTCGCATGCAGGCAACACTGGCTGCACAACCGCAAGCAGCAGCCCCAGCAGATGCAGCTAAATTCTTTGTGGCCTTCATTTTGATGTTTTGATGCACGCGGAAGGTAGCCATGCATCAGCAACAACTAAAAACAGCTGTGCCCCATCATGCACCTGTTGCATTGTGCACTGGTGTGCAACAGCTGCAGCACGTGCATTCTGGTTGTACATCACCCTAGGAACAGGATGCAGACACCACACTGCATGCCTATCACCCATGGATCATGCAGGCATATTTTTCGCAGTCATGTACGGTACCGCATGCACCTGCTCAATGTGCGTTGAATCGTACCTGAGCATTAGCCCCAGCAGCAGGAGATTGAAAATCAGGCATCCACTCGACTATTTGGAACCTTGAACGCACGTACATGCACACAAGCAGGCAGCCCCACTCTACTCACTCACACTTCCACCAGCAGCTGTTTGTTTGTGTCAGCGTTGCATGGTCACGCCTGTGTTGCTCCTTCCGCCAGTCATGCAGCGGAGGGCTTGGAGCGCAAGCAGCGCTGCGTGCTGTGTGCGAATAGCACCTCCCTTGTACTCCTGCCTGCCCTGAGTGGTATCTACTTTATAACTGCCATTTCAAATCACAGGCCGAGGCCTCAGGGCCGCGCAAGGAGCGCTTTGTGCTGTGTGTCACATTCTCTCCAGACCGCCAGCTGCTGGCAGCAGGGGCAATGGACGGCAGCGTGGCGGTGTGGGACCTGCTCACATTTTTCTGCATCCCTCCTCTCTTGTTTTGTCACTGTTCTTGCAGAGCCGGAGGTGCAGCAAGCATGGAGTTGCTCTGTCTGCAACTTCTGCGCATTTGTTTGCCGCTTTGCAGGCGGAGGCCTCAGGCGCGCGCAAAGAGCGCTTTGTCTTATGTGTGGCTTTCAGCCCGGACCGCCAGCTGCTGGCAGCGGGGGCCATGGACGGCAGCGTGGCGGTGTGGGACCTGGCGGCTGGCGGGCAGCTGCTGCACATAGGCGGGCTCAAGGGGCACCACAAGCCCGTGCGCAGCCTGGCCTTCACCCCAGGTTGGTGTTTGTCGGTTTTTTTATGGGGGTGTTTGGTAATGCATCCCAAGTAATCTGCCCTCAACTCAAGGATATGTGAGCTGAAGGGGCACACAAGCCGGTGCGCAGCCTGGCGTTCACGCGTGGTGCGTGCGGTGTCAGGTCTTTCATGTTGGAAAGCCACACAGCTGTGCCCCAAGTACCACATAGCCGGGCTCAAGGGGCACCACAAGCCCGTGCGCAGCCTGGCCTTCACCCCAGGTGCGTGGTGGGTTTTTTGAATCTGAATAAATGGAATGATATATCCCAGGTGCGTGGGTTGAACATCTTTTGGCCTATAACAGCAGTGTGCCTCAAGTGCACGTGAGTCACAGGGTTGATGGTGATGAACTCGAAGCCGTGCAGGAAGTATCTGGTGACTGCAGCGGTGCACAAAGAAAGGGGTTTAGCAATGAGTGCGGCACACGCCGTGTGGCACACGGGTGGCTGCGATGAGGTGCTGCTGCTGCTGCTGCGGCTGCTGTGGCCGCTGTGGCCGCAACTCGAGGGTTTTGGCGTCGATGCTGCTTGCACTTGCTGGATGATGCTGTGCCTGTGGAGTAGCATTGCAGTCCTGCACATGGCAACAGGGGCAGCAGTCCATACGCAAGATACATGCAGGCAATGCTGTGAATGTTACCTGCTGCTGCTGACCGCCAAGATGACATGCAGGCAGTGATCAGTATGTCGCATGCTGCTGCCGTTACCGGACTTCAAGCTTCTGCTGACCCCCTCTGATGGCATTCAGGCAAGGCTGAGTATGACAACTGCTGCCGCCGCTGCTGCTGCTGCTGCTGCTGCCGCCGCCACCGCAGACTCCAAGCTGCTGCTGACCGCATGTGACGACATGCACGCCAACCTCTACGACGTGCACCAGGGCGCGCTCATAGACGCATTCTCAGGTGCGTGTGGCTTATGCAAGTGATTCTCAGGTGCGCAAGTGAGATTCCTGCAAGTGAGATCCTGCAAGTGAGATTCCTGCAAGTGAGATTTCTGCAGTGAGATTCCTGCAAGTGAGATTATCAGGTGCGTGTGGCTTATGCAAGTGCATTCTCAGGTGCGTGTGGCTTATGCAAATGAGATTCGGTCTGGCTGATAAGGGCATGTTTACTAAAGTATGTGTGTGCGTCAGGGCTTGCTAGCCGCTAGCACAACACCACCAAGTGCACAGCCAGGCTAGGTGGTGTCATGCTCCTGTTTTAAGCTCTTGCTCAGCGACACGGCTGTTGTATGGCTCGCATGCAGTCTATGTATACCTATGGCTGCTGCTGCTGCTGCTGCTGCTGCTGCAGGGCACGAGTCCTGGGTGCTGGATGTAGCGGTGCACCCGGAGGGGGCAGTGTTCGCCACAGCCAGCAGCGACGCCAAGGTGTGTGGCAGCCTACAGCACAAACATCAGCAGCAGATTCAGTGCTGGCAGCTGGAGAGCCAGCTTCATCATGTTGTGTGGTCCCCTGCAGCAGCAATTTCAGTGCTTCAGGCTCTGCAACTGCTGGCAGCAAAGCCTGTTTGTAGCATCTGGTATTGCGTGCAGCAGCATGTAGCCACAGCCTGTGGCAGACCAGCATCGACCTCTCAATGCTGCACACTGACTGCTGCTGCTGCTGCTGCTCCTGCTGCTCCAGGTCAAGCTGTGGGAGCTGTCCAGTCGCAGCCTGGTGCAGACCATCAGCGAGCACACAGACCAGGTGTGTGTGGGGGGGGGGGGGGCTGGGCCTTCAGCAGCTCTGCTGCTACTGCTGTTCATCCTGCCGATGCTGCTGTTGTGTTACACATGAAGAAGTGGTGCTTCTTGACGTATTGCAGGTCACTGGCTGCTGGCTGATAGCCTTGCTTGCTTGCTCCCTGTTAGCTGGCTGAGTAGCATGTGTATCACAAAGTTGTCATGGTACTTCCAGCAGTTTGTGGTGTCAGCGCTGCTGTGTTGCTGCTGCTGATGCTGCTGCCACTGCCAGGTGTGGAGCTGTGCTTTCAGCAGCGACGGCAGCAGGCTGGCCAGTGTGGGAGATGACAAGCAGCTGGTGGTGTACAGTGTGGCTTAAACCCTTGGCAGCCAGCCTAAACCCTGGTGTTGTGCAGCCTGGCTAAACCCCTTGGCAGCACGCCTGAATCTTGGCGAGCACAGCCTGGCTGAAATCCTTGGCAGCAGGCTCAAACCCTGGTGCTGTGCAGCCTGGCTTAAACCCCTTGACAGCAGGCTAGCAAGTGGTGGTGACAAACAGCAACCTTTGGTAGACAGCGTGGCGTAGGGTTTGCTTGAAGAGGCATAGGGTCCAGTGCAGCATTGCTGCTAGTGCTTGCTGTTGCAGGCTGGCCAGTATGGAAGGAAGACAAGCAGCTGGCGGTGACTAGCGTGGCGTATAATCCAGACTGTAATCGCTGCTGCTGCCGCTGCCGATCCATGCAGCTGTGATGTAGATGCTTCTTGATCAGTGTTGGATCTATGTTGTGAGTGGTCAGCTGCAGATTCGATGGTGTCGGCATCATTGCATTGCTGCAAGTACTACATCATTGAGTAGTTGCGATGATGCTTTGGTGAGTGGGGGCCGTGCTGTCACTGCCGTGGTGTCACTGCCGTGGTGTCACTGTTGCGGTGTCACTGCCACGTTGTCACTGCCATGGTGTCACCGCAGTGGTGTGACTGCCATGGTGCCACCGAAGTAGTGTGACTGCCATGGTGTCACCGCCGTGGTGTCACGGCAGTGGTGCCACCGCCAATATGTCACCGCAGTGGTGTGACTGCCATGGTGACACCGCAGTGGTGTCACCGCCGTGGTGTGACTGCCATGGTGTCACCGCCGTGGTGTCACCGCCGTGGTGTCACCGCAATGGTGTCACCGCAGTGGTGTCGCCGCCATGGTGTCACCGCCATGGTGTCACCGCAGTGGTGTGACTGCCATGGTGTCACCGCATTGGTGTGACTGCCATGGTGTCACTGCAGTGGTGTGGCTGCCATGGTGTCACCGCAGTGGTGTCGCCGCCGTGGTGTCACCGCAATGATTTCACCGCAGTGGTGTCGCCGCCATGGTGTCACCGCAGTGGTGTGACTGCCATGGTGTCACCGCAGTGGTGTCGGGGCAGCTGGCATTATAGATGCGATGTTGTCAGGTTGCCCCGGCGCAGCTGCCAGTTGCTGTGCTGTGACATGCTATATCGTAGTGTGACATGGTGTGATTTGAGATATGTCACCAGTGGCACGGTACCATGCATGGTGCAGGGCTATGTGAGCATGTTGACACCATTGATGGCCTTGTGAGTACGCATTAGGTTGCTTGTTATGTATGACCTGCATGCATGTTGTAACCCGTGAAACATGTTGAGCCGTTGGATGATGATATTGTTGATGCTCACTGAGATGGTGTCTCTAGTTACACAAGGGACATCGTGCTAGCCTCTGTTGCGTCCGTTGGGCACGTGCACGCTCATCAGGTCCCTTGCCCTCCTAGGAGGTCACTGGTCAAACCTGGTCAAAAACCCTATGTGGCCAAGGTACACACCAACCCCTGCCAACGTTGGGGCGTTAATGCACTTGCAACTCCTGTCTGCAGGTGCGCCGCGCGCATGCCTCAACCGTTGGCCGTGTGCAAACAGAACACACCGCACACCGCAGTGCCCCATGGACATGCTGTTGCACTGCTCGGACGTCCGAGTAATGGGTAGGGTTCAGGCGTGGCAGGCGCCTCAACACTAACCACCCTAAGCCTTAGGGTTTGAAACCCCAACCTCTGTTCTCTTCGCCCGTTCATACTCGTCTCCTGCTTTCAGCAGTGCCACTATCAAAAGATACGATGTGGGTGATCACGAAGCCATATCGCTGCATTCAGCGCATCACAATGCATGTTGTTGCCTGACACCTCGCCTGGCATGCATCAAAGCAGTTCAAAGCTAGTCAAAGCAGTTCAGACAGGCATAGATCACAGCAAACTGTATCGGAAGCAAGCACGCCGGCCGCACTGCTGGCATGCATGGTTCATCCAAAAGCATGTGTTCATGTAACGCCTGCATCAGGCATATGCTGTGACGTGCTGGTGCACGTGACACATGCCATGTGTCTCGCTATGTACCTTAGCATAGCATAGTGTAACAAGTTCATGAGTTCAACTACGCAAATGGCACGTGCACCAGCAAGGCCATGCAGCACCCCATGCGAGGACACTTCCCGCAGCACATGCAAATCCGTATGCACATAATCACACACCAGCAGGAAGGCCGCCCGTTCAATTCTTATGCACGAGCTATATTTTTAACAGTTATTATCAACTGTTTTATCAACTGTAGCATCAATTGCAACCTACACATGCGGGTGTTCAAAACAAGCGGACCCCACAACCACAGGTACACCCTGCCAAGCTGTGGCTCCTGTGCAAGCAGCACCTGCTTTTGCACCCCTTCACCCGGAGCAGCACGTTCACACCATCACATCACTAAGTTGATACTGCAGACCAACCAAAACCAAAACAAACACACCAGCAGCAGCAGAGCATGACAGGCCATGCCCACGCCAGGTCTGATGACTCAGCCTCTCCTTTACGGTGAACTCTTGAGGGATTTATTTTGAAAGGGATTTATTTTTGTTGCGGCTGCATGCTGGCTTACTTTGGGAACGCACTGCCGCCCTGGGCTGCATAGCAGTGCCTGTTGGGAATGTGCAGCTTGGCTGTAGCAGTGCCCACGCCGCTTATAATCTCAGTTGTCAAGGTGCCTGAGGCCCCCGCAAACTGCAGCAGCAGCAGCAGCAGCAGCAGCAGCAGCAGCGGCAGCAGCAGCAGCGGCAGCAGCAGCAGCAGCATATGTAAATCTTAGTCGTCAAGGTGCCAGAGGCGCCTGCAAACTGCAGCAGCAGCAGCGGCAGCAGCAGCATATGTAAATCTCAGTCGTCAAGGTGCCAGAGGCCCCTGCGAACTGCAGCAGCAGGCAGGGCAGGGCATGTGAGAATACACATGGGGGGCTTCTGGTCCAGGATTGCTTGCAGGATTGCTTCCAGGTGCGTTGTTGTGCATTTACCATGCCTAAAACTGTCATTTTTTTACATGTGCTGTACATTTTATGAGTGGTGTCGTCGTATGATGCGTGAAGCCTCGTGTGTTGCGCCAAAAGTAAAAATGTCTTGAGCTGCCAAAACAGCTGAATCTGCTGGCCAGCTGTAGCTGGTGGTGCCAAACTGTGAGACTGAAACATACATTCAAGCAGGTATGCATCTAGAAGGCTGCTGTCTGCTGTAGGCTGCTATGGAGAGGGGAAGTTTGCATGTGGGTCTGACACCACCTTAGATGCCATTATGGTAAACCCTAAACCCTGATCCTACACCCAAACCCTAGAGCCACACCAGGGTCAACACATTGTTCTGAGACTGAGAAGCTGCTGTGCTGCTGAGTGACTCAGGAGCCAGACAAGGTTCATGGGGTCCAGCAAGAACCCAAATCAATGAAGAAATTATTCAAATTATATTACATCAAGAAGCTGCTGTGCTGCTCAGTGACTCACCGAGCCAGAGCCGCCAGTGACGGTGGCATCGCCTCGGACCGCAGCAGCCTGTGCAGCACATGAACACACACACAGAGCATTGTCCGGCCGCCAATGCTGTCACAGTATATGCAGCAAAGCAGCTTCCATAAGCAAGAACAACTGCAAATCCCAGGGACTCAAGTTGAATGAATCCAACATAACTCAGCAGAGCATCCAGCACTGCTGGCCTACTATTGCAGCACACATGAGCACTGCAATGATGATGTTGCAGCCTGGACCTCCGCTAAACTGGCTTGAGCTGCGGATGAAGTTGCAATACTGTGCCTCGAACAAAGCGGCTCATCATTGCTGCTGCCGTAATCGCTGGCTGGTGGTAAACAGGGAGGAACAGCCTCAATGCAAGGGAGTTGATAGGATATTTGGGTAGATGCTGACAAGATACTACAGCACACTGCGGAGGTGCATGCGCAAGCAGCGCCACGTGGCACTAACAACAGTGTGGTCGCCCCTCATTACGGCAACAACTTGATCCACCATGGCACCTGTCATCGATTCCCCAAAAACAGCGAGGTTACCGGTATGTAGCCTCCAACATCTGAAATGCGAAATGTGGATGCCGCATCAACACTCACCGGTTCTGAGAAGTCGTAGATCAGGTTGCCAGAGCTGATGAGCCAGCCATTGTACTTGTCACCAGCAAACTGCAGCAGCAGCAACAGCAGCAGCAGCAGCAGCAGCAGCAGCGGCAGCAGCAGCAAGACAGATGAGTCAGCCGTTGTACTTGCCACCAGCAAACTGCAGTGCGTGCATGTGGGTAGTTGTCAGCACAGTACAGTGTAGTGCAAGCAGGTACATGTATGCAGCAGCAGCAGCGGCAGCAGCGGCAGGAAGGGCACAGCAGCAGCACCAGCGGCAGCAGCAGCAGCACCACCACCACCACCACCACCACCAGCTGCAGCATGCTGCTGCTGCTAGCAGCAGCAGCAGCAGCAGCAGCCATTTGCACATCTGGTCCAACGTCACAGCAAACAACACTGGTGCAGCGGCCAGCAATGCCAGGCTCTGCACACTCTGTATGTGATAGTAGCTCAGTGCCGTGCTGCGAGCCGAGCGCAGCAGCACAGCAGAGCAAACAGAAGGGCGAGGTACACAGCACGCTCAGCACACAGAGATCTCTGTGTAGATCTTGATCTACTAGCGGTTACTGTGCAGCGGCTGTCGCAGATGTTCCACTCACTTTGTTGTGGATGAAGACGTTTGCGATGCGGATGTCACCGCCAGGCTGGTCCATGATGATGGCGTTGGTGGTGGCGGCGCCTGCGATGACATCAGGCTGGCCATCGAGGTGGATGTTGAAGCTGTGCATGCAGCAGCAGCAGCAGCAGCAGCAGCAGCAGCAGCAGCAGCAGCAGCAGCAGCAGCAGCAGGGGCCTAGCTTGGCTGACTTTGGCGAGTTGTTCATGGACTACTATGCTCAGTGGGATACCTCATGGCTCAGGCAGGCAGCTACAACACCAGGTGCACCGCCTGAGGACAGCTTCCTGGAGGAAGAGCAATCGGCTGCAAATACCGCCGACGCCGCTGCTGCTGCAGCAGCAGCTGCTTCTGTGCCTCAGCTTGCACGTGGCCTGTTGCAGCAGGAGTCTGTAGGCCCATCGCCTTTTATGGCGCAGCAGCACTCAGAGCAGCAGCAGCAGCCGCAGGGCAGCAGGCAGCCAGCAGCTAGTGCACGCATAGCTGCAAGGCTGCAGATGCCCCTGCATGTCATCACAGGGGAGAAATTCCACAAACTTGAGCCCCTGGGGAAGGGTCATTTGGCAGTGTATACCGCGGCACCTGGGAGAGTGCAGAGGTGGCAATCAAGGTGCTGGACAGCAGCAGCAGCAGCAGCAGCAGCAGCTCCTGGGCAGCTGGCAGTGGAGCATATGACAGGCTCAGGCAGCTCATGGAGAAGGAGGTCCTGCTACAGGTAAGCACCTTCAGCTGTTGCTTGGCAGCCAGCTGCCCATGCTCTTACAAAGAGATATGGAAAGGCTATTGCAGAACAGTTGAAAGCGGCACTTGCATGAGAGTACATAGCTGCAGATGGTGTGCCTATCGTTCGCAGCTCACTGCTTGATATACACAACAAAGCATAACTTGCAGGCCAAGCCTTTTAAGTAGCCCTTTAATTTGCACAATCTTTACGTATGTTGCCGTTTATGCATGTGGAGTATGCGCCAACTACTTAGTACACCTGCACCAACTGTGATTCATGCATTGTGCTTGCATGTATTGCTGCTTGCAGGCAAAGTGCAGCCACCCCAATGTCGTCAAGTTCTACGCCATGTGCTACGACCCGCCAGCAATAGTGATGGAGCTGTGCTCAGGGGGCAGATCCCTGTTCAAAGCTCTGCAGGGAGCGAGGGACACACTCGACCTGCTGCAGCGGCAGCAGCAGCAGCAGCAGCAGCAACAGCAGCAGCAGCAGCAACAGCACGAGGCGCAGGTGGAGCCGCTTACCAGTGGCTGCAGGCAGCTGCTGGACTGGCAGACGCGCATTGAGCTGCTGCGGCAGGCTGCGAGCGTGTTGGCATTCATGCACCAAATGCCGCCGCGGCCGCTGCTGCACAACGATGTCAAGGGCAGACAACATGCTGCTGCAGGATGTCAAGCGCAACGGCTGGGTGCTCAAGGTGATATGGACAGATAGCCTGCTTGCATTTCCTCTGGGGGCATGTGTGCCCGCTGCAGGCTGTGCCCGAGCCAGCTATGCTGTCACAGCTGCCGAAACATCCCATTGCTGCAGCATGACCAATAGATTGCGCGCTGTTTGCAACCAGACACCTTGCTGTGCCCAAAATTGCTGCTACCACGTTTGCCTGCCGTGTCTGGGTCCCAGTGATATTTGAGAGAGGATAGTTACATGTGGGTCCTGGCACCATCTGATATGAATGCAACTACTGTATGATGCTGCGACAGTACTGCTATGCATGATCTCGAGGGTGGCCTGAGAGTGTTGTCAGCCGCAGCATAGTCACTATGCTATTACGGTTATATCTTCAACCTACAACTCACGGTGTCTACACCCTGCTGTGTGGTCTGCTGGTGTGCTCAGGTAGCTGACTTTGGATTTGCACAGGAGGTTGCAGAGCCTGATGGCTGCGCAGCAGTTGAGCAGCACACCAATGCACTCTGGGTGGCTCCCGAGGTGTTGAGAAGCCACAAGCACAGCAACTGCGGGCACTACACAGTTACCAAGGCGTCAGATGTGTACTCGTTTGCCGCGGTGATGTCAGAGGTGCTGGTGGGGCTGCCACCATTCGCGGAACCTGATGAAAATGGCTGCGTGAACCCCATGCAGGTGAGCTTGTGGTCGCGCCAGCAGCACACTGTCCTGATGAAGACAGGTGCCGTTGCGAAGTTTGGTGTTTCCACAGGCTGCAATTCTTTGAATTCAGCCAGCTTGTGCGTTGGCAGTTGCTTGAACTCACCAAGCACCAGGTCATGACAACACCCAATGTGTTTGTGTAGTGTCAATCTAAGCATTGCCGCATTTTGCAAGGCAGCAATGGCTTGTGAACCGCACACATATCGCATTTCAATGTCAAAGATATGTGTTGGCATTCGGTCATAATCTCCAGGTTGCATGTGCAATTTGGGGATCTGATCTATTCTGGTGCTTGCTGTGCACGTTGCCCCGAACCCTGCAGCACCAGATGCAGGTGTGGCGTGTTATTTATGCAGCGGATACAGAGGAGCCAATACAATTGGCTTTCCCAGCAGCAGAGCTCCATTTGCCATGTCACAATGGAAGCAGCTGCCCTCAGAAACTAGTGGCCAAGCTGCGCAGCCTTTTTGAGCGCTGCTGCCACAGGGACCCCCAGCAGCGGCCGACAGCACAGCAGGTAGCGCAGCAGCTCGACAGCATCCACAAGCTGTCCAAGCAAGCGGCTGTAGCAGCTACGTCAAGCAGCAGCAGTGACAGGCTTGCCACGACGTGTGCCCAGGCAGCAGCAACGGCAGGGACAAGCGTGTGTAATATGACAGTTTTAGTGTGTGTCTGTGTGGCTGGCGCTTGCAGCTGTGCAGCCGCCCACACCCCTGTTGCTGTATGGCCGTGACTGCTGCAGCTGTCACAAGTTGCAAGTGGCTCAAAAACGGGCTGCGTTCTCGCCGTGTAACACATAAGTCGTGCGATTTCTATAGCATTCACAGCAGTCACAGAAATTTGCATAAGTTACATTCATGCAAGCATGAGACTGAAGCTGCACATGTCGCTTGTTATGCCAAATTACGTGCCATATGCCTGCAGCTCCAGAGGGCATTTGCAGCGCCCACCATATATGCGCTGCATGCAGGACCCCTTGTACACCCCGACTGTACATGCCCTGTATGGGAGTCCCATGGGAGTCCCATGATGGGAAACAGGTGTAACATCACTGATGTGGCACAGGCTATCACGCAAGTTGAGCAGCATCCAATGAAAGGCTACAGATAACAGATCTGTTTAGTCTAGACCGTCAGAACCATCAACCAGGACGACATATGCAGCTGCCCATGAACAGCAAGCTGCCGCAGATCAGCATGCCAATAGACAGCAAACAAGCACAGCTTGACAGAAGCTAGCAGGCTGCACATATGCACATGGCTGCACATGTGCACATATATGGCTGCACATATGCACATATGAACATCTCACTGAGCACCCAGTGGGTGCTGCCTTGTGGACAGCACTGCACGACACCTGGTGATGGTCCCGGACCGCTCTTTATTAACATGGCACTGCAGGAAGCTCCACAAGTTTGCCACATTGCAGGCTAGCAATGCAATTGCAATCGCACACACAATGTACAGATAGGTTCTGCTGTTGCATGAATCCGCGCATGTGCCTTCAAAGCAATGTTGCAGTTATACAGAGCCACAAAGCAGAGTGACATGCATCCGGATCATGCATCGGCCAAAGTGGTATGGTTGCAACCATTAAAGCAAGGTGAAAGGAACCGTGCCCCTGTTTCACAGGCAACAGATCTGCATTGCCATTGCGTCACAGCAATTAGATGCACATCAAAGGTGCATCCAGTAAGTTGTATGTGTGTCATGCGGAAATGGGGCAAGGTTCAGGCGCACTGGATTGGACGCAGCGGCCTCCTTGGTACTCAACACAATCCTAGCAGCAGTGAGGGATATGCAGGCAGAATGCATTACATTACATTACATTACATGCTCCAGTCAACGAGGAGTGGGAACCCCAGTCAGGAGCCAACAAGAGGCTCATAGGGGGAGGAAACATCGAAGAACAACTCATCATCATCCAAACCGTCAGAAGAGAACGCAGAAAAAAACTCATCAGCATCATCAATAACTTGAGCAATAGCCTGACAGGACAGAAGGACCTCAGGATCAGTGTCCGGGTGACACCGCAACACAATGCAGCAATGCAGCAATGCAGGACACAATGCAGCAATGCAGGATTGCACTGGCTGGTTAGTAACAGAATAACATAACACACAGACAAGACAGGACAAGGAGCTACACCGTAGACAAGAACAAGAGGTAGAGACTGCCAGATTCACGTAACAAGCTGACAGTACAGCAGCAGACACAGCAGCTGTACTCTACCAGCAAACAGCGCAGATCAAGCGGAGCTGCGCTGCACACTGGGGCAGGGTCATAAACAAGCAGTAAAATGCAGGGGCTCTGACTGCACGATACCACTCTAGCAAGGTGACACACTGCAGCAGATCGACTGTAGAGATCTGCCGCAGTACCTGACACTGACAATGACACTGAAGAACAAACAAGACTGACGCAGCACTGTCACACCAACCGTGGAGAGAACCAGACAAGAAGAACCAGTAGATCGAAGGACCAGAAGACTCGACAAGCCAGACACCACTGAGCACTGCGTGCAGCAGACAACAGTGATGTCAGTAACACACAGAGGGAGAGATCTACTAAGCACAGCACAGAACAGGCTGCGCGCAGCACAGCCGAAGGTAATCTGCTGCACTCAAGACAAGACAATACAACTAAGCAGGTTTAGACGGTGCTGTGCTTGCAAGCTGGCCTACACAGGGAATTTTTACGAGCAACTTGTGTGGCAGAAAGATGGTGTAAAGATCTGACAGTGCTGGGTCTGGATCAGCCCAAATTGAGAGAGAGAAGTTGAGAAACAACAGCTGTGCACTCGCTGACCAAACAGTACGGATAGAAGCGTCTGCTGGCTGGCAGTCTGGCTCAGAATAGGCCTTTTGACAGGGAGGTATTACGAATAACCTGCTGACTGCCGATACAGCTGATGCGAGAGAAATCAAGCTGCACAGCAAGGGCTGTCGAGCTGCTGGGCACTGACGGAATGGACCAGTGGGGCTAAAGTCGCGGGCCGGGCCTTGTTTGTAGGACGTTACACTGCTGATGAAGAAGGCAATGTGTCACAACCATACTAGAGCACACGAGCATGAACGCGAGCCAGCGACAAACGGGGCTCGCACGCCATTTGAGCAGTCGGCAAACCACCAACAGGACCAACAGGTCCGTCGGAGAATGGGACTGCTTTCTGAAAACAAGGCACGACGGCAGCAAACCAGGCTCAATCTACTAACAACCAACTAATAATTCTGCCCGGACAAAGCAATAGACCAATTCTCGCCTGCGTGATGGTGTCAACCACGCAACCCGCCTTGCATCTTGCATAGATGGCGGCAAATGGCGACCTGACCAACAAGCAGGATGATACATGCCATATCAAGAGCAAAAGTGCACGAGAAGATAGCACGTAGCATTTAAACACTTGCTGAGCACTTGAGACAGCTGCTTGGCTGTGCACGGTGCTGCAACACGCAATTGTAAAGCAGAAGCAGGCAATTACAAGCAGCGAGGTGATAAAAATCCCTCGTGCATTTATTTAATACAAACAACGTTCTCTTGCAGGCATACGGCTGGATGCAGCTGCCAACACAGCGAACCACTGCAGGTGCATAGTTCACACTTCACAGCTGCCTAGCTGCAGCTGCGCAGTTTGATTTCAGCGCATAACCGGCCGTTGCTTTTACACACAGCTGATTGCAGAAACAACACATGTTCGGCAAACCACTCATGTTCGGCATGACATGTGGTTCAGTCGTCTCTGCAGTGCTGGCCACATGCGGTAGCCATCAACGCCCATTGCCTCGCAGACAACAAAACTCAGCGGTATCTGCTGCTCAGTCCCTGCTCTGTCCAGGCCATCACTTCCAGGTTCATTGTCCAATGCCTTGCCACATCCACAGCCGCGCTTCAATCTAGCTTGGTGTTGTAACCCCTTTACATTGTTCAGTCGTCGCTCTGACCAGGCCCATCGCTGCCTGCGTCATTGTCCATGAGTTGGGTGGAGGCGTCAACCACGCCATTGGCATATGTAGGGTTGACGGGGAACCTGCAAACACAAGGGTGGCAGAAGCATGAGCACAGGCCGGTGCCAAGAAAAGAGGTGCCATGCAGGCTGTGGCTACCCAAACATGCTCTGCAGCGACTGCAACTGTGCAGTTCCTTGAAGCATTGTGACAATCTTTCATATGCAGAATCACAAGAGATGCAAAGCATCTGACACGGCAAACAATGATGAGACCTTGCTTGATCAAGTACCTGTTGGCTTCATGCACATTGTCCACTGCATCCAGGCCTGCAGCAGACACGGCACCTGGCGCGCCGTTTGAGTTGACGGCCACAGATACTGCTTGCTCCTCAGCATTAAGCTCCAGGGACTGTACATAGTCAAACCTGCACAGCATTCCATCGGCACACATGCACGTCAGAGGCTGTGGCTGAGATCCAGCATGCTGTTTGACAGCCGTATAACGTGCAGAGTGTCCTGTGGCCAAGGGACTGCACATAGTCAAACCTGGACAGAAACCAATGAGCAGAGTTAGGTGACATCATATAAAACCTTTTGTGGGCTTGAGTACACACGCGGCGTCTGACAGCTGCACATTCTGAGCTGTTGCTATCATCAAAAGGCAGGTAATGTAATGTTATGTAACAACTGGCAGCAGCAGCAGCAGCAGCAGCAGCAGCAGCGACAGGCCTGCCGCAGTATGACCTGGAAGCACACACCAGAGCATGCTTTCTGGTGAGTTTCTCACAGCACATCCGGCGGCCCCGCTTGCAGCCGGCCGCCAGATGCCGTTTCAATAGCAGTAGCTCACTCGTCATGCTCCTCCGCGCCATGTCCATCACCTAAGCTGCCATCTTTCACTTTGTCTGCAGGCACGCCACAGTTAAGTATGGTATCCAACATGTTACACATGTTACTCACTCGTCACGCTCGTCCGCGCCGTGTCCATCACCCAAGCTACCATCATTGACTTTGTCCGCAGGTGCACCACTGTAATATAACATGTTATTCTACATGTTACACATGTTGCTCACTCGTCACGCTCCTCTGCGCCGTGTCCATCACCCAAGCTACCATCATTGACTTTGTCCGCAGGTGCACCACTGCAACATGACATGTTATTTTACATGATACACATGCTGCTCACTCGTCACGCTCCTCTGCGCCGTGCCCATCGCCCAGGCCGCCGTCATCGACTTTGCCCTCAGGCGCACCACCGGGGCGGCTCAGCAGTTTCCTCCCTGCACCAACCTGCACCAGGCATCAACACATACAATGCACATCAAGTGATGACGTAGTGGCGCTGCTGCTGCTGCTGCTGCTGTTGTTGTTGCTTGTGCTCCAGCAGCCTCCTGCCTGCACTGACCTGCACAGGCAGCGTGGGGTGCAGCGCAACGCAGTGTCAGAAATTGTGATTACCACCTGCCTGCCGCTGCTCCTGATGGTGCACCATCGGGGCGGCTCAGCAGCTTCCTGCCGGCACCAACCTGCACAAGTATTGCGGGGTGCAGTGCAATGCAGTGTCAGCGCAACAGCGTTTTCCTGGCTTTCACGGCTCCTGTTGCGCATCCTGCAGGGTGGATCAACAGCCTCCAATTCACACCAACCTGCAAAAGCCGCGCAGCGCATTCTGTAGTGCCAGCGAGGAATATTCCAAACTGCTGCTGCTGCCGCTACTGCTGCTACTGCTGCTGTTTGTACTGCTGTAAACATCCAGGTCTCTAGCAACGGCCTGTGGCATGACCCTCAAGCAAAGCGTGTAGAGTTTCACGTGGTCTGCGGACGTATGCTTGTAGCAAGCGTATGTCTGCTTCCAGCTTTTTCCGGAGCTGCTGCTGCTGCTGCTGCTGCTGCTGCTGCTGCTGCTGCGTTCATCACTGATGCTGCAGCTGTTAGTGAGCATGTTGCCTCTGCTTTTGCATACGCTGCCAACAAGCGCGTGCTATGAGTAGTACATACGGACAAACGTGTTCACACAAGGTGCTGATGCTTCACATGTAACCGTCAGCTTGCATCACCCGTCAACAGCCAGGCGCTGCAGCAAAGTACACAGCTGCTTTCTTGTGACACAGCACTCACAGTAGCAGGCGGCATCGCAACTGGTGCTGTGGTAAGCGCTGGCAGGGTGAACGTCAAAGTGAAGAATGGCTTCGAAGTGAAAAATGGCTTGCTGATTGTGATGGTCTGTGATTCCCAGGTTGGCCTATTGTGGTCAACAGTGGCGGCCCCAGCAGGTGCTGCTGTTGCTGCAGCAGCAGCCGGTGCAGGCGCACCAGCAGCAGCTACTGCAGACTGCTTCAAGGGCTTCAGCACATTGTCAATCACGTGTATCTCAGCCTGCAATCATTGGTGGCAGCAGCACACATTGGCAGCGGCACATGTTGGCAGCAGCAGACATTGGCATCAGCAGATGTGCTGCAGGTAGCAGTGCCAATTTAGCAAAGGCCTGAGCACGCTGTTTGGCACTTGCACCTCAGCCTGCATGTTTTGTGGGACATGTGATTGGCAGCAGCAACAGCTGTATACAAGAGGAAAGGGGAGTGAAGGCGGCTGAGCAGTGGCACACTGGACAAAGACATGCACTGTGTTCAAGCAGATGAGGTAGAATTGAGCAGTGGCACACTGGACAAAGACATGCACTGTGTTCAAGCAGATGAGGTAGAATTGAGCAGTGGCACACTGGACAAAGACATGCACTGTGTTCAAGCAGATGAGGTAGAATTCAGCAGTGGCACACTGGACAAAGACATGCACTGTGTTCAAGCAGATGAGGTAGAATTGCTGGATTACATTGACAATCACGGACTACTTGAATTCAAGTAAGGTGCATATAACCAGCACAGTGCAATGGTTGAACGAAATGATGGCGAAGCGTCTCCTGGCAGTGACAAAGCCGCTGCACTGCTCATTGGTCTCACCTTACTGACAAACATGTTCGGGCTGAGCACCTTGGCTGCTGAGCCGCCGCTCAGGGTCACATATGCCGCATAGTTTTGCAGTCCTGAGGCCTTGTGTACCCCACCCTCCCTGCGGACACACAAGAATGCTTTTGCAGCTTCATGCTGTGCATCTGACAATTGTATGCATTCCGGTTCATGTTTCAAGGTTTGCGTGTGATCTAGTAAGCACAGCTGTCTGCAGTTCCAAAACTGGATCACTCTCTGTTTGTAGATGACGCTAAGGCCTGGCCCTCCGACACTGGACAGCTCAGCGCCATAGATGATGAGGGAAACCGAGCCTCCCTCAAAACCCAAACAAAGACCGTGTAGAATAGATGAATTATGCTGTGTTGAGGGGCGTGACATATCCCTTGCAGGTGCATTGTGGTCTATACATGTCATGTGCATGTTGTAGCAAGCAGCCACCTGCAGTGCAGAAGGCATGAAAAAAGCTCACGGTTTGTAGGTGATGCTCAGCCCTGGCCCTCCCGCGCTGGCCAGCTCAGCGCCCTGCTTGAAGCCAGCAGGAATGCTCAGGTCCCTGCCAGCAATCACATGGTTCCTGTAGCAGCAGCAGCAGCAGCAGCAGCAGCAGCACTCGCTGGAGCGACACAGTATCTATGCAGGCATGCAACCAGCACTCCCTGACAGGCTGAGCTGCCGCTGGTGGTTTGCGCCATGGAGTTGTTGATGCAACTGCGAAAATGTGGATTTTGCAAAGGTACTCACTTAAGTAGCGCGGCAATGTCCGCCGCAGGTGCAGCCAGTGACACGCCAGCTTGCTTGAAGGCAGCATCAGTCGGCAGGAACAGCGTGTTGCTTGCACCCTCAGCTACTAAGGCAGCTGCTGCAGGGCCTGCTGCTGTGATGGCGGCTGCTGCTGTGGAGAAGGTTTTTGGCAGGGTGGTGAAGAGCTTTTTGAAGCTGGGCCAGTAGGCACCTGCAGCAAAGAGTCAACAAGCAGTCAAAGCAATTGATCATGATGGTAGTAACTTGTGCTGTGGGGAATGTTTTGGGCAGGGTGCTGAACATTTTCTGGAAGCTATGCCAATAGCATTACATTACATTACATGCTCCACTCAACGAGGAGTGGGAACCCCAGTCAGGAGCCAACGAGAGGCTCATAGGGGGAGGAAACATCGAAGAAAAACAATAGGCACCTGCAGCAAGTAAACGTACATGAGCAGAGTATGTAAGGCAGTCTGCTGATTCCTGTATATGCCTTGACACAATTCGGTGTTAGCGGATTTAACATGGTGCCTGCAGCGCATGCCCTTTTTGGCTGCTGGACTGCAACATTTACTGCTGTCAAAGTGCACTGCAAGCAGTCTGGTGACCAAATTGCAAATGGTCACTGGCAAAAACAAAACAAGTGACAAGAAGTGTAACATTTAATAAGCGCTTTCAAAGCGCGTGCAAGTTGCACGCACCTGAGTACAGCACCCTGTCAATGACATGGACTCTGTGGCCACCCTCTCCAAGGTCTGCTGCTGTCACGTGTGCAATGTTGCCTTGCACGTCCCGCACCAGCCACTGCTGCGGCTTGCCTGCCTTGCTGGCCTGCAGCATCAAATATTGTGTTGCTGTCTCAGTTAGGACTGCTACTTGGACCAACACTTCAGTTGCGAGGGTGCAAGCCACCAAGAGAGGTTGACCAGCTGAGAAAGCAGCCACATGACAGTACGCCGGCAGCAATGGTGTTAGCAACAGCTACGCCGCAGCAGCCGTTGCTGCTGCTGCTGCTACAGCACACACAGCTGCTGTGTGCGCTGCAGCAACATCTTGCACTGCTGCTGAAGCGCTACATGTCCCAGATGTGTGCAGTGCACAACACGGCAAACAGAACCCAGCGCTGACACTTTCTAGTTACATGGTGACAGATGCAAGCACACACACCTCCTTCATTGTGACACTGTAGGGCTCTGCTGCTGTCATAACCCTAAGTCCCTTTCCGTTCTTCTTCTGTGCGAGTTTCGCTGTGAAGTTGCTGCTGCTGGCCGTGACACCCAGCAGCAGATGGTAGCCCAAAATGGCATCTGCAAGCGCCTCGTCTTGCTGCAGGTAGTCCCATGTGATACCCATGTCTTTCAGAAACATGTTGAAAGCCTTTGGGCACAAGGCAACGACGAGCAGCCTTTGAGTGTTTAGTGCAGTTGGAAGTCCCAGCAAGCAGCAGGCTACTAGTAGCTGCAGCTGTGAAGGCTTGGATCAGACTTGAACCGTTGCACAGCTAATGGCATTCGCATGTAGTTATCGTGAACAGGTGAGGAATCTGCTCCAAGACACTTTCGTTATCTCTGACCCAGGATTTGGGCGAGCTGCTGCGGCAGTCAACTGACTGCCAGACGCTTGGCTGCAGTGACTCACTGAGCACGTGCTTCATTGCATAATCGGCCCTGAATGACGCACATCTCCAGCACGCCCGCTCCTACCTGATCCGTGGGCGCCAAAATAGTGATGCGAACGTTTGGTTTGGAAAGGGCATCGTGCGCCCCCGCAAACCTTGCCAGCTGCTCGAAGCGCGTCAGGCTATTGTCTTGCACTGTCTGCATCGGGTGCTTTGTCACCGGCGACGCCGCGGCCTGCGACATGATCATATACAGATCACTGCATTTCAGTGCAGTCAACGGTGACGCGAGAGCCAGGACCAGGCAGCACGAGTCACCACTGCTCAGAGTCTCGTGCACAATCGTTGCAATGCCCATCAGGCATGCCAAAAAGCGATATTAAAGTAGTGTAAGGTATTTGCTAGCTCACCTGGCAGGATAGCAGAAACATCAGGGCGAACATCTTGGCGTAGATCTCCATGTGGCCAATTTTTTTTGCATGCAACTGGTCAAGTTTAAGCCACCATTAAAACCGTTCATCCACGGGTTTCCAAAGGTCCAGGTCGTCGCGGCCGAGGCGAGTGACAGCACCTATTGTGGGTTTGATATACACCTGTAGTCGCACAAAGTGTATCAAGTTCAGGCTGTAAGCTCCAGTAAACAACCGGCGATTCTTATACTCGCCTTTTTGAGTTTACTGTCCAGCTGCAAGTGTTTGCCAGTCGGTTCGCTGTGAAAATCACGTACAGGTACAGACACGTGCATAGTCCACTTGCCATGTGTATTCAAACCACCTCACAAGTACTGCAAGGCATGCTGCATACCCTGAAACAACAGTGCCAAAAATCTATGTTTGCAAGAACATTAGGTCTGTCGCGCCGTGTACGGCATGCTACTGTAGCTGTGCAGCTGTTGCACTGTACTACACTGGCAGTGCACATGCGGCTGGCCCATTGGGATGAGCTTGGTGGTTGCCCAATGAGCCTGTAACTGGCTCGAAAACGGGCTATGTTCCCGTCGTGTAACACACAAATCGTGGGGCCCATCATGGGGCTATGCTAGTAGCATGGGAAGGCACCTGGCCTCTGAGGCAGTCGGTTTGCTCCATGCTTGCGCTGGTTTGAAAAAGTAATGCGCTTCCTTAGCATCTGAGACTTCGCTTTGCTGCAGCTGCAGGTGCCGTCACGCTGCCTGCTGTGCCCCGCAGTGCGGCACAGAATAAAAGCTTACA
Organism: Tetradesmus obliquus; assembly: GCA_030272155.1. Taxonomy (NCBI): domain Eukaryota; kingdom Viridiplantae; phylum Chlorophyta; class Chlorophyceae; order Sphaeropleales; family Scenedesmaceae; genus Tetradesmus; species Tetradesmus obliquus. The sequence continues at coordinate 3,768,883 of CP126203.1, forward strand.
AGCCTGCAGTGTACCTTGCAGGCAGCACAGCGGTGGCAGATGCAGCTGATGATGCCCTGGGCTGTGCAGCTGCCGTAGCAGCACTGTCACAGTGTGGCGGTCATTGAGGGCAGCAGCAGCAGCAGCAGCAGCAGCAGCAGCAGCAGCAGCAGCAGCAGCAGCAGCAGCAGCAGCAATAGCACTGAGGCAGCAGTGTCTAGGAGGTCAACTTTCTGCAGAGGTGAAGCCCCCCTGGTGCACTCTGCCGGCAACGCTGCATGCAGAATAAGACTCCAATACAGAGATTGAAATTGGCTTGGATGGCAGCATCATCCTGCCACAGGGTCACCTAGTACCTAGTACCTAGTAGTACCTAGTGGTGCGCGCGCCGCTGCGGGCAACACAGCGACAGTCCCGCCATTGATGTTTACCACAAAAGCTCCGAGCTCGACAGTCACATTCTGCACACTGCATTGCTGGTGCCTGGTTTGCATTACATTACATTACATTACATGCTCCACTCAACGAGGAGTGGGAACCCCAGTCAGGAGCCAACGAGAGGTTTGCATGCTTGCACAGTAACGGCCTCAGGGCGTTGAGGCTCCGAGCCCTGGCAGCGGTCAACTTCAACACACAGTGCAGTCGTGTTTCCTGTCAAACCCGTAGCTTCAAGCGTTCAAGATGGTTTTGTCTGCACCAATACGTGACTCTGGATAACTACCTATTCATTGGCATGGCATGCAGCACATTTAAACATGTGGTGCAGGTCTTAGGCTGACACGTGACGGTCACATGTGGGCATCTGCTGCTACCAGCACATACAGTGCTGCTGTAACAGCCTACACCTGTGCAAACTACGGCTGTCAGTTTCTTAATTGCGAGTGTACATGCTTTAGCACAACACATCAGCAGTGTTGTTGCCATGTCTTGGCTCACTCCCAAGCACTTGGAGGATGCCTCTCAGATACTGCGGGGAGTGGCACTGGTGCTGGCTAGAGCAGCAGTAGACAGGTAAACTCAAACGTTTGAATTAAATTGGTCAACGCGACCTCAGACATGACGAGCTGCGTGCGTTCCTGCAAGGCTATCAGTCACCACGCGCTCACCCTGGAACGTATGCACTGCACGGCATCTCCTTTAGAACTCAATAGCATTTCAATTGGTTTTTTTGTGTTTGTATCTTGTAGTGCGTCGAACCGAGCAGCTGTCAGCCAGGCGCATGCTGCCATCACAGCAGCAGCGGAGCTTGTGGCTGCACAAGCCCGCAGGGCTGCTGCATCCTCAGCAGCAGCAGACGAGCAACTATTCAATGATGCTGTACCCAGAAACCATTTGGTGGGATACATCTACCCAGAAACCCTCCAGGTGCTTCAGCAGCAGCAGCATGCTGCAGCCTGGCAAAGCAGCAGCAGCAGCAACAGCAGCTGGCAGCATGAGCCCAGGCATGTGCCACAGCAGCAACAAAAGCAGCAGCATGAGGTGCCTGAGGTGCAGCAGCTTGCACAGCAGCAGCAACCGATGCAGCAAATGCATCACCAGCAGGTGTTGCCTGCCAGCGGCAGCTTTGCTGCATCAGCTTTGGTGGAGGAGTTGCAGCAGCAGCAGCAGCTGAATAGCCTACCCTCAGCTGCAAGCCTTCAGGGTGCAGCTGCTGACATTCAGCAAAGCAGCAGCAACAGCAGCAGCAGCAGCAGCAGCAGCAGCAGCAGTTGGCACACCAGCCAGCCAGAAGCACTTTCTGCAGCGTTCCTGCCATCAGCAGCAGCTGCAGAAGCTGCGGAAGCAGAGGCAGCGGCTGCAGCAACAGCTGCTGCAAGAGCAGAGGCAGCAGCAGCTGCAGAAGCTGCAGAGGCAGCAGCAGCAGCAGCAGCTGCTGCAGAAGCTGAGGCAGCGGCAGCTGCTGCTGCTTCCGCAGAAGCACAGGCCGCAGAAGCAGCTGCAAAAGCCGCAGAGTCAGAGGCAGCGGCTGCAGCAGCAGTCACTTCTCCACGGACAGAACAGGCGCTGCAAGAAGCAGCACTGCAGCAGCCTCTACAGCAGCAGCAGCAGCAGCAGCAGCAGCAGCCAGAGGTTGTTGAGAGCTGGATGTCAGGCCACGAGAGCGTCACAACACAAGCAGAGGCAGCCGGCCCGCGCAGCGCTGCAGGAGCAGCAGCGGCCGCAGCCGCCCAGCAGCAGCAGCAGCAGCAGCAGCAGCAGGTGCCCTTGCAACAGCAGCCCAAGAAGCAGCTGAGGGAGCGTAGGTGGGTTGGCTGTGTGTTGTGCATTGCAGGAAGCTGTTGCAACTACACGGCCCCTGTTGGTCTACTGTCAGCAGGGGACGCGGCATTTGCACAGAAGTTGCAGTGTCTTGTTGGTGCAGTAACTGAAACCTTATACCTGCAGCAGCTGCTAGTACAGCCTTGACTTCTGTGACTGGCTGTTCTGTTGCACAGCCTCCTAGTTGTCTGGCAAGCTGTCTGAATGGTGTTCACCGCCTGACATTGCTGCTCTGCCCTATGTCATAAACAAACACCTACCTTGATGCCGCACAGGGTGCCATCCACACAGATCGGCAGGGCCTTTGGATTTGCAAGCATGGGGGCCAGCCTCATTCTCGGCTCATTCACAGACAGCATCGCCAGATCCCTTGGCGGCGGCAGCAGCAGCAGCAGCACTGGCAGCAGCAGCAGCGGCGGCAGCGGCGCGTTATATAACAACTTCATAACGGAGTCAAACGCTGAGCGGCTGGCGAATGCGCTGTGCCGCATGCGCGGCGCTGCGCTGAAGATCGGGCAGATGCTGAGCATACAGGACGAGACCGTGCTGCCGCCGCAGGTGCAGCTTGTTGCGGCTTCCCTGGATTCTTCTGAGTGACTTTATTTCTTTATTTTTTATGTATTTCTTCTCTTTTCTTGCGAATTCATGCCCTGCAGCCTGCTCCAGGGTTAGCTGCAATGCAATGTAGTCCTGGATGTTGACCACCTCAAAAATTACAATATTCGTGCAAGTTGCAGGTGCATGTTGGTGCGCACGTGGCGTGCATGTCACGTGGATTGCACACATCTGCACAAGCTTGTTTTAAACTGCAGATTCAGGCAGCGCTGGAGCGCGTGCGCGCAGGCGCAGATGTGATGCCCCGCAGCCAGCTTAAGCAGTGAACTGATGGTGCATGCTCTGCTGCTGCGCTATACCCCGCTTTGTACTGCAGATCTAGGCAGCTCTGGAGTGCGTGCGCGCAGGCGCTGATGTGATGCCCTGCAGCCAGCTGACAAGGCAGGCATGTGCCCAGGCACCAACCCCACTCATCATGCTCTTTTGTTGTGTGCTCTACTGTCTGCTGCAGATCCAGGCGGCACTCGAGCGTGTGCGCGCAGGCGCTGATGTGATGCCCCGCAGCCAATTGGAAGGGCAGCTGCGCAGCGAGCTGGGTAGGGACTGGGAGGCACGTGTGGCAGAGTTTGATGCTGAGCCAAGGGCTGCCGCCAGCATTGGGCAGGTTCACGCGGCGCTGCTGCATGACGGGCGCCAGGTTGCGATGAAGATCCAGTACCCAGGTGGGCTATCTTTCTTTTGGTTTATGTTGAGATTATTGTTTCAGCTGCGATTTATGAGGTTGTGTCGCATGCCGGGCGGCAGCCAGCTTGATGGACAGCTAAACAATGAGCTAGGTAGGGACTGGGAGGCACGCGTGGCAGAGTTTGATGCTGAGCCGAGGGCAGCCGCCAGCATCGGGCAGGTGCACGCGGCGCTGCTGCATGACGGGCGGCAGGTGGCGATGAAGATCCAGTACCCAGGTAGGCTGTCCTATGGATGCCATGCACTTTTTAGTCCTTTTTGTGCTGATGATAAGGCTATTATGACTGCTGCCACTGCTGCTGTCGTTGCAGGTGTTGCGCGCAGCATCGAGTCTGACGTGGACAACCTGATGCGGCTGATCAGCATCGCCAACATCCTGCCCAAGGGCATGTACGTGGAGAGCGCTGTCAAGGTGGGCGCAGCTGGATCTATTTCTTTAGGTGGTTGTGGATGTTTGGATCATATGTGGATCTTGGATCATATGTGGATCTTGATGTGCTGCATCTTGACCACATATTGAGCCTGATTGTATCTGGATTCTGCCCAAGGGCATGTACGTGGAGAGCGCCGTCAAGGTGCGCACGTACACCATGATCTGTGTTATGTGTATATCTAGGGCTCAAATGAACCCTATAAGTTCTATATGCTGCCAACCCTGCCCAAGAGCATGTACGAGGATGGTGCTGTCAAGGTGGGTGGGATGTACATGGCGGTGCTTTCTTGGCCTTGTAAAGTGAGCTTTGGTCATTGAACTCGCCAGTGCAAGCCATGGTGCAGGCAACCTTTTATCGCCCTTTATCTGCATCTTCATTGCCAGCTGTGGTGCCTCCTGCCATCTTCAGTGCAAGCCGTGGTCCATCCTGCTGCTTCGTCGTTACTTAAACCGTGCTGCAGCCAACCACTCAACGCCCTTTGAGCAGGCATGATCTGTGTCTTGTGTGGCATACATGCTGCTGCATACTGCTGCAGGTGGCCAAGCGCGAGCTGGCGCTGGAGTGCAACTACACGTACGAGGCCGCAGCGCAGCAGCGCTTCAGGCAGCTGGTGGCAGCAGATGCTGAGCTGTCACGGGTGTTCTATGTGCCGGAGGTTATTCCGGAGCTGTCGAGTCAACAGGTGCTGACGACAGAGTGGGTCAACGGCGTCACCATTGACAAGGTGCGGCTAGGGCATATGGTTTAGGGTTGAGGGTTCAAGATCAGTGGTTCTTCAGGGTCAAAGTTTCACTCCGTGCGTCTAACGTCATCCATGTCTAAGGTCATTCATGAGATTTCCAACCAGCAACGACTGTCCTGCCAGCTTCAAGTTACAATGCAACACAACAGGATGCAACACAACAGGAACTATCTGTGCTGTGTTGCAGCGCTGGCTACTAGTCAAGATACCTACATCATAAAGCTCCGCTGCTGTCGCTGCCGCCGCTGCTGCTGCTGCTGCTGCTGCTACAGGTGGCGCAGTTGGACCAGGCCACGCGTGACCTGGTGGGCACGTGGCTGCTGCGGCTGACGCTCAAGGAGCTGTACGACTGGCGCTTCATGCAGGTGGGTTTTAGTGCTGCTGCTGCTGCTGCTGCTGCTGCTGCTGCTGCTGCTGCTGCTGCTGTCCTGTGCTGCTGCTGCCATGGACAGCCGCCCTTGACTGCCAGGTTGGACTGCTTGCGCTCTGCAGGGCTGTGTCGTGTGGTCACTGTACACTGGTGGCTCAAGCATCCGGACTACGTTACTCAAGCATCTGGACTGTGTGGTTCGCTGCTGCTGCTGCTGCTGCTGCTGCTGCTGCTGCTGCTGCTGCTGCTGCTGCTGCTGCCGCTGCCGCTTCTGTCGCAGACCGACCCCAACTGGGGCAACTTCCTGTATGACCAGCAGGCCGGGGTGCTCAACCTCATCGACTTTGGCGCAGCAAAGGAATACCCCCGCGCGTAAGTAATTTGGCTGCTCGATTGCTGCGCAGCAAACAGCAGGACATGTTTCATGTTCTTGTAAGCCTGTTGTGGACTTGTGCTAGCGATTGACCTCATCGATTTTGGTGCAGCACAGGAGTACTTGCGCTGGTGAGTGCACAGCACAAACTGTACCAGCCTGTAAATGAGCCTGCAGATGCGTGAGGGCTTGTTGAGGCAGCTTTAAGATGTGCCTTGGTTATCAAGAGGAGCCTGCTCAGAAGCTGCACCATGGCCACGTAAGGTTTGTGTCGTGATCGCACGCATGATTGCTAACAATGCTGTCACTGCCGTGGCTTGTGCGTGCTGCTGCCGCCTGCTGCTGCGGCTGCCGCGGTTTGTGGACAAATTACCTGCAAATGTTGCCTAAAGTGTCATAACACCGTATATAACTCTGTGTTGTACTGCTCGGGCTGCTGTTGCTGCTGCTGCGCAGGTTTGTGGACAACTACCTTCGCATGGTGCATGCGTGTGCTGAGCGCAACAGGCAGCAGGTGGTGGACATGAGCGTGCAGCTGGGCTTTCTCACAGGTGCGGGGCAATCGTGGGCTTATGTTGATGTTTGGATATACTTATACATCTAACCAGGCACAGGATTGGAATCAGACTCATTGCTGCATCTTGTCCTGATGCATTTTTGCACTGCTGTAATCATTCCAAGATCACACCCCCTGACCTTTGAAGCGCTGCCTGCGATAGGACGATATCAGGGCACATGACTTCTTGTCTTGTCCGCCTGTGCAGGTGATGAGAGTGCAGTGATGCTGGAGGCTCATACAGAAGCAGGCTTTGTTGTCGGGCTGCCTTTTTCTACGCCTGGCATCTACGACTTTGGCGCGCACAGCGGCATGACGCCCCGGGTTGCCGAGCTGGGCAGTGTGATGCTGAAGCACCGGCTGACACCACCACCGGAAGAAAGCTACAGCCTGCACAGGTGCGTTGGAAATAGTTGGGTTTGCTGTGGACTTCGCTTCGTATCGCAGCAATTGATGCGTATCGCAGCAACTGAGTCAGCGTGTTGCTTTTTGTTGGACACCCCGTGTGGCTGAGCTGGGCAGTGTGATGCTGAAGCACCGGCTGACGCCGCCACCAGAAGAAAGCTACAGACCTGCATCAAGCATGACCTGCATCAAGCTGCCTAATTTTAACGCCACCCACTTGCTACACCCGATATTTCGTTATTTGATCTATCAACTCAATGATTCGTGTACTTCCTGCAACTGCGTGCAGAAAGCTGTCTGGCGCGTTCCTGGCCTGCATGAAGCTGCGGGCGCGCGTGCCCTGCAGGGACATGTTCATGCAGGTCTACAACAACTACAGCTTCGGCGCCAGCGATGAAGAGGAGCAGCAGCAGCAGCAGCAGCAGCGGTCCGCCACGGCTTGATGCGGCTGGTGTGGCGGCGAAAATCCAGCAGTAGTCGCTACACGCGCGTGTACGGTGTCGACTGCATGCTGGGGACAAGCCTCTGAAGCAGTTAGGCAGGCACATGAGATAGCATGCACTGCTGAGCACTGCCTGGTTTGGCATGTCTGCTCGCCCAGGTGTGTGCGCGTTGGCTGCACAGGCATGGCTTGGGGTCTGGTGGGTTGAAGGAGTGACAACCGTTGTCATGTAACATGTCATGTCGGCCAGTCAAGGTTTACGTTTTCATAATTGCTACAGTGTTTTTCTGGAGGCTATCAATCGGTTGCTTTTGCGAACAGACAGCTGGCCGCACGTTGTCGACTAGGGCTGCAACTTGCCCACTGGCCTTGGCGCTGTCACTCTACCTCTGCCTCTATTTGACATAAAATTACTATCATCAAAGCAAAATCATTTGAGTCTCTGCTCAAACTGGTAGCAGCAGCACCGACACTGGCAGCAGCAGCAGCAGCATGAAGAAGAAAAGCAGCAAGGCGCCCAAGGGGCGCTCGCACCTGGATGAGCTCGCCATGACTGACTCAGATAACGAAATAGAAGACGGGTTTGCAGCAGGCAGCGACCGTATAGCTTTGGAGAAGGGAGCAGCAGCAGGCTCGGACGATATCGATGAGGAGGCCGTGTACGATTTAGATGATGAGGTAAGCAGATTCCGCCGAACTTTGGTAATGCAGCTCTACGTGGTTGAGCTGCTGTTGTATCGAGAAAGGTTACCCTGCCATACAGCACTGCAAGCAGCACTGCAGCAGCCAGCAGCCAGGCTGTGCAGTGCACTTCATCCCAGCAACGCTGACACCCTCATGCTATAGCAACATCATGCCTTCTACTTCTTTAAACGGCCAGCTTGCGCAGCAGGGCATGCATGGCTGTGCAGAGCGCTGTTGTGCTTGTTGTAGTGCATTGCTTTTGCACAGCCGTAATCCTTGTACACCCACGGAGTGCTGGCGCACCCTGTGAGAGCAGCTCTCAGCAGGCAAAGTAGGCACAGTGCCATCGGCTGCAGCCAGGAGAGCTACAGCAGGTGCAGTGCTGTAACAGCAGGCACATCCACAGCAGGCGCTGTGCTGTCACTGTCAATATTCTTGGCAGTCTCCTGGTACAGGACGAGGACTGCAGCAGCAATGGAGGTGGTGATGGCCTGTGCGGCCAGCCCCTGTGTATGTCAGCAACAACCAATGTGCAGTGGATACTCTTCTTCCGCCTAAAAAACTCAAATCGCCTGTTGATTTGCTTGCAGGATGAGGATGACAGTGATGATGATGACATTGATGATGATGAGGCTCTGGAGGAGGCGCTGCTGCAGGGCGGGCAGATGGCGCAGCGTGAGTGATTCAGTTTGCGCCTGCATTGCAGCTGTTGTGGTTTCTGCTTTGGTTAGCTACTGCCTCTAAGGTGGGGGCGCTGCTGCAGGGCGGGCAGATGGCACAGCGTGAGTGCCTTTGCTTTGCACCTGAATAACAGCTGCACCTGTTGGTGTGCTTCGTGGGGTACTGCATTAAAGCTCGCATGCGTGCATGTAGAGGAGGCGCGCTGCAGGGCGGGCAGATGGCGCAGCGCGAGCGGCCTCAATCTGCACTTCATTTGCAGCTGCACCTAGTTACTGCTACGGTAGCTAAGCTGGCATGCATGTACAGGAGGCCCTGCTGCAGGGCAGGCAGATGGCACAGCGTGAGTGCCTTGTACTTGCACTCGTATTGCAGCTGCGACTTGTGGTTGTTACAGAGTTGAGCTGGCATGCATGTACAGGAGGTCCTGCTGCAAGGCGGGCAGATGGCACAGCGTGAGTGGCCTTATCAGTTTGCGGCACCTGTCTGGCTGCTGGCGTGTATCTGCGCTGCATGCAACCAGCGGCGTGGTGGTTATTCCCAGCTGCCGGTTATGTCTGCGCGTGCAGCAAAAGTGGACAACGAACGTGCATGCTTGGGTGATGCGTGGCAGCTGTGCAACAACACTGACTTTGCTGCTGCTGCTGCTGCTGCTGCTGCTGCTGCAGTGGCAAAGCAGGCTCGCTACCTCGAGCAGAAGCTGAAGATCCAGCGGGGCGAGGCAGATGAGGATGGTGAGGAGCAGGAGGAGCAGCAGCAGCAGCCGGGGCTGAGGGACAAGCTGTGGGGGGCCAACAAGCGCGCATACTACCAGGAGGAGGAGCAGGTGGGCTTGTAAATTATTCACAGTTATCTTCATTTCATTTCATCATTCAAATTAGTTTGGCGCCAGTGGCAGTTGCTCGTATTTGTAAAGCACAAGCGTGCTGACCGCCAGGAGGAAGAGCAGGTGGGGTATGGTCGTGCTGTTTTTGTTTGCGGTTGACTGTGTTCGTAAGTGCAGCTGTATGCAGCATGTGAAGCTGTGTGTTTCTGTCGAGTCGCCGCATGCAGCCTTTTAGCGATGACCGATTTCCTGTGTGGGCTGCGTGACAAGCTGTGGGGGGCCAGCAAGCGCGCTTTCTATTAGCGCGCTTACTATTAGGAGGAAGAGCAGGTGGGGACAGGTTACTCGGCAGAACATACATTGATGGAATCGACTATCATGCACTACAGCTCATGATGATAATTGCCACCACATGGCCTCATCACGCATGCTGTGTGGTTTCCCACTGCTGCTGCTGCCGCTGCTGCTGCTGCCGCTGCTGCTGCTGCTGCTGTCACAGGAGCCGTCAGACGATGAGGCCTTGCAGGAAGAGGAGCAGGAGGTGCGGCGGCTGCAGCAGCAGCAGGCAGCAGCACTGGATGACGATGACTACGGCCTACCCAGCAGCAGCAAGCAGCAGCAGCAGCAAGGGGAGCCCCTGATGGGTGACCTGGCAGCAGCAGGGGCGGCTGGTGCTGCTGGCGTGGAGGTTGAGACAGTAGCAAAGGACCTGGGCGCTCTGACTGCAGGTGCGTTGGGGTAGAGAGAAACGATTGCGGTTGTCAGCTTGAGATTGCTGTGCAGGTGTGGGGCGCTGCAAGGCAGCAGTGCTGCAACAGCTGAATGGTGTAAGGGCAGGGGCAGCAGCATTCGCATTTGCAGCAGCGCTGGTGCCGGCCTGCTTGCTGCCTGTCAACAAGTGTGGCGGTCAGCAGCAGCTCTAAACCACGGCAGCACCTATCCCCTGAGTCAGCATCACTTCTGTCCAGCTACAATCACTGCAGCACTCACGCCGCTACTTGTCTTGCCTCTTGTGCGTTTTTGGCCGCTGCTGCGCCCAACGCCATAAATAACAAAATGACAACACTCAAACACAGAGGAGCAGCTGGCAGTGGTGATGGCAGACGCCCCGGAGCTGCTGTCACTGCTTGAGGAGCTGAAGGCCTGCCTGGCAGAAGTACGCAGCAGAGTGGGGCCGCTGCTGCGTGAAGTTTCAGCAGGAGGCCTGGCCACATCAGCAGGGCTGAGCTATCTGGAGGCCAAGCACCTGCTGCTGCTGCAGTACTGCATGTGCATCGTGGCCTACCTGATGCTCAAGGCTGAGGGGCGTAGCGTGAAGGATCACCCTGTGATCGGCAGGTGAGGCACTGCAGTTGGTGTCTTGCTGCTAGGAGTAATTTGTTTTTCTGTGCACCCTGGACCTACATGCAGCATGCTTGCAGAGTACGCGAGGAGTGATGCGTGCTGTTGGTCACCTGGTGCAAAGGTCTGCAATGCATGCATCAAAAGGGTGAAACATGCTGCTATGTTAAGGTTGCGTCATTTGGGTGGTTGCTCAAGGCTGAGGGGCGCAGCGTGAAGGACCACCCGGTGATCTGCAGCTGAGTCGCTGCAGTTGTCGCTGATAAGACTTTAAATATATGGGCACCCTGGCCCTGCATGCAAAGCTTTGCAAAAGACATGAGGTGTGTTGGGTGCTGTTGATCTGCACAAATGGTTGTGTGCTGCATCTTCATGTTGTGCATGCACAGGCTGGTGCAGCTGCGCGCACATCGAGATGCTCTGGCCCATCTGCTGCAACACTCTCAGTCACCATCCAATCACCTGATTACTTTGCATGTGCTTCTCATGTTGTGGCTGCAGGCTGGTGCAGCTGCGTGCGTACATCGAAAAGATCTGGCCCATCAACAAGCAGCTGTCTCGTTGCATTTGAAAATTGCCTGACAAAAGTGTGTTCCTCTGTTGTGGCTGCAGGCTGGTGCAGCTGCGCGCGTACATTGAATAGACCAGCCCCGTCTTTTCAACACTCTCAGTATAATTGATCATGTTCTTAAACGTTGGATGTGTGTGTTTGTATCCTGCCTGGCTGCAGGCTGGTGCAGCTGCGGGCGTACATTGAAAAGATCCGGCCCATCGACAAGCAGCTGTCCTACCAGATTGACAAGCTGCTGCGGGCCACCAGCGTAGCACAAGCACAGGCAGCAGCCGACGCAGGGGCAGGGGCAGCAGATGAAGCAGAGGCTGGTGCTGCTGCTGCTGCTGCTGGTGGTGATGACGCGCTGCGCTACAGGCCCAACCCTGGGGCGCTGATTGCCAAGGCGCCCTTGCTGGGAGATGCAGCGGGTGAGCAGCAGCAGCAGCAGAACGGCTGTGTATATTTGTTTGCAGGCTGTTGGGTATTGGTGCTGGAAAGGAGCAAGACAGGGCCGCTCTCTTTGATTTTGATGCAACGAACTGCTGGCCTTGGCATCTGCTGTTGGCTGCTGTCCTGCAACTTCATTGTGCTGTGCTTGCATTGTGCCTTGTGCACTGTGCAGGTATTGAAGGTACTGCTACGGTACCACGCAAGCAGGAATCAACTGCCTCTCACTGTCTTGCCCAATGTGTCTCTCTTTCTTGTGCTGCAGGCATGGAGGCTGCTGGTGGTGGTGTGTACCGCCCACCAAAGCTCAACCCTGTTGCCATGGAGGCAGGAACTTTGTGCACCTGTTTATATATTGTCCTGCGTTTTTTTTGCGCCGCAGGCATGGAGGCTGGTGCGGCGTGTACCGCCCACCAAAGCTCAACCCTGTTGCCACGCAAGCAGGAATCAACTGCCACTCACCTTCTTGCGCAATTCATCTCTGTTTCTTGTGCAGCGCAGTATAACATGGAGCGCAGTATAACATCTGTGTCTTGTTCTGTCTTTGATTTCCGCGCCGCAGGCATGGAGGCTGCTGGTGGTGGCGTGTATCGCCCGCCAAAGCTCAACCCTATTGCCACGCAAGCAGGAATCAACTGCCGCCCACTATCTTGCCCAATGTGTCTCTGTTTCTTGTGCTGCAGGCATGGAGGCTGCTGGTGGTGGCATGTATCGCCCACCAAAGCTCAACTTTGTTGCCACCAAGCAGGAAACACTGCCACTCACTATCTTGCCCAATGTATCTCTGTTTCTTGTGCTGCAGGCACGGAGGCTGCTGGTGGTGGCGTGTACCGCCCACCGAAGCTCAACTTTGTTGCCACCAAGCAGGAAACACTGCCACTCACTATCTTACCCAATGTATCTCTGTTTCTTGTGCTGCAGGCATGGAGGCTGCTGGTGGTGGCGTGTACCGCCCACCAAAGCTCAACTTTGTTGCCACCAAGCAGGAAACACTGCCACTCACTATCTTGCCCAATGTATCTCTGTTTCTTGTGCTGCAGGCACGGAGGCTGCTGGTGGTGGCGTGTACCGCCCACCGAAGCTCAACTTTGTTGCCACCAAGCAGGAAACACTGCCACTCACTATCTTACCCAATGTATCTCTGTTTCTTGTGCTGCAGGCATGGAGGCTGCTGGTGGTGGCGTGTACCGCCCACCGAAGCTCAACTTTGTTGCCACCAAGCAGGAAACACTGCCACTCACTATCTTGCCCAATGTATCTCTGTTTCTTGTGCTGCAGGCATGGAGGCTGCTGGTGGTGGCGTGTACCGCCCACCAAAGCTCAACCCTGTGGCCATGGAGGAGGACAGGGCGCTGTCAGCCAAGGAGCGGCGAAAGCTGCTGGAGGCGCAGCGCCGCGCGCAGCGCAGGTATGCCGCAGGCTGAGCAGCAATCGGCAGCCTGAGCAGCAACCGGCAGCCTGCGCACTGATTGGCAGCCTGAGCAGCAGTAGGCAGCTGCAACGGGTTGAGTAGACAGGCAAATGTTGCAGCGCTGCTGCAGATGCGCTCGTTGACCTGTCTCATATCCCTGCAAGGTGGATGTGATGCGGAAGAGCAGCTTGCTGGTGCGCTCAAATGAGGTTTGTGCAGACACGCCGGCACATGCACTCGCACTCACACACCTGCTTGTATGTTTCCGTACTGCTGCTCTGTTTGTGATGCAGCTTCGTCATGCGCGGAATGGCCGAGGAGCTTGCTGGCGCACCCCAAGTTGGGTTCACACAAGTCTGCAGGCACTTCCTGTCACTCATGACCTTGCTGCTTATGTACGCTTCTGCTGGTGTGCTGCAGTTCTGTTATGCGCGAGATGGCCGAAGAATTGGCAGGCGCACCCGAGGAGGTCCGTGCCGAAATCGCAGGCATGGAGTCTGCTGCGGCAGTGGCCACGCGGCAGCGGCTGGAGGCGCGCAGCGCTGCAGAGGAGGAGCTGATGCTGCGCGTGCCGCTGAGCAAGCAGGAGGCGAAGAAACTGAAGATGCAGCGCAGGTGGGCAAGGTTGGGGCCAGTATGGGTGGTTTAGGGCGGTTGGAGGAGCAGCTTTTTGGTGGCGAGTGTGGAAAGTGTAATCGGAGGGTATGTGTGGTATCTGGTATGTGACTTGCCGGTTCAGCAGCGCCAGTGACGCGGCAGCGGCTGAAGGCTTGAAAAGCAGCAGAGGAGGAGCTGATGCTGCGTGTGCCGCTGAGCAAGCAGGAGGCAAAGAAGCTCAAGATGCAGCGCACGTTGGTGTTGTGTTTGGGCGAGAATATGGGTGGTTTAGGGCGGTTGGAGAAGCAGTTTATTTGATGGCGAGTGTGGTAAGGTGAGCGGAGGGTATGTGTGGTGTCTGGTATGTGAATTGGCGGTTCAGCGGCGGCAGTGACCGCGCGGCAGCCCCTGAATGCTTGAAATGCACAGAGGAGGAGCTGATGCTGCGCGTGCCGCTGAGCAAGCAGGAGGCAAAGAAGCTCAAGATGCAGCGCAGGTGAGTGGCTTTGAATTGGGGCAGGGAGTGCAAGGGCTCGTGATGGGCACGTGTAGGGCAGGAGAAGATGGATGCTGCGCGTGCCGCTGGGCAGTCAGGAAGCAAAGAAGCAAATGTTAAATATCTTGATATCTCTTGTTTGCCCATCTTCCACTGCCTGTTGCTGCCGGCGTCACAGACTTTGCAGATGACGTGGCAGACCTGGTGGCTGCATCAGGGGAGGGCGGTGACAAAGCGCCTGTCTGGCACTGCTGCGCTCACAAACAGTGTGTTGTGTTGTGTGCCGCAGGGCTGGGCTGTCTGGTGCTGCTGGGCTCACAGACTTTGCTGATGACGTGGCAGACCTGGTGGCTGCATCAGGGGAGGGCGGTGACAAGGGCGGCAGCCTGGCTGCGCTGTACGGCAAGAAGCAGCTGTCACAGAGATACGGCGCTGACCTGGCAACGCAGCAGTCCAAGGTGTGTGCAGCGCAGCTCATTCCACTGCATGTGATCAGTGCCGACATTGTGGGCACTTGCACTCTTGCGTGTGGCTTCGTCAGCGCCCACATCCATGTCTATGCTTCATCTATGCTGCCGACTGCTGCGGATGTGGTGCGAGATGCTGACGTGCTGCCCCTCACGCCGCTGCACGAGAGCAGCAGGGTGTGCTTGTTCAAGCTTGTTTTTGTGGCCCCATATCTGATTATTTGATTCCTGTGCCTCTCGTGTGCTGCTGCTCTGCAGATGCGTTCCGGAGATGCTGATGTGCTGCCGCAGAAGCCTCTGCACGAGCGCCGCGCGGCCTTCGACGCAGTCGCCGCGCGCCGCGAAGCAGCCGCAGCTGACTCCGACGGTTTTGAAGACGCAGCGGACATGGGCGGCAAGCAGCGCAAGCGCAAGCAGAGTGCAGCTGACTTTGGTGGGGAAGAGGATGAGCTGTATGCAGCCACAAAAGCGGCAAAGGCGTCGCTTAAAGCAGAGAAGCGACGTAAGCAGGAGCAGCAGCAGCAGCTGGAGGTGCCGCTTGCTGAGCCTGAGGCTGTGGGGCAGCGCAAGATCAGCTACGAGATCGAGAAGAACAGGGGCCTCACGCCACACAGGTGCGGCTTTTTGCGGTTATGGTTGTGTTTGTTGTGATTGGTTTCATGTGTGTCTGTCTCGTTGGCAGCGACTGTGCCTGATCCGGAGCCGGTGGGGCAGCGCAAGATCAGTTACGAGATAGAAAAGATCAGAGGCATCGCACCACAAAGGTCAATTCTCCCTAACAGCCTGATTCGAAACATACGTGCATAATTTACTGGTGCCGCTGCTGTTTGCCCTTGCAAAGTCACCAAGGCGCATGTGCTGGTCCTTCGTGTTGCATGCACACCGAACGTTGCTGCGTTTGCTGCTTGAAGGTGCGAGGACCTCATGCATCCCTGCAAGCAGCCCACACGCAACCTGCGCAGACGGTTATGGCTGTCACTTACGCTATTCCTGCATGTCCCTGTGTCACCTGCAGGAACAAGGACCTCAAGAACCCGCGCAAGAAGCACCGCGTCAAGTTTGCACAGGCCGTGGTGCGCCGCAAGGGACAGGTGCAGGGCGTGCAGGACGCGCCCAGCGCGCCGCGCGGCTATGCAGGGGAGGCCACTGGTATCAAGGCCAAGCTGGCAAAGAGTACGCGCCTGGGCTGATGCGCTGGCTGATGATCTGGCAGGCTTGCAGGAAAAGGGTGCTGTTGATTTTGCTGTACATGTGTTTGGTAGGCAGCAGGAGAAGCCATGCATGGCTTCTATGGCCAGTGGCGTCAAGGCCAAGCTTGCAAAGAGCACGTGGCTGGGCTGATGGGCTGGCAGGCTTGCAGGCTTGCAGGAAAAGGGTGTGGCGGTATCTGTTCCTTTGCAGGTGCTTCGCAGCTGCGCGCAGTATGCTTGTTGGCTCTGCCAGTGCTGTACAGCGGTGGTGCACATGCATGTGTGTCGGCATGCATGTGTGTCGGCGGTGGTGCAATGCTCACGTGGGCCGTGGTGCCTGTTTTGTTCATTGGGCTGTTGGTCGTGGTGCCTGTGTTGTTCATTGTGCTGCTGCCAGGCTGTTAGTGTGCACACTACGTATCACGTGGTGCTGAGTCAGGTGGCACGAATGACCTATCAAAAGTACACCAGTGCTGAGTGCTGACCTCGTGCACACAGAGGAGGATGGCGGTTGACTTGAGTTGACATGAGGTTTTGTCAAGCTGCGCTGCAAATGCCATGTTTGGACCGGCCAAGGCTTGAGCGTCAGTCACACGAGATTAGGGGTGGTTGATGCTTTGAACACTCGTCGTCAGCCTTTGCTCAGTCGTTTGTCAACTAGTAAGGTCCAGGGTTTGCGACCAGTGTGTAACATAAGCCAATGCGTTGATGCTTGATCGCAAGCGGATCATCTTTAGTTTCCTGCTTGCTTCTTATATGCTGCCTTTAATCAGGCAGTCAAGCCGCAAACGCAAGTAGCTGTCGTAGACGTTTGAAATGGCGTGGGCTTTCCAGGGCGTGCTGAACGCAGGCGTGCAAATTCTGATATCTATTTTTGGAGGATGGTTCTGCGGCAGGCTGCACCTCGTGGACCCGGACGCTCTGTCAGCGAGCCTGAACACCTTTGCCATGAAGAGCTGCTTCCCTGCTTTCGTGATTCACCTGCTGGGAGTCAAAGCCGACTTGCAGGACGCAGCTGCATGGAGGTGCGCGTTAAGTAATAGAAGTTTGACGCAGGCATGCAGCCCTGCATGCAGCAGAACACGTTACAACCTGAGCAGCTCCTGCTGTATCGATGCTGCTGGCGGTACTGCCTGTTGCGCAGCAGTTTTTACAACACAGAGCAGCCGGCTCACCAGGAGCACATCAGGCAACTTGGGTCTCATCGTATGGTTCGCAGTCTTGTCGTTGTCCTGTGACGCTGGCACACAGCGGCAGTGCTGCTTCTGCTGAGCCAGCTTGGACGCTGTACAGAGGCAGTGCCCAGGCTGTTTCTCAACATCAATGGCGCTCACAGCTCTGCATGACTCATTGCACTTGCTACGCAGGGCGCTGGGTGTGTTCGTGCTGTGGGTGACGCTTATCCAGCTGGGCTGCTTTGCGTGGCACAAGCTGCACAGGCAGCAGGGCATGCAGCAGCTGTGTGTGCACTGCCTGCTGCTCACCACAAACAACACAGGTGTGTGAGATGCTGCACGCCCCCCGACCTGCATGCAGCTGCACAGCTGGACGCAGCGCACTCATCTGCCAAGAAGCGTGAGCATGGCGGTTAAAAAGTAATGCCCAAACACGCTGTTGTGCCTAAACATGCCGCCCGAGGTGTTGAACGCTGGCACATCATGGCAGTGCCATTTCCAAACAGTGCCATTTCTAAAAAGCGCCTTTGCATGGTTTGGGTGTATGTTCCTGCAGGCTTTATCGGCTGGCCAGTACTGATGGCAACAGTAGGGGCAGAGGGAGCCGCCATGTCCATGCTGCTCAGTGAGTTGGTGTTGCTGGCAACAATCCTGCAAGCTCGCAGTGCTGCAGGCAGTCCATCTGCATACTGAAATGCGCGCTGACTCAAGATATGTGTTCACAACTGGAGTTTTTCACTTGCAGCTGCCAGGAATAGGCTGCAGGCAAACCGCTGCTAGCGCACGCGAGCCATGTCCAGCAAGGACACGATCATCCTGCCTCAATACTAGCTCCTGCAGAAGGATAGCTTGCAGGATACGAGGGTGGGTGCTTTTCCTTGCACAGATATCTCCCATGGCAGAAACACTGCTGCTGCTGCTGCTGCTGCTGCTGCTGCTGCTGCTGCTGCTGCTGCTGCTGCTGCTGCTGCTGCTGCTGCTGCTGCAGGTGTGCTGCTGTTTGTGCAGCTGCTGCCAGTGGCTGTTGCCTGCTTTGAGTACCAGCGCTTCCTGGAGCAGGTGGGCAGGGCAGTACACATGCAGCACACATGCAGCATATGCAGCACTGTGAGTACACATGCAGCACACATGCAGTACACTAGTAGTACGCAGGCAGTGTGCGCGGGCAGTACACAGACAGCACATAAACATTGCACAGGCAGAACACAGGCAGTACGCAGGCAGTGCAGAGGCAGCAAGCAGTGCCTGGCAGTTTCACCGCTGTAGCAGGCGTGCAACAGATGGCACAGAGTCTGTTATGCTGCATCACTCATCAAAGCCTGTAACGTCACAACATGCTTGCTCCTGAGCCAACTCGTCAGCTTAGGCCTGCAGCTTAGGGCTGCAGGCTTGGGTAAGTCATGCCGCATGCTTGATGATCACAAGCTGGCCGCCCGAGGGCGACTGCTGGGAAAGAAAGCGTCTGTGTGTGGTGCCGCTGTTGCTGCAGGGGCTGGAGATTTGCATGATGGTTGCGAGCAAGCTGCTGACAAAGGGCTGCCAGTCAGTATGCAAAACACAGCAGCAGCAGCAGCAGCAGCAGCAGCAGCAGCAGCAGCACAGCAGAAGCCAGGCCAGGCTGCTCCAAGAGAGGCGTCACAGTTTCCACATGAGTACAGGTACGTTGGCAATGGCTGGGGGTTGCGGGGATAGGGAAGCACGACACGGCAACATTTGGGCAGCCATGTGGAAAGAATGTTAATTAGCCAGTTCTGCCTTCTGCCAGCAGGAGACCACCTTCAGACCACCTTCAGCGAGCTAGGGTGAGGTTTGTTGTGAAAGCTTGCAATGCGGTGTCTGCTCGCAGGTAGTGCTTTTGGAGTAATGCTGACTATGTACCCAGCAAGGTATACCTACCTGCCGGCAGGAGCAGCAGCAGCATCAGCAGTGCGGCAGCAGAGCCGGCTGCTGTCAGGCTTCCTCGCTTTCCCGCCTCAGGACAGACTTTGGCAAAGCTGCAGAGCAGTGCGGCAGCGCCTGCACCACAGCAAGCTGGCAAAAGCAGTAGTAGCAGCAGTAGCGGCAGCAGCAGCAGCAGCCAACAAGGCAACCTCAGCATAGCAGTGGACAGGCATGCACCCGTACAGCCACCACCAGCAGCAGCAGCAGCAGCTGAAGCTGGTGTCAAAGACAAGCCCCAGCCCTGGTGGAAGCTCACTGGGCTTGCTCAGGCTATGCCACCACTCAAAAGAGCCAAGGACAGCAGTGACAGCCTTGTAGCTGCTGGTGCAGGGCCTGTTGCTGCAACTGGCAGCTAAGCCAGCATTCAGCAACAGCAGCAGCAGCAAGGGGCAGTCAGGCTTGGCATGACAACAGTAACTAGGAGGTTATCACGCGGGCTCAGCAGTCCTGCAGCTGCTTCTGCTGCTGCTGCTGCTAATGCGCCGCACATGCTGCCAGGTGTCGCAGCAACAGTAGTTTTGAAGCAGCTGCCTGCAAGCGGCTGCAAGCCCCAGGAGGCCAGCAGCAGCAGCAGCAGCAGCAGCGGTATGCGGGTGGGCTGTAATGGCAGCCCCAGGGCAGCAGCCGGGCTCAATATACCCCGCAATGCAGCAACAGCAGCAGCAGCAGCAGCAGCAGCAGCAGCAGCAGCAGCAACAGGCCAGTCCAGTCACAGTCTGCACAACAGCTGTACAGCTTCAGCAGCAGCAGACTGCAGAGTGGCATCTCTTGCTCCCGTGCAGTGCGTGGCTGCTGACAGTGCCATAGAGCTGCATCGCTTTGGTGCTGGTGCTGATGATGGCAGCAGCAGCTGCGGCAACAATACGTCCGTGTTGACGCCTGCTTGCACACTGAAGCAGCAGCAGCAGCAGCAGCAGCAGCAGCAGGCAGGCACTGCCAGCTGTGGTGCAGAGGGTTCTACGCCAGCAGCTTGCAACGTCGCTGTGCCAGCTGTGCAGAGCATCAACGCTACCACTGCCAAGATGCCTGGCACCGAAGGCGGCAGCAGCAGCAGCAGCAGCAGGCCTAGCAGAAAAGGCAGCGGATGGTTGGGTGGAATTGCAGCACGCCACCCGCTGGCGTGGCACGTTGCTGCTGTGCAACTGCAGGTGAGACTGCTGCTTGCGGCAGCCTGCCTGCTGTGTATATGTGCCTGCTGTGTATATGTGCCTGCTGTGTATATGGTGCATTTTTGAGTGAAGCTGTCGCAGAGAGCGTCAAGGGATGCAGGAGCATGCACACCTGTCTGCCGTTTTAAGTTGTAGCAAATGTCCTGCATTGCGCACCTGCTGCAGACCTCGACAGGATGACGCTTGACCCAAGCTCAGCTGCTGGTGCTGCTGCTGCTGCTGCTGCTGCCGCTGCTGCTCAGAGCCCCCTGATGTGGATCAACTTTCTGGCCATAGCCATCTCCCTGTCAGGCCTGCGGCGCTACCTGGACCCTGCCTCTCCTGCACGATATCATTCAACTTGTGCCATGCTGCTGCTGCTGCTGCTGCTGTGAAGAGCCCCCTGATGTGGCTCAACTTTCTGGCCATAGCCATTTCACTGTCAGTTCTTAGGCGCTACCTGGACCCTGCCTCTCCTGCTGCGCTGCCTGCACTGGGCTTTATTGACGGCCTGCTAAACTGGTTCAGCTCCGCGTGCATCCCTGTGCTGCTGTTTGCAAACGGCGTGTGGATGTCAGACAAGCAGGTCTTCAGCAAGCAAGGGCAGCTGCAGGTGAGAGGGGATACGTGGCAATGCTGCAGATCGGCGCGTGTCTTGTGTTGTGCTGCTGCTTGGGTGGAGGTCGGACAAGCAGGTCTTCAGCAAAGGAAGGGCAACTGCAGGTGCGGGCAGGGTGTGCTGGCGCTGTGTTGCGCTGGCTCTGCTAGAGCAAATCTGCCAGTGCTTGCGTTGTGCTGCTGCATGACATGATCAAGAAAGGGCAGCTGCAGGTGCACATTTTTGCGTGTTGTCTGTGTGCTTTGGCGCTTCTGGCTTTGTGCTGCTGCTGCGTCAATCACCTTTGATTTGTGCGTGGCAGAATCAAGCAAGCTGGATTTGCGGCAGTGCAGTGCAGGGCATGCATGCTGCACTTCAGCTGCTGCCAGCGCTGACGTCCTCACACTAATCCTGCTGTGTGTGTTGATCGCACGCAGGTGACGCAGCTGCTGCTGCTCAAGCTGCTGCTGCTGCCGGCGCTGATGGTTGCGCTGACGCTGCTGTGCGGCATGCGGGATGAGTATGGGCTGGGTCTGGTGCTGCTGTCTGCATGCCCTCTGGCACAGCTGGCGTTCCTTATGTGCCACCAGTATCATACAGGTGCGGTTAGCTGGGAGGGATTGGTGCTGGTGCTGATGCCAAGCATAGCTGTGCACAGTTGCTGCCTCAGCTGCAAACTTGCTGCTTGCAGGAAACACTGTTGCAGAGCTGGCAGAGGCAGCAATTGTGCTGACGGCATCATGCCCATGCATCATATGAAAACAGAAGCAACATGACGTACCTGTCAGCGTGGATGCTACAGAGCAGCTACGGCTAAGGCTAGAAGTGCTACACGCTGCACACTTCTTCTGTAAGCGATGCACTGCAGTATGGTGTGCCTCAACACTGCCAGCCGGCTTGCTGGTGCATGCGTAATGACACGTTCACTGTGTTCACCTCTGTCGCATTTGGTGTTTGCTTTTGTGTTTGCAGCTGCGGAGCTCGCCACAAGCTTGACCATTCAGGGAGTGCTGCTGATGCTGCCCCATATGATTGCCCTCATCAAGCTCTGCCAACTGGCGCAGCTGTACGATGTGTCAATGCTTAACAGCGCTTGAATGCTAGTTTATGCGACGAAGCTGGCCGTGACCCATGTGGCCCGCCAGCACATGGGCACGTGGGGCATGTGGGCCCAGCTCAGCGTATCCAACCAACGTTTTGATTGCAGCAGCTGGCATCACAGCTGCTGCCACCTTCTAAACTTGTTGGTGCTTCAGCATTGTTATCGCTTATGGTCTTTTCAGCGCGCCTTGAAGATTGTGCTGCAAAAAATTGCCAACGTCAAGCACCACCAAGCAGCAGCCATTTGCAATATGCAGCTTAAATCTTGTTTGGTTATGATTTATGAGAAAGTATCGCCAAGCACGGATAGAAGAGGGAGACTGGAAGCGAAAAAGTAAAGGGTTACCATCAACCTCAAACCCTGGGTCCCCCTTTTGCATCCGTCTTGCGCGCTCACAAGAGCCAGCACCCTCGGCCATGCTCCAAACATCAGCTCTTTTCCGCTAGGTCAAGTTGCTTAATCTACGTTTAGCTTTCTCCCAACGCCCTAGCCCAGCTTGTTTGCTTGCACCTACGCTTCTCCAGCGACCAGGCAACTTTTCGCGATGGCGTGCTGCGATTGCAAGGTGGACTTGATCCCTAGGACTGCTTCGGCAGTGACCAACCTCGCGCACCTCAATGAGTGCTGCAAGCACTCAGATGATGTGGACACCTCGGGCATCCAGCACCCTCACGGGCCCTTCATGGAGCGTGCAATCTACCTCAGCCGCGTTGCAGGCCTGGAGAAGCGCACAGGTCAGCGTGTGTGATGACCGGACATGAGTGTGTCGATCAGCTCGCATTGCTTCTGCAGCCAGGTCTCTATGCACGCATAGCTGCGTTCTTTCAGTTCCAAGGCTTGCACCAAATCCTGCAATCAAGCTGCGCTCTGCAGACGTCGGTTGGTGATACTTCCCGCTCATCCTTGTTGCTTCTTGCGTTCTGCTGCTCGTAGGTGGTTGCTTTGGCGCTGTCGTCGTGAAGAACGGCAAGATTGTTGGCGAGGGCTACAACAACGTCATCAGCCACAACGATCCCACCTGGTGAGTGCCAAACTCTGACTCGCCTCAGTATCCTCGCACAAGGCGCTGTTGCCTCGAGACAGGTTGCCTAGTCTGTACATTCAGTAATCCTATCCTGATGAATGATTCCGAGGACTTTTATCGGCTGCATGCATGCACCAGACTCAGCTTGACATCACCTGTGCCTTGCTGGTCCCAGTCAGCATGCGCCTAGACCTACACCTCTCCTGCTGCACCATGCGCTGCCCTGCTCGTCCCATCACCTCCACTTACGCACATGCTGTTGCTGCCGCACCTCAATCTATGCACAGGCACGGAGAGGTCGGCGCCATCAGGGATGCCAGCCAGCGCCTGGGCACCCCCCACCTGAGGTAGGTTGACTCCTCCTAGCTGTGCAGCCCTGCATACGAGCAGTGCTGTCATGTGCAAACCACGTCTAAACATCTCAGCTGATGGAGTTCAGACAGGCTGCAACAGCATCACAGGAGCACTTCCTGATGCCATGTGCCACATCAACTCGACAGTATCCTTGCTCACACTGCTGCTGCTGCTGCTGCTGCTGCTGCCTGGCACATCCATCCCTTTTCCTGCAAACTCCTGCAGGGGCTGCGTGCTGTACACCAGCAGCGAGCCGTGCCCCATGTGCATGGGCGCGTGCTACTGGGCGCGCATCGACAAGATCTACTACGCCACCACAGCCAAGGACGTCAAGGTGGGTATAAAGAATTGCAGGGAAGACCATACATTCTGCAGTAGATGCATGCAACATTTTGCTCACTCACATATCTAGAAGGGCGCCCCCAAAGGCACCGTGGCTGCTTCAACTTCAGTTGTTCTGGTGTGCTTCTCCTGGGTGCAGTTCTCCTGGGTGCAGATGGATATCCTGCTATGTTTGATGCTGCGCCGCCTCCTTCACATTGTCACTGCAGCAGATGGTCTGTAGTAAAAGTGTCGTGGTTGTTGTGAAGGGTGTGGCGCTGCTCGCACTGCCGCTGTGAGTGTGCTGCTGCTGCCGCTGCCATGTTGTCTCACCTGCAAAATCATGGCCGTATTGTTAACCCGCAGCTGTTCCTGCTGCTGCTGCTGCTGCTCTTTGTTCCTGCAGGAGCACGGCGCTCTGAGGACGAGGACTTCTACGAGGAGTTTGCCAAGCCCCCGGCTGACCACTCCTGCTGCTGCTGCTGCTGCTGTGCTTTGCTGTATTGCAGGAGCACGGCCGCTTTGAGGACGAGGACTTCTACGAGGAGTTTGCCAAGCCCCCGGCTGACCGCAACATCCCTGCGCTGGAGTTCATGCGCGAGGAAGCCGTGAAGGTCTGGGAAGAGTTTGGCCAGCTGCCAGACCGCTGCCACTACTAAGCGCGCCATGCTGGTGCACTGCACAGCAACAGCATGCAGCTGTGGTGGGCGACTGGCAGGAGGCGGTTGGGGCAAGGTGTGGGAGGAGTTTGGGCAGCTGCCGCTACTGAGCAAGGCCAAGGCGAGAAAGTGTGGCGCTGCGAAATGCCCGGCATGCAGCTCCATGCGGCAGCCGGCGCTGCTGCTGGTGGCCTGTTTGCACAACTACAAAGAGGTCAAGGCAGAAGAGCTTGCTGGTTGTGCCAGAAGCTGCTGAGGGTATTGCCCATCGTGGCAATCGCGCAAGGGCAAGCATACACACGTGCAAGGGCACAGACTGCAAGGATCCTTGAAAGAAGTGCATGGACTGAGTGCATGCACACAGCTTGATTGAAGAGCTTGGTGGTGGTGTTTGTGAAGCATCCACTGCGTATGCGGTGGTGCTTGCGAGCTTGTCTTTTTCAGGCAGCAACTTGCTGAGGGTGTGTGGATGTGTGTACTTGTGTGTGTGTACTTAGCTAGGGGCGCGCAGCACGCATCTGTGCATGGCGTGTGTGTTTGTGTATGTGGAGTGTGTTATGGCAGAGGGTGCAGCAGGTGTGCTACAGGTTGTGATGGCTATTGCTAGCCTGAAGTCCCTGCCTGCCTGTCTTTCAGCACAGTGCCTGCAATGCAGCGCTGGCTTCTGACTTGTACAATGTACCAGTACAAAATCCTGTGTCATACGGTGGTGCGACAGCCACATTTGCATTTGCATCAGCATGCGTTCCCTCCATTTGTGCATACGGCGCGACTGCCGAGCATATTTATGCAGCAAAGTAGCATTCAGCATGCATGTGCAGCTGCTCTGTAGTTGTGCAATGAGAGAGTGCTTGTGCGTGCTTCCGGTGCGACCGCCGGGTCGATCAACATGGCTTTATTTGAATGTTGAGGGAATCAAGGGTGCGACTGCCCATCAGGTTTTGCAGGGTGCGACTGCCCAGTATTTGGTTTGCAAGGGTGCGACTGCCCAACTGAATTGGAACTTCTTTATGGGTGCGACTGCCCATTTCTTTATGGGTGCGACTGCCCATTGCTTCACTGTATAATTTCTCCATGGGTGCGACTGCCCATCTGTACTGTTGTGTTTGCTTCAGTTGGTGTTTCTGGTTCAACCAAGTTGTCGGTGTTGTGGAAACATCGGTGGTGGTGATGGTACTGGTGGTGGCTTCTGCTCAGCATGCGCATAGGCTCTTGCTGGTGGCAAATTGTTCTGTGGGACAAGCTTGCAGTTGTGTTGTTTTGTCCGATGTGGATTCCTTCACAGCTTGGCAGGCACCATGCAAGTCATGCATACAGTTGACTGCATATGCATACAGTTGACTGCATGTGCTGTTGCAGTAGGGCCTCTGCTATGTCATGGCACTGTGCCTTGCTTGCGCTGACTTGTGGCAGCTTGGCCGCATGCTCTGCTGCATGTGCTCAGCAGATACTTGCTGGACAGCTGCATTGTGATGTGGACGCAGCACCACCAGTACTGCTGAGGCAGTCTGTTGCATGTAGTGCAGAAAGCAAATGCTGCAGCTGTAGCTGCTGATGAGGCTTGCAGGAAGTGACTGATGAGGCTTGCAGGAAAGTGGAGCATTGCACTCTCAGTTGCAGTGAAAATCAACAGTGTGCGAAGGTCATGTTTGCTGCCCGACATGTGTGACAGCAGCTGCGCGCTGGCAGACTGAGTGCAAGTGGCGCTTTGGCTGGAATGTTTTGGCACAGACATATGTATGATGGCTACCACATGCATGGCAGGTGTATGACCATGCGTGCAGTGTTACAACAGTAGCTGTGTAACAATTTGCTCTGTGATGTGATCTCGCGTACTGGCCTGCGGTTCCCCTCTTGCCTCGCGTCAGCTAGCAGCGCTACGCTGCTGCCCCTATCAACACGTCACATCACCAACATGCAGCCTGCCTCGAAGCTTTGCATCTTGCAAGGGCTGCGACTTGCACTGCCAGGCTTGCGCCGCAGCTCTGGCAACTTGAATCTACCCAACAACGTGCTGAACAACTTGCTACTGACACATAACAGCATCCCTGAGCTCAAAACCGCGCTGTTACCAGGCTGGTAGCAAAACAGCAATTGAGTTCAGGCGCGGTCAAGACCTGCGTCAGCCCCTGCAGCACATGCTGCCAGCGCCACTGCCAGTCTTGCTGCCTCTTGTACAACCTGACTAAAAGGCTGCTTGGAACAAGGCCTGCGCACATCGACTGCCACTCAACGACAGAAGCAGAAGGCCCCTACACACTTGCTTGATTGCGACACACACAAAGTACATACTCCGCCCGTTTTCAGAGCAGCCGTCCCCCTGCTGTCTCGGTCACTGTGCTGCCACCACCCCATCAGGCTCAGCAACCCTGTGCCGCTAACAGCCCCACCATTGACTCGGTTGGACGGCACCTCCTGGCCAGGACTCCCATGCCCAGTGTGCATCACACCCACCTCAGAAAGGCGTAAAATGCCTCACAGACGCTGCCTCAAAATTGCCCCCTTCAAACCTACTGCTGCAACCCCCGCCACCTCTCTATACCCCCCAGACTGTTGTCCTCCACCTGTCTGCCATCTCAACGTACTACCACAGCCCAGCCAAGTGCAGCTGAGTCGCCTAGTCAGGCAGCAAGCAACGCTGTGCTGCCAAGCGTGCATTGCACTGTCTTTGCCTTCCAGTCCTTGAGAGAGCAGACGGCATGCGGTGCAGCACGCGCGACACTGCCAGTACAATGTGCGTAAACAGAACAGGCAACTCAGACTCTTGGACTAACCCTTCCATGGCTGTTTGTGAGCTGCCAGTCACACAAACATGAGCAAGCAGCCACTACAGTCGCGGGCATTGCATGTGCAACATACTCTACACCATGACCGACTAGTTCTAGTAACCTTTTCTGCAAGATGTATAAGAACGAATTCAGATGTACAAACACCCCAGCAAGGGTTGATAGGCAATGGTGGCACAAAAGTGGCAGCGCCACAGATGACAGATACGCAATAGACACAGTACACCGGCATTTGAACTAACCCACATGGTGCGCCATACAAAGAATGCTGTCCCCTCTCCAAGCCATCCTGCAGCATTGTGTCTGACCAGGCAACCAAAGCGGCATGGTGCACCTTGCCCAGATCTGCTGCCCAACCACACACCGCGCTTCTTACCCCTACCGGTCTTACCCCTTGCCCCGCCAAACATTGCAGCAGCCAGAAGGCTGATGCTGCTTCGCTAACACCCATCCTTGAGCTACCTGACAGGGCCGCCCCACAGCAAGCCCTAGTCACCAACACCCCAAACGCATCAGCTGGCTTACTGCACCATTAAACTGCATCTCCATTCCTCATACTATGGTGACACCACAAGGTCAATCGCCCTGTCTGGAGCCACCACCGCTGCCCTCGCAGCCGCCTCAGGTGGCGCCGCACTGATCGCAGGGCACCGCAGGGCCTCCACTGCCGCCAGTGTGCTGCTGCCACGCGCCAGCGCCTTCACAGCTGCGAGTGTGATGCCTGGCAGCTGCACCAGGCTCAGCTTGCGCAGCCGAGGGCAAGCAAACAGCCGCACCAGGCCCCTGTCGGTCATCAACTGGCTGCCGTCACCCAAACTCCCTGCCGCTGGGGCTGCTGCTGCAGCCGGCGCTGCTGCCACCTTTGCACTGTCTCCGCCAGCACTGCAACTTACAGCTCCTAAAGTCAGCTCCTGCACTGCGCAGAAGCTGCCTCCGCCTGCCGCCCCTGCCCCGCGCATCGCATCTGCCACCCACTCGTCTGTCAGTTCACTGGTCTCAAGCAGCACCACCTGCTGCAGCTCCGGCATATCCAGCAGCGGCAGCAGCAGCTTGCCCTGCAGTGCTGCCCCTGGCTGGCAACCCCCCACTAGCTTGAGGCTGTTCAGTCCCTCCAGCTGCCTAATTGCTGCCACTCCTGCTGCATCCAGGCCCCAGCCTGAGATCTCTAGTGCCCTCAGGCCGGGCCATACCCTGCTCAGGCCTGCCAGCTGCAGCGGCGGCCTCACATGCAGCGACATGGCTGCCATGCTGCTGCTGACAGAGCTGCCGCTGTCCGAACCGGTGTGCGCTGCTCCTGCTGCTGATGCGCCAACAGGACTGACTGCCAGCAGCTGCAGCTCACTCACCCCGGACATCACAGCTGCACCAGGACCCAGGTGTGTTGCTCCCATCGATAGGCTTGAGAGCCGCTTGCACCCCTTGGCCTCTGCTGCCAGTGCTGCGGCTGGTGGCAGCTGAGGTGCCAGCTCCAGCCGCACCAGCCCAGTCAGCACTGACAGCTTCGCCACATCAGCATTGCCGGCCACATCACACCCTGCCAAGCTGACGTGGCACAAGCTAGGGATACCTGCTACCACCTCTATCACACTAGGTGGGAGCTCTGGCATGTTGCCAAGCACCAGGGTAGCCAGGCGCGGCTTCAAACTGCCTGCAATCGCCCCCAGCAGTGCCTCAACAGGCCGCAGTGCGCCAGCTTTTGCCAGGTTGATTGCCGCCAGGCTGACCAGCCGCGTGCACTTGGCGAGTCCCACTTCATCTGACGCCTGCAGGCGTGCCAGCTCACTGGGCGTCAAGCTCACTGCGCTGCTGCCTGTTGTACTGCCACCAGCTGAGCTAACCTGGACTGTACTGCCAGGTCTACTGCCGCCTGCTGCTGTACTGCCTGGCTCCAGCAGCTCGAGGTGCAGGTGTGTCAGGTTGGGGATTCCTGCAAGCTTGGCTAGCGCCCCAGGCTCAAAGCCGTGTGCATTCTTCAGGGTGAGGCTGCTCAGCAGCGGCATGTCTGAGAGGGCCGCCACCGACTTGGCTGTCAGCATGGCGGCTTGCTGCAGGGAGAGGCTGGCCAGCTGGGGCGCGTGCAGCCGGATGGACTTGAGGATGAGGGACAGGTCGCAGTGCTTGTCGTACACACCCTGGTGCATGCAGGTGGAGGGGCAGGGGCAAGGGACAAAGGCAGGAGCCTTACAACATCCATGAATGGGGTTCTGCTGTTGAGATTGTCGTGCATACCAGGTACTGCGCAACCGCCCATAGAAACTTACTTTTGCAGTAGCAGGCTGTGATGTTTGCAACTTGCGAGCAAGTAGGGTGCTGCGTTGGCAGCAGCATTGGCAGCAGCAGGCAGCTGCCCTGCTGTTGCTGCAACTGGTGAGCAGAGAGGTGCAGCAGAACATCATAATCGCTACAGTACAGTAGATGCAGCTGTCCTGCAAGCTGCCTTACCTGAAGATCCAGCCGCAAGTCAGCCAGTGCCGGCAGCTGCTTGACTTTGTGCAGCAGCAGAGCTGATGTCATGTTAGACAGCTCGTCCATGGTCCTGGGCCGCACAGCAACACATGTGCAGTGCGGGAAAGAGGTGCTGCTGTTGTAGCCGGTGCTGCTTGACCTGACAATGCCACTGCCACTGCAGCTTGAAGAGACACTGGCACTGCTAGCAGCACTGCCACCGCTGCTGCTGTTGTTGCCAGGTTTGGGGCTGCACGTTGCGCTGTACCACTTGTGGCCAAGGTTCAGCTGCATGACTGCTGCAACAGCCAGCAGGCGTGCATGCTTGCAGGACAGCGAGAACTGCTGCTTGTCATGCTTGCTGAGGTGGCTGATAATGCAAGCAGCTGCTGCGCTGCCTGGCTGCAGCCTCAACATAGCAGGCATGGTGTCTGCAGCGTCCATGGCTTGTACAAGACAGCCAGCAGCAGGGCGCTGTCCTGCTGTTGAGCTGACAGTTGGTGCTGTTCAGCTGAAAAAGACTCTGTCACACTATTCTGGGTTCCGAGAACTCTGCCAGCTGCAACCACTCAGGTTGAGGCTGTTGGCTGTAAACATGGCAGGCAGTAGCACAAAGGCAGCCTGAGCAAGGTGCAATTGAGGCAGCACCAAGCTAGTCCCTGTTCAGCTGCAGCAGGTGCGCAGCAAACAGTTGATGATATTCCGCCAACTCTAAACAAGTGTACTATTCGTCCTGATAAGGCGAAGAGGCAGTGTGGAGTGAAGTACCCAGTCAAGTTATGCACCGGATGCAACAGCTGGTTCATGCCTGCTGCTGCGGGCTCCACCGCACCTTTCAACGCCTCCTCTGGACTAGCTCAGCAGTATTAGTGGTCTGGTTGCGTGACTTGCGCTCCCAATGCTGAGTGGGCCCAGAAGCGCGAGGGACAAAGGCGCCAATTCTTCAGAAAGCAATCCTACAAGCTAAACATCTTCAGAACACTGAACATGAATGTTTGGAGGGATTCTTTTTGGCTTTGAGTGCACCTAGAACTTGTGTCACTCTGCTCTGTGTGTCCAAGTTCAGGGTTCTCTTATAGAGCAGAGTTCGGTCGTGCTGTTTGATAAGGTCGAAATGAGGCTATATTTGGTCATTTTTTATGTGCCTGTCAGGGACATTGCACGGTGATTGCACGATCGTGATTTACACGCTGTCGATGCAGCTGCCTTTCGCTCTGGAGAACCTGCACATGGTTTAATAACTCTACCAGTCCTTTCTTTGGTGCATTCAGCTGCACCTTGCTGCTTGTTGCGACTGCCACGTAACTGCGTAGCCCTGGTACTGCTGCAGCAGCAGTGCAGTCTCTAGTTGCAACCTGGTGCCAGATGGCCACAGACGTTGCAGGCGCAGGGCATGGATCTTCAAGATACGTGTTTCCTTTGCTGCACATGCTGGATGTTATGCCAGGCGTGTTCCAGGTGTGCAGTTGTCAGGACAGCGCTGTACTGCTGCACACAACATTCAGCGATCAATCGCCACCCCACAGCTTCACGTGCAGACGCATGCAAAACCACTACCAGCTCTAAAAACTGTTCAAGCCCCAATCGCTTGGGTTCATGCTGTGCAGCTGCAACATACCACCCACCACGCATGCTTATGAGCCTGTCAGCTGCAGCACCGCAGTGGCGTGTCCAGTTCATCCCGCTGCAAACACACCACACACATGCGCATTTGCTGCCCCACACATCCAGCAGGCCTCGTACAAACTCATACGCCTCGTCTTCTGCGAAACACACGCTCACAACCGCTGTGCCGCACTACACATGCACTTGCGCTTGCAGGACCATGTGCTACCAGCCCTGCAGGTTCAGCACAAAGCGGCACTGTCCTGCAGCTGCAGTGGCCTACGAGTGCTGGTGCAGCAGCGTGTGACCACACTCAAGCTGCTTGCAGGACAGTGCTGCAGGGTGCATGATGATCGGCTTGCCCTCAAGCTGCCTGCTGTTTCGTCAGTTTGCTTGAGGCCTGGCAACCTGCACGAGGCCATGTTCGTGCTGCCCATCTTCTTCATGCAGGTGACAAGCAGGGTGACCTTAGTGTAGTTGCCTCTAGCAACACAAACCATCGTGGCCCGCTGCAGCAGTAGCCGCACAGCAGCAAGTGCGGTGCTGCAGCAAGATGACCTGGCAGCAACAGCAGCGATCGCCATGCTAATCCACACTTTGAACCGCTGCAGCAGGAGGACATGTGCTGGCTGCGCATATATCAAGTACCAAAGCCGGTACAGGCAACTGCTCTTACTCGTGTGTATTGTGGTGTGCTGCTGTGTACCTTGCGCTGCTGCTGTTCTGCAGGATGCTCGCTACATGCCTGGCATTACCTCATTGCAGCTGCTGGACCAGCTGCCAGACAGGTGGGTGCGGGGCCTGGCAGAACAGGTGCCTTCGGGCGCTGCTGACAAGCCGAATAACTGCAGCATAATGCAACCTTGCTGGCAGATCGGCAGCTACAACAAGCACAGCAGCTGGAGCAGCAGACGCACTTGCAGGGGTCTTGCTGCTGAGCAGCCTGCGGCAGGCAACGCGCAGCAGCAGGGCATGTGGCGTGCAGCCAATGTTAGCAGCAGCAGCTGCTCACTGCAGCTTGTATGGCAGTGCTACATGCAGCAGAAGTTACAGCGTCAACAACAGCAGCACCAATGGCATCAACAACAACTGCATGCTGCAGGGTTCAACACCACCTGGGCACCATATGTGCTGGTACCCTTGCATAATGTGTGCTACTCTGCTGCGCCCCTAGATCTGCATGCAGGTGTTGGCTAGCCCTGTTTAAGATGCGTTACGCTTACAAGCCACTGTGCTATGCCACGTGCAAACACCCAAGCATCTGTCTGCTTGATGCTGGGCCTCTCTGCAAATGCTGCTGCTGCTGCTGCTGCTGCTGCTGCTGCAGGCCGCCAACTCAGGTGCAGTGCAACAGCTGCACTGCCTGGACCAGCACCTATGACCTGTCTGCCATTCTGGCGACTGCTGCCACCTGCATGCCGCAGCTCGCAGCGCTGGATTTCTCCACGCACTACATCAGTGACGCAGAGTGTGCTGCTATTGCACTGATGACAGGTGAGAGAACAGCCTGCATGGCTTGCAAGCAGAGGTCTGGAATGTTGGTGTGCTGTCATGAGGGTTCCCCTCACAGCGCTGAAAGAGGATTAGAAGGCCTGCATGGCTTGGCTGCAATAAGCAAATTCATGGTGTGGCTGTTAGAGGTCTTCTCTGCACAGGCAGCAGTGCCAATTTTGGCTAGCACACTGGCAATGCGTTCGCAGCATGGTGAGCCATGGGGCAAGCATTGACCACATAGCTTGCGCGCCTGCCACATCATGTTGCTGTTTCTTTCATGAGCTTGCGTGTTTTGCCTCTGGCCTGCTGCTGCCGCCGCCTCCTGCTGCAACTCGACTGCAGGCCTCACCCGCCTGCAGCTGCGCTCCACGCATGGCACCAAGTCAGGAGGCATAGCACGCTTCACCTCCCTCAAGAAGCTGGCAGGTGCGCTGCTGGGATCTCAGGCGTAGCGGACCAGCTCATGTATGTTGCTGTATGGGTGCATCACTGTTGCTGCACTGCTGCTGCCACACAGGCCGCTGTTACGGCGGTTGCTTGGCAATTTTGCAGCCGTCGTGTCTACTGTGGCATGTGCCTGTCTATCTGGAATTCATGATAGCTTCTGCTACAAACAGTAGATGATGGTGTCACACTCTCATATCACTGCCTTCCCTCTTGCCATGCAGATCTGCTGCTGACAGACTATCTGCTTTGCACCTGATGCACTTTGTCTGACACCAAGACGATTTCCACTCATTATAGCGTCAAACATAAACATATCATGTTCCTACTGTCGCCATGCAGATCTGCGGCTGACAGACAGCAACCTGCGCAGCGACCACACAGACGTAGCCATGCTGCTGGGCCGCTGCTGCCTCACGCAGCTGCGGCTCGGGTACTACCCAACACTGCTGCCGCCGCTGCTCAACAGCCTCGTAGAAATGCAGGAGGCAGCTGAAGCAGCAGCAGACGCTGCTGCCGGTTCAGGCGGCAGCAGTCACAACACAGACACTGCCGGGGGTGGTGCTGCTGCTGCTGCTGCTGCTGCTGCTGCTGCTGCTGGCCATCGGCTGCGCAGACGCAACTCGAGCCATGCCACAGCAGCAGCAGCAGCAGCTAGAGGGGCCGGCAGCAGTGCAGCGCCACTGCAGCCTCCTCCGCTGGTTGAGCTATCAGTCACCCTCAGCCCCTACATGAACTTTTCCAGGGACGCTTTCAAAGCGCTTGTTTCGCTCACGCGCCTAACACAGCTCCGCATCGGCTGGCTAGTACGGCCGGAGCACGAGCTCGTGACCGAGTCTGTGAGTGCTGTGCTGCCGCTGCAGCAGCAGCGGGAGCTGAGTCAGCTGGTGCGGCTGCAGCAGCTGGGGCTGGGCTGGGTGCCAAGCTATGAGGTGCTAGGAGTGCTAGGATATTTAACAGGTGAACTGTTTACTGTTGTACCAAACAGCTGTTGCTGCACTGGAGTGTGGAAGACTTTTGGACTGCATATGTTCAATTTTTGCTGGAATCTGCTTGACTTTGATGGAGTTGAGTATAGCTTGATTCAGCTGCCCCTGCAGCAGCAGCGGGAGCTGAGTCAGCTGGTGCGGCTGCAGCGGCTGGGGCTGGGCTGGGTGCCAAGCTATGAGGTGCTTGGGGTGCTGGGGTACCTTACAGGTGGGTTGCGGCAGTGATGCTATTCCGGGGCTCTTGTTTTTTGAACAGCGTGTGCTGCAGTTGACTGAGAGCTATGCGCAGTTGTGCAGCTGCAGCAGCTGGCGCTGGGCTGGGTGTCAAGCAACTGTCCTGCTCACATGCACCCAAATGTACTCCCATTGTGAATATGTTGCTCGCAGGCCTCACTTCATTGCAGCTTGGCGGCTTGCCAGCACGCACGCCGCCAGCCACACTGAAGCTCCCTTCGCTGCTGCAACTGACCTCACACGTGCGGCCGCCCAGCCGCACAGTGCCGAATGTTGCGCAGCACCCCCAACCAGATACGCTGCCAGCACTGGCAGCATTTCCAGGCTTGACCAGGCTCGAGTTGACTGGTACCAATGGGGCTGTAGCACTGGCGCAGCTGCCGGCTGTAGCGGCACCGTGTCTGCAGGAGCTGCTGCTGCCGCAGCGGATGTGCAGGGTTGGGTGGAATGACCTGGCAAGTCTGCAGGTGGGTTTAGTATGGTTGATGGTGCCGAGGTTTTCTGCAGCCGGCAGTGTGGGCAATGCAACCTACCTGTATCTGCGGTCCTGCCATGTCTGTCATCGTTGATTGTGCTGTTGGCACTGGGGTGCACGGAATTGGCTGGCCCAGAACTGCAGTCGTGCAGCCGTGCTGCCGCCAGCCTCTGTTCAAGTGCCGGGCAGTGCCGTAGGGGCGTGCACAGAACATGCGCTACTTCGCTGCTGCTGCTGCTGCTGCTGCTGCTGCTGCTGCTGCTGCTCTGCAGAAGCTGACTGGCCTCACCAGCCTTCGGCTCGGCTGGAAGGCAGGCCTGCACAATGGCCCACCAATGCTGCCAGACGATGAAGATGACTTTGAAGTGGAGGAAGACTGGCTGTTCGAGCCCATTGCTGTGCTTCCGCCTGGCGTGGGTTTAGGGGTTCAGCCGCAGCAGGTGCTGGCGCAGCCGCATCCAGGCAACGCAGCAGCAGCAGCGGAGCTGCGGCCCATCAGCTTGTCGGCACTTACGGCGTTGCAAGCAGTTGGTAGCAGCAGCAGCAGCATCAGGCCTCAAAAGGGCCCAGCAGAGGAGCATCCACCAGCAAGCCAAGCACCTAATAGTGCAGCAGCAGCAGCAGCAGCAGCAGCAGCAGCAGCAGCAGCAGCAGAGGCCGGCTCAGCCAGCCAGCCGCCAGCAGCAACCTGCGGCAGCTGCGGCAGTGCTTCCAGCATCGGCTGCCTCTGCAGACTCGCCAAACTGGAGCTAGTAGGACCAGCATCAGGCCATGAGCTGCTGCATCTGGCAAACCTGCCAGGCCTGAGGACACTGCTGCTGCGTGACAACCCCAGCTGGAGCAGCGGCTTGCCTTGCACTGATCTTGCGCAGCTGCTGGCAGCTAGCAGCAGCATAAGAAGGCTGGAGCTGCTGGCGTGCCCAGGAGTGTCAGGCCTTCAGGTGGAGCAAGCTCTGCTGGCTGTCAGGCCACAGCAAGGTCCTGACAGCCTGATGCCACAGCAGGGTCCTGACAGTTCAGGTGGAGCAAGCTCTGTTGGTCCTGACGGTGTAAAGCCCGCAGCAGCTGTTCCTGACAGCCTGACGCCACGGCAGGGTCCTGACAGCTCAGCAACATCTGCTGGGCATGACAGTGCAAAGCCTGCAGGTCCTGACAGCCTGGAACCAACAGTCCCTGACAGTGCACGGCCCGCTGGTCCTGACAGCCTGGCACAGCCGCCAGCTGCCAGGCTAGCAGGACCTGAGCGGCTACACAGCTGCGACATTGTGGTGAGGCCGGGGGGCGGCAGGTCAGCAGCAGAGCTTGGGATGGGCTACCATTACTTTGGCACGCTGCTGTCACCTGCTGAGGAGCGAGGCGATGCTGAACTGCCTTGGTGGGGTGGGGCAGCAGAGGCAGTAGAGGAGGAGGATGGTGGTGAGGGGGCCGCATTTGGGCCTCAGCTACCTTCGGATGGCTGGAATCAGCCTGTCTGGGCAGTGTGGCAGGCAATGCCACAGCTGCAGTGGCAAATAGGTCAGCAACAGCAGCAGCTGCAGCTGCAGCAGCAGCTGAATGAGATGGCCATGCAGCATCATCAGCAGTTCCTGCAGGCATCGCAGCAGTTCCAGCAGCAGATGGAGCAGCAGCAGCAACAGCAGCAGCAGCAACACGAGCAGCTGCTGCAACAGCAGTTGCAGCAGCTGGAAGCAGGTGCGGCAGCAGAAGAAGCAATGCTGGCTGTGAACCATATCTTTCACCAGCAACACAAGGAGATCCAGCACCTCTTTGAGCAGGGTACGCAGCAGCTGCAGGCGCTGCAGCTACACCACCAGCAGCAGCAGGGGCAACTGATGCAGCAGCTGCAGCAGCTGCAGCATGCTGCTGCTCAGCAGCACATCCTGCCTGTTGCTGCGGGAGCAGCTGTGCCTGAGATGCAGCAGCAGCAACTACAGGAGCCAGGCATGCAGCTGCAGCTGCAGGCGCAGGCTATGCAGCAGCAGATGCAGCAGCTGCTGCAGCAGATGCAGCAAGGGCAGCAGGCGTTCCAGGAGCAGATGCAGCAACAGCAGCAGGCATTCCAGCAGCAGCAGCTGCAGCAGCAGCAGCAGCAGGCGGGAGGTGCTGCTGTAGGCGAGCCTGGGGATGCTGATGCTGGGGATGGTGCCGCACAGGAACTGTGACAGCAGCAGCAGCAGCAGCAGGCAGCAGCAGGCAGGCAGGCAGGCAGGCAGGCAGGCAGGCAGGCACGGGTTGCTGCTGCAGGCGAGCCTGGTGATGCTGATGCTGGGGATGGTGCACAAGAACCCTGACAGCAGCAGCAGCAGGCAGGCAGGCACGGGTTGCTGCTGCAGGCGAGCCTGGTGATGCTGATGCTGGGGATGGTGCACAAGAACCCTGACAGCAGCAGCAGCAGCAGCAGCAGGCAGGCAGGCACCGGTTGCTGCTGTAGGCGAGCCTGGGGATGCTGATAATGGTGCAGCACAGGACCATTAGCAACATAGTAGCAGCAGCAGCAGCAGCAGCAGCAACAGCAGTTTTGGCGGTTCACAGTCGTGGCAACTGTGCAAGGCATGTACAATGTTGTGCTGCACAGCAACAGAAGCTTTTGCAAGCGGCTTGCAGGAGTGGCGGAGTGGCCAAGCGGGCCTGGTGGCATCCTCTTACTGGTGGCCAGAGCAGTGGAGAGGTGGATCAGTGTAGAGCTGCGTCGTGTGGGGCTAAAACGCTCCGGGCATAGAACCGAGTGGTGCATGGAGTGCAACGCCTGGTGCATCATGGAGGCTAACAAAGCAACTGCGCCAGCTGAGTGCTGGCCGGCAGCTTTGTACTGTCATTTTCGGTTGTTTAATCAGAAGCAATGCTTGCTGTTGCGTCTGCACTGCTGGCACAAGCACAAGTGAGCGTGTGGTGCTGACACAGTCATGTGGTGCTGACTGTGTCAGCGCAATGCAAGCAGCATTCAATGCATGCATCTTGAAGATGCTGCTGTAGTTCTTCATAGAGTTGTAACCAGGGTGAGCTCGATCTCATATGCATCGGCCGCAGCAACTGTCAATAACCCAATGGTCTGGGCCCAAATGTTTCAAGCACGGTTGAGACTCCTCTGTCCGTATTCCAGGTGATGATACTGCTGTCTGGGTGGTTGCCTTTTCTAATGGTTGGAGGGACATGCCATGCTGGGAGACACTGCAGTGGCAGCTGCCAACAGCTGCAGTGACGCGCTGTGTGGCACAAGCCCAGTAGTGTAGTACACATGCCAGCTGTTGTAGTGCACACGTCAGCTAATGCAGTGCACAAGCCAACTGGAGCAGTGCACATGGTGTATGGCATACGACATGCCACGTGCCGCCTGCTGCACATGTTGACAGCATCAGAGCATGCAGAGACACCTCAAGGCAACGAACAACAACGGATTGAACCAAGTGCAAAGCATCTAGGTACAACACATTCCAAAGCTTTCCCAAAGTGCAGAGTGTAGCTATGCAGGAAAGTGCAGTATGCTCAACGCAAGTGTCTGACCCAACCGTCTGTGAACTTCAAGGCCCGTCAACTTGCCACAAGGAATGTGGCAGGCTGTGCATGCATTCAGCAGGGCACCAAACTAACTAGCCTGCCGCACAAGCGACACCAGCAAGTATGCAACCTGCAAACAGAGTGCACACCGCTGTGACGCCTTCTGCAGCATGCTGAAGCAGGCACGTTGTGCAGTCCGCTGCACTCAAAATCGCCAGCATGCCAAGTGCGACATGACTCAGGGCCGCCGTTTCTGTGATGCCAGGGTGTAGCACAGCACGCCAGCCTGCTGCCATGGCAGCAACAAAGTGCATATTGGTGCAAGGCAAACACAGTGCATCATTTTAAGAGGGCAAACACAGTGCATCATTGTAAGAGGGCAAACACAGTGCATCATGCTGACAGGGCAAACAACGTGCATCCTGATACTTGGGCAGACACAGTGCATCCTGATACATGGGCAAACAACGTGCAGCCTGCTACACGGGCAAACAACATGCAGCCTGACACAACAGCAAACTAGACACAGCCAAAAAACAGTTGCATGCTCTGTCAGGCTGGCCCAAACAGCAGCATCAAGGTAGTAGCAGCAACCTAAGGCTGTTACTGTAGGGAACCTTTGAAGCGAGCTGCGGAGTAGCAGCAGAGGTCCTGTAGGATGATCAAAGCAACAAGCAAGTGCAGCGCAAGCTATACAACATACCACGCCGAACCCAACCTGAAACCAAAGCAACTTGTTTGCAGCGTTGGAGATTAGCAGCTGCGAGTCATTGGCATTGTCCGCGATAGATATATGAACACCACACTAACTCATGGCACAGCAGTTGTGCCTGCAGGTTGCAAGCACATGCAACTTTCACATGAAAGTGGCATTGCTCAAGCACCACCTGCACAGCACAACTCACATGCTCAGTGCTCGGTGTGGCATGCTTGCAACACTAAAGCTGCAGCAGACGCACTCACCATGTAGCGCCACTCATAAGTATAGTATGATTGTACTGCTGTTGTCACACTACAACATGCAACTGGATGATAGGAGCAGAAGCTATAGCGTAACTTATGCATGCAAAACAGCTAAGTGAAAAGCAGGCCACGGGGCATCCTGCGCAACACAACAAGTTGATGCAACAGCATACTGCAACGGCGCAACTGGCTGACACGAACAGCAGGCATTACACAGCACACCCATAAATTGCAACTAATTGCACAGCAGGCCAAGGGATATTCTGCTCAGATAAACAACACGGAGAAATGTTGTACTGCAGCAGCACACCACTGCTTCCACAACAGACTGGCAGCGCTCCCACTAGCAGTTCACTCATGTAAGTCAACGTTGCTGCTGCTCAGAGCAGTGACAGCTCATGAGGCTGCACTACTAGTGTAGTGACTACAGCAGCAATCCTTGACGAAGCTGGCAGCTGCCGTGTCTGTCAGAGGCTACCACAGCGCAAGGACCAGCACTGCAGTGCATGCAGTCCCGCCACATATGAAAGAGCCAAAACACACGCGCAGGACAAGGACAGTGCCAGCAGTAGCAGCAGCATCAACGGACCTGCGAGTGCACGTAAGGCTCCACGAAACATTACTGTTAAGCCAACAAAAGAGCCTCATTGCTGCACCTTTGCCCAGGGTTGGCAGTTGGGGTCGTCGTATGCTGTGCCTTCAGTGGCTCCCATGCCCCTCAGGCACAGCGCCATGTTGTACTCGTCAGCACCCACCTCCTGCAACAGCAGCAACAGCAGCAACATCAGCAGCAGCAGCAAGTAGGTTAAACGCAGCTGCTGCCTGGTGCAGCAGCAGTCATGATCCTCTGTGCATTGCACGCAGGAGTTGTGCATGCGTTTCCCCTATAAGCCTTTTGTTGGCCCCTGATTGCGTTTCCTACTCGTCGACTGAGTGGAGCTTGTAACACATCATAATGCTTTGGATTTTTGCAATCACTGTCAGCTCTCAACTCACCAGTCCAAAGCTGCCCACAGGGCGCTCCTCTTGAGTTTGAATTTTTTCACAAGACAGCAGACAAACTTCGTCACCAGGCAAAGCAGGCGTCCTCAGCATCACCCTAAGCCTCGACCCCAAACCCCAAACCCTGATCCCCAAACCCCAGGCTCACCAGTCCAAAGCTGCCCACTGGGCGCTCCTCGCACAACAGGCAAACTTCATCGACAGGCACAACATGACATTGTGCGTCACTCCAAAACCTCAACCCAAACCCCCTGCTCATATG
Source organism: Tetradesmus obliquus (assembly GCA_030272155.1). Classification (NCBI taxonomy): domain Eukaryota; kingdom Viridiplantae; phylum Chlorophyta; class Chlorophyceae; order Sphaeropleales; family Scenedesmaceae; genus Tetradesmus; species Tetradesmus obliquus. Next base: position 3,808,948 of record CP126203.1, read on the forward strand.
AATTTAAACATTGACTCACCAGTCCAAAGCTGCCCACTGGGCGCTACTCACACAGCAGGCAAACTTCATCGCCAGGCACCACAGGCGTCTCAGCATCGAACCCTACAACTTAAACCATCAAAGCCTGAACCCCAGACTCACCAGTCCAAAGCTGCCCATTGGGCGCTCTTCGCACAGTACGCAAACTTCATCGCCAGGCACCACAGGCGTCTCAGCATCACTTAAAACCTCAAACCCCAAAAGCCTGAACCCCAGACTCACCAGTCCAAAGCTGCCCACTGGGCGCTCCTCACACAGCAGGCAAACTTCATCGCCAGGCACCACAGGCGTCTCAGCATCCGTTATGTCCACAAGGATGACAGTGCCGTTGCCGGCTGGCCAGTCGGCAAGCTGCAGGCGCTGGTGGTTGATGTAGACAAACAGCGGAGGCCGGCCAAAGCGGTCGGGTGCCGCAGCAGCAATGCCTTCGGTTGCAAGCAGCGAAAACACGGTTGCTTTACTTGTCAGTGCTGATGTTGCTGACAGCATTGCACATACACATTTTTGTCAGATGATCCAAAGGCCCTGCAGAGTCTGGCCCTTGTGAAGGTAAAGAGCCACAGGCGGCAGCTGCGGTCTTCACTTATAGCACACAGAAGTGGCAATGTGCGGTGCATGTTGGCAGCAGCAGCCCAAACCTGAGGCCTTCAGGTGACATGTCGTGTTTGAGCAACAAGCACAAAACTCGCAGGAACTACACAGGGCTTATCTGTCTGCTGACCTTCAGCATTGTCTGCATCACCATCTCCTTCTTCATCTTCATCTTCTTCACCATCATCTTCATCTTCTCCTGTCCCTGGTGCAGCGGGTGTGGCTGCAGCCGCCTGCAGTAGGCGGCGGCCGGCAGTGCCTGCAGTAAGCAGCAGCCATTGATGCAGCAGCAGGAACGGCACGTGTTGGCTCAAAGTGGCTGTTGTTGTTGCCAGCTTGTGCCTTACCACTGCAAATTTAGCAGCTGGAGGCTGCAGTTCGTGGCTAGATTTAGGTTAGCCAGACATGCTGTGCTTGCAGGATGCAGAGCAGCTTGCATGTGCATGTGGCTGAGCAGCTTGTAATAGACATCCCTGTTGATCGATTGTCCTTTACTGATCCATTTGATATCTGCAGGCATGAGTCCTGTGATCATAAGGTAGATTGAACAATGGCAGCCGCACCTGCTGTTGCTGCAACAGCAGGAGCCGCAACGCTTGGCGCTGCTGCATCCTCCTCATCATCTTCATCATCATCAACATCCTCATCATTGGCTGCGTTGTCAACAGCTGCAGCGGCTGCTGCTGTTGTGTTTGTGGCATTCACACTTGTGGAGTTGGCCAGTTCAAAGACGAGTGCATTGCTCCACCAGGAGGGTGCGGGGAACCTGCGGCCACCGGCAGAACAAACATGTTTAACATAACAAAAATGACACATGTTGCGGCAAATATGCTGTGCTGCTGATGTAAGTGTATTGCTCCACCAGGAGGGTGCCGTTAATCTGCAGCCACATGACAAGCTCACAACATGTTACGTAGCAAACTGACACATGTGATGACATATGAACTGGGGGCCGTTATATGCAAACGCGTAGCTCCACTGGCAGGGAGCTTTAAGGCTACAGCACACAGCTGTATATTTGTACAGTTGGAAAAGAGCACTGTACGCAGTTCACGTATGTAACATGTTGGCTCTGCATACGTAACACAGGTGCATGTGAAAATTACCTGGCTGGCCCAAGTCAACGAATGCCACTTGTAACATGTTATAAACATGTGACATAGCAGTCATGACATGAGTAAGTAACACACACCTGGCTGGGTCCAAGTCAACGACTGCCACCTTGCGCACAGCGCCGCTGGGTAACGTTATCTCACCAACCTGCAGTGCATAGAAAGGCAGCTGGCATCAATCAGCAAAAGGGTCGCACTTGCCCCGGTGCAGGCATTGTTATTAGCAGCTGTGCGCCAATCGCCTGCAGCTGCTGCTGCTGCTGCTGGCATGTGTGTTGGTGCTGTTTCAGCACCAAGCAGCACAAAGGTTGCAGTTGCTGAAGTGCAGGCGTTGGTTTCAGCAGATGATCACTGCAACACGGCCAAGCGCCCACCAGCCACTCACCCTACACACTTGCCTAAAGCAAGGTTCTGCTGGTGTGTGCTGCTGCTCAGTTTGTCAACACAGCTAAGCATCCTCAGTCACGCAAGAGACATGGAACGACACCCGAAGTCCAACCACAACATTGCCAAGCACTTGCAAGCCACACAACGGTTTACAAGCATAAATTAGCATTAATAAGCATTAAATCAAGCATTAATAAATTGCATTGATAAGCATTAATTGATAAGCATTACTTACAAGCACTTTCAAGCCACTCACCGATTTGACTTTGGACGTCCAGCGCAGCACAGGAGCCGTGCCCGGCCCAGAGCCCTCCGCAGCATCAGCATAATTGTCAACAAACGAGCCGTAGATCGCAGTGCCCATGCGCGCCCAGTACTCGATGTTACTTGCGTTGTTACAAACTGCCGGAATAACGGGCTGCATGCGGTAGTTCCCGTAGCGCTTGTTTGGCTTGGGGATGAGCTCTAGGGCCTCATCTGAGTTTACCCAGTGCACCGCAACCTTTTGCGGGGCAAGGGAGGCTGCTACTGGGCAGGCCACCTGCAGTGTGGCAGTGTGGAGTTCGAATGCATTTCAAAGGCGGAAAACCGCAGGCAGCAGTGCGTAGCAGGGGTTAGGTGAGGCCGCACTGTTGAGACACATGTGGGTGACCAGACGCAGCCCTCCCGCTGTTTGTTTGTAACACGTTGCATAACATAATGGCACATTGATGGCAAATGTACTGGGGGTGCGCTGAAGCAGGCGCATCGGCACTGGCCAGAGGTACCCTTCGGCTTCCCCAGCTGGCCCTGCTTATCATGCACAACCCAAGCTGGTGTTTGTTCTAGGTGCCAGCTGTTCAGCCAAAGGTGCAGGGCATCTGAAGCCACAGCACCAACACAGAGCCATGGCAAGGCAGAAGGGTGGGCAGCAGCAGTCTGGTCTGCTAGGCTCCAGTTGTTAACAACTGGAGCCTGTGACGTGGCACACTTTGTGTGTGCCACGGCTGCTTTAGCGGTTGCTGAGGCAAAAGACCACAGCTTTTGCTGAGGCCGCTGCAGTGGGCAGTGCCCACTTTGATGGCCCAGAGGGCCACCAGAGATGCTGTGCCCGCCCCCTGCTGGCTCTGCGCGATGGTGACAGCAGCACCGTGTACTTCTACAAACCACATACTTCAGCAGTACTCATTCTACAAGTCACCGGGGTACCCCGCTTCATTCCTGCCACAGCGGTCTGTTGCAGCAATAACTCACTTGCAGGAACTGCGAAGGCAAGCCACATTCGGGAATAGCTGTAGCCACAACTCACCTGCAGGAACTGCTGAGAAAGCGGCATCTTGCTGGCAACATCTGGGTGTTTGTTGAGGTGGCAAATTACACGCCAGATCCTTGCTGCAATCTACAGTACCAGCTGTAGCAGAAGACAGTGTAACTCACTTGCAGGAACTGCTGTGACAGCGGCTCAGTTCACGCATCTGGGTAGCCGTTGAGGTCGTGAGTACATGCAGGATCCTTGTTGCAATGTATCAGTATCAACGTCTGCGACACAAAACAGTCACTCACTTGCAGGAACTGCTGCGACAGCGGCATCTTCTTCTCATCCGGGTAGCCGTTGAGATGCATCATGAAGCCCACCACCTTGACGTAACGCTTGTCCAGGGTGTCCACCAGCGCCTGCGGCAGCAGAGAAGCAGCAACCAACAGCCATCTATGTCATGCCAAACATACATGTGGTGTGCGCATTGTGTGGCTTGTGAAGCCCACCACCTTGATATAACGCTTGTCCAGCTGGTCCACAAGCGCCTACGGCAGTATTGCAGCAAATATAGCAAAGTAAGGCTTCAGTACAGATCAAAGAACAGGCGAATCACGCAGCACTTGTCCAGCTGGTCCACAAGCGCCTGCGGCAGCGTCTGCAGCAGATCTTGATATATAAACCAACAGTAGTCAAACCTGTACGTAATTGATGTATTATACTTGAACACAATTGTCCAGCTGGTCAACAAGTGCCTGCAGCAGCAGCAGCAGCAGATCAGCAGCAGTCGCAAACCCTACGTAACACGTCCACAGCTGCTGGGCTGCTTTGAAAATTTGCACCACATCCTGAGAGGTTCACAACCTGCACTTTACACCCAGAAGTTCATCCTAAAAGCTCACCTGCAGCTGCTGTGGTGTAGTGAATTCCAGCCCCAAGCGTCGTCGTAGTGCATGTAGAGGTACAGGTGGATGGGGATGGTCGTGTTGGTGTCCTTGCCGGCCTTGATAAGGTCTCCAATATTTAGTGGACTGGCCAGCTCCTGCAGGACAGAAAGGTTGCAGTAGCATGTGTGTGTTACACAAGCTGCACGAATAATGTCAGAGCAACCGCCTGCAAGCAGGTCAATGATTGTCAGGGCTGGCCAGCTTCTGCAAAACAGGCAGCACACAAATGCATGTGGCAGAGCAGAGGCGTGGGATACAGAAATGTACACGTGGATGGGGATGGTAGTGTTGGTGTTGTTGCAACAAGGTCTCCGATGTTGAGTGGGCTGGCCAGCTCCTGCAGGACAGACGGGCAGCAGTGAACAGCATGCAGCTCAGTGTATGCTCGGCAAAGACACAAACGCTGTACAGCACTGCTTGAAGCATGACCACCTGCACCTGCGGCGGCTGCTGCTGCTGCTGCTGCTGCTGCTGCTGTTCCTGCTGCTGCATTCTGCAGCAGCTGCTACTAGCACACAATGATAGTTCAAGCAGCAGCGCTGCGACCTGCCTGTGTCTTGTAGCCTGCCTTAATGCTTGCAACCAGGTCGCTGTAGTTGGCGGGGGACATGCGGAAAACCTCCTGCAGGCGGAGCACATGTTACAAGTTCAGATTGTCAACATAATCTGGTCAATACGGAGAGGGAAGGCAATGTTTCTGACGCAAGAGGGCGAACTGAACCTGTTTGAGACATATTTGCACTCACAGACCTTCTGTTGCCATTCGCTGCCTGCTGCCTGCGGCTTGCAGGAAACTGTACCGCTGTCAGGACACTCCTGCCAGTCTGTTCAACATGCAGCAGAACTGCCCTGCAGCAGCAGCACTGATCAACCGTACTAATGTTTCATATGGGAGCTGTACAAACGCTGTTCTGTTGGCCTCACCGGGCGCGGTGTGACAGCTGCAGCAGCAGCCACTTCATCGTTGTACAGCACGCCTACACTGTGCCCTTCCTCTGCTGCCACTGCTGCAGTCTCCTGCAGGCCAGTGCCATAGCCCTCCCACTGCAATCGTTGACGATATTGCGTAGAGTTTCAGCTGGTGAGTTAGTGTGTAGCAGCAACACGCAAGATGTGATGATCACAGCAGCAACTGCTTGTCGACAGGTACGGCGTTTGCACCGCGAATTGGCAAATGCCCTGCTATATACACGCGTCTGAACACCACTCAAGCTTAATCCTGCAGAACTGAAGCAGCCAGACGCATCACCTTGACGACTGCGTTGAGCTTCCAGCCCTCCGGGAGCACTGCTGTCGTCAGGTACTGCAGGTTCTTCTTGAACACTTATCTATCAAAGCAAGGGCCCTGTGATGGGCTGCAGGTCGTGTTCTTCGTTACGTTCTGACCGAGCGCGCTGCCGAAGCATAGCAGCAGCGGCAGTAGCAGCAGCAGACCTAACAGGGTTATGTGGCGTGCCATGCTATGAAGCTACGCTGATTAACGTTTTGCTAAAAATGTCTTTGCGCGTTGCTTAGCGTGTCTACTGAGGTAAGTGAAGGTCGCAAGTCCTCTTTATGCGTGCCCTGCTGGTGGCTGAGTCCAGTCAGCGGAGTTCTAGAACTCCGAGATCTCGGCGAGAGCAGTTTGTTGCCGGGCCGGCCAGTCAGGCCAGAAGAGAAACATACAGCCGCGGAACATGCAGTGAGCGAGCTTTTCATTTGAAGAGCATGTACAAGTGTAGGTTCGTGTTCAGCGAGGCATGCCTCCAGGTTTGCAGTACCTTGGACGGGGCAGTACCACCGACAAAGTTCGTCTGCCCGTGGCTGACACGAGGGAAGCGACGTCCTGGGACAAGCCAGCAAAATCACACACATATGTACTTAGCTGGGTTGCTATACACTCTGCTGTGCTGTGCATTGAAAAAACACGCTGCGGCCAATCGCCAAGCACTAGCAGCACTGCGGTGTACTGCAGCTGGCCACCCCTCTGGGCCAGCCTTTGCGCACCAGTGTACAGAGTTGCAGGAAACGCGCCTTGAAAAATACAATTCTACATAAAGCTCACGCACATGTCTGGTTGGGCCCCCAGTGCTCAGCCGCTGCATTGAACCCTTGCAGTCACCGAAGGACATGCCCGCCCCAGGTCGACTGCAGGAACCGTGATAATTCGTCTTATTACAGCTCCATGCGTGGCCTGAATGGGCAAAAACAAAGACACGCCTGCCATGCAGTGCCTGTACAACTCAACCTGCAAGCCAGCAGCAGTAGCACCAGCACATGCTGCTGCTAGCCGCATACCTGCCCCTGCTCACCACCATCACTCTCACCACGCTCGCACACAAACATACTTCCGCTCTGTACAGCCCCCAGCCCTAGCCACACTACCTACTATCAATCGTTCGCTGCAGCAGCAGCATGCACCTCTCTGTTCAAGCCTAAGCTGCAGCCTCCACGAAAGGAGCAGCAGCAGGTGCTGTCGCTGCATCTGTCTCCATTGGCGCTGCATCCGTTGCATCTGCTGCTGCTGCCTGCTCCCCATTGGCTGCCTGCTGCTGCTGCTGCTCCTCTGCGCTGCTGCTGCTGCCCTTGCCCAGTGCAGCAAACATCTTGCCATAGAGCTTGGCCTCCTTCTTGTTGAGCTCCCGCATCTGCACCCTGCAGTACAACAGCGATACGGCAAGATAGTGAGTGCATGCGCATTTCCTCTGACGTTATTGACATAGAGCTTGGCCTCCTTGTCGTTGAGCTCGCGCATCTGCAGCCAGCAGGTTTGGGCACAAACACTGTTATTTCCGTCTTGTTGGATAGAAGTAAATCTGCTGTTAACCTCGTGCCATACAGCTTAGCCTCCTTCTTGTTGAGCTCGTGCATCTGCACCCTGCAGGTATAGAAACAATAGACAGCATTTATTACTAACGATGTTATTTTTGTGTTGTGGTTGATCATTGCCGTACAGCTTAGCCTCCTTCTTGTTGAGCTCGCGCATCTGCACCCTGCTGGCGCAGTGCCATGTAAAATACAGCAAATGTTCAAACTTAAAATACTTCAGACTAGTGCATAACCCTTTGTTCGAAATGTTGATGTTACTACTGTCTTGTTGTAATGTCTGTGAGCAGCCCTGCCCGGGTGTTCAGCCTCCACACTCACTGGGAAATCTCAGACTTCCCCAACCATGTGTTATCACTATGCAGGACTCCCGCTCACTTGAGCTCCCACTCACTTGAGCTTGCGGTTGAGGGCGACCAGGTATGCACTTTCTGGCTCGCTCAGCAGCCCCGAGCGGATGTCCAGCTCTGCTTCAATCAGCTCACCCAGCCCTTGCAAGCCCCGCCGCAAACCAAAAAAGGCAACAAACAACCTGTTGCACCTTTTATCCACCATTTTCTGTGATTGTTTTTAAAACATAAACATCAGATAGTGTTTGATGTAATGCAACTCACTTGAGCTTGCGGTTGAGGGCGACCAGGTCTGCATTCTCTGGCTCGTTCAGCAGCCCCGAGCGGATGTCCAGCTCAGCCTCCAGCAGCTCACCCAGCCCCATGCGCGCCTGCGCACGGCGGTACAGCGCCTTGATGTTGGTGGGGTCCAGCTCCAGCACCTGCAGCAGCAGCATGACACAGCGCACGTAAGAGAAGCATGTCATATTGTTCGGTGCTGAGGGCAAGGTACAGCGCCTTGATGTTGGTGGGATCCAGCTCCAACACCTGCGGGGGCATGTGCATCCACATACAAGCAGCGATCACATCTGTAAGTGGTTAGCAAAGAGGTTGCAGCTGATGTCAGCAGGTCATGGCGTAGCAGCAGCACATTGCAGAGCAGTCAGAGCTTGACAACGCAGGTGCTGGCGCACACGCAGTTACACTGTTTTGACAACCGTCACACAACATTTGAGCATGTACTGCATCCAGCTCTGTGCCGCAAGCGCCTCACACCTTGCTAGCCTGGCTGGCCGCCTCGGCCCAGTTCTCGCGCTTGAGCTCAGCCCCCAAAAGACATAATTCAGCGACAGCACTAGCACAGCAGCTGCAGGCGCAGTTACGCATAAATATGTCTAGTGGAATCCCCCTGGGACGACCCCCAGCCCCCGCACCTTTGTTGCCTGGCTGGCTGCCTCGCCCCAATTCTTGCGCTTCAGGCAACACAGGTCACACAATGTGTCACGCGATGCAAGTGCACTGCTGCAGGTGCCGCACCTTGGTGGCCTGGCTTGCTGCCTCGCCCCAGTTCTTGCGCTTGAGCTCACCACAAAACAACACACAGCAGCAGCAGCCACAGCACAGCAGCTGCAGTGATGAGAATTTGTCTAGAAGAAAACATCCAAACCCAGCCCAGCCGCCATACCTTTGTGGCCTGGCTTGCTGCCTCTCCCCAGTTCTTGCGCTTCAGCTCCACCGCGGCCCAGTTGTTGGCGCAGGCCTTCTTGACGTCCTTGGCCTGTGCCAGCAGCGCAGCAGGGCTGGGGCCTGCGGAACATGTGTGCAGCGACGGCGCAAACAACGCCAGTCTGAGCAAGCAGAAGCCGATGCAGCCGTCTCTGCGCGCATCAGTGGCACTTGAGACGCCGACAATACAGCTCAGGGGAGACAGCGTCACAGGATGCACAACAATGCGTGACCACAATAGCAGCCCAAAACCAAACAACAGAGACACTGTGAAGATGCAGCGGCAGTGTGCTGACCATCTGCATTGCCTGCCGGGTTGTGTGGCAGGTGGCGCTCTAAGATGGAGTTGGCTGCTTCCACTGCGGCCGAGTACTGCCGAAGTCAATTACAAACAAGCGTGTGACCAGCAACGCTGACTCAATCCGCGGTGTTGTACCAGTGTACGAAAGGAGCAGCAGCTTGAATATCAAATTAGGAGGCAAAAGCCTCGGAAATGCAGCCACTCACCGTCTGCATCACCTGCCGGGTTGGGTGACAGGTCGCGCTCCTGGATGGAGTTGGCTGCCTCCACTGCTGCCGAGTACTGGCGTGCAGCACGCGCCAGGCGGCCCGCCTTGTAGGCCGCGTTGCCCTTCTCCTTGCGGGACAGCGCAGATGCCAGCTGCGTTGTAAACAGAAAGGGCAACATGTGTTTTTAGCTAGTTTTGATTGGTGCGTTAGACTGTAGGCTGCATTGCCCTTCTCCTTGCGTAACAGCGCAGAAGCCAGCTGCGTTGCAGAAAGTGAGAAAAAGCGTGCTGTGTTTATAAGTTTGAAAAAAAAGGAGGTTGCCGCTACCTGCTGGCGACTGTTGCATCAACTGCTTAATCGTCATGATGTGCAAAAGTACAGGATATGGTGAACGATCAGACACTGCTGCATCGTTCGCGCCCCTCCTGTGCCAGGACTTCCAGCGTTGAAATCACGCCCCACCTTCTCCTGGTTGTTCATCTCCCACTTCTCCTTGGTTTGACAAGCTATCCATGTGTACAATCATCACCAACATGGTTGCACCAGCACCTGAGACCTCTCGCAAGCACGGCCCCTTTCCTTCAAGCGCACACCAAGCAGGCTCTCTTGTAATGTGCTCCTGGCATGAACAGCATAATTTGCCGCTGCGACCCGTTTTTCCTTATAAATGAATTTGGGTCTGCTCCTCACCTTCTCCTGGTTGTTCATCTCCCACTTCTCCTTGGCCTTCACAAAGCTCTTCAGCGTGATGTCGTACACTGCGCCAGCGCCAGCTGGCACGCCGGTGCCGGCCACAGCGCCTGCAGCAGAAGCAGCAGCAGCAGCATGAAGTGTTGGTACTACCTCAAGCACTGCAGGTGCACCCAACATAGAGCAACAGGCCCCAGGTGTTTCAAACCTACTAGGATGTACTGCAGTCAGTCGCTCAATGCTGCTGCTGGCAGAGCACAAGTGCGATGCATGCGACATTCCTCACCTTCAGGCGCTGCCGCGAGTGCTGGGTCGCTGATGGTGACCAGAGCGTGCTCCTCCGTGCGCATCGAGTGCACTGCCAGCTCCAGGCCCTCAGGCACCTGCAGGAAAGGGACACAGCGCAGCACAAGGGACATGGCTTTCTTTATCGTTGTTGCTGCTTCAGCAAGCACACCCTGACTTTCCCAAACCTGCAGCACACGACACACACAATACATGGAGCACTGCATCATCTGCTGTGCACCAGCGCCAGCGAATGCACCGCCAGCTCCAGGCCCTCACGCACCTGCAGCGTTATAACACAACGCAGCGTAAGGACTGTCTCACTACGGGTCATATCACTCATTGAGATGTCAAACAAGGGGAATCATCGCAAGTATAAATACCTGATACCGTGTGTCAGTGGCCACTACACCCTGGCACTAGCCTTCACACCACGCACCCTGTGCACCTCGCTCTCACCTGCTCCTCGTCATTGGTAAAGGTCACCTCCCGCTGCTCCTCAACCCTCAACCACTCAATTTTCACCATGGACCAACCCTAAACCCCAAACCCACCTGCTCCTCGTCAGTGGTGAAGGTCACCTCCCGCTGCTCCTCGTACACGGTTGCCCCATCCACGCTGCGCGTGGTCACCACAACTGTCACGCTGCTGCCGTCATTGGGCTTGTTGTAGTTGCCCTCAAGCTCCGACAGGATCTTCTTTGTGACACCGGGGGCCGGCGTGTCCACGCGGTGCAGCTCAGACAGTGTGAACTCCACTTCCAGCAGCTGGCCTTCTGGTACCTCTGCCACGCCAGCAGCGTCTGCAAGACAGTTGAAAAGGGAGACGTCGTTGTGGCATATTTCTTGTTTGCCATAATTGAAAATGAAACAAAGTTTGAAAGCATGAGGTGCAGCTCAGACAGGGTGAACCCCACTTCCAGCAGCTGGCCCTCTGGCACCTCTGCCACACCAGCGCGTCTGCGGGTAACAAAGTAACAACACAACAGTGTTATAACAATCACAGTAACAGATCAGCAGTATGCGGTGGACCTTGCTGAGGGTGAACCCCACTTCCAGCAGCTGGCCCTCAGGCACCTCTGCCATGCCAGCGGCGTCTGCAGGTCGCATACAACATAACAATGTGACAGTGTAATCAAGACACCATAACAGATCAGCAGTATGCGGCGCAACTAGCTGAGGGTGAAATCCACCTCCAGCAGCTTGCCCTCAGGCACCTCTGCCACATCAGCAGAAAACGACGATCAACAAGACAGCAAAAGAGAGTGTGCATGTAACAAGGTGACAGTGTTTTGACATGTTTCCGGTCAGTGACATGCTTTTTCTGTCAATAACATGCCACAACAGGTTGACAGCATGCAGTCAGGCCCAAACAGAGTGAACTCCACAATGCATCGCAATACGCCATGTGGGATACCATGACGATTACTCACACTCTGGCTTCAGCGGCAGCAGCACGCTCTCGTGTGCCTTCATGCTCCTCAGCGCAGCAGCAAAGGCGCTGCAGGGTGCCTGCCCAATATCAAACACAGCACCACCCTCAGGGCTAGCTGCCACCACAGGCAGACCCAGCTCTGCTGCTGCCTGCGGCCTAATGCAGAGTGCCAAGTACAAGCATACACGACATAAACAGCAACACACGCAACAAAGCACATCAACAGTCGGGTGCAGAACTCACATTCCGGCTTCAGCAGCAGCAGCGCGCTCTCCTGGTGCTTCATGCTCCTCAGCGCAGCAGCAAAGCCGCTGCAGGGTGCAGCGCCAACCTCAAACACAGCACCACCCTCAGGGCTAGATGCCACCACAGGAAGCCCCAGTTCTGCTGCTGTCTGCGGCTTCTTGCTTGCTGCTGCTGCAGCATCTTCGGGTGTTGGGGTGGGCTTGAGGCGTGCTGTGAAGGTGACAACGACTTCGTCGGCGTCCTTGGGGTTCTGCCAGCCCTGGCCTTCGCTGACGATGGTCTTGATCACACCGCCGTCACCTGCAAGAGAAGGCAGAGATGCAATGAGTAAGTGAAATGATCAACTTCAGGTATGGCCATGGCCTCGTCGGCGTCCTTGGGGTTCTGCCAGCCCTGGCCTTTGCTGACGATGGTCTCGATCACGCTGCCGTCACCTGCAGGAGCGGCACACACACTCATTTGTGATTGTTATGTCCCTGATGCTCCTCCAGCTGATCAGCCTCACCTCCAACTGTGTTGCGGCATCAACCCGTGCTTCGCAAAAGTGTAACACAGGAAGTCAATGACAGTCACGCACCTGTGATGTCCTTGACGCTCTTCCAGCTGATGAGCTCCACCTCAAACTGCAGCGTGGCGTCATTTCAAACCCCCACAAATGTTTGTAACAAGACAGGAATGACAATAACGCAGTAACACACCTGTAACGTCCTTGACGCTCTTCCAGCTGATGAGCTCCACCTCAAACTGCAGCGTGGTGTCATCCCATACCCCACAAATGGTTAAAACAAAATAACAATGACAATAACCAAGTAACGCACCCGTGATGTCCTTGACGCTCTTCCAGCTGATGAGCTCCACCTCAAACTGCAGCGTGGCGTCAGGAGGAATGGTGGGAGGCGAGCCCGCGGCACCGTACGCATAGTCAGCCCTGCAGGTCAGAGCCACACCATGAGTCATGTTGGTGTCATTGTCATTGTGTGTTGCAGTATTGCCACACAGAACAGGTGTAACACACGGCAGAGATGGTGGGAGGGAAGCCGGCAGCGCCATACGCGTAGTCAGCCCTGCAGGAGAGTGCCACATGTTGGTGTCATTGTCATTGTGTGTTTCAGTTATCGCCACACATAACATATGTAACACATGGCAGCCACCTCGCTGGCCAGCACAGAAGGACACCGCGTGATACAAACAGCCAGTCCTCCCATGACAGCCTGCATGCAAATTGGCACCCTCATCTGCAGAAGAGGTGGGCATGTTCTCCCTTTTCCATGCTGGCTTCTTTACATGCTGGACATCATTGTACTGGCCCAACTGCATAACACCAACCGTACTCAGATGTGGTTTTGCAAGGAGCATTGGGTGGAGCACTGTGGCCTGTCAACAGAGGCGCCACAGGGCGTGCAGCTGTCGGCAGCAGAACTGCATATCACCGACTGTACTGCTGTACTGCCTCACCTGCAGACCAGGTTGGCCAGCTCGCCTGCTTCATGCTGGCCACCACTAATTGTACTGCCCCCTCATGTGGCAGACCATCAATTGTGCCAAATCACTGCCCTGCACGCCACATCTAAATTGTACTGCTTGTACCACCTCACCTGCACACGAGGTTTGCCAGCTCTCCCTTCTTCATGCTGGCCACGCCTGTGTCCCAGCCCTTGATCACCTTGCCTGGCAGCAGCAGCAGCAGCAGCAGCAGCAGCAGCAGCAGCAGCAGCATGGGATTTGAGGTAATGAGCGGCTGAAACCTTCAGCTCTCTGGCAGGCGCATCGTAGTCCATTTTCCCCAATGCCTGTCTGAGCCAGAAGCAAGCAGGGCCACCTGCTGCACTTGCCGGCACTGGCTGGGTCTATTTCAGCTGCAAGGTGCCCACCCTACAGCACTCACCTTTTTCAAGGTGGAGACTAACCAAAATCACGAATTTGTACAAGCCCCTAAACCCGTATTCATCCCAGTCCTGCACTTACCTTTGCCCAGCTGGAAGGAGAAGTAGTCGCCCCTGTCCCTGCTGGAGTCAAACTTGGTGCCATCCAGCAGCGTGCCCACGTAGTGCACTGCAGCAGCAGCAGCAGCAGCAGCAGCAGCAGCAGCGGCGGCCGCGGCGCAAAAGCGGTGTTATTGTGGTTAGTGGGCGGCTGGGCGGGCATGAGTGGCGTGGCAGGAGCTGTGTTGCTTTGCTGGCAGCAGCAGATGCTTACAGGAGAGGTAGGGGGCACCCTGCAGCCGAGAGCCCTGGCGTGGCTGTCACAGCACAGACACGGCTTACTGCATGTGTGTCATTTACTGTGTGGCGGCTGCTGTCTTCCTCGCAGTGAGGCTGCTGTCACGCTTCCAGTGACGCAGCACAGACATGGAGATGACCCGCCATTATTGCTGCTACAGCAACCAAACCAGTGCACTGCTGCTGATCGGCTTCATATGTGTAGATCAGTAAACCTTATAGCCCGATCTCAAAGCCACACCTACTGCTGCTGCTGCTGCTGCAGCAGCAGCAGCAATCGTGCGCGGGACCCGGAAGCATCTGCTGCAGGCGCACCTGTCACCTCATCGCCAACCTCTGGCGACTCCCAGCCTTCTCCCTTGCGCAGGATGGTCTTCTTGCAGCCACCATCACCCTAATAAGCATTAATATCGATCAGCATGTCAGTTTGTGCGATCTGGGCGGCTTTCACAGAGCTGGGCATGATGCAGGGTGCCACAGTTGTCCTGCCGCTGCTGCTGTACTGCATGTTTCTCACAAAGGCGCATGCATGGGCCAGAAGGACTGCAATACACGCCGATCATTTCATTATACTAGTTTGAGAGGAATGTGTCATCGTTGGCAGACCAGGCAGGGCAGCAACCTGCGGATTCTTCATGAAGGGGCAAGGTTACTCACGCTGAGGTCCTTCTCCACGCCCACTTTGTCCTCAAAATCGTATTCCGCATCATCGTTCATCTCGAAATCCTGAGGCACAGGCTCCACTACAGGCTCGGCCATCTGGGCTGCAGGACGAAGTGGTGCGCAGGAAGCAGAGTCGATGCTGCACAACAAGCCGCGGCAGAAAGAAAACGCCGGATAAGATTGACGGTGTTCTGTGCAGCTGTTGAGTTTGAGGGCATCACAGCAGCTGCAGCTAAAGTATCCCGGACCCCGCCAATGACCGCTGTGACAGGCCTTTCTAGAAGCCCTAGTGCCTTTGTCTCCGTGCCAGCGACTGTTGAAAGCCATACCAAACGCCATTTGGTAGAAATAAAACAAAATGTGCGTGTGGCACGTGCCTGTGCCTGCTGTGCTGATGTATCCTGCAGGGAGGATGCCTGGGTGTGTACTGCTGCATGGCAGTAGTGCACGCTGAACCTGCACTGAACTCTTCAGCGATAAAAATCAACAACTAATTTACAATGTTTCTGTGGTGCTAACCGCGGCTGCCATGCACCCCGGGTACAGGTAACCTGGCAGCAGTGCTGCGACGTGGTTGCTTGGCATGTTGTGTGGAGTGATTCATGTGTGCGCAGAGGCATACAGCAAAACCATGTTTCTTCATGTCGTGCGTTACACACAGTGGTATCAACGGCACAGTATTGTGATTTGCAGCCGCTGCAACAACCAGCAACAACAGATTGCGGCAACTGTTCAACCAGTTCTCCTTGCTGAAACTCTACACTTGAAGACCTTGTGAGCAGCGACCAATCTCCTAAGTTAAAACAGCTACAGTAACGCGATCAATAGCCTTCAACAGCCGGTGCTGCAGCTATCAGCTGTAGCACGTCAAGTGGAGGCTCGTCAGGCTTGCTGCCACCCCTGAACATAGCCAAGCTGTGCACGACGTGTCGGTCAACCTGATCAAACGTGAGGACAGATATCGCAGCTGAGACAGCCAATTCTGATTTGAAGCACGTCACACCGATTATGTTCCAGGTCACACTGCAGGGTCACACTCTCTGTCTCCTTTGATTCTGATTATTGACAGCCGCTAAGATCCTATATATGGAACAGCACTCATAAGCATTCAACAGCACTCATAAGCATTCGACAGCAACACAACGCGATCACCAAAGGTAATCAAACTACTCGACGGAACATCACCTGAACATCTCCGTGCCCCACTTTCGGAAAGAGTCGCATCTAAATCTCGACACAAAATAATCAACATATTGTCTAGAAAGCAGCTTTGAAGATGTCAAGTCGCGTAGCACTGCGTTCAACTGTGGTGGCTGTGCTGCTGGCATGCCTGTTCATCAGTCCAGGTGAGCTTTCAGCACTGTGCTGCCTGATATCCACTTTCAACGCAACGGACGCACGAAGAGACGAATGCGATTCTCGCCGTCCCCTTGTTTACACTGCAAGTGGCATCAAACTGCACCTGATAGCACCTCCCTGAGTTTTGGCCAGGCTATAGCCATAGCTACAACCTGGCCCAGGCCCCGGGCATAAGGCTTTTGAGGGACCCGGCAACACTGTTTAACGAAACTGAGAACAGTCTCTTTTGTAAGATGCATTTCCGCTCCTACCAGCACAGCTTTGGTGATGGTCCAAGCTACACACAGCACCAACGCTCACGACGACACACTTTGCTGATGCTATGTGCAGGTGTGGACGGCAGGCATCTGCGGTACAGCAGGGCTGAGAGGCGCGAAGGCAATGCAGCAGCGGCACAGCAGCTGACCCAAGAAACCATTGCTGCAGCAGCCCGTGGTGATTCTTCTGTATCAACAGCCACAGCTCCCAACCGTCTCGCAGTGATGATGCAGGATGATGGTGCGATGCACCTGGCAAACCGCATCCTAATCACTAAGATTGAGCAGCGTGAAGACAGTGCAGCTGCTGCTGAGCACTTCACTGCTGCACAGATTGAGGCAGCAGCCAATGGTGACAAGGCAGTCTCACATGCTACAGCACCACAGCGCGTGTCAGCCATGATGCAGGACCCTCTTGTAGGCCGTATCCTGATCACAAAGATGGAGCAGCGTGAGGATAATGCAGCTGCTGCTGAGCGCTTCACTGCTGCACAGATCGCCGCTGCAGCCAGCGGTGACAAAGCAGTGGCAGATGCTACAGCACCGCAGCGCGTGTCAGCCATGATGCGGGACCCTCTTGCAGGCAGGATCCTGATCACTAAGGCAGAGGTGCGTGCAAACAATGCAGCTGCTGCTGCGAGTGACACTGCTGAACAGATCAAGGCTGCAGCTGACGGCGACATAGCAGCATCAGAGGTCATGGCGCCACGCATGCAGTCAGCTTACGTAAATGGTGCTGGCCGAAACTGATTGCTGGCAGCCCACATTAGTAGCAGCAGCAGCAGCAGCAGCAGCAGCAGCAGCAGCTGCAGCTGCAGCTGCAGCTACAGCTTCAAGCCGAAGGCGGGTTATGGCAGGTCAAGGGTGAGTCTTGCCAATGCTTGATGAGACTGTGCGGCTGATTTGAGGAGTGCATCCAGGGGGCGGCTGATAAATCAAAAGAAACGTTGCACGGCGGCGGCTGCCCAGAGCTACAGGGTGGCAGAATGCAGATGCAGCAGGCGCAAAGAGTACGCAATTGCTGACAGAGAGATTGCAAGCGGATGCATGTTTGCTTCCGGTTGGATTCTAAGGTTGTAGTGCAGCTCTCACAGCAAGAAAAGAAGAAGACTGGTGGCAAGGAGCACTTGTGTCACACCTGGTCACACCTATCTGGTGTCATACATGGGGTGGTGTTATACCGGTGTGGACGTGGTACTGAAAACTGTTGCCCTGCTGTTACCATTTGAGTGTACATAGTACAGCTTTTCACCAAGCTTGTTACCAAGCCTTTTGTTACCCATCAAGCCATAGCATCAACCAAGCCTTTTGTGTTGCTTGTTACCAAGGAAGGTGACCAAGCTTGTCACGTCGTTCAGTGCATGTGCAAGTTGGCTCTGGCTCACGTTACATAGCTTTAAAAACAGCAGCTTGTTGTAAATAGGACGATTCTAAGCATGGTAAAAGCATAACTGCGCACCTTGTTGTGTGTGGCGCCTTCTGTGCTGCAACTTCTTTTGCATACCGTGGGGGTTTGGTGTTTAGACAGCAGGCTTTGTATATACTCAGCAGTTTGTGTCTGCACATATGGCAATGTACAGTGCTGACCACCGCCATGCATACACATGTGCTGTGCCCTTTCATCATGAATCATGAAGGTGCTGTGCTTTGTCGATTCATGAAGATGCTGTGCTTCATGAAGATCCTGTGCTTTGCTACAGTCTCATACAACTGTTTGCGTGGAGCAGTGGTGTGCAGGTTGGCTGCTAGGTCGCTTGCTGACTATTCTGTTCATGCCTGATTGATTGAGGACTTGAATCACAAATCAAACTCGCATGAACAGCTCAGAAGCATGTTTTACAGTTCATGTGCTGCAGGCATGCCAGCCTCATCTGCTGCATGCATGCCCAGCCTCTTTGAAGCCTGCCCACTGCAGTGTGGCCAGCAGTCAGCAGAACACCAACGCGGAATACATCCAGCAGACGTGTCCATAATTATCAGTGTTGTAAACTGCATTATTGCTGAGTTAGGGGATGAAGCAGATGCCTCGGCACGCAATGTGTGGTGGTGGAGCTGCACTGTTTATGCAGCTGGTGACAAAGACAGCACATGCTGACAATTTGACCCGACACTGTTGGTGACGTTGGTGACAGTGGTGAGGTTGGTGGTTATTGGTAACGGTTGAAACTGGTGGTGTTGGTGCTGGTGTTGGCGCTCTGAGTCAATCATTGGTTGCCCAGAGATATGGTGTGATAGAACGCACCCCCTCAGGGGGGGGGGGTGTTCTACCGTAGCGCTGCCCGTAGAACGCCCCCTGAAACTGATGCTGTGTTCTACTTTACGCAAACGACGATGACTGCGGCTTTTAGCGACTTCAATGACATCGTAACTATCTCATTTGGAGTTCTTGAGGATCAAAAGCCCTCCTATAACGCACTGATATTAGTGATAGGTCTGGGTGGTTGACTGCAGTGAAACAGGTTCACCGATTGATCTAAACTGCATCATAGTATTCCTTATATAACATATTTGCTACTCTCAAGCTGCGAGAGAGAGAAAGCTGCACTGCAGTGCAGGGGTATGACAGGCTTTTGATTTGAAGGTGTTTGGTGTCACCCAACCTGCGTCCCATCACGGCCTACGCTCCTTTGGCATGCACGCTTAACTTTAGTGGGACATGCGGCTACTGATTTGCATGTATGGATGCACGAAAAGCTGACAGCTGCTCCGTTTCCCTCAATCAACCTACCGTGGCTGCGATCTCGCGGTCAGCAGTATGCTCAGCGATCCCGCTTTCCATTAGAAGTTATCTTGTCTAGTTGGTTGATGTGCTGCCAGGTTTTGAAGTCATGGAGGCCAGCCAGCATGGTCAACAGGAACAGTCTTTGCCCCCGGTTACACAAGGACAGGCAACTGCAGTGCAGCACCACCTTCAGCAGCAGATGCTGCAGCCGCTCCAGCACCCACCAGGTTCACTTGATGCTGCACAGCTTAGCACTGCCCCTGCCATGGGTAGTGGCGCTTGCAGTGCCTCAGGGCAGCAGCTGCAGTCAGAAACAGGCTACAGGTATACACGATGTGCAGCCGGCGCTGGCATACACCATTTGCAGCAGCAGCAGCAGCAGAGGCAGCAGCAGCAGCACCTACAGCAAGCACCATTGCATGCTGAGGCAGCTGCTGCCTTCACTGCCTTACAAGCAGGACAGGCTGTGGCTGCTACTGCAGATGCATGTGCTGCTCAGCACATGGCAGGCCTGCAGCACCAAGAGGCACCCATGAGCCTGCCATGGGCTCAAAAACGAGCCATGTTGCCGTCATGTAACATACAAGAGGTTGTACGCCACGTGTTATGGTCAATGGCGACAGCACGATGTGTAGGTGACTCTCTCAGTCGCCGCGGACTGACTTCCAGTTCGTCGCCCCCAGCTTAGTCACTAACAATGGTGCACTGTCGTGACACTGCAGCAGCACGTGCACTGCAGTCGCTGTGCAGCTATGCTTGCATATAGAGCAACTTCATATGACGGATGATGTGTTTCATGGCGTTCTGCATGTTTGTGCCACGTGCATTCAACAGAACCTGCCAGCCAGCTCTCAGAGCTTAGAGTTCGGAACATTTGACTTTGACCACTTCTGATAAGAGTGAGATCCGTGCTAGACCGGCTTCTGTTGTGGACCTGCCCTGACCATATCGTCTTCAATTACAACAAAAAGAAAATTCAACAGCATTGCGGCTGTGTATCTCAAAGGGGATGATGTAACGGCAGGCAGAACGGTGTTACTTGCAGTGTAATCAGCTCGCGAAACGGCGCTGGGCAGGGACTCGACAGCCAGCCCAGATACTTCATAGTCCGTTAGTCGCCCATGTACACCAACTGCAATAGATACTAGACACGTCTGCGCCTTTGCTAGTCGCGTTACATTGACTGTTACACTGTACAGCCGCATCAAGAGGCGCTCCTGCAAGCTCTGCGCTAGCAATTCAGCTGACACCACACGCTGGAATCGTCAAAATATTATCGCGTGCTCATTAACAGCTTCACAGAAAACATACATCCTCCTTGCCCGGGCCCTCGTGTCCCTGGGCTTCTTGTCGCACCCTTTATTGAATGATTGCTGCTGCTGGTGGCTTTAAGGGCTGCAGCAGCGTTAGCTGTGCAGAGGCCTGGGGTCCCGCAGTGGATGCTGGCCTGAGCAGGGGCGATGGCCTCCCAGCTCAAGGACGCGTATGGATTCGCGCTGCTGGCAACGGGGGAGGACCAGCGGCTGTTGCAGGCTTCATGGGCTGCTGTAAGTGAGATCGACAGAAACGGCCCAGCCTGCCTTGCTGGGTGATTTTGACGACATAACGAGTCTGCCCAGCAATTGCTGTGCCTCGTTAATTATCATCACAGTTCGGCTGTCCTTAGCCAGCTCACCTTCCGACCTCCTCTCGCATGACTTCATCCGTGTCTACCCTCACCTCTGTTCCTCACATCACGGATGCCTCATTTCTGCTCTGCAGGCAAAGAAAAGGGCTGACAGCTGGTCGGCGGTTAGCAAGCAGCTGCGCAGCACAAGCAGCAGCTGCAGTGATACAGCATCAGGCCCAGACCAGCGCCGCTCACTGGCCCTCAAGCCACTCGTGAGGCGAGGCATTCCCTTCGAACTCCGGCCAACGCAATGGTTCCAGCTCTCTGGCGCAGCAGCGCGCCAGGCAGCAGCAGGCAGCGGCTATTATGCCAAGCTGTCTGGCATCAATGGCCTGCCAGTCAACATGCTCCTGCAAGTCAGTGAGGACTTATCACCTGGCATCTTCCAGTTTCGCACACACCCACTGTTCAAGAAGCAGGAGGGCATGGATGCAGTGCGCCGCATCCTGTGCGGCTACCTGCAGCACAACCCCGCAGGTGAGCAGTGTGTGTTGTTTAAACTGGTATGTTGTGTCAAGCAGCAGCAGCAGCAGCAGCAGCAGGAGGGAGACATGGTGACACATTGACCTGCTAGTGTATGTTGGCATGCATGCAGCACAACCCGGCAGGTGCGCTGCGCATGTCCATGCACAGAGGCATGGTGGCATCCACCAGTGCAGTAGGCCAGCCATGCAAGCTTGGGTCTGAGCTGCTCCAGCACCAGCTGCTGCCCTGCTCTTTGTTCAAGCGCACCTTCTGCATCAGCTGCTGGTGTGGGCCTGTTGAATCAGTGGTTGCGTGCTGCAGCTGTCTTGGCAGGTGACCCAAACAGGTGCACCGGCTGATACACCTGCAGCATGCACCTACTCGCTTGCGCATTGGTTGTGGACCGGCTGTAAATGTGCTGGACGCTTGCAAAAGTGGCAGCTGCTTGTAGTGTTGCTTGAGGATAGGCGCACAGTTTCAGGCACAGCAGCGGCTGTAGTGCATGCAACAGGCGTTGCTTGATCTGCTGCTAGCATAAGCAAGAGGCGCTGTCATCAGCTACCGTATTCAGAAACTGCAGAGCGCATCAACTTGCGTTCGGTGGTCTCCTGGCTGACCTGCTGCTGCTGCTGCTGCCTCCTCTGAGGCTACTTCAGGGGCCTGGCGCACATCGCGGGCTTCCTGCTCATCGTGATGGGCTGCTGAAATATCTTCCTTACACTGCTGTTTTTGACTGTTCTTTTGTATGTTACTTCTGCAGGCTACTTCAGGGGCCTGGCGCACATCGCGGGCTTCCTGCTCATCGTGATGGGCCTGGACAGCGAGCAGCAGGCCTTCTGGACGCTGGCCGCGCTGCTGGAAGACAAGCTCTTCCCCTACTGCAGCGGCCAGGTGCGTTATTATACTGTTGTTTATGTTTATGCCACATGATACAAAAATCATTTGCGTAGATGCATTGTACGTGATTAGTTGGCTGCGCTGCTGGAGGACAAGCTCTTCCCCATGAACTTCCTGCAAGCCATTTATAGCCTGTGCATTGCTGCCACTGCTGCCCCTCATGCTGCTGCTGCTGCTGCTGCTGCTGCTGTTCCAGGGTGCCCACGGCACCCTAGTTGCGCTGCGCATGCTGCGGCCTTGGTGGCTGTGAAGCTGCCCAAGGTGGCAACCCACCTCGCCACATTCAAAACACAAGAGGCTTGAATCCTCAACTTGTGTATGCTGCTGCTGCTGCTGCTGTTGCTCTGTTTTCGTCTTCAGGGTGCACACGGCATCAAGGTTGAGCTGCACGTGCTGGACACGCTGGTAGCCCAAAAGCTGCCCCAAGTGGCCACCCACCTCGCAAAGCTCTGATGAAAAGATTCAACAACCAAAGCCTGACTTGTTAATCATTGTATGATGCTGCTGCCGCCGCTGTTGCTTTGTTCAGGGTGCTATGGCATCAAGGTTGAGCTGCGCGTGCTGGACACGCTGGTAGCAAGATTTTCAATCATAGAGCTTACATCTCATTAGTATGCTGCTGCTGCTGCTGTAGGGTGCCTATGGCATCAAGGTCGAGCTGCGCGTGCTGGACACGCTGGTCGCCAAAAAGCTGCCCAAAGTGGCCAGCCACCTCGCCAAGCTGGAGACCAACTCCACAGCAGTCACCCCCAGCTGGCTCTCCTCCCTGTTCACAACCACCCTGCCAGCTGAGGTCACAGCGCGCATCTTTGACTGCCTGCTGCTTGAGGGCAGCAAAGTGCTTCAGAGGGTGGGGCTGGCTCTGCTGAAGCATTATGAGGCCAGCATCTGTGCAGCATCTCACCCGGCTCAGCTCCGCAAGGTGCTGGACAGCCGTGCTGCAAGGCTGTATGATGCAGAGTCGCTGCTGAACACTGCTTTCAAGGGTGTTGGGGCGATGCCGACTGCTGTGATTGCGGGCGTGCGCAGCGCGGCTGCTGCTGCTGTCGATGCGCAGATGGAGGAGCAGCGGCGGCGCCTGGAGCTGATCGTGTGCCGCACGCACTGAGCTGCCGCGCGTGGCCCGCATCGTTAGTCTTGTGCTGTGCAGCAGCCTCTTGCACCGGCACACAGGGAGCAGTGCAGGGCCTTTGTGTCGGTGACGTCTTTTGGCCTGTTCCTCAGCAGCAGGAACGTGCTTCCGGGTTGTGATGATGCCTGGTTGTTGCGTTGTGAGGACGCAAGCAGCGTGTCTGATGTGATGGCGTGACGCGCCTGCAGCGCCTGTGAGGATCATCTGACGTATAATTGATTTGACTAGCGTGATGGCTGTGTGTGCCGCGGATGTGTCACCTGTGCACATGTTGCAATACCAGCTGCCTTAGCTTGGTGGATGAGCAAACGCGGGCAGATTCAGATAGTCCCTTTACAAGAGAATGCTGCTTTGCTAGTGCTAGCAGGCTAGCCCTGCCAACCCCTTACTATTTAATTGATTGATTTGATCTAGGGTGATGTCTAGAGTTGGGCTGATGTGTCTGCGGCAGCAATGCATCCAAAAGGCCTTGAAAAAGGTCTTCCACCGCACTAGCTAAGAAGGCGTGCTTAGTTCATGTTGGTGCATGGCACGGTGTTGACCGAATTAGCAACGATTACCTAAAGCATCCAGCAGTTGGCAGCACCCTTGTTGGCTGCACTTTGCATAGTACCTGCTTGCGCGGCTTAATTGTGGTGCTGGTGGTGTCTTTTCCGACATACCATCTGATGCTGTGACTATAGCTTCTGTTGCCATGCGACACATTGCAGGCGTGTGGAATGATCCGCTGGAGTAGTTGTTGATCAGTCAGCAGGAGGCGCTTGTGTGCTGCCTTCGCTCTGCTGTGTGCTCTACAGAGCAATTGCGCAGCCACTCGGCGTCAGCAGCTTTCCTGCTGTGGCCACGCGTCCGGTTGAAATTGTCTGCAGCTTGCGTTGCAGGCTGTGGGCTGTGGCTGTTTGCATGCCCCCTGCATGCTGCCGATGTGCATTGGGCTACTGCTAATTGCGCCTGTAGCTCCTTTGCATACATTGAACCACAGGCAGTGGCAACGGGTGAATGTGGCAATGACGCTTTGCCGCTCCTCGTGAGTCTGTGGTTGTGCATAGCATGCCGCCTTTCGTTTAGTGTACGGTACACGCTCAGCTGCTTTTCAGCAGCTGGCTACCGGTATCACCTCCGACAGTTTGTTGTGCATAGTGCTTCTGGCTGCTGGCTACTGGCTTGCCCCCTGGTTAGCCTATGGCTCTGCAGGCGCCCGTTAGCAGCATTATATGCTGCAGTTGCTGTGCGTCGCCCACAGTTTGCTGTGCTCGTTTCAATGTGATCATGGGACAGGCTGTGCCGCTGCTACATATGTGTATGTATTCATGCCCGTGTTGTGCTGCTCCTCATTTCACAATGTGGCGCCCGTAAAGCACCCAACACCTAGAGGTGTGGATTCATCCGGGCTCACACGTCTCTGTACATGGCAGGGCAGGTTGTGCTGCTGGTGCATGCACTGCGTTCTATCATCAGGAACTGCTGTAGAAGACAGCAGTGACGCTGCGTTCTGCAGCTGCAGCCTCATTCCTAGGCAGCCAGTGGTGCCATCTACTGTGCAGAAGGGATGCAGATGTGAGGCACTTGCAGATGTGAGGCACTTGGGAGATGGATGTTATCTTATGCAGCTGGGACGGGGGGCGGATGTCATTTACACTCTCTCTTTGTCTGCTGGGGCTTTCGATGATCGTGTGTTTGCCCGCTGTGTGGGATGCGGTGCCTTGCATGTTGAGGCAGGTGTGGCTCAGTTGAAGTTGGTTGAATGGCTCAGCTTTTGAAGCACGGAGCTGTGGCGTAGGAGGTGCTGCTGCAGCACATTCTGGTGTGCATTGACGCCTGCTGCTCTCTGCATTGCGGGCGGTTGCTGGTTGTCTGACATGCATGCCATATGAGTGACTGGTCTGTGATCGCAGCCCAGTCTGTGTGAGACAGGCAGGATGGTGTGCATGGTTGGGTCAGTTGTGCTTCTTCTTCTGCCGATGTCCTGTCTCTGGTGTGTGTTCTGCCTGTGCTGTTTTCTGTTCTCCTGGTGGGATTAAGTGTGTGTTTTGTTGCCTGCAGTTGTCTGCAGGGATGTGGCATTGTGCTGCTGCGCGCTCAGGCGCTGGTTGGCGCTAGCTGTGCTCAGCAGTACTTGCTGCACGTTGCTTGATGGCCATATTGTGAAGGGTGCTGCGGTTGGGCATCACAGCAGCTGGAGCTTGTACTCGCTTTGACAGGCTGCCAGGCCGTCTGTGCAGTTTGAGACCCAACTGCTGAACTCGTGTTCGTTGGCTGGGCCTCAGTAAGCAGGCAGTGTTTTAAATGTTCCGACTGCGGATCATTCTGCAACTGCAGGCGCTGCTGCTGGAAGTGGCTTGGCAGCTGTTGAAGACTTGTTTGTGTACCCCGGCCTGTGGGTCGCTTGTGTCTGTTGATGTGTTGTGTTTTGGTTGTTGTCTTCGCATGTGTTGTTCTATGGCTGGCAGCAGCTGTATGGTGATGGTGCACTTGCACGCATGAGGTTGCAACCATTCTTTGGCTTCACTCAGTAGCTTGTGTTTAAACAACCACAAGTGCTGCTGTGCATGCTTAAGTCGGTCATATGAATGCGAGCAGGCAGCGCTTGAGAGTGCATTGGTTCACTCACCGCTGTTGTTACCCGTGAGATAATAACATGCACATGGAGGCAATTCCCTTTCAGTGCGTCTGTATTCTATGGCGCTGCTGCCGTGTGTTGGATCTGACTGTCACTGTTGCACTACAGCTGTTGCTGTCTACGCTACCAAGGAGCGCAACAGCTAGCTGTTGTGCTGCAATGACTGTGTCAACTGCGTGCAGTATATAGCCACACAGCGGAAGTGGAAGTGCGGGAGGTAGGCCCTGTGGCTGCTGCGTAGCACGTGTTATGCCCAACACAAGCCCTGGGTAGCAGCTTGTAATGAGCTGCTGCAACTGCCTCTGTGCGCATGAGAGGTGCTGGAAACTGGCGGTGTGTGTGTGGCTTGTGAAGGCGCATCACTTGCCTCGAGGTGGCTTGATGGACGAGCATGGCATGAATGCGGTGATGATGGTGCCTGCAGGACGTGCTTCAAGGGGCATTCTATTTGTCTGCTTCTGTCCAGTCTGGAGCGCGTGCCAGGGGCTGTTTGTGCCGAGGTGTGTCCAGGGACATGCACTGCATGGCATGTAGCGTGAATGCGGTGTTGATGTCGCCCGCAGGAGGCTCCTTGAGGCATTTCACATGTGTCTTTCTGCTGTTGTCCAGTCTGGAGTGCGTGTGTGGGGTTCTGTGTGTTATCAACCAACTCAACTCAATCAGCGGCCTGAAATGGCCCTCCTTGTGGGATGCCTGTCACTGCTGTTGGCAAGTGACAGGCACCTTATCACTCAAGGGTTTGTAGTGGTGTCTGAGCATTGCAACACAATCCTGCTGGCGCGTGTAATTTGCTGGCATACTTGGGTTGTACGGATGTACCCTCATCCTGTGTGAAACACCACCACGTGCTAGCAGCTGCGGAACATCAAAAATCACCAGCATGTTGCAGCTCTTCTCACAGCAATGCTGCTGCAGCGGCGGTGCTGCTCAACAGTGTCAGGAAACAAGGCCGCTGCAGCCTGCAGCAGCAAGCTTACCCTGTGCTGGCCAGCAGTGCTGGCCTCACCTGGGAATAAAGCTCGTTAGCGTGTTTATGAACGCAATATCACACTAGGATCCTCCAGCTTACATGTATTGAGACGCAGGCGCGTTGCCCTGGGCAGCAGGGATGGCAGTACACCTGAACGCTGTACAGCATATATAGCAGCGTGCTGTTACGGCGCATACAAGAACCCACAGTCGCGATCAAAGTTGATGCATGTTTATAATGGTTCAAAATTTTATAAAGCCACGCAGCGGCTGGAAAGCAAAGTGACATACGCGTCTCGAACAATCGCTAGTAAGGCTGCTACGCCCTACATCCGGGTGCCACGCCGCTCGTTGCTGCAACGCGCGTTCACTTTCAACATCTGCTCATCTCCGCCTGCTGCTGCTTCGCACCCAGTTGACTGACCGTAGCAGTCACCAGACTTGCCAGTTGCCAAAAAGCGTGCTGATCGCTACTCAACATGGCCCTGCGTCTGCTACTGAGTGCCTGCAAGCAGCAGCAGCCGCTGCTACTGAAGCAGCTGCTGCCAGCAGCATGCGCAGCACTGCAGGCAGCACCCACAGGATTCCAGGGTAAGGCATCAATCATGTGCTGCTGCCATGCTCTAGCAGTCAAGCTCTCTGCTTCTGACTCTGCCTTGCCTTTCGCAACATCTGTTATGCACCTTTGAAGGCCTCACATGTCCAAGGCTGAATCTTGTTGATTGTGTGTCTGACCATGCTGCTGCTGCTGCTGCTGCTGCTGTACAGCCCCAGCAGCTGAGCTGCTGCAGCAGGCAAAAGCCAGCTTCACCAGCAGCAGCCTGACTCTGGCCCCTCAGCTGTCTTCTATCCTCACAAAGGAGATCAAGCACGAGAAGACAGTGTCAGAGAAGAGCGAAGTCGTGTCAGCAGTGAGTGTTATTGCATGCAAGGGCAGCAGCAGCAGCAGCAGCAGCAGCAGCAGCAGACAGTGTCAGAGAAGAGCGAAGTGGTTTCAGCAGTGAGTGTTGTTGCATGCAAGGGCGGCGGCAGCAGCAGCAGCAGCAGCAGCATGAGAAGACAGTTTCAGAGAAGAGCAAAGTTGTGTCAGCAGTGAGTGGCATGCCTTACAGGTCAAGTACACAGCAGCTATTGCAGTTGGCATTGCACTAGATGGTGGCAGTTGCAGCAGCAGCAGCAGCAGCCAGCAGCAGTGCAGAGGGATTTGATTGCAGCAGTGAGGGGAGGCCATGCGCGGTCGCTTGGGCAGTGCGGCAGTAGTCGGCGCAGCGCGCAGCAGCTCTCGCTGTATACACCGCATGTACAGCAGCAGCAGCAGCAGCAGCAGCAGCAGCAGCAGCAGCAGCGGCTGGCAGCTGCGCGGAAGAACAAAATTGTAGCAGTAGCAAGTGACATACCCGAAGTGCAGTACTCCAATACCTGGGCAGCGGCATCCAACATCATGGACAATGCATGAACAGCAACAGGAGGGGCAGCAGCAGCAGTGCGTGCAGCAGCAGCAAGGGGCTGGCCCGGGGTGCAGTGGCAGCAGTCATGGTCTGGGTGGTTCAAGCAGCAGCAACAAGGAGCAGCAGCAAAGCAGCAGCAGCAACCGCAAGGAGCAGCAGCAACGCAGGGCTTTGCTTAATCAGAAGTGCAGACAAGTCGTGTGAAATTTATCTCAATGTTGTGTCACTTGTTATGTGACATGTTATCTGCCGCAGGGCCCGCCAGCTCCTTTTGTGCTGCACAGCAAGCTGGGTGACACCGCAGTGTCACTCACGCGTGACTTCAATGGCGAGAAGGTCTCCGTGGACTGCAGCGTGAACATGCAGGTGAGGGTGGGAAGTTCATACTGTGAGCTTGTGGATTTAGCTCAAGTGCGTTTGGATTAGTTGCGCGACTTCAATGGCGAGAAGGCCTCCGTGGACTGCAGCATGAACATGCAGGTGAGGGTGGGAAGTTCACATTGAGACTATGCATCTAGGCGAGGAGTTCTGACCATGAAGTTGACGCGGTGAGGTGATAGGGCTGGCGGAAGCTAGGACTGTGTGGTTGTGGTTGTGTTGTTGGGGTTCTGTCTGGCGCAAGAGGCTGGTCTTGAAGATGACACATTACACTTGTCAACGATTTTGCCAATGATTGAGAACATCCTGTACATGAAACATGACTGCAAGTGCCCTGGATACGTGGGCATTGAACATCAGCTGTTCTTGCAGCTTGCAGGACAGCTTGAGCAGCCAACATACTTGGTCTCCCTCTGGGTCTGATGAGAGTGGTGATGCAATAGAAATTGCCTGCCATTGTTGCTGAACATTTCCTTTTCTGCTCTGCAGGACAGCCTGGGCAGCCTGTCTTTTGGTGGCGATGAGGACGAGGATGAGTCAGAGATGGATGAGGCAGCAGACGTGCAGTTCAACGTGACTGTGACAAAGGTGAACCATGTACTTGGCCTTTGTTGATTGCTTATGGTTTGTTACGCGTACAGGTTGCTCCGTCGGATGTTTGTTTGGCTTGTGTGTGTAAGTTAACGCCCGCTGCTGGACAAGTGCCATGTGGCCGCACATGACCTACCAGCGTTGCTGGCATGCATGGTTAACCAAACGCTTGCTGGGTTGAGTGTGTCGGGGCTTTGAGTAATGTTCATTTTATCATCCGCCGTGATGTCAACAAAGCATCAGCAGCTAGCCAGCCAGCCAGCTGAACCCTAGCAGCGCTGCCCAGTGATGCAAAACCTCACCAGAGAGGGCCAATCGGAGCCATAACATCGGTGCCGTGGCTGGCACAGGCCCCGCCAGTGACCCGCCCCGCACCGCCTTGCAGCCACACCCCTGCCTGTATACATGTTCCGCTCCGGCTGTGGGTGTGTGTGTGGGGTGGGGCCTGGCTGGGTGGCCTGATGTTTCAACATGTTATGAGATCTGAGGGCAGGCAGGGTGCGGCGGCTGGTTGGCTGGTTGACTCCTTCCTTGGCTGTATGGTGTCTGTGCCACTGGGATTGTTGGTTGGTTGGCTAGGCTGTTGACAGCTTGTTCACTGGCATCTTGGCCTGGGCAATGGCACAGCAAAGGGCATTTGATTTGCTCGGCATGTCACCTACCCCACCATCTGCCGCATGCCATCCTCTTCACAAATAAATGAGGCATAATCATCCTCCGTGATTTTTCGTTTTGCAGGCTGTTAAGGCGCTGGTGTTCGAGTGCATCAGTGACGGCACCTACCTTGACATTCGCCACGTGTCACTCACTGCCGCGTAATCCTTCTGTGTGATTACTCCCTCCCAAACAACACCTGCAGGCTGACAAGGCGCTGGTGTTTGAGTGCATCAGTGACGGCACCTACCTGGACATCCGCCACGTGTCACTGGAGCCAGCGGAGGGCATCGACTCAGACACCGTGTTCACTGGGCCGGTGTTCAGCGAGCTTGACAGCGAGCTGCAAGATGCCTTCCGTGAATACGTGACGGTGAGTGCAGCTGGCGTTGCTAGTTAGCGAGGTTTGGGGCTGTTGGGGTGTTGCGGGGCGTCCAGGTGTCAGAATATTTAAGTGTTAGCAGGGTACACAGGCGTGAACAGCGGCAGCTGTAGCTTGCTTAGTAGCGCTGGGGTTGTAGCCAGCGGTTTTGGGCGCTGCTGGGGTTCTGCTGGTGCCTAGGTGTCAGTGTTGAGTTTGAAAGCGATCTGCAGGATGCATTGCGTGAGCGTTGCTGCAACGTATGCATGCCCTGCCTCACTCTGTCATTCATCTCCCAAGATTCAAGAGCCCGCTGTGTGTCAATGCCTTTCGCACCCGCCTCTTCACTTCCCCGCTGCTGGAGTACGGCATCAATGAGGACCGATCTAGTACCTGCACGGTGCTGACCCTGCAATCATTTGCTGCTGCTGCTGCTGCTGCTGTCTCCCTGCAGGAGCGCGGCATCAATGAGGACCTGGGCGAGTACCTGCGCCACCTCATGTTCGACAAGGAGCAGGTGGGTTTTGCGTTTACCCTGATTTCCAGCAACGCGCAAACCAGAAGTTATAAGGTTTTAATCATAGAGTACCTGCGCCACCTCATGTTTGACAAGGAGCAGGTGAGAGCCGCACGCTGTAACATAATGTAACGCAGCATAACAAAACCCCAGTCTTTCAAACCACAAACTTTAGACAGCCTTGATCACGAAACCTAGGATACGTGCGCCACCTCATGTTTGTCAAGGAGCAGGTGCGGGGTTGTCTACTGCTGATGCAAGGTGTGCTGGTTTTCAGTTGTGCGGGCTTTGGCGTGCCTGATGATGACAATATACATGTATCAACTCAGATTCTGAACATCAATGGTACATAAGACCATTGGAGTTGACTGGCACGTCTGTGGTTGGTCTTTCATGTGCTGCTGCAGGAGGAGTACCTGCACTGGCTGGAGGGAGTGAAGGGCTTCGTGGGCAGCAGCTGAGCAGCAGCAGCAGCAGCAGCAGCAGCAGAAGTGTACACAATACAGCAGCCGCAGTGGGTGTGCGCTGGGTATGGCCCCCAGCAGACAGAGCAACAGAAGCACCTCGGCAGAAAGGCACCCTGGGCAGTGGCAGCGGGCGGTGGAGCTGCTGCGCAGCCGCCCAGGCATGTCAGCAGCAACAGCTGATGGTTTCCAAGGACAAAGGTTGGCAACGGCAGCAGCCTCTCACATGCTGGTGACCGCCACCATTGTGACAGTGGGGTGGAGTTGCCAGGAAGTTGACGATGACAGAGTTGGATGTTGAGGCATGGTGTGCGTACACAAGCACACCTCCAGTGCTCCTGCCAGGAGTATGTGGTTGGCAAGCCTTGGCATCAGTATCCAGCTGTGTTATTTGCGGCATGCTGCACTTGCCCTGCAATTGTTGAGTACAACGCGTGTGTTGCAACGCCTGGAGTGTGTTACAGATCTGTAACGTGATAGACCCTCATTGCATGGTGTCTCCTCAAACCCCGCGCAGGTGTTGCTTCCCAAACGCCAACGTCTGTGATGAGCAGCTGGGTAGCCTATGTGGTTAGTGCAAAGGCAGCCGCGCAACAGTAGCATACTGAGGCTCGGCTGTGCGTTGCTATAGCAAAGCGCCAGCACGCTTGCTTGCGTTCAGGCGCTGACATGGCTACGGTTTAGGTCATACACACACCGTATGCATTCGTCCTTCAAGTGTACATACATCCCAAAGTGTGTTACCTGCAACGCGTCACACCTCATATGCTGCAACTTTGCGTCAACACGTCACGTCCCACCAACCCTATCAGGCCTGATCTAATCAGGAAGCAAAGTACAGCACGCACAGGAGCGCTGGCTGCAGCAAAGCAGTCATATGTTTCGGGCTCAGCGCGCCTGTGTGATGCTATGAAACAGCACAGCTACGGGCCCTGGCGCTTGCCGCCGGCGGCGTCACACAGCCACATTGCAGGGTGAGCGCTCGTGCTAGCATATTGTGGGCGCCACCACAACCGACTCGCCATCTATGATGTGCAATTTGATGCAACCACCAAGCGCAATGCCTCGGGAGCACACTATACCAAAGGGGCCGGTGGTGCTGTGTGGAGTTGCCGCACAGGAGGCAGCTAGCAGCAGGCCTGCACACAGCCACGTGTTGGCAGCTGCAGGCACAGCACAAAGAGCTGCAGCACTGCAGAAGCAGTGGGCGCTCAAGCGTTGCAGGTCGTCATAGGCCGACTACAATGGCTAGGCCTGTGCATCACCACCAGTGTGCTAGAGTTGCATCAGTGACCGCCAGTGGGCATGCCTGCTGCCATAAAGCGTGTTTGGCAACGCGAGACAGCACGTGCCTTTCCGTGCCCCACTCTGGCTGGCAGTCAACCAGCGCCCCACACATTTGTGCAGTGTGTATCTGCATCCATAGCATTGCCAATGCTATGCATGTGACAAACAGCCGTGGCACCACTGGTACACTATGAGCACCCACGCACATGCCACACAGGCCTGCCCATGCATTCATCAGATGCTAGCTTCAAGCGCCAACACCGCGCGCAAACACAGAGCCACCAGGTGTTGCACACGAATGTACAAATCCTCCAGACGAGGCCTCCTCACTATGTTGGCTGCAAAATCTATGCCACAGCCACATTTGCTTTGTGCCCCAAGCCATTTCCTGCACCTACACTCCTGTCAACCTATGCCTACCTGCGCTAGCTGCGTGCAGTCAGGACTACCCAATAACATGGTACAAACAGAGCTGGCAACTGCTGTTGTGCCAAAGACAGCAGGCAGCGCGGTCCCAGCCAAAACATGAAAATAGTCATGGTGTACAAGCACATGGGGTAAAGGTACAAAGCGGCTTTTTGCAAGCCAACTCACTCGCACGACCCACCCGACCAATGCGAGCACACTTCAGGCTTACAACAAGGAATGCAAAACCCTGTCATCCCAACGTAACAATGTAACCTAACATGTAACATTACAAGAGGCGCTGACCGCAGCATATGCATAAGAATGCCTTGCTGCCGCCCTATCACACACGCGCTCAGTATTTTTGTTCTTTTTTTGTTTACGGAGATACACAAAGGCTGGTGCCACAGCATAATGGTACAGATAGCGCTGGCAGTGCAGCGCTGTACAACTCCTCAAGCCACAAGCAATGCAATGCACGCAGCGCCCTGCACACGCAAACAATCAACCTTTGCAGTCTCGCAGCACAAGAAGCTGCAGCCACCAGTACAGCCCAGCAGCAGACGCTGTACTCACTCAATGCTGTGTACCACTGTGAAGCCACAGGAGGCCTTGTTGCATGCCTGAGCTGCTGGGTCCTGCTGCCCAAGCACACTCCAAGAGTAACAGGCACACAGGTCAAAAGCGCGCAACTTCCTAGCACTACAACTGCTCGACTCACCCGGTGGGCAGGAGCAACAAGGGCTACACATACAAACACATAAGTCACAAAGGCAGCATGGCAAGCTCCACTTCAATAGGCACTGGATTGTACTGTACACACAGTCGCCACCATTAGGCAGCTGAGTTCATCCTCCAGCACATTCGGATAATGCAATGCAAGCGTCGCGCACATATGCGCGTCACACACATCGAATCCCAACGCATGCACACAGCCAACTGCATGCGCGCAACACCATGCGGCAAGCTTTACAGGCCTGTCCAGGCCGTCAGTACATGCATCCAAACACGCAGTCTGCTGCACGCGCAGGTCGATGCACACGTAATCTGGGGCGCAGGCAATGCACAAGTACCATGCACACCACACACGACGTGCACACTCAACATGCGTGCCGCCAACCACCTGCTGCGGCTCCCACACAATAGCACTACGTGCCCAGCTTTGTCAAGGTCCTGAAAAGCCAGAGCTTGCAGCCGTGCTTGCACCAACAGCAACAACGCAGCTGCCGCTTGATACACCGAGTGCCGAGCACAAAGGAAGCAAGCATCATACAATGGAAGGGCCTTGGGATCAGCAACTGACACCAGTAATGTGGTTGCTGCTGTCAGCTGGCATCTACTTCACTGCCAGCAGCGCTTAGCTGTCCCTCGGATGACGGCACAGCACTTGTCTGAGCTGGCTCTACAGCTGATGCTGGAGCGGCCCCAGCAGCAGCAGCAGCAGCAGCAGCAGCCCTCCTACTGCCTGCTGCAGGTGGGCTCATTGGAGGCGATACCGCCGGTGGGGACACCGCAGGACTCGCCCCGCTGGCGGTGCTGCTGTTGCTGCTGTCAGCTTTGCTGCCGCCACTGCTGCTGCTCCTGTGGAACAAGTAGTGCATGCTGCTGCTTAGCAAACCTGTGAAACCAGCTGAACCACCACCACCAGCAGCAACAGCAGCAGCAGCGGGCTGGGCGGGAGGTGATGCACCATCAACTGACCGCCTGCTGCTACTGCTCAAGCGCTGCTGCCCATCTGCACTGGCACTACGTGCTGGCAGCTGCAGCTGCTGCTGCTGCTGCTGAGACTGCTCTGCTGCGACCTCTGCTGGACTTGCCACCATAACAGCCCGCATGTCTGGCTCACTGGCAGACAGCAGAGGGGCAGTGCTGGCAGCCGCACCTGCGGCAGCCTCTGCAGCAGCACCAGCAGCAGCCTCTGCAGCAGACCCAGCAGCAGCCTCTGCATCAGCAGGGACGTGCTCTGCTGTTGCTGCCGATGCCCCTTGTGAGCTGCAGGGCTCTGCCTCCTCCTCTGCCACCTCTGTGATTGCAGCTATGCCAGCGCCAACACCATCGTCGTCTGTTGTGACACTTGCGGCAGCGGCGGGGGCAGCGACCACGGAGGGTGGTTGCTGCGCTGTGCCCTTGCTGCTCTTGCTGCCCTCGTCTGCCTCTTTTTCTGCCTCTGCTTTATGGAACCCTGCTTCACTTGCTGGACCCCCACTGCTGTCATGTTCAGGGCCAGCAGGGCAAGCAACTGCATCGTCAGAGCTGCTGGCAGCCTCTCCTTGCGCTGCAGCTCCCTGCTCTGCTCCTGCTGTTGCAGGTGGCCCTGCTGCAGCTGAGGCAATGCTGCCAGCTGCTACTTGTGTCTCCTGTTGCTGCTGCTGCTGTTCCACAGGCAGCTGCTCTTCTTGCTGCTGCTGCTGCTGCACATGAGGCTGCTCCTGTACAGCTTGCGCACCAGCTGGCAGCTGCTGCTCGTCTTCCTCTGCTTCTGGCTGCTGCACTGCGGATGTCACACCACCACCACCACCATCATCTCTACCAGCAGGAGCAGCTGAGGCTTCAGCGCCATAGGCTGCAAGCTCCCCGCCCAGGAGATTCAACTCACTGCTGCTTGCCTGCTGTGCTGCTGCAAGCTCCTTCCTGCCTGCAGCCTCATCTAGTTGCCTGACCAACCCTGGAGCAACAGCACTGCTGCTGCTCCTGTTGTCAGCTGCAGCAGCGCCTGCGGTGTCGGCCACTGGGCGCTGCTGGTGGGGTGCAGTAGCAGCAGCAGGCCTCATGCTGCTGGCAGCTGGTGCGCCAAAGAAGCTTGGCGCCTGTGTCGCATCAAGCACAAATGCAGGCGCCACAGACTGCAGCAAGCCACTAGCAGGCGCTGCATCACCTGCTGTTACTGCTGCAGGTGCCACTGCAGGGTCAACCTCCTGGCTTGGCTGCTGCTGTTGCTCTGGCGGTTGCTGCTGTTGCTGCTGGAGGCTCTGAAGAGCCATGCTGCCAGTGAAGTGTGCTGCTAGCTGTGCCTCCAGCTGAGCAATGCGTGCCTCGTATCCAGACACATCTGAAGCCAGGGCTGAGCAGCGAGCGTCCAGGCACGCCACGAGCTCATCCTTGGCAGCCAGCGCAGCCTGCGATGCAGCAAGCAGCAGTGGTGAGGGCAAGTAATGAAAGAGCACGCATGGGCCAACCGCAATACAGCAATCAAGCAGGCAGGCGATCAAGAGCGGACAATGCACTGCTGGTAAAGCAACCTACTGTCCCTGCTACTGCTGTCTCTGCCCAAGCCATGTTGCCTATGAGACACATCTCTCACCTGCACAGGAGCCAGCACCAGCGCTTGCTGCGCCGCCACTGCTGATGCCTACAACTCCCTTGCTAAACATGGCAGCAAACGCTCTAGCTGCACAGCTGACAGGAACCAGGCCGCAGCTTCAGCTTGCTGCACTGCTGCAATGCCAGTCACAATATTGTTACTAACCCCTACAGCTCCTGCGGCCGCTGCTCCAGCCATGCTGCCCCAACAACAATACACGAAGACACACATCTCTCACCTGGACAGGAGCCAGCACCAGTGCCTGCTGCGCTGCCACTGCCGCCGCCTGCTCCTCGCCTGCCTGCTGCAGCTGCTCCAGCGCTGCCGCAACACTCGGCAGCGGCGCCGCCACACTGGCAGGCACAACAGGCGTCCCGCCGTGCCCATACGCCTTGCCAGGGGCTGCTGTAGAGGCACTGCTGCTCGGGCCAGCAGCAGCTGCTGCCGGCTCCCCTGCATGTGCTGCTGCTGCTGCTGCTGCTGCTGTCGATGCGGCGAGGCTGATGCTGCCTGCAACAGCAGCACCAGGCGCTTGGGATGCCACCATCACAGAAGCACTGCCAGCAGCACTGCGCAGCCCAGTTACTGCTGCTGCCTCCTCCCCTAGCTCCTTTGCTGCCTGCTGTGCTAACAGCGCAGCAAGTTCTGCCCGGAGCCTTGCATTTTCAAGCGCCAGGTTGCTGCCTGGCCCTGAGCCTGCACCTACACCGGGAGTGTCACCAGCAGCACCTGCTGCTGCTTCTTGCCTGCCTGGCAGCCCCCAGGTGGATACCAGCATGCTTGCACCTGCTGCTGCTGCTGCTGCTGCAGCACTGCCGGCTCTGCTGCCCGCTGGACCCTGCACACTACTGCTGCTGCCAGCACCAGCTGCTATGCCAGATGATGATGCAGCCTTGCTGCTGCTGGTGCCTGCAGCTGCATCTCCTGCGCCTGCTGGCTGCTCTGCAGCAACTGCTGCTGCTGCCGCTGCTGCCTCCGCTGCTTGGTGGATGGCTGCTGGCAGGCGTGCTACATCTGCTGGAGTGACTGGCAGCAGGAAGGCATCTGAGGGCGGCACGCTGACCTGCATGGTGCAAGCCGACAGCAGAACAGGTCACCCTTAGCATGTGAGGACTATCGAAGGATAGCAGGCATAGACAGACGAGTGAGTGGGCCCTTCCATGCGCAAGCAGGTGGCTGCATACGCGGATGTTGGCGCTGCAATGCAGCGCTCACCGTGCAGTGTGGCGGCTCCTGCAGCAGCCCTGCTTGGGCCAGCAGCTCAAGTGGCAAGTGCCTCTCCAGCTGCCTCCTCACACCTTCCCTCTTGCTGGCCTCCTTGGCTGTGATGCGCCCGCAGTGCTCAGCCAGGCGTGCTGCTTGTCCTGCAAACATCTCCTGCCAGGCGGCGCGCCGCGCGCACTCGGCGAGAGCCAGGCGGTATGCAGCGGGCAGCCTGCAATGCATCACCAAAGGCGGCAGCAGCAGCAGCTTCGGCATGATATCATAGGGCGCGCGGCCAGGACCGGGCGGTATGCAGCAGGCAGCCTGCAAGGCGTTCAACCACGCAGCGCCAGACAGCCGCACCAAAAGCAGGTTTAGCAGACCACGACGACAGATGCCGGAGCCAGTATGCAACGCTGCATGATTGAAGTGCTAGAGCTCCTGAGGCAACACGAACATGATTTGAGACTGCACTGGAGTACAGCACAAACACTTGCTTGCGGTCTGATGCTTGCGCCAACAAGACAGAGCAACCTACCTCGTGGCGGCCTGTAGCTCGTTGAATGCTGCTGCCTGCCGCGACAACACCTCTTGAAAAACAGCCAGCTTGTGCTTCATGTCGCGTATGCGGCTCTGCTGCGCAGCGATGCCCTGCAGCTGCCGCAGCACATCCCTTGTCATGCGGCCTTTCGCATCCCCGCAGCGTAGCAGAAACTCTGCTATGCTGCCATCTGCCTGCCGCACACGAGGCAGCAGCGCGTGCAGGTGGTTGTCATGCATGGTGTCGACTGCTGCGCAGGTGTCGTGCACGGCAGCACCGCTCAGGCTGGCACCTCCTGCAGAGCCGCCTAGCTGCGCCACTACGTCTTCGACAAGCTGCCGCACAGTCAGCAAGTCCTTAGACAACACCTGCAGCAGCAGGAATGTTGCAAAAGGCACAGAAGATAATGAGTGCCCTGATTGTGCTGCGCGCAGACGCTGCTTCAGCGACATGCATGCACCATTGCTGAAGAACCAACGCAAGCATCTCCAAGCAGGCCCCTGGGGGTTTGCAATGTCAGAAAAAGCAGAGAAGGCAGAGAGAGCTGTGCTACGCATGGCCAGTACGTCAGACCACAAGCTCCCACCTGCACGATGCTGCCCTGCTCATCTATGAGCCCCTCAGCTTCGTTCAGCGCCAACCCCAGCGCGTCAAGGTCCACTGAGGGCGCTTGCAGGAAGAGCCGCTCCACCTCGCAGCGCAGCAGCTGGAACACAGCCTCCAGCTCAGACACCTGAAGACCAACAGCAGCAACACATGCACAATAACATTCAACTGCTTGAATCAGCATGCGTTTGAGCTGCTGTTATTTTAGAGGCACTTCATCCAAATGCGTTCAGGAAAAAACTGTGTAGATTGTCCCAACAGGCAGCAGCATGCCAGCCTGCAGACAGCATGCGTGTTGCCAACCCTGCAGTCAGCAACTCACATGCGACGGTTGATGCGAACTTCTGAACTACAATGTCGACCCGCTGCGCACCTTCTGTGCAAAGTGGTCGTGGCTGCGGCTGCAGCTCTCCTGCCACTCCGCCAGCCGTGCCCTGTTCGGCTGCAAGTCAGCAAGCACGCGCCAGCTGGGGCCAACCAGCAGCTGCGGAAGCTCCACAGCCGCCATTGCTGCTGACAGGCTGGCAAACTGCGACAGCAGCTTGGTGTGGTGCCTGTGCTGCGCCACATACCTGCATAGTGGTGCGGAGCAGGGATGCTGAGTGCTGCTGTGTAACACCGACCCATGAATTGAAAAGCAGCACATGGTGCACAGAGCCACGCCAGCATCTACTGTACCCGCTGCTGCTGCATGGCAATATGCACATGGGTGCTGCCAAGCCCATGCACATGAATAATATGTGCAGCTGCTGCTGCTGCTGGTGTTGCCTGCTTAGTTGCCTGAGTAGAATGCCACTTACTTGTCCACAAAGCTGGCATACATCGAGGCGATGTAGTTGTAATGTGACTCCACATTTGCGCGTGCTGCGTCTGCTGCCCGGGCCTGCACCTCCTGCTCACTCATCAGCTGCCGGCACCTGTTGCGGCAGCACATGCAGGCACAACACAGTGCATTTGCGTTGTTGGAACCTTTGCGGTTGCACAGCAGAAAAGAACGAACAAAGTTGCTCAATCGGCGCACTAACCAACAGAGCCGACTGGAAAGCTGCAACAACAGTCGATGCCGCCATGGCCTGCACCTGCTGCTCATCAGCTGCCGGCACCTGTCGCAGCACAGCGCAGTTGCAGTGTTGGCACATGTGGGTGCACAGCCCACGCAGGGCAAAGGGAGTCAATCGCAGACCAAGGTACCAGCTCTGTGTTGCCGTGTAAGCAAAATCTGATCTCGTACACCTGTTGTAATGTCACTGCGGCACGCAACCTGTGCAGCCGCTGCCGGCTGGCCTCCTAGTATGCTTGCCTCTGCAAGCTGCTGTGTGACCCGCGCCCCAAGCGTCTAAAGTCTTGACACTGTGAACTTTAAAACCTGCACATGCAACCTACTATGCTGACTCACCTGTGCAGCCGCTGCTGGCTAGCCTCCCAGAATGCCCGCTCCTCTCCAAGCTGCTGCGTGAACTGCGCCTCATAGTCTGGCAGCACTCATGTGTACCGTGAACCCCAGATCCCTATGACAACTCACCTGTGCAGGCGCTGCTGGCTTGCCTCCCAATAAGCGCGTGCCTCGCCTAGCTGATGCCTGAAGTGTGCTGCATAGTCTGGCAGTGCTCTGATCAGCGGAAACATAGCCTCTACCCACCTGTGGAGCCGTTGCTGGCTTGCCTCCCAATAAGCTCGCGCCTCCCCCAGCTGCTGCGTGAACTGTGCCTCATAGTCTGGCAGTGCCCGTATCAGCGGGCTGTGTGCTGACTGCAGCGGGTGGCGCAGGCCCACTGAGGGCAGCCCAGGCACTGCACACATCAAGGCAGCAGCAGCAGTGCAATGTGATGTTTGACGGCAACTTGCATAAGACAGCAAGCAGCTGTCGTTTTCAAAAACTAGCAGCTTGCCCACTGCCAGGCAGAATACGCAATCAACAACTGCAGTTTGTATGTAGGGGTTGTCTGGCATTTGAAGACAGACACTGCCCTTCAATATTGCATCTTCAAGTTCACCTGTGACCTCCAGCATTGGGAGCGGCTCCGCAGGGGGCGGTGCTGCTCCTGGGCGCAGGTATGCCTTGTGGTACAGGAACACTGGCTGGTCCTCCGCTGCTGCTGGGTCAGCCTGCACACAGAAGGTTGAAGATGTGAATCAGCTAGAAGAACATGATGGCAGTACTGCTAAACATGAGCATGAGCACTCCCGCATCACACGAAAGTGCTGTATCAGCTGCCAAACAGGAGCGCCGGGCAGCTGTAAACACATGCATGCCATTAAAGGGCTGGCTGTGCTGCAACATAGACATCTGCTTGACATAACAACTTTAAGGAACTCAAAGGCCCCAAGGAATGCCACAAATATGACAAACAGGGTGAAATACCCAGCATGTTTGCTAACACAAAGTGCAGGAGCACTCACCACTGGCAGCTTGTATGCTGACAGGGGCTTAGCTGGATCCAGCCTTGCGCCATGGCACATCACAATTTGATCGGAAACTGCGATGCTGGTGAAGGCCACCAGCGCTTGCTGCACTGCATCCACCCTGCAAGTTTCAAGGAACACCACCAAGGAAAATGCGTGCATGAACAGACATATCAGATGGCAGCTTGATGCATCCATAGCTGAAAGACGGAATAAACATGTCCATTAAATGCGGTCCTGCAAGGTTGCTGGCTTGCTGGGCATGCGATACACGGGCATGTCTGAGTCAGTCTGAGCCAGTGCAACTTGTGAAGCCTAGCTTCCAAATCAAGGGCCGTCAAGTGTTTCTGACAGCTCATTAAATATAAATGCAAGCTCGCAAGAGCCTTCCCAGGCAAGCTTCATCACGAACCTTGTTGCTCCTTGAACGTCCAGCTGCAATGTCCTGCCATCGTGAGCCACCAGCACTAGCAATATGCTGGTGCTCATCTGGATGGCTACTGCAGCAAGCTCGCGCCCAGATACAGTTTGCGCTGCTTGCTAGCTGTACTGTGCTACCTCATGCTGAAATGATTTCGTTTCGTTGGGAAACCAACAAGATTGTCGAGGATCCAAAACAGATCCCTGTGCGCCTTGTACAAGCAACCTTGCCCAGACACGAGTTCCCCATGACCAGCAGGTTGAACACCACGGGTTCAGGGCACAAGTAGAGGGAATGGGCCCGTGAGCAGCACAGCTGCCCGTGAGCAGCACAGCTATCAGCAGCACAATTATCAGCAAGTGTGTGCTGCCAGATTCAAAGTGCCGGCGTTGGGCCTGACTGTGCACACATGAGGTCAACCGTTTCTTACACTCCAGCAGCTGGCTGCATGGTCACATGCGTGCCCTAGCTAGGTGCCGCTATAGCGGCTGGGCGCAAAGAGTACCATTGAGACTGGCCGGTATCACAACTGCAAACACTCAATGCAGTGGCCCTGCCGTCCCGGGCGCTGCAGCACATGTCACATTACGTGTAAACTGCAAGCTCTCCATCCACAATGGTCCTGGCACTGCTGCACAGTGCTGCCACGTACTGTTACTGCATCTTGCCCACTGCCCTAAACCTCATGCCGCATGCCTTAAAGTGGCTTCTTGCTTGGTGTGCCTGGTGCCCGAGGGTACTTTGCTGGCGTGCTGCCTGTCTTAGTCACCACCACTGCTGTGCGCTGCCCCTCTGGGGCCCATGACTCCACCAGTTCTACTGCCTGCAGCTTGCCTCCCAGCTTGGCAAGAGCGGGTTTTGCAGCTGCCACTTCTTCCTGAAGGGGCAGATAGAAGGGGGCAGAAGCGGCATAATGTCAAAGACGCATGACGAAAGCAGAACAGCATGCTTGCCTCCCAGCTTGACAAGAGCGGGCGCGGCAGCTGCCACTTCCTCCTGCAAGACATGTATAAAGGACAGCAGCAGCGTGTCAAAGCGCATAGCAACGGAGCAAAGCTGCCTTCCCTTGCCTCCCACTAGTGCTACCACTGCTGTGCGCTGGCCCTCTGGCGCCCATGACTCCACCAGTTCTACTGCCTGCAGCTTGCCTCCCAGCTTGGCCAGGGCTGGCTTGGCAGCAGCCACTTCCTCCTGCAAGGACATGGGACAGCAGACAGCAGCAACGCATGGTCAAGCTGCAAACTGTGCTGACAGATCTGCATGCACAGGAATACCTCTGACTTCCAGAGATTGAAAAAACCTGTGACCTGGCCATGTTCCCACAACACGTTTTGTATCACGCAAATCCTGCACACTGCATCATGTTGACGCCAGCTTAGGTCCTCTGCTTACAGGTAGAAGGCAAAACTATGCAACCTCTTATCCACAACAGTATCACATGCCGTCAGTGCTTATGCTGACTTGTGAACTATTGATCACGCCCCACCCTGCAACAGTCGTAAACCGTCACTAAGCATAGCGAACAGATAACAGTCTGCTTGCACGTGCTGCTGGCAGCGTATCTGGTTGTGTGCTCCCTTTGCCACCACCCACACAGCTCGCCAAGCTGGACCAGCAAAATGTTACGCTGCAACTGTGATGCTTACCTGTGTGTTCGCTCCCTTGGCAGCCACCCACAGCCCGCTACGAAGATGCAAAAGGCAGGCACAGCACATCATGGAGATGTAATCGTGCATAATTTGCACTACCTGGGGGTTTGCTCCCTTTGCCACCACCCACAGCCCACCAGACAATGCGCAAAGCAGGCACAGCACATATTTGAGGCGGAAGCGTGCATAATTTGCACTACCTGGGGGTTTGCTCCCTTTGCCACCACCCACAGCCCACCAGACAATGCGCAAAGCAGGCACAGCACATAATTGAGGCGGAAGCGTGCATAACTTGCACTACCTGGGGGTTTGCTCCCTTTGCCACCACCCACAGCCCACCAGACAATGCGCAAAGCAGGCACAGCACATAATTGAGGCGTAATCCAGCATAACTTGCACGCACCTGTGGGTTTGCTCCCTTGGCCGCCACCCACAGCCCCCCGGGCTTCACAAAAGGCAGGCACAGCATACTATCAAAAGGTGTACTAAAGAATATCTTGCAAACATTGCTCGCACCTGAGGGTGCGCTCCCTTTGCCGCTACCCACAGCCCGCCGGGCCTTACAAAGGGCAGGCACAGCTCTGACAGCACCCGCAGCTCAGCGACAGCACGCGCGACAGCCAGGTCATACGCCTGCAGGCATGTGGCACATGTGAAACAGCCGAGATTTGGTGTAATTGAGACTTTCTAGTTGCACCTGGTCTGACCAGCTGGTTGCTTGCATGCTTGATGCATACATGCATGATGGATTGTGGCAAGTATGTAATGGCCAATTGACTGGGAGGGTGCAGTGCTGAAGGCAGGCACAGCTCTGACAGCACCAGCAGCTCAGCAACAGCACGCGCAACAGCCAGGTCGTAAGCCTGCACATGTAAAGCGGCCAAGCAAAAGACAAACAGGATGTGGAAACGGGTTGTTGCGCCAGGCGCGTTCATATGCTCGTATGTGCAAACCATGTGCAAATGACGGGTGTGTGGCAATCAAGTGCTTGCCAGCCAACAGCCATACCACGGTGGTAGAGGGCATATGGGCTGGTGAGCACCGAGAATGTGCAGTTAGCAACAACAGCACAGCCTGGCCTGTCCAGCTGGCTTCACGGAGTGTCACTTACGTCTCTCAGCTCAGCCTTCCTGCCTCCCTCCTCGGCCCTGGCCCACACCACCA
Organism: Tetradesmus obliquus; assembly: GCA_030272155.1. Taxonomy (NCBI): domain Eukaryota; kingdom Viridiplantae; phylum Chlorophyta; class Chlorophyceae; order Sphaeropleales; family Scenedesmaceae; genus Tetradesmus; species Tetradesmus obliquus. The sequence goes on from CP126203.1 coordinate 3,853,149, forward strand.
TAACATTGTCCAGCCCTGCACAGCCACGACAAAGGAAAGCAGCGGCAACAGCACACAATGATCATAACATATCAATTGCAGCCAACCAGCATGCTGCCTACACCTTGGACCCATTGTCCAGCCCTGCACATGGCATAGCAAGCAAACAGCAAGCAGAGCCAGCACACATCAGTCAGTAAAGCATGCTTAGAGTATCATAAGAAGATGTGAGCACCATGCCAGCTGATACTTGTGTAATTTTGCAAGCTTATGTGTGAGCACACAGATGACAACTCCAACGTCTGCAATCATCAAGGCGTCTCTGCTGTTGTCACCCACCCAGCATGTCTGCGCTCGCCTGCAGGAAGTCGCAGCGCTTGCGCAGAGAGTCAAGCAGCGTCACCTGGTGGCGGCAGCAGCAGCAGCAGCAGCAGCAGCAGCAGCAGCAACAGTGGGGGCAGCAGCAGCATACTTGGCACTGTTCATTGACAGGCACGTATCTGCAACTTGCAACGGCATTGGCTGCAGCAGCAACAGCACGCATGGATACTGCCCATGTACAGAACACAGGAACCCCGTAAAAGCCACACACTGCATTGCTGGATCTGCACCAGCCAACACTTGCTCCTGCGAATGGCACTATCACACTACGCGGCATATGCACCTGGTCACATGTCATGTGCACACCACCAGCTTCATGCACCACCACACAATGCACGACACAGAGCAGCCTAACACCTTGCTCACCTTCCAGTGTGGCCGTGCTACTGCCAGCACCATACCAGGCAGACCAGCGCCAGTGCCCACATCAATCACCCGCAACTGCTGCTGCTGCTGCTGCTGCTGTGCTGGCGCAGGTTTCTCTGCACTGTCGTCATCTGCTGCCCTACGACCTGTGCGCCGCACCCTGCTGCTGCCACTGCTGCTGGTACTGCTGCTGCCGCTGTTGCTGCTGCCGCTGCTGATGCTATTGCCGACCTTGCCGCTGCTGCTGCTGCTGCTGCTGCTGCTGCAGTAGCTGTCGATCACTGGCAGCAGCGCCAGGCTGTCCTCAATGTGGCGCTGCCAGGCCTCGTCAGGATCACGGATAGCTGCAGACATGCGGCACATGATCAATACTGTTGGCTTGGTTGACAACTTAGAGGGTTGTGAGTTTGGAACAATGCTACATCTGTACAGACATACGACTGCAATAACAGCTGTAACAGTGATGTGCTGCTGCCAGGCCTCATTGAGATCACGGACAGCTGCAGGCGTGCAGCACAAACTGACATATCAAGGGTACGTTGATCATCATCAACACATATCTGTCCTCCAGATGCAGTATGTATTGTGTGTGCTACCACACACAGTACATATCAAGCATGCCCTGCAGTACAGCTGCCGCTTCCATTGCTGCAGCTAACGGTGTGCCTCACATGTGAGCTTCATGCATTCATCGTGGGGCAGGCTTGCACACTGCGTCACTGCTGATGTCCAAGTGACCTGACTTGCGCCCGGAGCTGTGAGTCTGGTTTTCATGAACAACGCGTGCCTCACCTGTGAGGTTCATGCTCTTGTTCACCTCCAGCATGTGGGCCAGGTAGCGCTGCAGCTGCTGTACCTGCTGGGGAGAAAGCAACTCTGCAAACAGCGCTTGACCACTGCTGCTGCTGCTGCTGCTGGACGCAGGTGTATGATCAGTGCTGTTGCCGGCAGATAAAGACTGCTGCGGTTGAAGACTGCTGCTGTCTTCCTGCTGTTGCTCTGTTACAGCCTGCTGCTGCTGCTGCTGTTTTGCAGCAACTGCGCTTCTTTCTGCCTGGGCTTGTGCGCTCACTTCATACCAGGCAGGGCCGTTCGCTGCAGCATCCTCATGCGATTGCTGCTGTTCTGCTGGTCCTTTTGCTGCTGCTGCTGCAGATTGTCTTGGTTGCCCAGCGGTGGACGGCTTTGCTGCTTTGCCTGAGCGGCTAAAACGGCTGCGCACCTGCCGGGATGGCTGTGCAGTGCTTCTGCTACGTCTGCTGTCGCTACTGTCTGTTTTATCGCGTGATTCTATACTGCCACTGAGGTTGTCATCTGTACTGCTGCTGCTGCTGCTGCGGCTGCCGTGCGGTCTGACTTGCTTGGCAGGTGCGCCAGCAAAAGCGCTGCTGCTGGTGCTGCCATCCTCTGCCAGTGACGCGTGTGCTCTGCGCGCGCCTCTGATGCTGCTGGCTGTGAGCCCAGAAGGTGTTCTGCTGCTGTTGTTGCCGGCAAATGGCATGGATGGCAGCACTACGGGTGTGGTACATGGTGCACACCTGGACCAAACAGCTGTGTGCTGCAGTGTGGCAGGCACATGGACTCTGCACCCGGTGCTTGGATATGTAGAGATTTGTGCAAGCGACATGGTTGACTATCTTTAAATTCCAGCAACCAATGTTGCTGCTGCTGCTGCTGCTGCTGCTGGTTGACCTGCTGCGCTCTGTCGCGGCCCACGTGCAGCCTTGCAGTACAAACAAACTAAATTAAAGGCAGCAGAAACCTTCACGGCTGGCCAGGTTGAAAGTTCGCGGTCAAGTGCTGTGCATCGCTGTACAGTATGGCAGGTACGCAACGACAGCTCGGCGGGCCACGAGCTGTTCACCACTGTGCTTGCAGTTCTTTGACGCTAACGGAAACCATGCTAGAAAATTTTTAACTTTACTGTCAGCACAAAGTGCTTCACCAAACCCTAAGTAGTTATAACAGGCTTCATCGGTAGAACTGTGAGCGGCTGCTCACATTGTACGTGTTGCACTCCATTGGTGATGCATGAGATAGCAAGGCGATGCTATCGACAAGTGAATTTGGTGCAATCACCTGTCGCAGGAGGCAAGCAGCTGGCCATGATGATCTGGCAACACCGCAACAGCAGTGGCCAGCTGGCGCAAGGGCCTGACGCAGCCTGATCCTTTTCAGGGTAGAAGCAACTTGCTTGATGAGCTCATTATATGAGCATGTGAGCTTCTTTGAGCAGGCTAACAAGTGGAGGGCAAACTTTAGCAACAAGGGCAAGTTCAGTCTGGGAGGCCTTGGCCCTCTGCTGAACACGCCGCTGCGGCTCACGGAGCTGGAGGCAGCCAAGGATGCAGCCAGGCGAGTCATCAGGAGTGAACCTACATCATTGACGAAAGCAGTTTTAGAAGGATTCCTGAAGCTGAGGTGTAAGGCAGCAGCAGTAGAGAAGCTGCTGCTGCAATGCTGTGGCTTGAAAGAGGGCCTCAAGGCGATTTCAAGCCTCATGCATGCCATAGCATGCGCAGTAATAACAAGCAGTCATATTCTCCCTGGTTTGAGATCTGTATGTGTACACGATTATGCTGATGTAGAGGTTGGCAATGTTGATTGCTTGCTGGGTCATTACAGCAGATGCTGGGCCCTGTGTAAAAAGAAGATACGCACGTGTAGCACTGCACCGGCCGCATGCAAGACTGGCAGCAGGGTGCAAGCAAAGGGAATTGTTAAAGTGTTGTATCGAAAAACCATGCCTGTTGGTTGATCATTTGCCAACAACAACTGAAAGGCGGTGTTGCTGCTGCGCCATCTCTGCTGCTGCTGCTGCTGCCGCTGCTGCTGCTGCTGCTGCTGTGCTGGTTCTCGCAACATCAGGGCGTCAGAGCATTTGTTGCTCTGATGCCTGCAATTCCTTTACTTGGGCTGTATTCTATTTTGCTCGCCTTCCTCTCCACGAACCCACATTACCCCCGCCCCCCCCCCCCCCCACCCCACCCCCCCACCCCACCCCACCCCACACACACACACCACCCACGCACCCGAACCCCACACACCACCCCCTTTCTGTGGCCCCTGCGCCCCTGCCCCCGCCACTCCCACCCCTGCTTCCAAACCCCCTCTCCGGTTCCCCGCGCCCCCCCCCCCCCCCCCCCCCCCCGTTGGCCCCGGCCCGCCCCCTTCCCCCGCCCTTTCCATCCCGTAGACCTCGCCTAGCGACGCAGATGTTGCATGGTGTGACCATCATTTCTCTTTCACTTGAAGGCACGGGCTCAGCACTGCCATACTGGCTCATATCACTGTATACAGACATTGGTGTAATCAATCTCGCATGTGTCTGGTCCCTCTCTCCCATGTCGCATAGACCCTGGCCCTTGCACCTGTCACCAGGGTCATCTATGTTGCGGAGGGTGAGCATGCGCTGGGCAACAACCAGACGCTCACCGCTGAAGACAAGGCGGCACTGGCAGGCAAGAGCCTGGAGCAGGTGTGGCGGGAGATCAAGGCCACTGGTGGTGGTGCCTTCTCCAGGGGCAAGAGCCGCTTCAGAGGCGTGAACTTATATACAGCCAAAACCAAATGGCGAGCACGTGTAAGTTGTGCTGGAAAACAGTCAAGAGTCGGTGACTGGCTCACGGAGCAGGAGGCCGCACGTGCCTATGATGCTGCTGCACGTCGCATCCACGGCAGGTGGGTGCAGGCTGCTGGCATGCCTGTGGCTATCACGTAATTAGCTGTGCTGTACCGTGTGGCAGTTTAGCTGTGATATCTGTGTGCATTCGCTGCTTTGTCTGATATGAGACCTTTGCATGTAGCATAGCCTGAGCAAGCTCATGAGCCTTGCATTGCCTGTTGAAATTTTTATTCCAGCAGCAGCAGCAGCGGCAGCAGCAGCAGCACAGCTGTGCCTGCTCTGCTTCACCAACAACCATGACCTCTGCTTGTGGTGTGGGCTAAACCCTAAACCCTGAGCAGCCACCTAGGTCCCTGCTGCTTGATGTGCGTACCTAATGCATCCTCAGTGGGTCTTAGGAATTAAATTTATTTCTTTTCTTGCTCATGCAGCGCTGCCCTTCTAAACTTTCCTGACGAGGAGGACACACCAGAGGCAGCAGCAGCAGCAGAAAGGGTGGTGGCCAAGCTGCGTGCCCTAGGCTGGCGGCCGCCACAAGAGGGTGGCGCAGCACCAAACCATCAAGCTTTGCGGCCAGGAGCAGCAATTGGTGCGGCAGGTGCAGGTGCAGGGGCACCACGGCAGCATAGCAGCAATCGCAGCAGTGCAGGCGGCGGCGCAAGCAAGCGGCAGCGCAAGCAGCAGCAGGCAAGCGCTGCTGAAGCCACTGCGGCTGCTGCCTCTGCCGATCCAGCAGCAGAAGAGCAGCAGCAGCAGCAGCAGCAGGATGGCAGCAGCGATGCTGCTCACCCCAACAGCAGCAGCATTGGCTTTGACATCCCGGACTGGTGGCCGGATGGTGATGATTCAGACCCAGACTGGTACTCTGATGTCGATGACAGTGATGATGCGGACTGGGAAGAGTGGCAGGACACCCAGCAGCAGCAGCAGCAGGAGCCAGGCCTGAGACAGCAGCAGCAGCAGCAGCGCCCGAAGCAGCTGGTCAAAGTCGACTCGCTGTTCTTTGACCCCTGCAAGCACAGCAGCAGTGACCTGGCGCTAGCAGCTTCCCAGGCCATGCGGCTAGCAGAAGAGGTGGCTGGTGCATGCCAGGGAGTGGCTGATGCAGCAGCCTTGATCAACAGTAAGTGCAACAACTAACTATATGAGTATGTGCAATTTGATGTTTTTCATCACACTGCGCAATTGCACTGCCTGACACAAGCAGCGTATGCCAATGGTCTGAGGGTGGGAAGCAGCTGAATGGCAGCAGTGATCTGGCACTGGCAGCTTTTCAGGCGATGCGGCTGGCAGGGGGGGTGGATGCTGCGCCAGGGAGTGGCTGATGCTGCAGCGCTGGTCAACAGTGAGTACAGCGACGCGTTTTTGTACATTTGTTCAAGCTACTGCATGCAACAGCTACTGCATGCGGGGAAGTGGCTGATGCAGCAGCGCTCATCAACAGCAACGTGTTATTTGTACAATTGGTCAAGCTTCTGCGTGTGAGGTAATGGCTGATGTAGCAGTGCTTGTCAACTGTGGGTGCCGCTGCTGACCTGGCACGTCCACTGCTGCTGCTGCTGCTGCTGCTGCTGCTGCTGCTGCTGCTGCTGCTGCTGCTGCTGCTGCTGCTGCTGCTCCTGCTTTTTGTCTAGGTGCTGACGGCTACGAGCTCGTGCGCAACTTCTGCCTCAGCCGCATGCCTAACAGCAGCAGCAGCAGCAGCAGCAGCAGCACTGATGATGATCTGCAGTTCCTGGTGATTGACACAGCAGCAGCCATGCTCGGCCTCAACAGCAGCAGTCCCTTTTGCCGCAATGACAGCAGCAGCCTGCAAGCAGCTGCTGCAGCTGCAGAGGGACTGGCAGCAGCACGTGCAGCAGCAGCAGCAGCAGCGGGAGGATCTGGTACCTCAGCAGCTGCAGAAGCAGCTGGCACAGCTGCTGCTGCTGCAGCAGCAGGTGGTGGTAGTCTGGCTGGCAGTGGCAGCGGCGGCAGCAGGAGTCCTGTTCGTGGCTGGCGGGGCAGGCAGGTGTGGATTCAGCGGCAGGAGCAGCAGATGGAGGCAGATAATGCAGCAGCAGCTGTCGCTGCAGCAGCAGCAGCAGCAGCAGCAGCAGCAGCAGCAGCAGCAGCAACTGGCCTGCAGGGAGCTGAGACAGCAGCTGCAGCTGAACCAGCAGCTGCACCTGCAGAAGCAGCAGCTGCACATGCAGAGACAGCAGCTGCAGCTGAACCAGCAGCACCAGGAACACCAACAGCGTCAGCAAGGCCTGCAAGTGAGCAGCAGCAGCCGGCGGAGGAGCAGCAGCAGCGGCAGGCTATAGAGGGTGTCACCACTGCAACAGACACAGCGGCAGTAGACCAGGCAGCAGCAGCCAGGGATGCTGCTGCAGCTGCTGCTGAAAGTTTAGCTGCGGGGCCTGAGCCAGACCAGGAGCAACAGCAGCAGCAGCAGGCACACGCTGTGGATGCTGACACAGCCCACCCCAGCTGCAGCGGCATGCCGCCACAGCCAGCTGCAGTAGGGCCTAGTAGCGGCAGTGCTACAGCAGCAGTTCCTGAAGGCACTTCTGCTGCTGTTGCAGACACTTCAAGCGAAGCTGCTGCTGCTGCTGCTGCTGCCACAGCATACCCCGCAGGCGAAGCTGCTGCAGCATTGCCAGATAGCTCTGCTGGTGCTCCTGCAGACCCCGCAGATGAAGCTGCTGCTGCTGCTGATGCTGCCTGGGAGGCCCACCTGGCATCAGTCAGGCAGCGCTTCTTGGCAGACATGCAACAGCTTGAGCAGCAGCCACCAGAGGAGCAGCAGCACCAGCAGGCAGTGTGGGAGCAGGAGCAGCAGCAGTTTGAGCAGCGCCAGCGGCAGCAGCAGCAGCAGATGCAGCAGAGTCTGTTCACAATGGTGGAGGTGGGGCGCTATGAAGTGATGTTCCTCAACCAGGCGGTGGCTAGCCGCGTGCTGGATGTGCTTCAGAGTTGGGGTAGTGGCGATGAGGAGGAGCACGAGCGTGCTGCAGCAGGTGAGTGATGGTGTTTGTATGGATAGCTTGTAGATCTTTGTGAGCTGGGGCCATGCTTCATGCATGTGGTGTGGCTGGCCGTAAGCTGGAAATGCGGCAGCAGCAGCAGGTGCAGCAGAGCTTGTTCAATATGGTGGAATGTCGGCCGCTATGAAGTGATGTCTCTGCATGAAGCTGTGGCTGGTGGCCTGCTGGACGTGCTGGACAGCTGGGGGAGCGGGGATGAGGAGGATCATGTTGCGGCAGGTAGGTGATGCAGAGAGTAGGATTGTGAGATCAAGGGGTGCAGGGATGTGTGGTTGAAATGTATGCATATTGTGTGGCTGGTCGCCTGCTGGACATGCTAGAAAGCTGGGGGAGCGGAGGTGAGGAGGAGCAGGAGCGTGCCACAGCAGGTGAGCCATTTAAAGTACGAAACAATGGATGGTTGAAGAGAAGGTTCAGGGTTGTGCAAGGGGTGTAGCAGGTCTCCTGCTGGAAACATGCACCTAGTGAAGGAGTGGGAAAGAGAGCATTATGCTTCAAGTAGCCCGTGCGTTGTATTGATTTTGCTATCTTGGCCAAGGCCTGTGCACTGTATCGCTGCTGCACACCTGCTTTGCCTGCTGCACTTGCCACACAGCAGGAGAGGATGCGGAGCAGCAGCAGCAGCAGCAGCAACTGTCTGCCTACGATGACGAGCTCACAGATGCAGAGCTTCACAGGCCTCCTGCAACAGCAGCAGCGGCAGCAGCAGCAGCCCGCCAGCTCACAGCCCTCTTCACCGCAGCAGGCATACCCCAGGGCGCCCCTTGCAGCAGCAGCAGCTACAAAGCAAAAGGCATCCGCCACTTCACCCGCCGCTGCATCAAGCGGGGCAGAAACCCTGCTGCCGCATGGGGCAAGCGAGTTGAGGCGCTCCACACTGCTGCGGCTGCTGCGAATGCAGCAGCCGAAGCAGCACCTGATGATGCAGCTGCGCAGATTGCAGCGCATCGGGGGCAGCGTGCATTTGAGCAAGCAGCATATGATGAGCTAGTGGATCAGCAGCTGATAGAAGATCAGGAGTGGCCAGCAATGGAGGACCTGTGCAGCAGCCAGGGGGAGTCAGCGCTGCTGACAGCTGTGCTGGAGCTTCAGATGGTGGTGGCTTCCTGGCAGGAGCAGCAGCAGCAGCAGAAGGAGCAGGATGAGGAGGCAGCAAGACAGCAGCAGCAGCGGCAGGATGAGGAGGCAGCAAGGCAGCAGCAGCTGCAGCGGGATGCCGCTGCTGCTGCTAGTGCTGCTGCTGGTGCTGCTGGGTGCCAGGCCTCTGGTGCTGCTGTTGCTGGGGCTGGTGAGGTGGAAGGTTCAGCTAACGCAACAGCAGTAGCACCACCAGCAGCGGAAGCAGCAGGTGCTGAAGAGACAGGAGGTACATCAGCAGCTGAAGGTGTGGCTCCAGCAGCAGCAGCAGCTGGTGCGACAGGAGGGGCAGCAGCAGCAGCAGAAGAAGAGGTCGTTCCTGCCAATGCTGCAGCTGGTGGTGCAAAGGATGTGGCACAGCAGCAGCAGCAGCAGCAGCAGGATGTGGAGATGGCGGATGCAGAGCCACCTGCTGCTCCTGCTATAGCTGCTGGACCAGCCAGCATTGCTTCTGATGTGGCGCCAGCACAGGACCAGCAGGGAGCAACAGGCGGCAGCGCTGCTGCTGCTGCAGCTGCAGTTGATGATGGAGCTGAGGCGCAACAGCAGGGCAAAAAGAGCACAGCCGCTGCTGGCAGTGGCGCTGCTGCTGCTCCTGATTGTGGTGCGGCTGTTGGTGGTGGTGTGGCTGCTGACCCTGCTGCTGCTGGTAGCGCAGGGCCTGACAGCAGCAGCGGCGAGCGGCAGCAAACAGCAGCAGGCACTGCAGGTGGTGCTACTAGCTCGCAGCAGCAGCGGCAGCCACAAGACCTGATTGCTGAGCTCGGACCTCCAATGGAGTACTTCTACGAAGATTTTGAGCAGATCCTGGAGCACTTCAGGCAGCAGCAGGCAGCAGGCATGCCAGATGCAGCAGCAAACCCTGATCTTGCTGCAGTATTTGCGGCAGCAGATTCAGATGCAGCAGCTATCATGGATGCTGCAAAAGAGGCCTATAAAGCAGCAACACAGCAGGAGCTGCTGCAGAGGCAGCAGCGGCAGCTGGAGCAGCAGCAGCAGCGGCAGCAGGCCAGCTGGCGCATGCCTTACCAGAGCCTCAAGTCCTACTCAGATGCAGACACAGAGAGCGAGGAAGAAGGAGAAGCAGAGTGGGCAAGGAGGCGTCTCGCTGCTGCCGCTGAGCAGCATGCAGCTGCCGGCCGCAGCGCTGCTGCTGCTGCTGCCACTGCTGCTGCTGCCCGCTGCGCACAGCCGCTGGATTTCTTAGAGAGCATGGGCAATATGGGGGCAGATATGGGTGATGCGGCTCCCACCATATGTGACTATGATGTGCTGAGGCCGTGGATTCTGGATGTTGTGAGAGCAAGGAAGCAGCGAGCGCTGCAGCAGGGGCTGCGCAAGGCTGACATCCCGCCTATCCAGCTGCAGTGGACAGGCGATGAGCTGGTGAGAGCAGGATCCTGCTGGCTTGGGTGCATTGTTTGTCCAGCTGAAATGAAATGTTATTGTAATCTACCGCCTGCAAGCGTGATGGCGCTGCTCCTTGACATACCACCAATCCAGCTGCAGTGGACAGGCCATGGCAGGTTCTGCCAAAGGAAGCGCATACTGCTGATACTGTTGTTTTCACCACCGCCACCCCGTTGCTGCTGCCGCAGGCTGACACTATGGCAGCGCTGCAAACCGTGGTTGCAGAGGGGGAGGCGGACCACATACCAGTGCACCTGAGGGCCTACAGGATCGCCAAGCTCAATGAGCACTTCAAGTGAGCTGTTACAATGAGAGAGGATAGTTACATGTGGGTCCTGGCACCACCTTGGATGGTATGAGCCACAACAGGTTGAACACAGGTCTGAGACCAGAAAAGGAGAGTGAGCACCGTAAAACACACTGCACACCCTTGAGCACCAAATCTCTCATGTTATATCCAGAGACGTCTTACTGCGGTGCGCAACGGCACCCCACCTCACCGGCAGCTTGCTCTAAGTGCAAACCACACCAACAATGGGCTGTGACACCAGTGCGTCATTGTTTTGTGCGTAACTTTAATCGTTGGGTGATCAGGAACGCATTCACCCATGTGCCTTGCCTGCCACTTGTTGTGTAGCCGTACAGCCCTGGCAACCCATGCACTTGCCAGTCAACCGCCTGTTTCAGCATGTGCGTCACCTTTAGTGACGCCTGCTGTGTGCTTCTGTTGCACTGCACACTTGCCAACACCTCTGCCTTTTGATCACTGCAAATGCAGCCCTGGCAGCAGCATCCAGGAGGCACTGAGCCGCCTGCGGCCCCTAGAGGGCAACACCTGCCCAGTGGTGCTGGCAGTACCACCCAGCAGTCAGATTTGCAATCACCACTAAATCCACTGTTGACTGTGTTATGCTGTGCTTGTTTGGTGCTGCGGCTTCTTTGTGCAGCCCTGGCAGCAGCATCCAGGAGGCCCTGTCCCGCCTACGCCCCCTAGAGGGCAACACCTGCCCTGTAGTGCTGGCAGTACCACCCCCAGACCCCCTCACCCCAGCCCATGCTGCAGCAGCAGCCGCCGCAGCAGCAGCATCCTCCCACATGCCAGCAGCAGCAGAGGAGTTTGATCCTGTGAACAGGCTTCCTCCGCAGGTGCTGGCGCTGCATGGGCACAGCAGCAGCGGGCAGCGGGCTGTGAGCCGCAGTGTGGCTGCAGTTGCCTGCAGGGCAGCAGAGGAGCAGATGGCAGTGGTAGACAGCTGGAGGCTTGCATCCGCAGGTAGGTTGTAAGTTTGAGCTGGTGTGGTGTTGTTTGATTGTTCCTTGGTATGTAATGCTGCGGAAGAGCAGGCGGCAGTGGTCGGCAGCTGGAGGCTGGCTTCTGCAGGTAGGTTGAAGCTTTGGTCTGTTATGTTCTAGCTTTGTGGAAGAGTACCTCATGCTGCAAGGAGCAGATGGCAGTAGTAGACGCCTGGAGGCTGGCCTCTGCAGGTGAGTTATCTTTCAACTGCTATGGTTGTGGTTCTGTATATAAGTAATCATGCTGTTAATAGTTCTGCAGAGGAGCATGCGGCAGTGGTGGATAGCTGGAGGCTGAGTGGGTTGGGTTGGAGCACTGGGCTGGTATGTCTCTGTTTGGTCATGATTCGTGCTGTTATGAAGCATGGACAGGAGCAGGCTGCAGTGTTTGACAGCTGGCATCTGCAGGTGGGCTGAAGCTTGTGACAGCTGCAGATACTGGGACGACTTGTGCCTGCACTTGCATGTCCCTGGCCCAACAGCACCGCTCTGCTTGCAGGAACTTCAAAAAGGGTGCATAGACAGCTGAAACCTCTGCACACAACCGTATGTTATGCTGACCTTGCACTGATCGGCCGCGGCTGCTGTTGCTTGTGCAGGTGCTGAGCCGCTGGTGCCGCTGCTGAAACCCCTCAGGCCAACAGAGGCTGCTGCACCCGGTGCCAGCTGGCCATTGCAGCAGCAGCAGCAGCAGCTGCTGCCAAGCGCACCAGCAGCAGCAGCAGAACCACTTGGCAGCATGGGCCCACCTCCTGCTCGTGCTGCTGCTGGCAGCCGGCTAGCTGCTGCACCTGCTGCTGCTGTGCCAGCTGCTGCTGCTGGCGTCCCAACTCCTGCAGCAGCAGATGCACCGGCTTCAGGTTCTCAAGCAGCTGCAGCAGCGGCAGCACCATCTCTCACACCAGAGGCAGCCGCCTCCCTGCAGGCAGCTGATCAAGCAGTGTCAGACACACCAACCACAGCAGGGCCAACTTCAGAAGCAGCAGCAGCAGCAGCAGCAGCAGCAGCAGCAGCACTCTTACCTCAAGCAGCGCCAGCAGCAGCAGCCTCCCTGCAGGCAGCTGGCTTCAGTTTTGGCACTGCTGGCAGTGGCGGCAGCAGCAGCGGTGGTAAGAAGGCAGGAGGACTCAAAATAAAGAAGCGTCGCAAGTCAACAGGCAACAAGCCTTCTGCTGCTGCTGGCATAGCAGCAATAGGCATTGACATGGATGCAGCAGCTGACACGGCAGCAGCTGCAGAAGCTCCTGCTGCTGCAGAAGCTCCTGCTGCTGCAGAAGCTCCTGCTGCTGCAGCAGCAGCTGCTGATGGTGCTGATGGTGCTGGTGGTGATGGTGGTGATGGCACAACAGCAGCAGCAACAGTTGGACGTGCCTTTGCAGGGCCGATCCTGACCCCTGCGCCAAACACAGCTGCAGCAGCAGCACTCTTTGCTCCCACAGTCACCGGCTTTCCCAGCCACTATGCTGCAGGAGCCCGCAGTGTCAATTGGGCAATTCAAAATGCCCCGCAGCGCACAGGCATGGCTGCCGCAGCTGCTGCTGCAGATGCTGCAACAGCAGCTCTGGTGGAGCCTCAGCCTATGGAGGTTGACTGGGCATGTGAGGAGGACCTAGCAGGACAGCAGCGACTGTGGGGGCCTGCAGAGCAGCATGCAAGGGCACTCATTGAAGCAGAGAAGCAGCAAGCAAAGGCAGCAGCTGCTGCAGCAGGGCTGATCGCTGCTGCAGACCCTGCAGAGGGTGCTGAAGCAGTTGGTACAGGCGTTGGACCAGCAGCTGCTGCTGCTGTAGCAGCTGCAGCTGGCACTGTACCCGGCACCAGCAGCAGCAGCAGCAGCAGCAGCATTCCAGGGATGCTGCCAGGCAGACCTGGTATAGTGACAGGCTACGTCAAGGCAGACAGCTGCCCAGCTATCAGTGCAGCACGAGAAGCACAGCTTGCAGCTCTAGGCCTCAGGGTGCCTCGGCCCCTGGCTATCCCACATGCCTACCAGCCTAGCTCAGCTGCTGCTGCTGGTGCTGCGGCAGCTGCTGCATCTGCAGCAGCTGCCTGGCCGCCTGGCACCAGCAGCAGCAGCTTCGCTCCTGCAGGATCAGCAGGAGACACTAACAGGGTGAGCTTTGGCAGGATCGACCGCGCACAGCGTACCAAGGCGAAGCAGTATCAGGCAGTTGTGGATGCAGCTAATGCCCGCAGACAGGCAGAGGATCCTGCAGGATTTGCAGCAGCGCAGCAGATGGGGCATGGTGCCTTTGCAGATTCCTGCGAGCAGCAGGAGCAGGCACGAGCAGACGTTTGGAAGGCACTTGCAGCGCTGCCAGAAGCAGCGCCTGTTCCGGAGCATGCGCAGCGCCCTTGGGGGCTGTTCAAACCTCATCCAGACTTCGCAGATACAGACAGCGAGTTTGCGCGCAGCAGGGCACGTGCAGAAGCAAGACTGGCGCAAGAAGCAGCAGCAGCAGAGGATGCAGCACTGCGGTCAAACTTCCGCTTCTTTGGTCCTCCCTTCTTTGACCAAAAGGGCTGGGCTGAGCACAAGCGTTTGAATGATGCTGCTAATGAGCAGCTGGTAGCTGTCCTGCAGGGACAGCCTGGCAGTGATTTTAACCAAGCTACAGCAGCATGGCAAGAGGCTGAAGCAGCATGGGGCCGCATCAGGTTTACATCTGTCCTGCAAGACATCAGGGGCTTCCCTGCAGAGGAAGCAGCAGCAGCAGCTCAAGAGGCGGAAGATTTAGCTGTAGCAGGGCGCTTCGACAACCTCAGCAGCGAGCAGACGCAGGCGCTGCTGCTGCAGATGCAGACTGAGCAGGCAGCAGCGCCGTACTTGCAGGAATACAACAGCATCATGCAAGCTGCTAATGAGGCGTTAACTGCTAACCGCCTCGGTCAAGCTGGAGGAGAGTGGCAGCGGGTGGTTGACCTGCTGGGCCAGGCAGATACTGCAAGGGCCAAGGCAGAAGCAGCAGCTGCAGCACGTGCGCACGAGCATGCAGCAGCAGTGGAAGCGACAAAGGCCGCAGCAGCTGCTGCTGTTGGCGCTGCACCGGCTTGGCCTCGCTTGCCTATGGTGAGGGGCCCTGATGGCAGCTGGGTGGTTGCAGCACCAGCTGCTGCTGCTCCTGCAGGGGACGCAGCTGCTGATGATGATGGTGCTGTGGCTGGCAGCAGTGCTCAAGCTGCAGCTGCTGCTGCAGCTGTGCAGGTTTCACCAAGCGGGCAGGCTGGCAGTAGCAGCAGGACCAGCAACATGCCTGCAGCAGCACCAGCAGGCACCGTGCCAAGGTGGCTGGCAGATGCAGCAACAGCAGCAGCAAGCAATGTTGTTCCCGAAGGGCTTGCTTCAGCAGCAGCTGCTGCTGCTCTGGACAAGCCTGCTGCAGCAGTACCAGCTGCAGCAGCACCTGCAGGGAGCCGAGCTTCAGGCCACATGCAGTCCATCGCAAGGCTGATGGCTATTGTGGGTGGGGCAGACAGTGCAGCTGGTGCTGCTGCTGCTGCTGCTGCTGCTGCTGCTGCTGCTGCTGGCAGTGGCGGCAGCGCCAATGAAGAGGCAGCAGCTGCCATGGGTGCAGCAGCAGCCACAAGTGCTGCTGCTGGTGCAGCAGGCGGCGCTGCTGGCGGTGCAAGGGTCTCGCAGGAGGCTGGAGAAGTGTGTGTTGTGCTGCAGGACAGGGGTGTGGCAGCACGGCTGCGTGCACTGCAGCAGCGCTGCAGAGCAGCGGCAGGCCAGGCAGATCAGGACATGGCAGATGCTGAGTGAAGGAGGGGGCAGCAAGCGAGGTGCTGCCTGGTGCATGCCTGCTGCCTGTCGCCTGGCGCAGCAGGGCAGCAGCAGCAGCAGCAGCAGCAGCAGCAGCAGCAGCAGCAGGTGCTGGCGGTGCAGTTGAACGGCGGAGTGTGACGGCCGTGGTGCTACAGGACAGGGGTGTGGCAGCAGGACTGCGTGCGCTGCAGCAACACTGCAGGGACGCGACTGACAAGGCAGATCAGGATATGGCAGATGTGGAGCGAGGAAGGAGGAGGCAGCAAGAGAGGTGCTGCCTGGTGCATGGCAGCAGCCTGCTGGCTGCCGCTAGCTGCCTGGTGCAGCAGCAGCAGGTGGTGCTGCCGGCGGCGCGATGGTTGCAGGAAAGGGGTGTGATGTGTGTTGTGCTGCAGGACAGGGGTGTGGCAGCACGGCTGCGCTGCAGAGCAGCAGCAGATACAGCAAATCAGGCAGATCAGCATGCGACAGGTGCACAGTAAAGAAGAAATATGCAGCAAGCGAGGTGCTGCCTGGTGCATGGCTGCAGCCTGCTGCCTGCCGGCTGGTGCAGCAGCAGCAGCAGCAGGTGCTGCTTCCGGCGGTGTGATCACAGGACAGGGTTTTTTTGGCACCACGGCGCTGTGCACTGCAGCAGCGGTGCAGGGGCAGTGATTCAGGCGAATCAGGCAGACCAGGGCTGGCAGATGCAGACTGAAGCCGGACAGCAATCGAGCTGCGGCCATGCAACAATTGCTTGCAGGACAGGAGGCACAGCACTTGAAGCTGTGCAAGCAGGGAAGCAGGATGTATATGAAGATCAGGAGATGAAAAGTAGGAGTGGTACATGAAAAGTAGGAGATGAAAAGTAGGAGTGGGCTCAGGCAGTGACAGGCGCTGCTTGCAGGATAGGGGTGTGGCAGCTTGGCTGTAAGCACTCCAGCAGCTCTTCAGGGAGGCAGCAGATCAGGCATGCCTGCCAGATCAGGATATGATAGATGCGGAGTGGCGTATGGGTTGATGCTGCAGATGGAGTGCCGTTAAGCGCATTGCTGCAAAATTTGTGCAACGTGCTTGTGCAGCTGTGCAAGCAGGGCAGCAGGATGTGCAAGGAGATTGGGAGATGTAAGCAGGGCAGCAGCACATGACTCATGATGTGACTGCAAAGCAGGTCAGATGAACTGAGACAGCACAGGGGGAGACCCTGTGTTGCCGGTCGTCAAGCTGCTTGGCTGCAAGCCTTGCATCGACAGCAGAAGAGGCAGCAGCAGCAGCAGCAGCAGCAGCAGGAGGTGGGGCTGACATTGTGGATGCCTGGGCGTTGAGCAAGGGCGAGGCGTGCGCACCAGGCAGGACGTATGTGTTTCATGCGAGTTTTGTGTTGGGCAAGGTTGAAGAGATGACAGCTGTGCGCTGGTTTGAATCGTGACGGCAACAATGCTGTGCGGCAGACAGTGGTTTGGCGACAGCTGAGCTGCCACCTGCCTGCCATGTACATTATCGACGGCTGCTTGCTGTCTCTCACTCAGCAGAAGCCAGGTTCAAGACGTATAGGACAGCAGTTTTCCGATGAATTGTGTTTGCAGAATGGTTTAGCCTTGAAGCCTTGACATGTCGATTAGTTTTCAAGGTGCGACTGCGGCAAGCGGCACACCACAGCACAGCACAGATGGTGCAGCTGCTGCAGCCTTTGAGCTCTGCGCATATTGTTGCAACTGCTTTCTCGGAGGCCAACTTACCTTGTGGGGCTTGCATGTCGGATGTGTATCGTTATGGGTTTATTGCCTCTCCTGCTGCTCAAAACCAGATGGCTTGTGAGCAGTGCAATGCAAGTCGTTGTATCGTGCTTTGAGTGGATTGTGCCATGTTTCGCAGCCTGTCAGGTTGCCTTGTGTCGTGCTCAGGATGTGGGTGGGCCATGTGTGTTTACAGATGCGCCTTTTGTTTGTGCTTCGAGTGGACTGTGCCTTGCATGCCTTTCAGGTTGCCTGGTGTTGTGCTCAGGATGTGGGTGGGCGCTTGTGTTGACAGATGCACCCTTTGCCTTAGGTTTTGCTTGCTAGCACAAGGCCAGCCGCCAATTGTGTATGATTGCCTCAGGTGGATCTAGTGTGGCATGATGTCAGCTTGCCGTTTGTGTGGTGACATAACAGGTTGCCACGTGCTGTGTGCAGGGTGCGTGTTGCCTTCTGTGGCCCGTATGCAGAATAAACCAACGCAGGCTGGCGACGGCAGCGTTTCTTGAATCAGCATCACTATGTGCTTCATGCTAGTGCCTCATCCTTGTGTGCCTTTCAGGCTTTGCATGGAGCAGCCAATGCTCTTACTCAGTGTGCCCTTCAGGCTTACCCTGGAGCACTTGATGCTCTGTATGCCTTCGGCACTCCAGAAAATAACAGCATTTGGACGGTGTGTGTAATGGGCCTCCGGACATGTTGAAGGCATATCTTGCTGCCTTTGCTTTTGCCTTGCATGTCAATTGATGCCGGAGTGTGCATCGCTGCAAGTGACAGACTTGGTGCACATGTCAACACTATCATCATTGTCATGCCACTACATAAGTAGCAGTCACATCAGCTTAGTGGCTGAGTACACAGTGCTCTTTGATGCTCTGGACTTTGGCAGATTGACTTCTGGCCTCACTGTTAGGCCTGCCATGTGCATTTCTTGTCAGGTTCGACTTGCTTTGCTTGTTTGTGTGTTGCTCTAGTCTGTTTGAGAACAGCTCTGCTTGCTTCTTGTGGTCCCATCCATCTCTGCTATGCTGCTGGCAGCAGCAGCAGTTTGATGAATTAGCTGTGTGCATGTTTCTTGCTAAAGCAGCTGCAGCTCGCCTGATGGGCACTTGGAACTGCAGGTCAGGGTTTGAATTGAAGGTTTCAGACCAATTGCGTTTACTTTGCGTCTGTGCAGCTCTTTTGCATGCATGTCTACAAGTGTCTGCTGCAGTGCCGACGTTGCACTGTTGCTGAATAAGGGTCTTAGGCCCAGGCCTGGGCGCTGCTGTTGGACAACGACAAAGCCTCAGCTGCTTTTGTAACTGTGTGCCAAACTTCTCCATTGCTGTATATCGCTTTACAGTTGTGCTAGATCTCAGCATACTATGTGCAGTCCACCTTGTGGGATGCTTTGCACCTGCTGCCTGAGAGGCGTCAGACCTGCGTTCTCTGTCTGCCATGACAGCAGTAAACGCGGAGCACATCCGGTATTCACAAGCACACGGTCTGATTGTCACGCTCGTGTTCATCGCTTGCAAGCAGTCAGCATTGCTGGTTTGTAATCAGCAAGCCTGGTTCAGCAGCAGTCACTGCAAGCCTGGCGGCCTGGCTGAGCCAGCCATAGAGCAGCCACTGCAGTGCAGTGCAGTGCACTCACTGCAGTGGCTGGAAGGGCACACCCACATGTAAGGCCTGCCCAGTACAAGCGCATGGTCCGACTTCAGGTCTTCAAGCCATGAATGTCATGGTAGCCATGATGTGCAACTCCAAGGAGGGCTGATAAGAGCAGCACCAACCCCTTCACGCCACTATCCCCTCCAAGGCCGTTTGCAGGCTCGTGGGGGCGGCAGAGAACAATGATGTGATTGAGTGCTTAACCTGCATGACTTAATGCATTCAAAGCGTTCTCGCTGCACCGCGTCGGCTGAGCCAGGCTTGACTAATCGGACGACAAATCAAGAACCACAACCTTAGAACACATCCGCAGGGCTGCCAACTACCACTACATGTAGCTCATCCGTGCTTGCACTCCTGTATACCTATGATATCGGCCATGCACTGTTATCTTCACAAGGCTTCAATTCCCTCCAATTTTCCCCTCGCCCGCACCGCAGGTAACCTCTCTCCGCCAAGCTGTCCTGGAGCCCAATACAACATTACACACCAAAGGCCTCTCCATAACCCACCCTGCACTTTGCCCGGCCCGGGCTGTGGCGAAGCGACTGTGGCAGCACTGGCCCAAGAGCAGCATTACATTTGCAGCCCATCGCGTGCCTGCTTTGTGCAAGGTGAGAGTGGCGCTGTTTGTCGTCCCTGAGATTGTGTTGTGTCATCCATGATGGAAACAGCCCTATGTGGCAGCATATGGGTGTGTTGCTGCTGGCACAATACTCCCTGCTGCTGTGAAGGAAGCGTGGCACACCAGCCCCTCCTGAGCAGCAGCTTGTGTAGCACATGCCCATGGAACTGTGTCTGATTGCAGGGGCGAGACCTGTGCAGTCTATCTCAACTTACCAGCTGCTAATGCAGCTTGTAAGACAGTTGGATAAGCACTTGCAACAACACCAAGGCGTGGCATCAGCCCTTCCAAGGCGACCACACATATGCCCGGCCAGCACTGCTCCGTCTCCAGTGTGCTGTAGGCTATGTTTAGGTGTGTCGATGCTGCTCTGTGGAGTGCATGCTGGCTGCTCGTGGTGCCGTGAACGTCGCTATCGGCCCCGCGCCCCACAGGATTGGCTGAAAGAACAGGAGAAGGGCTGAAGCAATGTGCTACCAGCTGTGCAGCAACAGTCCAAGTGCTTGCCTCAGAATACTTGTATTTGCTGAAGCGTACTTATGGTGGCTTTGAAGGTGTAGCAGCAGCCCCAGAGAGAGTGGGACCCGAGCAGGGGTCCCGGCTGCATGCAGCAACTGCGCAGTTACAACAGTACTGGACTAGGGTTTGTGGGGTTTACCGCAGGTGAGCACAGCCTATGCATAAGCTTGAAAGCCTCATATTTATTGTGTTCAATTTCGTCTTGCGCGCCGCTGAAGCCAACAACCATTGTCGCGCTAATGTTGCGTTCGCCAGCTGTACGATTGCTGCTGTCAGGATACTGCAACATCAGCTAAAAAAAAAGCTTCGCTTAAATACTGTCAACGTTTAGTTTGGCTTTTAGGTGCCTCGTGGGCCTTGCAGCAGCTGCAAGTACCAGAGCCAGCTGACTCGAGACTTCACCTATAGTACTTCGCCTCGCCTTTGTTTCAGCATACCAACCACCACCCAAGGCAAGTTTTCGATGACTTATTGTTCTTAACTATCTTAAACTTGACATATAAGAGCAGCTGGCGAGTGATACGCGCAGCTGCACAGCTGCAGCGCTGGCAGCTTGCGGCACCCTGCCTGCTTACAACAGCTGTTGTAGTAGTAGTCTAACTAGCTCATGCCGCAGTCATCCTCACGTCTAAGGCGTTACCAGGCCACAGCGTGATGCATGTGCTACTCTAAACACACTCCTGTGTGTGCTACTGTACTTACCAAGTCAGCAGCCAGCGCAGCTACAGTCCCTCAATTGAGGACTTGCAAGTCCAAGTCACACAGCGTCTGAAGACACTCCACTGGGCTGCACTACCAGGCAGGGTGGTCTTGGTCATTCGTGTGGGCACTCGATGCCTTGTCACCTAATGTGGTTGTATGCTGCATGTGCAGGCGTGGTCAGGCAGCCGGCAGCAATTGCGCAAGCATGCCGGGCAGCAGTACCAGCAGGCCTGAGCCTGAGCTCCTGATTGACCGCGAGGGTGACCTTGAGGTCAGCAATGTTCATGGCTCCAGCGCAGATGGCGGCAACTGGAAGGCCAAGTGGGAGAAGGCAGCTGGCCGCCGCCAGTGGCCCAGCAAATGCCAGATCTACAGCTGCGGCAACTCAGCACAACTCGGGGGCCATATGTATGTGAAGGGCCTCAGGCGCCAGTTCATCCTGCCCATCTGTCACGGGTGCAACAAAGACCCTAGGTTTCAATATGGAAAAGGCTGGGCGCACGTCAAGTTGAATGCGGCTCTGATGGAATGCCGCACCCACCCCAACACACGCGAGTACTACTAAGTGTGCAGATGGACAGTACATTGGTACCACCACCTATCGGTGGCGTGGAGCAACAAACACATGCTGCTTGATACGCGTCACCAACAATCCTGTGCGCGCCCCAAGTTAGTGTACATGGGGCGATAAGAGTGGCCATGGCGTGGGCACGTGTGGAAAGCACTGTTTTGCCAGATCGTTCAGCTGGTAGCACGGGAAGCGTTTGACAACTTTCTGGCCATGCGTTGCATGAACAGGTGGCCTGCTGCCACAGGCTGTCTTGCCAGTATCTGATGTGTACGCATCAGTGTGCGTGTGTATAGTTGTCATCAACGGGGCGGTGACAGGAGGCAGCACAGAAAGCTGTGGGCAATGCGCACACACTCTGCATCCATGCTGTCAGCCAAGCCGTGTACGGCTACGTAGCAATGACGTTATCGGCCCGGTGTTATGTTGTACTGGGAAACACACGTTGCCTGAGGTTCACTCAGCCAGCTATGTCTGCTCATGCATTGGACCTTGCCTTAGAAGCTGCTGCCCGACTATCTGGCTACTGATCTGCGACACCATGCTATCTGTTGGTGTGGTTTGCAATTAGAGCAAGCTGTCGGTGAGGTGGGGTGCCGCTGAGCACCGGTGCGGTACCGCAGTAAGATGTTTCTGGATGAAACACGAGAGCTTGGCGTGCAAGAGTGTGCATCGTGTTCTATGGTGTTCACTCTCTTTTCTCTGGTCTCAGACCATGTGTTCAACCCGTTGCGGCTCATATCATCAATATGGTGCCACATGTAACTGTCCTCTCTCATTACCACAAGGCGCACCAGCAGTTGCCCTAAGTTCCGCATGATGCATGCTGTCAGCTGCTGTGTTTCACGCCACTCAGGCCTGCCAAACCACACTGTGCACTGCAGCCCTTGACCCAGGCACATCTCGCACCCTTGCTGCAGCAGCGGCTTCCCAGCGCCGGGCAAACCCAGCATCTGCAATGCCTTTGCAACCAACCACCTCCAGCACTGTAAGCTGCGGCAGCTGCTCAACTAGGCCCATCAATGCTGCTTCACCGCAAATGCCATCACATGCAATGAGCTGCAGCTCTTGCAGATGCCGCAGCCTGCCGACACCTGAGACAATGACGTCATTTGTCATCCCTCTGCACCTCTCGACCTTCAGGTGCCTCAACCGCCTGCCACTACCACTACCACTACCACTACCACTGCTGCTGCTGCTGCTGCTGCTGCTGCCAGATGTGCTGATTGGCTGCAGGCTGTCGCCCAGCCCCTGCAGCAGCACCATCAAATGACTGGCAGGAAGGCTCACATCAACTAGCTCCAGCTTCTGCAGCTGCTGCAGCCCCGCTGCCAACACGCTACAGCCCTGCAACCCCATGCTGCTACAGCCTGACAGCTGCAGCACTTGTAGCTGCTGTGCCGTGCTGGCTAGCACAGCAGCCACCTCATTGCCTAGTGGCCCCAGGCCGTCTAGCTGCAGCTGCTGTAGCTGCGGGCAGCTTTGCAGCAGCTTAGCCAAGTTGGCCACTGAGCAGCCGCCAGTGATACTAACATGTGCAAGCGGCGGCCAGCCGCTGCTGCTGCTGCTGCTGCTGCTGCCATCACGAATCCCTTCTGCTGGCACAATATTGCTGGCAGGGCTGCTGCGGCTTTCCTGTTGCTCCTGCAGCAGCTGCTGCTGCTGCAGCTCATTGCTCAGCCTCAAGCCCTGCCCCAGGTTGTGATAATTACCTCCCATAAACCCTTCTGCATCTCCCAAAGAGGGTTCTGGCATGCCCCGCAGGTCAAACTCTGCATGCAGCTGAGTCAGCTGGGGGCAGCCACCTCCCAGCAGCAGCATCTCAGCGGGGCCCAGCTGTAGGCCTGTGTGCGCCAGCTGCAGCACTGACAGCTGTGGAAGGTGCGCTAGATGTGGCACGCATGCGGAGGTCAGGTGCCTGCACGCAGCAGCAGAACCGCAGCAGCGGCAGCATTCAGCAACAGAAGAGTGACTGTCTTTGCACATGAAGGGTTTGTGCGTTGCTCAAAGCAAAGGATGTGCATCATGTGACATTGCAGTTCATTGCTGCACAGGGCCCAATGATTTCTGCGCAAGCACAAGCTCAGGCTAGCAGTATGCTGTGTTGCTGATGAAGATCATCCATATGTTCCTTATGCTGCGCGCGCTCTCACCTGCTGCAGTGCAGGTCGACGTGTGTGAGGCTGGTCAGCGCAGTCAATGCTGCAATGTCAGCATCACAAACGTCAGCAAACACCAGCTGCAGCTCCTGCAGCCCACAGCCCTGCACACAACAGCAAAAGAGAACAATTTACCATTTTATGAGGTGAATCAGCAAAATCCACATTATGTTGGGGAGCAAGTGGAGGTGTGACTGTCAGAGCTGCATGCAACTGGAAGCACATCACCACAAGCACAGCACCACATCTGCAGCACCGCATGTATTGCTAGAATGTTGAACATAAATTTTGCAAATACATCCCACTGTACATCACAAGAGTGTCTCACCTGTAGCAGCTGCAGCGCTGAACCCCAGCCCCTTGCAGGACTGATCGCAGCCAGGTGCAGCACAGCCAGCTGCCTTAACCCAGCCAGTGGGGCCAATGCACCCGCAAGTGGAGGCGTCACTGTCAGTGCTAGCTGGCTCAGCCGGTTCAGCTGTGCCAGGGGTGCAGTTGCAATGGCTGTGGTTGCTGTCAGCCGGAGGCTTTGGAGGCTGCTGAGCTTGCCCACAACTTCCACAAGAGAATCTGGCAAACGGCCGGCTCTGAGCTCAAGCCTGGTCAAGTGCTGCTGATGCTGCAGCTGCACTGTGCACGTGTTGTGCTTGTGCTGTAGCACATCTGATGGCGGTGGTGGTGATGGCCCTGCTGGAGCTTGTGTGTTGCTGGAGCTGCTGCGCCTGTTTGCTGCCACTGCCGCCACTGCTGCCAGTGCTGAGGTGATGTCCAGGCCAGGGGTGCGCCTGTCTGCTGGGCCCTCATAGCTCAAGCTACTCAGCTGAGGCAGCTGCAGCATGAAACATAATGCAGGCAGCCAAACGCACATACATATGTAAGATGGTGCATGGCACTACGTGTCCCTGCAGGCTGAGTTGCAATTATTGCAACAGCTTGCCCATGACAGCCAGGCACATGTACTGGTGGAACACACCTAGCAGCTGTCGCTCGAAGTGCTTGCAACCTATACCAAGCGAGCTGTTTGATGCCACCAAGAGCTCTGGCCCTTGCGCACCTGCTGCAGCAGCCCTGGCAGCTGCTGCTCCAGAGCTTGGCTGGCAGCAGCAGCGCCTGCAGCAGCACCCGCTGCGTTGATGATGCCAATGTGGCTCAGCAGAGGGAAGCTGCGCGGCACCTGCGGCACACAGTGCGACACAAAGGTGGTCAGACAGCGCAGCTGAGCAGCATTGCAGCGTAGTGAAGACATACGCACTTGCAAAGAGGTTTGTTCCAACTGCTGCAGTAAGGGGCTTCTGCATATGTGCATGCTTGTGGTTCAGCACGGTGTGTTGAGTGAAGCAGCCGTGTTACTGTGCTGCCCAAACAGGCTGCCAAGCAGGCTGCGGTACGTTGTTAGCACCTTACATGCCACGCGCAGCAAGTGTCATCTGTGCATGCGTGTGTGCCAGCAAAGTGTCTGGGACAGTGCAGCCGTGTTACTGTTCTACAATCAACTTCAAAGCAGGCTGTGGTAGGGCGTTAGTGTCACCATACCTGATGTGCGGCAGCAAGCGTCATGTCGCAGGATGCATCCAGCACACAGGAGTGGGTGGCTGCGTTGACCAGCTGCCTGCACAGCCTGCAGGACAGTCACAAATAGTGCAACACCAAATGTTTGAGGAGCAGGGACAGCTGCCGCATCAGCAGAAGCAGCAGCGGCAGCACGGCTGGCAGCGCCAGCACGGTTTCATACTGCAGCTGGCACGTCAAAACAAGCTCAAAGTCATGCCGTACAACAGTTCACCTGCTGGCCTGTCTCATGCACAGTGATCTGGTGTGTGTGTCTACTACTACTGTTACCAACTACCACAGCTGGCTGAGCTAGCACAATGCTACAATTGCTGCTTGGCTAACGCTCACCTGCTGGCCTGCCTCATGCGGTGCTTGTCCTGCAGGGACAGGAAGCGCGCCACGCCTCGCGCAAACAGGTCCTGAGGCAGCTGCAGCAGCAGCTGCGCACTGGCAGCATCACAGGCGGCCAAGCTGCAGCTGTTGGAGGCGCTGCTGCTGCACATGCTGCTGCTGGTACTGTTGTTGACTAATGCCGATGCAGGAGCATTGCCAACTTGACAGGCAGCCATGTGCACAACGCTTGCCACCACCTGCCGCTGCAGAAGAGTGGCTTTGCAGGAAAGCTTGCAGTATGCACCGCTACTTGTCTGTGTTCAAGCTGTCTGCGCGGTGAGATCCCTGCAGTGGTAGGGGAGCAAGTTGCGGATGAAGGCAGAACAGCAATGAGCGTTGTTCAACACCGCACATCAGAGATTGCATTGCCTTCGTCTCTCTCAGCCGCCCAATGCAGCCACATATAACATCATTTGGCAGATCAGGATAGTTTGATTGCCTTGCAGCAAGCACTGGTTGTGGAATAGTGGTCTCCACACACTGCTCATTGAGCATCAGCCACACAGCGCACATGAGGAGCAGTTGCAAACAGTCCAGGTTGATGTCGCACCGTGCAAAGCCTGCAAGACCGTGTAAAACCCAGCTGTAAAGCTTTTTTTGTGGCCACGGTATCAGCAAGCAGGCTGGACAATGCGACAGCAAGAAACCCTTGTGCAAGTGACGGACAGGCGATGTTGCGCAGACGTGAACGGCTGAATTCAATGCTGCCTGGTTATGTCACATACGCATAGTTATTTGTTCTTTGAACAGCACAGAGTTAGATGCAGGCAGCTGCACGCTACGTGTGTCAAATTGTCACAGCCAATGACACCACCTGATACAGTAGAAGTGGAGCTGCCACACGCATGCTTTCAATCCAAAAGTCTACAAAAGAAGCAACTTGGAGCCTGACACCGTTTGAGAGCTGTTCAATAGCGCATAACTCGCCCACCAATTGATCTTGCCACAGGCGTAGCACATCTTCTGCCACTTGATCAAAATATAATCGCAATGGATTACTCTGCTGGAGCGTCTCATGCAGGCGGCAAGCCAGACGAGGGCCGCGTGATGGAGGAGGTGAGCAGTGTGGCACTTCTTGCTGGCAGCTCAGCACACCAGGTGCAGCAGCAGTGTAATGGAGAGCGTATGTTGCGTGAGAGCAGCGCAAAATGATTCAACTGTTGATGTTTTGTCTTCAGGTGCAAGCAACACTCCGCATGCAGTACATCCAGGAGTTTTATCAGGTGGGCAGCAGCACCCAGCAGCAGCATGCATGCGTCCTGCACTGGCATTGCTGTGCAACTGCTGCAGTCCTGCCAGTAACCGGAGTATTCTACTTTGCATCAGTGAAGGATGTTTGCAGTGCTGCACGAGGTGTTGCTGCTGCATGAAGGTGCTGCAAACCAAGCTCTCCATGATTTCTGCAGCATGTTGCTCTATGTCTTGCAACATCGATGTCTGGTATTGGTGCAACCTGCACGTTTGTATCATACCATAATGTTTGATGTCATTTTTGCTGGCTGTTCTTGCAGACCGTGCGGGACCACTGCTTCAAGCTGTGCATCTCCAGCCCCGGCAGCAGCCTCAGCAGCAGCGAGCAGAAGTGCCTCGGGCGCTGCATGGACAGATACCAGGACGTGAGCGGCGGCCAGCTGCATTGCGCATGAAACAGCAGCATGTTGAGTTTAGCATTGAGGCGATGGGCAATTGCTGCACATATCAATCACCTCTGCATTTCCACGGGCAAGCGCGGGGGTGGCAGCAGCATCTGTGGCATGCACAGCAGCACCGACCATTCTTTCGGTTTTCTGCAGCAGGTTTTGTAGGCCAGGAACTCTCAGGGTTGTTTGCAGCTCCAGCACCTTGGGCGAGTCTGCTGCATAGCAGCATCTGTCGTGGCCCATGCAGGTTGCGTTGTCTCTCAACTGCTTTCTGCTGCTGATCTTCACACTGGTGCTGAATGTTTGCTGGGTGCTGTCTCCTGCCTGCTGCTGCTGCTGCCGCTGCTGCAGGCGACTGGTGTGGTGACCAAGGCAGTGCTAGGCATGCAGGGCATGCAGTGACAACAGCAGCAGCAGCAGCAACAGCAGCGGCATGAACTTTTAGAAGAAGTAGGGAACTGCCAGATCCAGTAGAGGAGCGCTGGTGAGCTACAGGGCACCACATTGAGCTGCAGGCTGTGCCTGGCGGTGCCTTGATTATGCTTGAGTGGCAGCAGCGACCGAACAGCAGCAGCGAGCTGCCCACCCGCACAGCAGCTGCCTGCAGAGGCATTAGCAGCTTGCCTGCCGATGTAGCATGTGTGCTGGATCAGCATTTTGCCCACCTGCAAAGCCGTGGCGAAGGTTTTGCAGCTGCACACCGTCTGCTACAACAGCAGCTGTGCTTCGCCAGGATGGCTTTGCACAGTGACTGGCAGCAGCAGCAGCGCTGGCATTTTGTCGTTTGTGAAGCTGCAAGTTGAAGCAGCAGTTGGAGCAGCACACTGGTGGCCAGTCGTGCAAGAGCCGGGCACCATTACGACACCCTAGCAGGTGCCTTCAAAAGCAGCAGGGTGTGCCTTTGTACACAGCAAGTTGTTGTTGTGCAGAAGACTGCATCCTTGGGACACAGCAAAAGTATCTCTTAGGTTTTGCTTGTGTTGCATGGCAGTAGCAGCGTGCACTCAGGCCTGATGGCTGGACCACATTGCAATGCACAGTGAAGATGCTTGAAGCCACGAAGCATCTTGCCTTTCAAGCCCGTGCTGCAGTGTCGCAAGGGGCAATGCAACCTTCTGTGTTAGGATGTGTGTGTTTCCGTCATCTGGGAGGTGTTGATGGTGCCGCTTGCTTGGGCTGGCATCTTCAAGTGTGCTGGTAATCGTTACCAGTTCTGGTGACCAGAACTGGTCACCGCCGGTGACGGTCACCTTGCTGCATCATGCGTGCGTTATGGTACTCACAGCACACCCGTGTGTTTCAATTATAGCTTCATTGTCTGGTTGAGGACTGCGATACGCTCAGAAGCTCGTGTAACAGATTGTTTGTGTTGCACCGTGCAGTCAGCAAGTTTGCTTAGACTGTGGTGTACATGAGATCCATCAGATGCTCGGCATCAGGCTGCAGCAGGCAGCGCCCATCCTTTCATGCTGCTACAGCTACCAAAGCTCAGCTTTCAATGTCAGTGACCAACCCCATTTCAAAGCTGCTTTTCTGGATGGCCGCCGAAACACACACTTACTTTACTGACTTCTTGTCAGTTGTATGGGGTCCAGGCTCAGGTCTTGACTCAAACCCTTGCAGCACAGATGTAGGCTTTGTAACCGGTGACCGCGGCCGTAATGCATTGAAGCACCTTCAGATAGCTGTTTGCGACAATCGTGATGGAGCTGCCGCCGGAAAAACAGGAAGCCGTTAACAACAAGATTGCGAATGCCCTGGCAAACCGAGTTGACCGCATCCTGCTCGTGCTCGAGTGCTGCGCCGATAACAAAAACTACCTGGCCTGCCTGCGCACTTGCGACATCCTAGGGGTGCAGAATGTCTGGATTATCGAGGCTCCACTGCCAGTCAGGGGTGGCAGCAAGCAGCAGCAGCAGCAGCAGCAACAGCAACAGCCGCAGCAGCAGCAGGGCCTGCAGCAGGACCAACAACAACAGCAGCAGCAGCAAAGCAGCAGCAAAACACTGGCCAATGGCAGCAGTAGTTCGGGCTTACAGCACAAAGGTCCTGACAAGCGGTTGACCGTAGAGCAGGTGAGGTGTTGAATCGTTCAGGCACACAGCGGACGACACGCAGAAGCAGGTTGCATATTTGGCCTCACTTCGAGACATCAAGCATCATCAGCAACAGGGCCTGTCATCTCACGTTTGATATCCTTCGGTAAACTGCTGGCACATCTACATGCAAACAAAATGTCGATGGAATGGCTGTGCTGCTGCTGCCGCAGGGAAAGAAGAAGGGCTGCATGTCACGCGATAGCACTCAGTGCTATGATTGTGCTGCTGCTGCTGCTGCTGCTGCTGCTGCTGCTGCTGCTGCTGCTGCTGCTGCTGCTGCTGGCTGCTGCTGCAGGGGAAAAAGAAAGGCCGCATAGCACGTGCTAGCACCCAATGGCTGGACGTGCGTGTGTTCACCAGCACCGCAGCAGCAGTGTGGGAGCTGAAGGCTGGCGGCTGGGCCATCTGGGCTACAGACCTGAACCCTGGCGCGGTGTCACTGCTAGACCCTAGCCTAGAGGTGGGTGGTCATGTTGGTCCACCTGCTTTACTCTTGAAGAGTGGTGTAGTAGGTGTAGTGCATCATGGTGTTCTTTTTTGCATCGATGTGCTGGCATGGCCTGGCCTGGCTTGGACAATAAAAGATGTCCGCTACTGCTTTAAGCAGCAGTGCGAGAGCTGAGGGCTGGCGGCTGGGCCATTTGGGCCACAGACCTTAACCCTGGGGCGGTGTCACTGCTAGAACCTAGCTTACAGGTGCGGCAGGGACTTGCTGTTGATCAGCTGCTGGGCACAGGCTGACTGTGGGAGCCAGCAGAGCTAAACAGCTACCACTACATGCCCAGGAGACACAAAGTTGTGAAAGAGTGTCAATGGCACAGCTGTGCATGACCCTGCAACAAGCCAGCCTGGTTTTGCGGAGGCAGCTGGCTGGTTGCTTAGGGCAACTGGACGCTGGAACATCACAAACTTGCTGTGGTCGGCAGCAACGTTTGTTCACCCGCTGCTTGCGTGCTGTTTTGTTCCCATCAGTCTTGCGCAGGAGTTTCATGGTTTGGCAACCTTGGTAAGCTGCGTTGTGTTGAGTTGTGTGCATCTGCAGGTGCCGCAGCAGCTGGCCATAGTGATGGGCGTTTTGTGGCACAACTTTGCTTGACCAATACAGCTGGCGTGATTGTCTGCAGGCAACTGTCCTTTTGGTTGTTGCCACTAGGTGCCTGGGACATTACAAACTGCTGTCTCAGCAGCAGAGTGAATTCATCAACCTATGCAGATATTGCATGCTTCTGCAACCTCAATGATTTGTGATGTGTTGGCCTGTTGTCCTGTGCAGGTGCAGCAGCAGCTGGCCATTGTAATGGGCAGGGTTTCCTGCGCTGTTGGTACCAGTCCTGTGCTGCACAACGTGAATGCAACCTTTTAGAACTGTTGTCTCATGTTGCTGCCTGTGCGTCTATATGCAGGTGCCGCAGCAGCTGGCCATCGTGATGGGCAGTGAGGCAGCAGGCGTCAGCCAGGAGATGAGGCAGGCGGCAGACAGGTGAGCCAAAAATTCAGCAGCAGCAGCAGCAGCAGCAGCAGCAGCAGCAGCAGCAGCAGCAGCATAATAACACAGGTATCAGCCAGGCGTTGCACGGGGCGGCAGATAGGTAAGAGGGCAACAGCCAGCAGCAGCACTGCAGAGCTGCTGCTGCTGCTGCTGCTGCTGCTGCTGCTGCTGCTGCTGCTGCTGCTGCTGCAGATGTACCAGATGATCCAGGCAGTTGGCTGCTGCTGCCAGGTCAGCTCTGAACATAACAGCTGTTACTTCTTGATTATGCTGCAAACCGCCTGGCTAAACGCTTTGAAAGTAGCACAATATGCTCACTCACCAACCCCATTCCACGTTCCTCCACCTGCACTTTGCTGTTGCAGGTGCGTGTATCTTCCCATGTATGGTTTCACTGAGAGTCTCAACGTGTCAGTAGCTACCGCGCTGGTCCTACAAACCCTAATCGCCAGGCAGCCAGCTGTACGGGGCCAGCTGTTAGGAGAGGGCAGGGCGGCACAGCTGGAGGCCAAGTGGAGGGCTGCTGCTGCTCGGGCGCCTGAGTGCCAGGCGGGGGCGCTGCATGTTAAGCAGCAGCCGCAGGAACAGCAGCTGGACGAGCAGCTTGTGCATAGTGAAGGAGTGCAGGGGAACGGGAGCTAGCAGCCACCAAGCAAGGAGATGATGCAGAAGTGTCTTCCCTGTACTAGCGGGGCCAGCTGCTAGGAGAGGGCAGGGCAGCACAGCTAGAGGCAAAGTGGAGGGCTGCTGCTGCTCGGGCGCCTGAGTGCCAGGCGGGGGCGCTGCATGTGAAGCAGCAGGCGCAGGCTCAGCAGCAGCAGTTGCAGGTGGAAGAGCAGCAAGTATAAAAGTGCAGGCCTGCAAGGGAATAGCAGTTTGTCAGCAGTGTTCGGCAAGATTCTACGTTGAGGCTGCAGCCCCGGGCAGTACAGCCCAGCAAAGTATAGCCCGAGTAGCAGGTTGCTGCAGCAACAGCAGCGCAGTTTTTGGAAATCAGTTAAATACCATCAATGTGTTCCTCAACGGCGTATGCTCTTGACTGCAATGTGCCTGATCATTGAAGTGGCGCATGGTGGGGTGTGAGCAGTACAAGAGCAATACCCACCACTGCCCTCGGCGTGCTTGCGATGTGTGAGACACATTTCAACACGGCTTTGGTGTTGGCGTAGGTTGGCGGTGTTGCAGAAGTCATGAGAGTCTCATATGATACAGATGCCCTGCTGCTGACAAGGGCTTTGGCAGCAGCAGAACAGTGACAATGTGCCCAAGTGCGAGCCTTGAACAGAAGCACGGCTGCACCATGCTACTTATTTATGCATGCGAGTCGTATAAAGTCGCGGTCAAGTTTCCAAGACACGCACGCTCCGAGATCATCAGCCTGGGCCCTGCAATTTGTGCTTCGTCTTTCTACGTGCGCAGCAACTAGCAGAGTTCGTCCATCTTTGATCAGGCCCCCACGCAAGTAGTACCTTCATATACATTCGGACCAATGGACACAGAAGCCAAGCTGCAGCAGTACCTGCTGCTGGGCAAGAGTGCAAAAGGCAGAAGCATGTGCGAGCTCATAACCAAAGCAACCGCGGAGCCGGGCCTATTCACTTTCGGAGAGCTGTTAGACCTCCCAAACGTACAAGAAGTAAGGGTGTCTGCTCGCAGCTAGGCATGCTGCTGCTGCATCCTGTGCTGTGTTTCTCACAGCTACTGCTGCTGTCTGTGTCCTGCAGCTACAAGCAGAGTTTGCGGCCTTCCGGGCGCTGCTAGAACTGTTCTGCTATGGCACATACCCGGAGTATCAGCGTGAGTGGCGATCTGCTGCACATGCTGAACAGCAATGCAGACGGTGCTGTGCTGTAGTTGCTGCAGTACTGCCTCGTGCACTTGTCCTGCAAGCTGTGCATGCACGCATGCAATGCCTTGTTACATGCATATTTGCACTGCTGCACACCATTGTACGTGTTTCTATGTCGCGCTTGCAGCATTGCGCCTACCCAACTCGTGAGCCATGCGTGCCGCAACAACAGATATGTGTAGGGTCGACATTGTACGCAGACGCAACCTGTCCATATCTCCACAGATCCTGCTGCGGCTGCTTCCGCCACCCCCACTGCTGCTGCTGCTGCTGCTGCTGTTGTTTAATCCTGCAGAGCACAAGGCCAGCTTGCCGCCCCTCACGCAGCAACATGAGCTCAAGCTGAAGCAGCTGACAGTAGCATCGCTAGGGTCGCAGCAAAAGGTGGGGAGGGCGCCGCAGACTGCAGTTGCAGCAGCGGGAGCCGGGCAGCAGCATCAGTGCGTGCAACAATTGTGGTTTGGTGCTGGCTTGGAGTTTTCGGTTCTGCAGGTTGTCGACTGGCAGGCATAGCAGAGGCAGCAGGGCGCGCAGCAGCGCAAGACACATGCAGCATTGTTGCAGGGGTACAGCAGCACTGTGAGCAGCATTGTTGCAGTGCTGTGGAGCGCTGCCGTGCCAAAGCAGCAGATGCAGCAAGCGTGCTACGCGGTGCACATGTGCATGCACGCGGCCACTTGGATCTCAAACACTCCTGTCTCACCATTGGCTGCTGCTGCTGCCGCCGCTGCAGGTGCTGCCGTACGAGCTGCTGCAGGGCGCGCTGGCCGCACTTCCTTTGCTGGGCAAAACCGACGATGCAATGCTGAGTATTTCTGTGCTGCTGCTGCAGCGGCTGCGGTATGAGCTGCTGCAGGGCGCGCTAGCCGCACTTCTTTGCTAGGCAAAGCCTGTGATGTAATACAACGCATTTGTTTGACTGCTGCTGCAGGTGCTGCCGTATGAGCTGCTGCAGGGCGCATTAGCCATAGGCACTGTGAGGGACCTGGAGGACTTCATCATCAGCGACTGCTTCTACGCAGGTGCGTGGGGGTTTATTTCTGGTACAGCCTCATTATGGCCACACGCAAATGCAACTGTATTTGGGGGTTAGACATGCAAGCAGTCACTTACGCCTGTGATCAAGGCACCCTTGCTTAGCGGTTGTCAAACGGCCTGGCTGCAGGCAGCTGCAACAGCTGATCTTGGTTTCATCAATGCCAATGCGCATCTGGTGTTTGCATTGGCAAGCGCAGCTGTCCTAGTAATACTGCACATGAATGTCTGCTGTGCTGCAGGCCTGGACACGGGCAAGCTGGACCAGCGGCAGGGCTGCCTGCAGGTGCACGTCGTGGCAGCACCAAAAACAATGCACAATCGCACATGTACATGCATTCTGTCTGCTGTGCTGCAGGGCTGGTGACGGGCAAGCTGGACCAGCGGCAGGGCTGCCTGCAGGTGCACGACATAGCCAGCACATATGTCTGCATTGACACAACACAATGGTCCATGCTGTTTGCTGTGCTGCAGGGCTGGTAACGGGCAAGCTGGACCAGCGGCAGGGCTGCCTGCAGGTGCACGACGTGCCAGCACATGCATTTGAGTCAAATCAAAAGTCAAAGTAACACAGTTGTACAATCTTTGCTGTGCTGCAGGGCTGGTAACGGGCAAGCTGGACCAGCGGCAGGGCTGCCTGCAGGTGCATGATGTGGCCAGCAGGGACGTGCGCCCGGCTGAGGCGCGGGGGCTGGCTGACGCACTCAGCAACTGGTGCGTGCATAGCAGTGCGGTCAATGCGCAGCGAACACACTTGGCTGTTGCTGTGGCGTGTACATGCACTTGTGGTTTGCTTGACTGTAGTTGACTGAGGTGTTGTAGGAATGCTGGCTGCAATTGTGGCAAGATCTTTATTTCCAATTCTGGGCTGAGTGTGGCAAGCTAGCGCCAGTGCTGTGCAACCAGGTGCTGTAGGCACCTGCTGGGTACTGTCGGGGATGGCTGGCTGCCGCTGTGACGCAGCTAGGTGCTTGCCCCTGAAAGAATACCCAAAACATGCGGCTAGCTTGTGCTGGTGCTGACAGGTGTGTTTAGGCGCTCCTCTTGTGCTGGTGCTGACAGGTGTGTTTAGGCGCTCCTCTTCCTGCTGCTGCTGCTGCTGCAGGCTGGCCACTGCTCAGGTGCTGCTGGGCAGGCTTGAGTCAGAGGCTACAAATGCGTCCGCTGCTGCTGCTGCCGCTGCCAGCCGGCGGCGTGAGCTGGAGAGCAGGCAGGAGGAGCTCAAGAAGAACCTCAAGGTGTTGTCCTGATATTATGTATCATACTGATCAAGGATTTGCAGATGACAATGATAATATTAACATTAACTACTATCATCGATTACAATATTCGGTAACACCGATATAATGATGATATGAATGACGATAGTGAGTGAACCTCAAGAAGGTCATGCGCAGCCCAGAGAGATCCCTGCTCTGTGTCACGTGCCGTTGATTGTCAAATTCTACATCCTTTCAAAAGCTGCGGCTGCTGCTGCTGGTGCTGCTGCTGCTGCTGCTGTTTCACAGGTTGAGCTGGAGCGCTCCGGTGATGCCGGCATGCTGCTTGACGATGCTGGCGGCTATGACGTGATGGATGATGACCGCATCATGATGGGAGGGACCTCGGGCGGCCCTGGGCCAGCTAGCTTGATGAACAGGTCGAAGAGGTGAGGCGGCTGCTGTTTTTTTGCTTGTGTGTCATTAGTATTGTCATAACGTGTTGGTTGGTGGTTATGACGTGATGGATGACGACCGCATCATGATGGGAGGCACTTCAGGCGGCCCTGGCCCTGCTAGCTTGATGAACCGGTCCAAGAGGTGAGGCGCGGCTGTTGCTGCGGTTGCTGTTGTGTCAATGATATTGTCATAAGCTTGTTGGACGGTGGTTGCCTGGGGGTGATGAGCTGATGATGGGGGGGGGGGGGCATCAGGCGGGCCTGGCCCAGCAAGCCCGATGAACATGTGAAAGAGATGAGAACAGGCTGCATGTTGTTGTTTGTTTACCCACATGTTGTGTACAGCAGCAATGGCAAGGAAGCGGATGGCAGGCTGTGGAAGCCCGCTTGCCTGCGTGCATTGCTGTGTGTTCTTTCAGCTGTACACTGTGCAGTATTTCACCGAGCATTATGCATATGGCGGTCGTTGTATGCTGGGCAGCGCTGCAAACAAAAGCATTGCTCAGTCTGAATGAATACTTTGGTTGCATTATGCGTACCTTCTCAGCGGCGGCTGCGTTCCTGTGACAGCTTTCGTCCTGCCCTGCCGCACTGTCCGTGTGTGCTGTTCTGTGGCGACAGCAGGCGCAGGTAGACCCGCAGCAGCCGTGACAGGCAGCGGCAGCAGCAGCAGCAGCAGGCGCAGGTAGACCTGCAGCAGCCGCGACAGGCAGCGCAGCAGCAGCAGCAGGCGCAGGTTGACCCGCAGCAGCCTTGACAGGCAGCGCCGCGGTGCACATGCACCCCGCAGCAATGCGGAAGCTTCGTAGCAGCCACGACCAAGGCCCAGCTGTGTGATGCTGTCATTGCAGCAGCAGACAGCAGGGTGCAGTTGCCTCCCCTCTTGCAGGGACCTAAAGTAGCCGCAAACACTCATGTTGCGTGCCGCGGTGAGATGCTGTCCTATGCAGGCACATGCAGCAGCATAAGCAGCAGGCGAACGGCCTAGCAGCAGCAGCAGCGGGTTGAGGCTGGGGCAGCTGGTCAAGATAGGCCACCTGCAGCATCTCTGCAGCGCCCACCGTCCGCGCCAGTGGTGTGTGGGGTGCATGTCGCCTTGTGTATGGCTGTACTGATGACACATTTGCTGTGCTGTGACATGATGAGGTGTGAGCTCAGGCTGGAGCACAGCTGTGCAGATGCCAACAGCAGCCGGAAGCCCAGCCAAAGGCAGTGTTCATTAGCAAGCGCGTGATTTGCTGGCGTTGGGATGACGGCGGCAGTAGCAGCAGCATGCAGCTGTCGATAGCGGGGCCCTGACAACTGCAGTCACTGTCAGAGTGATTTGCGGTCACCGCATGCCACCTGCAAGGGGGATTGTGGTTGCTGATTTCAGACTGTGTGTTTTTCATGTTGCATCGTCAGACAACATTTAATTATTGAGCAACATTGAGCACATTTGAGCAAAGCTTGGCTTGTGGGCCCTCATGTAACCACCCGTTTGCAAGTAGTGTCTGTCAAGCAAAGCTAGTGAGATATCTATGCAGGAGGTGAGTTGCATGCATGTGCGGTCCGCTGTTTGTGCGAGCTGCAAGCGCAATGTTTGAAGGGAAACAGTTTAGAATGCCACCCGGCGTGCGGCAGCCACCTGTGCCCTGTACCCTGGTACTAAACCAGACCTGCATGCACGTTGCAACTCATAACATCAATCACAAGGGACAATGAAACGCTTGCATCTGCACTCAAAAGCAGGATGCACATGCTGCACTGCGCACTGCATACTCAACAAAAAAAGGCACAACAGGACTGCAGCAGCACACGCACAGCGCACGTGCTGTGATAGGCAGCTCTGGATTCCAGAGCTGTGCTGAGCCCTAACATAGTACTGCTAGCTGGTAGCTGCGCACAGCCCGGCTGAGGCTCAGCAAATACAAGCGGTGCTCAGCAGCAGTAGCACACACCCAAACAGCAGCAGCACACATGCTCCACCGGCAGCACTGCTGGCAGCTCTGCATGCCCATCCCACCGCTGCGCACTGCCAGCACCTGCATGCACAGCTCAGCAGCAGCCGCAAACACCCACACAGCAGCCTGAAGCATATCTGCGATGATAACAAAGCATGTTCACGTGTGTACAGCTAGCTAGCTCCGAGCTGAACAGGCTGTTCACAATAGACCGACACATTCACAAGATACTTGCATTGCACAGCACACAGTCACCAGCACCATCACGGCAGTGCCAGCACCACTGCCCTCTGCACAGCCAGTGGCACATGTCACACAGAATGCCGCCAACTGCCAGATCTGAGACCACAGGCGGCCTGCAGCACAGCACACTGCACAGCCAGTGGCCTATGTCATTTAGAAGGCCACACATGTACGAGCAAGTCAGAACACACCTCTCGTGGACCATGATTGGATCGGCACATGGAGACATGCATCAGCAGCACAGTACAGAAAAGCAACAAGGGCAAACATACTGCAGTGGGACGCGACAGGCACCAAGTACCACTAAAGGAACTGTACAGGAACCAAGCTGATCAAAGCAGCATCGCAACGGCGGTGCCGCATGCATCGACAGAGCGCCGACAAACGTATGGGCGCCCAGCGCTGCAATCGTGCAGTCTCTAGCACTTTGTAGTTCTCAGGGAACAATGCACAGTGATCTACGTACGCATCCTGTACTGCACGCTGGTGCGCCAGGTGCCCAGAAGGACTAAACCACAAAGATGCCGAAGCGCACAAAACAGCCGTCAGCTGTCATGTATGCATAGAGCAACCCAAGAGGGCAAATGTTGGACTCACTAGATGCAGAAACTCGCCCGCACAGTTGGCAGCAGCATTCAAGCCAAAACTAACTACAAGGATGCCCTGCCAGGCAACTATACAACGCTGCACATACGTGCCGCCGCGAACTCAGAGCAACTGCACGCATGCGCAGCACAACTGGGCACCAATTGCTACCACAGGCTGGTTACTGATGGCCACAACAGACTGTGCACTGACAGGTACAGCACAATGCATTGTGCACTGATCGCTACGACAGACTGTGCACTGATCGCTACAACAGACTGTGCACTGATCGCTGCAACAGACTGTGCACTGATCGCTGCAACAGACTGTGCACTGATCGCTGCAACAGACTGTGCAGTGGTGCTCCAAGCTTCACATCATGCAGCCATCAAATAAAAACTGCCACATCATAATGGCGGTCTGCAACATGCTGCCAACGCGCACCCCCTTTTGCTGTATGCAGCAAAATACTTACCACAGGAATCCATACACCAGCAAACTTTGATGACACTGCGATGACTCCACGAAAGCATATCACGAGCTGGATGCAAGCCTGACCCCTGCTGCACACAAAAACTGGCCGGCATGGCTGCAGCACAGCTATCAAGTGCATGTTGTCAAGTGCAGCACTAACACTTGACGCACCTCACATACAGTCTTACTGTCAGAAACCGTTGCTGTTCTCACCGCTGAGTGGTCGCACAGCAGTGCCAGCGCAGTCACAAAGGCAGCATCCACGCCAGGCCCAAGCGACCATGCCTGAAACCCAGACCCTGAGGCTGTCTATGTAACCGCCGGTTGTTGCAGCAGGCTGTCAGCCAGCATGCAGCTCTGATACACATCACAGCAGTCTGAGAAAGGGCAGCGCTGCTCTTGCTGTAGGACAGGATCCACAAAATGGCCAGCGTGCTGTCAGAACAAGTTGCTGCTTTCACTGCTGGAACTGGTCGCACAGCAGCGCCAGTGCAGTCACAAAGGCAGCATCCACGCCAGGCTCGATGGTCAGGTAGTACTTCTGCGCGTGACTCAGCATGCTCCTGCAGCCCAGCAGCAGGGGCAGCAGCATCGTTGACAGTCTAAATAGTCTCGACAGCTATGACAGCCACCGCCATTGAGGCAGCATCGACAGCAGCAGCTAAGAGGCTCTTTTGAAGCACCTGTCACTTGAACAGAAAAACGGCCAATCAACAGCAGCAGCAGTTTCCTCTGGTCACATAAGAAACGTGACTTCACAGTCAGCGTTGCGCTTGCTCACATGAGCAATGCGTTGGCTGTTGCCAGCTGGCTGTCCCGGCCGGGGTTTATCACGACAACATACAGACGGCTCATCAGCAGCAGCAGCAGCACCAGCAGCAGCAACAGCAGCTAGGATCGCTCACATGAGGAAAGCATTTGCTGTCGCCAGCTGGCTGTCCCGCGCTGCGCTCGCAATGGGCAGTTCCCCGCCACCAGGAAGGCACCTAAAGATGGTGAAGCACTTGCAGCGCAAGTTGCCCTGCGGCAACAGCAGCAGCAGCAGCAGCATAAGCAGCAGCAGCATCATAAGGTTCATGTGCAGCAACGGCAGTGTGAGGAGGCGTTTGTACAACGCGTAAGGATGCAAATGCAGGGGGCCAGCCACAAACGCACAGCAGGCATGTCTGATCCACTGACTCTGCATCATACAACCACACCGAATTGAGCTGATTTTTGCTGTGCATGTAGTTGCAGGTGTATTCTTGTACCTTGACGACAACGTCTTATGCCTTGCTGCTTCTGATGAGAAACGCCCGCACATTCGGCCCCGCACCCGCCGCCTGCGTCTGCACTTTCGCCAGCCTGCCTCCCTCACTGACTGGCATGCTCAGCAGGCCGATGCCATGAGGGCTGATGAGCTTGCGCTCCATGTCAAAGCCCTACACCCGCTGTTATAGACAGCTGAAGCGCAGCCAAACGGCAACCAAAGCCATGCAGACATGTGTTTTTTACACGGACACGTACCTTGATCACAAAGTCCGGCGCCTTGCTGGTCCTGCTCAGAAAGACTTGCACGCCCGGCCCCTCGCCACCCGCCTGTGGCTGCACTTTCGCCAGCCGCCCTCCCTCACTGACTGGCTGACTCAGCAGCCAGCTCCCGTGAGGGCTGATCAGCTTGCGCTCTATCCTGAGGACTGGCATGTTGCTGGCTGCATTAAGCAGCAGTAGCTTTGTAGGAGTTGAGAAGGGAGGCGGCGCGAGTGCAAAGTGGGGCCGGCTGTATGCGTCCACGATGGTGGCGCTGTGCTGATCAGCAAGCCCAGAGTGCTCCTGCAAGGCGGGAAGTGTTAGAAACCACTGTTGGCAAATACATTCAGGCGGCAGCTGTAGGCGAGCCACGATGGTGCAGTGCACGATGGTGACACTGTGCTGGGCAGCAAGCCCGGCCTGTTCCTGCAAGGCAGCGGAAGAGCACCATCTTCCCTAATATACTAGGCGTAGCACGTGCAGGTGGCTGCTGTAGGCGTCCACGATGGTTGCGCTGTGCTGATCTGCAAGCCCGGCCTGTTCCTGCAAGGCGGCAAACAGACAGGAAGGCAGCTTGAAGCGATGTGCACTGGCAGGCTGTTGGCTGCGTTGAGCAGCAGGAGCTTGGTAGGTGTGGAGAAGGGAGGGGGTGCGAGTGCAAAGTGGGGCCGGCTGTAGGCGTCTACGATGGTGGCGCTGTGCTTATCAGCAAGCCCGGCGTGCTCCTGCGGGGTGACAATGAGCACACAAAACCGTGGGTTACTGGGCGAAACACAAACAGGTTGCAGTGTCCAGGATGATGGTGCTGTGCTGCTCAGCAAGCTCAGCGTGCTCCTGCAGGGTGTTAAGAGACCTAAAATCTTTGATTCAAGGGGTGACACATGAGCAGACAGCAGCTGCAGGTGACGCTGTGCTGACTGGCTAGCCTGGTGTGCTGTTGCACCAACTTAGCAAACTTGTTGACAATTGTAGGGTTGGTCCGCTGGGGCAGGACTGCAGCCTGCTCCGTGAGATTTTTACCAGATAATCAATTATCCGGTGGGATAAACGCAGCCTGGCGTCTGTAGGGAACAATTGTTGGTTTGGTCCGCTGGCGCAGGACTACAGCCTGCCTGCAGCCCGCCCGCATGTGACCGTCATGATGCAACACACTGCATACACACACATCAGGGCTGCAGCACGCTATGCAGCCAGCCACCTGCATCACCAGGGTGATCCTCTGGGGCAGGAATGCAGCCTGCCTGTAGCTTCATGCAATACGCAGATCATGCAGCAACTATTGCTGCGGCTATGTGCAGTGCAGCCAGTCACCTGCATCACCGGCATCGCTCTTTGGGGCAGGACGACAGCCTGCCTGCAGAACTCATCCGACAACACTCAGGGCTACTTCCAAGGTGCATCTATCATTGCTGCTGTGTGCTATTGAGCCAGTCACCTGCATCACTAGGGTGGTCCTCTGGGGCAGGCAGAAGTGCGCGCCCACCACTGCAAGGGGCAGGAAGAAATCACACACAGCAGCATCAGCATCAGCATCAGCAGCATCAGCAGCAGCGGCAGCAGCACAGCAGAAAGCAAGCGTCGCCTCCTTTACTCTATGAGGGTTTGCTGGCACCCATGCACAAGTGATGGGGTTGCAGTGTTTGGTCGAATGGTGAGGTCTGTGGTCAGCAGTTGCGGCAGCTGCCGCTGTGCTGCTGCTGTATGTCAATTGCAGCTTGCTGCAGTATGCTGTGCTGCAGTTGCTGCAGTGCTGGATGCTCGGGCTGCATCAGCTGATGCAGTATTCCATGTGACATAATTGTGCTGTTCCACTTGCCCGAAGGGTTATGGCTGTGTCCAGCTGATACGTTGTCTTTCTAGATTTTGTGTGTATTGCTGATTCGTCTGCTGCAACAACGCACATGCACACAAAGCCACCTAGGCGGCGCCCCACACTGCTCACTCACCTACCACCGGGTTGCAGCTTCCAATTGGGGCACTGAGCCAGGCCTGCTGATTGACCAAGGCAACTGCCTGCTGCTGTGCCATGTACTGCTGCTGCTGCTGACTGTGGTTGTGGCGGTGCTGCTGGTTGTGGCCTGCAGCAATGACCTGGCTAGCCTGGTAGCGGGCAGTCGCAGCAGTTGCAAATCCAGTTGCAGCTGGCTGTGAGACCTGACCGCCGAGAGGCAGCTGCACAGCCGTGCCCAACACTGCCGTCTGCTGCTGCTTGAAATAGTTTGAAGTCAGAGACGCAGGCACGAAACCCCAGCCCTGCACTCCTGCAGCTGCAGGGGAGGGCGTAAATCCCAGTGGTTTGAGCTGAGGGTACGCCGAGGAGGATGTCGAGCGCGAGTCGCCCATGCTGCTGGTTACAGGCACGTTTGCAGTGTGCTATAATGCCAATTGTTGCGTGTACCGGATCGGTGCATCGCTCGTTGTTTCCAACGCCCAAAGCCTCTTGCGGAACAGGAGATATCTTCAACAGTGAGGTCCGAAAAAAGTTATTCTTATGCAAAACAAAGTATTTATACTCAGGTGATCGGATCGGTCATGCCAGCAGCTCGCAGAGGCGGGCTAGGAGGTTGTCATGTGGAAGGCCAAAGCTGAAGGTCATGCGCAGGACGGTGTAAGGTCAGTATATAGACGGGGCGAGGGCCGTAAGGAGTTAAACTGAAACATCGCACTAGCTGGGTGATGTGAGAATGACATGATCGCTTCCAGGTTGCCGCCAGCAATCACGAACGACCCTACCACGGAAAGCCAGTGCTGGAGCTCCAGCAGGAGCACGCGAGTACTCCACTAGTGAAGGTACGTTCAAAACAACCTAGGCTATTGCTTGAGTTAAACGCAAGCGCGTTGAAAGAGGAGGTCCGGCAAGTACCTTCAGATGCAGCAAATGCTGATGAGAACTGCTGCACCTTGAGCTCAAGTTACGTACCTCCAAACTGTGGCTGTCCTGCACCAACTGCCATTGCAAGCAAAACGGCTGAGCGTTGTTGCTGTGGTACTCCCTGAACATGGGCTGATATACCTCAACATCGTCTCAAAGCTCAGCAACCCGGTTGAACCCAGCTAGAAGCTTGCTGTTGCTGAACTCTTAAAACGATGCCGTGAGCACTTGACCACGCGTCAAGTAGGAGGGCCAACGCAGGCTGCAGCACAGCGCAACCGCCTGCTGTGCAGTGCACAACATACCTCAAAAGTGACCGCGCTACCCTTGCTACTGCTGTACACATGTGTGTTCAAAGCCATACCATCAATCAAGCTGTGGCATTGCACACCATCTCAGAGCAGCGCTGCTGCCAAACGTTGACCTCTTCAGTCCGCTTCATTCAATGCGCCGCCGCGTGGCTTGCGGCCTCAAGCCTACCCGCTGCCTGATCACATCCATTGCTGCATCAGCCATCGTTCCATTCTCATCCTCAGGCGCAATCCAATGCCGCAGCTTGAACATGCCCTGCCGCACAACCGCCTGCCGCGGCG
The DNA here is from genome assembly GCA_030272155.1 of Tetradesmus obliquus. Lineage (NCBI taxonomy): Eukaryota > Viridiplantae > Chlorophyta > Chlorophyceae > Sphaeropleales > Scenedesmaceae > Tetradesmus > Tetradesmus obliquus. Next base: position 3,896,011 of record CP126203.1, read on the forward strand.
GCACGTGAATGCTGATCGCGTCAGGGTTCAGCAGCGCTGCCGAAACGCTAAACATCGAGTTGCTCATCACCAAAATATCTGCGGTCGCCATCATCTGCCAGGTCCACAGGAGATCTTTTCCGGGCAGCATGACTGCATTGGGGATGCCGCGCTTCAGGGTGTGAAGCTCCTCCACCATCTCGGGGGTCCTGGGAGTTTCAGTGTGAACTTCCACCGTGTACTGGCAGCCAGCAGCCTCCAGCACCTGGGAGCAAGGACAGCATACATTTCATGGACAGATTTTGCCAGCAGTCATGGCAGCAATCAACGGATGGTGGGTTTCACTTGATGTGTTGTAATCCTACAACAAGGGGAACAAGATCTTGCCGGCTGCTCATTGCAACAACTGTGGTACTTGCAGCCAGCAACCTTCAGCACTGAGGCAAAGCATGGAATCAGGCACGGCACATTCCATTGTCAGGCACGGCAGATCCAATGTCAGCGCTGGTCAGCAGCATACACATCAAGGCAAGCGTGATGTACTACTGTTGCTGCTGCTGCTCCCACCTGTATCGCAGCAAAGCTGCTGTTACATCAGCCATTGTTTTGAACGTACCTCAGTAACGGCCCGTGCGAGGTTTATATAGTATTGTGTGGACAGGATGCGCTCGCTCCAGCCGTCAGTGACGACATCGCCTCGCCTGATGTGGATGGCGAAGCGCAGCGCATCCAGCATCCACGGCTTGCTGTGCACGCCTGCACTGCTGCTGCTGCCGCTGCCGCTGCTGCTGCTGCTGCGGCAGGTCAGTGGTGGCTGCAAGCATGAGACCAGTGCAGGTGCATTACAGGCAGCAGGGGTGGCAGGCAGATGGGCATGTCGTCCGCTCTTACCGCCTGGCACGTTGCTAATGAGCAACTGCAGAACCTTGAAATTCTAATGGATTTGAACTCCGGAGACCGGATCCAGTCTCAGCTGCTGCAGCAAATAGAGCACTGCCACCAAGCACATGAACGATCCCTGAAAACTACAATTCAACCCCGCTCCATAACCCCAAGTCTCACCAGTGGCTCGCTGGGCCGCAGCTGTGGCAGTGCATAGAACAGGTCAGGGTAGGTGGTGGTCAGGCTGTTCACACCTTGAGCCAGTTACTGCAAACCCTAAACCCTTAAACCTTAGCCAAGAGCCCTGCTCTCACCAGTGGCTCGCTCGGCCGCAGCTGAGGCAGTGCATAAAACAGGTCCGGGTAGGTGGTGGTGAGGCTGTTGACGTGCTCCGCAAGGAACAGTGTGGGCTGCTGCTGCTGCACCGCATCGCCCAGCTCGCCCAGGAACTTCTCCCACTTGAAGGACTCTACACATTTGCAGCAGCAGCACAGTAAGATGGATGGCAACATGGGCATGAATCTGCTTGTTATTGAGTGTTGGTGGCGAGAACAGCAGTGACAAAAACACGACAGTGGTAGCACAGCAGGTTACACAAAAGGTGAGTTTCAGGATATTGGCCTGCATTGCCCAGCTCGCCCAGAACTCCCATTTGAAGGACTCTGCAGTTACAGTTGGAAGTAGGAAAACCTTGGTCAGCGGTCATCACGGAATGCAGCAAGCTTAGGAGATTTGAGCCCTGCTGCACCTGCTCACCTGCTGGAACCAGCTGCTGCTCCCTGCCTGTCACAGCCGCTTCCTCACTTGCAGAGTGCAGCTCAATCAACTGCCTACGCCAGGTGCCGCAAACATCCTGCTGCACTTTCTCACCTGCACGCACCAGCTGCTGCTCCCATCCCAACACAGCTGCCTCCTCGATGGTTGATGCCAGCTCAATCATAGATCTGCGCTACATGCTGCAAACATCTTGCTGCAGAAACCCTGCTGCAGTGTCTCCCCTGCTCGCACCAGCTGCTGCTCCCAGCCCTCAACAGCGGCTTTCTCAAATGGTGGAGGGCAGCTTGATCTCCTGCTCACGCTACCTGCAGTCAACACCTTGCCGCCAAAACCCTGCGGCACTGCTGCGCTTGCTCACCTGCGCGCACCAGCTGCTGCTCCCAGCCCGACACTGCTTCCTCCTCAATAATGGATGGTAGCTCAATCATCTGCCCACGCCAAAATGCCACAAACACCCTGCTGCATAAACACTGCTTTATTGCTGCACCCACCCACCTGCGCGCAACAGCTGCTGCTCCCAGCCCTTCACAGTTGACTACTCAATCGTGGAGGGCAGCTCAATCCCCTGCTCACACCAAATGCTGCAAACACCCTGCTGCCCAAACACTGCTGCACTGCTGCACTCTCTCACCTGCACGCACCAGCTGCTGCTCCCAGCCCTCCACAGTTGATTCTGCAATTGTGGAGGGCAGGTCAATCATCTGCCGCGCCCGTGACAGCAGCCGTGCATCGTCGCTGTCACCACTGAAGTCACAGGAGGAGGACCTGCAGCAGCAGCAGCAGCAGCAGCAGCAGCAGCAGCAGCAGCAATTGCAGGACCCATCTGAAATTGTCGCCAGAGGTGTGAGTACTGCCACCTGGTTGTGAATAACATGCTATCGCAGTGTTGCTGCATCAAAGCCATTACGTCATTGAATGGTTGCAGCTCTCTGGCAAACCTCCTGCTGCTGCTTGCTAAGCTGGTGTGCACCGTGATACCAGCAGCTGCACCAGCGTGCCTGTATACATCGCCGCCACGAGGCATTGATGCAACTCTGCTGCTGCTACTGCTGTCGCTGCTTCTGCCAGCAATGCTGCATCTACCAAGGAGGACTGTGCATGCGTACACACACTGTGCAATGACGGCCGCATTCATCTCTTGCTTGCCAGCTGCCCACCTGTAGTGCATGTGGCCGCCGATATGTCCGACACAGCCCAGCGCCCGAAACAAGTGTCCCATGCCTGTTATGTTCGCCAGCGCGTACACTGCAATCATGCGAACCACTTGGCTCCCGATGCCATCCTTGACCCTGTGTCCATATGTTACTGCTATGTTATCTAACGCCCAAGGGTCGTCAAAGTAGGGGCTGGATGGCCAGTTGTATTTTGAGCGAAGCGCTGCATTGCCCCAGGTGCGGCTTTCCAGGCGCTGCTGTGCTGAGAGGGACAGCACATGGCGCGCATTGCTGCTGCTGCTGCTGCTGCTGCTGCTGCTGCCCTTGCCTGTCCAAAAGCCTCGCAGCTGCCGGTTGCTGCTACTGCTGCTGCTGCTGCCGTCTGCTGCAATTGCTGTCTGCAATAATAGGCAGCGTAGCAGGCGACACTGTTCAGCAGCATATTGACAATGTCACTGCAGGGGAACCTGTTGCAGGCATGGCAGCAAGTTTGCGTCTGGGCATTCCTGGCCGGAGTGCTCACTGCTTTTGCAATGCATCAACACAAGTTTTGACCGACAGGCAAGGTGTGTTGCATGTTGAAAATATATATGAATGGAAATGCAGACACAGAGCTTGTGTGGAAGCAGCTGCATGCTCATCAGCACCAGCCCCACCTTCCATGCTGCTGCTGTGTGTGCCGCTGATGCTGCTAGTAGCAGCAGCAGCAGTGCTGGCAGGCCGCTGCTGGCTGGAAGCCTGGGAACCAGCGACATGTTGCTCCAGGGAACGGTCAGCAGCATGCACCGGAGCCCCGTCGCTCGAAATACAGCAGGGCAGTACTACAGCAGCTATGCCATCCCGGTTGCTGGAGCACACGCAAGATACTGTGCTTTGATTTACAGTTGTTGTGACGGTTCTCAAAAACTATTGCGATAGCGACCTCGAGACCCTTGCTGCATGAGCTCACACCCGCGCTTGCGCGCGCTTTGCTGCTAACCGAAGGGGAACAACTGGGGAAACTTTCAAAACCACCGTCAGTTTCGTAATTGATTCGATTGTAAAATTAGTAGAACTATGTATATGAGCAGCTGCAGTTGGGTTACCCTTCCCTCAGGGATGAAGCGACAGTACCCAGGGTCCTTTGAAAGGTCGTCATGTGTGCACTGCACGATCTGAATGCGACTGCTGCTACGCTGACAATAGCTGATAAGCCCAGCGTCTGATGAAAACATGGTGCGGATGTGTTGCTGCGTATGCACTGCTGCTGTGCTGCTGCTGGTTGTCCTGCCGCACCCAGTTCTGCTTCCTGCAGAGAAGCAGGCCTGCTGTGCAGCTGCAGCAAATATACTGGCCCTTCATGTTGGTTGCATTATCTTCTCACAAAATGATACAACTTGTTAAAGTTGCATCAGCTATTAACTCGGCAAAGCGGGGCTCAGCAACCCCATCAATCACAACAAGCTTAAGCTGGCTGTGCCGTGCCAGGTCAGTGACCGTCACCCTGGGAGGTAGTGCCAAATGGTACCAGGTGCTGCTGCCCTGGGTAGTGCCAAAAACGGTTACATATGAAAAACAAGTACTGATACCATGCATAGTTGTGTAAGTGTGCATTTGGTTGCCAACGGCAGAACCTCGCGTTGATTCCCTGTCACCTGGGTTTGGTGCGTATCTCATGAGCAGGACAAACCTGTGCAGCACGCAACCTAGAATAGCCAATGAAGGGCTGCAGCACTGAGTGAATTGACAGGTTCGGGTTGTGGGTGCAGGCTGTCTCACGCATCGCGAACTGCTCGGTCATTGCACTCGTGTTTACTCTGCTTTCATCAGAACGTAGTAGTACGTTAGCGATGCAGGGTTTCGATCCAGTCTCTGGGTCATGCACTTGCTGTGTCTGCTGAAGTGACCTGCTGCTCTGTTGGGTGAGTGGGTGCTGTAGCCAAAGCTCAACATCCAGGAGGCTCGTGTGCACTCTATGAGTCTAAAACACATTTATTACGAGACATCAGACTCTCATGTACGTCTGCAGGTGCCTGACTGACACGAGCCTGCCCAGGCTTTGTCCTGCAGGTATTCCTGCTGTGTTTGCGAAGTTGCCCCATGCATGCTCTTCTCCAACTCAACCAGCCAAGCAGTTCAAACCCTATTGTCTCATGGCTGCCTTGTGCTGTACGCAGAACTGCAGTCATCAGGCCTCAAACAACCGCGCTGAGATTGCAGCACTGCAGCCCAGAACTCTGCAGCTGCTGCCAGTCAGCACGCTCCTCACTACAGTGTTCCTGCAAGCATCAGCAGCAAAAGCAGCAGCATACTGAGAGCAGTGAAGCATCAGGTGCAGCCACAACAGCAGGCCCCACCAGCTCTCAGAACCCACAGCAGCAGCTGGTGCCATCAACAGCTCCTGCATAATGTCCAAGATGGGGCAATTCTTTCAGCAGGTGCTGCACCTACGCAAGTCCAGTACTAGCAGCAACGACAAGGAGCAGCCGCGAACAGCATCAGGAACATCTGCAACTTCGCCCAGCAGCAGTACCACTGCTGCTGCCGATGAGCAGCAGCAGCAGCAACAGCAGCCACGCCCTGGCAGCAGCAGCAACAGCAGCAACACGGAAAATGCAGAAATCAGCAGCCAGCAGCAGACAGATGCCTCTGCTGGCAGTGCAGGCAGCTGCAGGCAAGCACAAGATGCTGGCCCGTTGTTCCTTGATGTGCAGCATGAGGCAAATGGCACAACAACAACTGTAGCAAAGGAGCAGCAGCAGAGGGAGGCGCTTGCAGAGAGCCGGTCCGCCCCGTTGCCGGCAGTCCCATCAACAGCCAAGGCAGGCATGCTAGCTCCTGCAGCAGCAGCAGCAACAGCAGAAGCAGCAGCAGCAGAAGGAGCGGCAGCAGCGCCGGCCAGTGCTGGCAGCGGTGGCAGCAGCAGCGGCGGCAAGTCTCCTGGCCCCGCAGCAGCAGCAGCAGCAGCAGCAGTGACGCCCAAGGCGGCTGGCGGCAGCGGCAGCAGTGTCACATTCAGCCCCAGCTCCCGCTCTGTGTCAGCGGGGCGGGCAGCAGGCCTGTCGAGGCGCAGCATGGGGGCACTGTCACTCACACACAGCCTTGCAAATGACAGCTTTAAGGTGGGTATGTGGATGCGGGTTGCGGGCAATAGGGTTGATGCCAGCAGAGCAAGCCAATGCGAGATCGTGTCGCATGCTGATGCCTTCAGTTCACCTAAAGTTCACATATAACATGTTACATTGTCATATGACATGTTATTCTTGCAGGTGCGCGTGGGCATCTGTGCCATGGACAAGAAAGCTAAGAGCAAGCCGATGCGCGAGATCGTGTCGCGCCTGGAGGCCAGTGGCGAGTTTGAGATCGTGGGCTTTGGGGACGAGCTCATTTTGGGAGCGCCGATTACGGAGTGGCCGCGCGTCGACTGCCTCATGTCATGGTACAGGTGAGCCAACAAAGTGCGCCTGTGGGTGGTGTTGGCATGCTGTGCTCTGCACGGTCTGTTTGTTCATACAGCAAGCAGCATCCTACAGCATCCTACAGCATAACCACGGCACAAGTGTGCAGCACGTTCACAGCAAGCTTGCTTAAGCATCTTGCAGTAACGTTTGCTCACCCTAGGTTTGGCTCTGCTCACGTTGCCTCCCTGCAGTGACGGCTTCCCCCTGACCAAGGCGCAGGCGTATGCAGACGCCACCCGGCCCTTCCTCATCAACGACCTACACATGCAGGTGAGTGCACCGTATGGCTGCATGGCGGAATGATATCTGGGTGACAGCAATCTCTGCTAGATGTGCAGGGCGGGCTTCTGCCTGTAGCTTTGCCTGGAGGCGCATGCAAAGCGCCCCTGCGCGGTAGTGTTGCAATGCAGTAAGAGCTGGTCAGTAATGCTTGGTGTTGTATCAATACATCAAGGTCAGTCAACTCAGTAGTATTATGTTTTAGCAAAACATTGTTACAGCATGTTATGTGCGTTACTGGTTACGCTGCAATGCCAAAATAAGGTGTACTGCCTCCCGCAACAGCACAGCATTGCAGTGCCTGCGCCATACATATCTTAAGAGCACGTACAACATACTAACATTCTCACAACGTGTCATAACATGCACTGCAGGACGCGCTGCAAGACAGGCGTGAGGTGTACCGCCTGCTGCAGGAGCATGGCATTGCGGTGCCTTCACACATCGTGGTGGACAGGGACGGCTTGGAGCCTGGCGCAGACCCTCCTGGCTTCATCGAGGAGGTGAGTTATGTTTGATACCATGCGCATGTGCCCTCCCACATTGTGGTGGACAGGGACGGCCTGGAGCCTGGCGCAGACCCTCCAGGGTTCATCGAGGAGGTGGCGTATGTTTGGCCATGCCCAAGTATTTTCCGCTGGTAGGTGTTTGCGTGATGGCAGGGGTGTGTGCGGCTGCTTTGACACACAACCCGCCACACATTCTGTGCCCTCTGGGATGTTGTCTTCAATCACTGATATTCTATCTGCCCACAATCATCTGCTCGCAGGAGGACTATGTTGAGCTGGGCGTGCACGCATCCCAACGGCGCTGTTAGACAGATGCTAGTCCTCAAAGACCTCCCAAACTGCTGCCCCTAAGCTCGCACCGCTTGCAGGAGGACTGTGTTGGGTGGGCGGCATGTGCATTGATAAGCAATCAAGGCACAAGCTGTCATCTAACCAACCCGTGGCTGCTGATGAACATTTAAAACTGATTACAGGAGGACTATGTGGAGCTGGGTGGTGTGCGCATCGACAAGCCGTTTGTTGAGAAGCCGGCCAGCGGCGAGGACCACAACATACACATCTACTACCCGCACAGCATGGTGAGGCACTGGGGTGTTGAGTTGAGATTGCCACATCGCACTGTCTGGTGCCTGACGTGGCGTCCTGCTTCACGTAACGCCATGCTACTCTGCCCTTGTGAGCAGCAGCAATCGTCGTCGTGCATGTCCAATGATAATGATAATAGTCTTCTTGTAAGCCATACCTTATCGGCATGTCTATGTTGCCAGGTACAGGCCACCTGCCGTGCAGCCCTTTCAGCGCATGCATTGCCTCGTCACCCCACATGAAACATTATCAGCAATGTACTCGCATGGCAGTACTAAATTCCAGCTCGTCCGTGTGGTGTTGCTGTCCTGTGGCAAGCACTACACACAGCTTGCTACATCTGATCTTCGTGATTTGACATTGGCACCGTGTTGCTGTGCTGCAGGGTGGCGGCGTGAAGCGGCTGTTCCGCAAGGTGGACAACAAGAGCAGCTGCTATGACCCGCACCACCCTGGCACAGTGCGCAGGTAAGTGATCATCTGCTGCGCACACATGCACCTAGTAGTTCAGAGCTGCGGCTGCTTCTGCTCCTATTATCTGTGGCCGGCGCATGCGATGCTCCCTGCTAACGCGCAACACATCCACATGAACATGTAGCACAGCTGTGAGGTAGGCACCAACCAGGTCGGAACTGGTGCTCTGCGTTTGTTGCTGCAGGGACGGCAGCTTCATCTACGAGGAGTTTCTGGCCACTGGCGGCACTGACGTCAAGGTAGGCACGCACGATCCTGTACTGATGTTTGACAGCAGAGATCCCCATGATCACCAAAGTTTGATCTGATCAGTGTACTTCCCCACCGTTCCGATTCTCACCCTTCATCTTCCTTGTCCCGCTCTCCAGTCTGTGCCTTACGCTGCTGCTGCTGCTGCTGCCGCTGCTGCTGCTGCTGCTGCTGCTGCTGCTGCTGCTGCTGCTGCTGCTGGCGCCAGGTATACACCGTAGGGCCCCGTTACGCTCATGCGGAGGCGCGCAAGTCGCCCGTGGTGGACGGCCGCGTGCTGCGGACAGCAGACGGCAAGGAGATGCGCTTCCCTGTGCTGCTGAGCCCTGCAGAGAAGGAGATCAGCCGCACAGTATGCCTGGCGTTTGGACAGAAGGTGGGCCTGCAATGAGTACGGTTGTGTTGTTTGTTGTGCACACAGGCAGTGGCTGTTGGGGCCCTCTGCACAGCACGGCATGTGCATGCGCTGCTATCTCAGTATGTATGTCTTTGCATCTCATTGCTCAGCAGCATCGCCCAGCTATAAGTCCAAAGTTGTAACTGATGCCAGTTTCATCAACTGCACATGCGCCGCAGGTGTGCGGCTTTGACCTGCTGCGCAGCGAGAAGGGGCGCAGCTACGTGTGCGACGTCAACGGCTGGAGCTTCGTCAAGAACAGCCGCAAGTATTACGACGACGCGGCAGGTGAGCACAGCGGTCGTTTGGTGCAGATTTGTTTGCTGTCTCACTTGGACGTGTGGGCTGCTTGCTGCCTTGGGTTGCTGCACGTGATAAGTGCTGCCCGATCCCTGATGTTTCTGCTGAGAGACGCGCTCACACGGTCATGCATCATGCGTCATGGGTAGCACCATCCTCACCCACCCCAGCTTGCTGCACTGACTGCGATTCTGCCGCACCGCTGCTGTTTTCTTTCCTTTTTGTCAACAAACAGGCATCATGCGCAGCACAATATTGGCTGCCCTAGCACCCCACAGACTGGCCCTGGCACCCCCCTCAGGCAGTCCCCTCTTATTCGGGCTGGGCCTGTCATGCCAATGCTGCTTAGAACATGAACCGCATGAAACTCGTTTGTTTGTACTTCCAATCTGACCGTGTGTTTGTTGCTGCCTCTTTTTCTGTGGTCTGTCTGCAAACAGGTATTATGCGCAGCACCATCCTTGCAGCCCTAGCACCCCACAGGCTGGCTCTGGCACCCCCCTCAGGCAGCCCCCTCTCATTCGGCCTGGGCCTGTCGCCAGCACAGCAGAGCGCAGCAGCAGCAGCAGCGGCGGCAGCAGGGTACGATGACGTGGCAGTGGCTGCTGCTGCTGCCGGGTATGACGAGGAGTCCCTGGGCATGATGCGCAAGACGGCGTCACTGCAGGTGCGTTATATTGCTATGTTACATTATCTGCTCACTTGCCACAATCTATGTAATGTCAAATAGTCACCGTTGGTCTGCCTTTGTGAAGCTGCTGCAGCTGCTGTGGACCAATGCTCACAACTGTGTGTGTCAATCACAGAGAAAGCAGTTGTGCATGCCATACAAGCCAAAGCTGCGCTCACTGCTACCACCTTCCCACAACCCTAAACGGCCAACAACCGTGCCACTTAGCAGGAGCTGAGCAGCCTCATGGCTCAGCTATCTGGCGTTGATCTGCTAGAAGCCACGCGCACTGCTGCTGCTGATGCTAAATCCAACCACCAACATCATCTCACAAGTCCCACTGCCTTGGCTAAACCCTGCAGGAGCTGAGCAGCCTTTTGGCTGAGCTATCCGGCGTTGATCTGCTGGAGGCCACACACACTGATGAGCGCTCCAGCCTGCCATGTCACATATACTACCTGAACTCTTTTTCACAGCTAAATCATGTTGTTTACTGCTGAACCCTGCAGGAGTTGAGCAGCCTCATGGCTGAGCTATCCGGCGTTGATCTGCTAGAAGCCACGCGCACTGCTGCCACCGCACAACCTGCTGTAGTTACTTGTACTGTTTGTTGAACCCGTTATTCTACTGCTACACCCTGCAGGAGCTGTCCAGCCTCATGGCTGAGCTGTCAGGGGTGGATCTGCTAGAAGCCACCCGCACTGATGAGCGCTCAACTCGAGAGGAGCTGCGCTGCGTGCTTGCTGTTGTGAGGCACGGTGACAGGACGCCCAAGCAGAAGCTCAAGGTGAGGAAAGCAGAAAGAATCTTGGGGCTGCTAGCTACATGAGTGCATGCTTGTTTGTGTGATGCACAATTTTGTGTGCTTCACAAGTCAGGAGCTGCGCTGCGTGCTTGCTGTTGTGAGGCACGGTGACAGGACGCCCAAGCAGCAGCTCAAGGTGAGGAAAGCAGCAAACTTATTTGGGCTGCTAGCTACATCATTGCATGCTTGTTTGTGTGCTTCACGAGTCAGGAACCGCGCTGCGTCCTGGCAGTGGTGAGGCACGGCGACAGGACACCCAAGCAGAAGCTCAAGGTGAGCTCATGGCAGCCGATTCAGTGCGATATATGCACGCATAGTGTAAAGTTACGGCACAAAATGTGTACATCTACACAATGTCGCTGCTTGACGCACCTGTGTTGCTCAATGCTGCGGCTGCATCGTCCAACTGCAGGTGCGTGTGCAACGGCCCGCTGCGCTGTTTGCCAAGACTCCAAAGGGAAAGCAGGCCAGGCGCAAGAGCCTCTATGCTGTTGTTGTCTGTCTTGCAGCAACAAAGATCTGTGACATCCAGTTATCACAGAGGATTGACACAGGATTTACAGAAACTATGTACAGATTCTCGTATGACAAGTCCGATGATTCTCATTTCAAGTCACCAATTGCTTGATGTATGTCTTTGCAGGTGCGCGTGCGACAGCCTGCGCTGCTGGCCCTGTTTGCGAAGCACGCCGACCCTAAGGGCAAGCAGGCCAAGCTGAAGAGCCCCGCACAGCTGCAGGAGCTGCTGGACATATGCAGGAGCACGCTGGCGGTGCGTTGTGTGGCAGGGGCGAGTGCCATACGTGGAGACACTGTGCAGCATATTGCCGGTCAGCTGGTGTATGCAAGCATCAAACATGGGTGTGCTAGGTAGCTGTCTTGCGAGAGTCAAAAAGTGGCCTGCCTGAGGAGGCCGGGCATGCAAGGATCACTCACCCGAGCATCTTGCTGAAACATGTGGCTTCATCAGACTGTTTTAGGCTTTGTTTGATGTATTTTGTTCTGTATTGTTGTCCCGCAGGAGCTGAGTCACCCCCCGCCGCCTGGCTTGTCTGAGGAGGAGGCTGAGGATCGCGAGGAGAAGCGCGAGAAGCTGCACATCGTGAAGACGGTGCTGGAGCAGGTGCGGGCGTATATTAGTATAGTGATAGTGGAAAAGGCAGTAGAACTAGTATAATAGTGAAACTCCACCCCTCGCTTTGAACAGCAGCACTGTCAAAGGGGCCAGCCGCACATCGTAAAGACTGTGCTGGAGCAGGTGCGGCGCTGTGGTTCTGTCAAAGAAGTGGGCATTTCAGAGCCCCTACATCCAGACAAGCAATTGCCAATGTTCACAGATGTTGACTGCTTGACGACTGCCTGTTGACTGCCTGGCGTCCACCCACGCACCTTAACCGTTTCATTTGAGGGGGGGTGCCCTTGACCGCATTATGTGCTGCTATCTGTTTTGCACTTCTGACTGGTTCACAGTGTTGATGTGTACTAACAATCAAACTGTGTGTCATTGTATGCACTGCTCCTATCTGTGTGCTGCAGGGTGGCCAGTTCAGCGGGATCAACCGCAAGGTGCAGCTGAAGCCCCTCACATGGGTCACACCCGGCGACAGCCCCCAGCAGCAGCAGCAGCAGCAGCAGCAGCAGCAGCAAGCTCCTGCAAGTGGAAATGGCAGCAGCAGCGCTGGCCAGCAGCAGCCGCAGGACTCTACCACACAGCAGCAGCAAGTCAGCAGCATCCCAGACCAGCAGCTGCAGCAGCAGCCTTCTGATCTGCAGCAGCAGCCATCAAAATCTGAGCAGCAACAGCAGCAGCAGCAGCAGGCGGCCAAGCCTGTGCTGACAGAAGCGCTGCTCATCCTGAAGTATGGCGGCGTGCTGACGCATGCTGGGCGGGCTCAAGCTGAGGAGCTGGGGAAAGTGTTCAGGCTGGTCATGTACCCCAGGTGCGTTTTGTCATGCTGCGTTATTGTTATTATGTTTTTATTATGTTTTATTATCATGAAGGGTTGGTGCTGCAGGATGTGTGTATGTGTCTGCTGATGCATTGACGAGGCGTGACAGCTGTGCAACTGGGCTGAGTCTTCAGGCTGGTGATGCACCCCAGGTGCGCTGGACGCTCACCTGTGTTATGTTTCGCCCTTTATTTATTGCTTTCACTTCAACTTCACAGCTTGTGGCACCTGCGCACTCCAAACTTTGCCTGCAAGGCACTCGCTGTAGTCAAGTGTTCCCGCAGCTGACCCTGATGCTGCTGTTGCTGGTGCAGGTATGGCTCAGCTGGCGGCGGCCTGCTGCGGCTGCACTCCACCTACAGGCACGACCTGAAGATCTACTCCAGCGATGAGGGCCGCGTGCAGGTGAGCCAGGATACAACAAGTCCCTGGGAAGGCTCTCACGGCATCTTTGCGGGCATGCCGCTTTGCGTCAAGCGGTACGCTGCTCAATGCATGTCTTCCTCTTGTTGGTGCGGTTGCTTCCTCTCAACCAATGCTATTCAGGCCTGCTGTAGCAATTGTCTGCGGTGGTCTTCACCCAAACACTGCCTGCGGGGGAGGCCGCTGCTCTCACACACCCCATTGCCACTGCCGCTGCTGCTGCTGCTGCTGCTGCTGCCGCAGGTGTCCGCCGCTGCCGTCACCAAGGGCCTGCTGGCGCTGGAAGGCTGTTGCCGACAATTGTTCTGCTCCTGCTGCTGCTGCCGCCAGCATAGTAAAAGCTAGTTGTCAACTGCTGCTGCTGCTGCTGCTGCAGGTATCTGCCGCTGCCTTCACGAAGGGCCTGCTTGCACTGGAGGGCAGCAGCCTGACCCCGATCCTGGTCAGCCTGGTCACCAAGGACGCCAGCATGCTGGACGCGTTCGGCAAGGTGCGCTAGTTGATCTCATGCTATGCTTGTTGGAAGCAATGATGGTATCAATTTTTTTTATGGTGTACATCGTGCCCCCTTTTATGTCATTATGAGAAAAGCGTGCTGAGCAAATTTCGTGCAACTTATGCGTTGCTGCTTCAATCCATTCAAATCCATTGGCCCCTCATAGCCCTTGCCTGAGACGTCCGGCCCATACTCTGCTGCTGACACTTGTGACGGCGTCACAACGCAGGGCGCCAGTGATGACATCCGGCACGCAAAGCAGATCCTGTACTCAGCAATGACATGGGACCCAGCCACTTCCACATCCTCCAACTTCACACCCAACTACAGCCGCAGCACCACCCCTGCACCCACACCGCTGCTGACCTCACCCCCAATGAGCCCCCGCAGCATTAGCAGGGCCAGCAGCAGCGGCGGCGGCGCTGGTGGTTCAGGTCTTGCCAGGATCTCAGCGGGCGGCCCAGATCAGCAGCAGCAGCAGCAGCAGGGTGTGGTGGCAGCAGCAGCGGCGGCTGTGGCTGCAGCAGACGGCAGCAGTAGTGTGCAGGCAGGCGGTGGCGTGCAGCTGCAGGCATCGAGCAGCAGCCAGGAGGGAGCAGCAGCAGCAGCAGCAGCAGGGCCGCCGGGAAGTGACATTGCAGGCATGCCTGAGGCCCCGCTGCAGCACCTGAAGAGGCTGAATGAGCTCATGAAGACCATGGTGGAGCAGGTGGGTGTGTCCAGGGCTTCCATGCTTTTGTATGTTGCAGGTGCCTTTGCTTGGCAGGATGGTTGCCAATGCAGGACTGGTTACTTGATTAGATCAACACACGCTTGTAAAAGCTTTTTTGATGGTGAAAGGTGGATGGGGAGTGATGAAAAGGCTGTGTGGTGGGCAGTTCCCTAGCTGGTGTGCTGCTGGTGCAGATTCTGCACCTTCGCCAGCACGGTCAGCTGATTGCCAATCCTTGACGGTCACAGCTGGTACCAATCCGACTGCACTGACTCAGGAACTGTGCCTGCCTGCTGTGCCGCTCTGTCTGTGTATTGCCGGCCTGCTGTGCTGTCCCTTTTCGCTGCGTTTGGCTGTGCTGCCTGCAGCTGCGGCAGCTGGTGCTTGCTGAGAAGCGCCACGGCATGACCAGCAACGCCAGCAGCAGCGCCAAGGACCTCACACAAGCAGAGGCAGCAACAGCAGCAGCAGCAGCAGCAAGTGACTCGGCTGCAGGTGCTGCTGACAGCAGCAGCGGCGGGCTGCTCGGCAGCATGACAAGCCTTACAAGTCAGCCCCTGCCAGGGGTGTCCCCACTCAGCCCAGGAGTGTCTGGGGCAGCAGCAGCAGCAGCAGCGGCGGCAGCAGCACCTGCAGCAGCAGCAGGATCGCCGCAGCGGCCGTCGACGGCACCGCCGGCTGGTGCTGCTGCTGCTGCTGCTTGTGGGGCCGGCAGTGCTGCTGCGGCGGCTGCAGCAGCACGCTACAGCAGCTTGAGCCAGGATCAGAATGTGAGTAAGCTGGGATGGAGCACTGCTACCTGTAATTCGAAGTTGCGAACGCGCAGCTGCTGTAGGGGCCTGAGTGATGCGCTGGCTATTCAGTGTGCTGCATGCCTTTGGCTCATCCGTGTGATCTGACACATGTCACCTCTGTCTGCTTTTCTTGCAGGACTGGGTGCTGCAGTCAGACCAGCCCTGCAGCGCGGAGCGGCTTGTTGATTGTATGATTTTTTTAAAACTATCTTATTAACTTCCCTTTTGTCTGTTGCTGCCGCAGGACTGGGTGCTGCAGCCGGACCAGCCCTGCAGCGGGGAGCGGCTGCTGCTGATGTTTGACCGCTGGCAGAAGCTGGCCAAGACCTTCTGCAAGAAGGGCCGCTTTGACATCAGCAAGGTGGGGAAAGTAACAAAAGCAACATGATTTTGAACCTGGTTTGAATGGCAGGCAGCAGCTGGCAGGGCGGCTGGTCACCAGCCCTGCACAAGGAGGCGGATGAAAGTGACAGCAGACCTGCACCTGGTGCTGAGCATGATGTTGAGCAATGGTGAGCAACACAAAGCATGCATCCACTCACTACGTGTTCATTGTACTGCTGTTGTTCTGCATCTGCATCCGCACAGGTGCCGGACATCTACGACAGCGCCAAGTACGACGCGCTGCACAACGCGCACCTGGGGCTGGCGCCCACGCTGTACCAGCTCTACGCAGAGGCCAAGATCCTGGCGGACGCCGTCATCCCCAACGAGTGAGTACCGGCTGGTTATCTTTCAGTCAAATTGTGCAGTTTGTTTGTGTGAGCGTCACGCTGTACGAGCTGTATGCGAAGGCTAAAATCCCCGCGGACCGTCATCCCCAACGAGTGAGCACTTGCCTTTTTGCTGATTGCCTCGTGGTGGATGCTATCAACATGTGCATGTTTCACATGGCGCCAGCTCTATGCAGAGGCCAAGATCCTGGCAGACGCTGTCATCCCCAACGAGTGAGTACTGAGTAATCCCTACTCTTTTTTTGTTTGGATGTGACTGCCATGTGGTTTTTGACTGCTTGTTTGGGCTACTTGGTTTGACAAGCTGGCGGCAGACGAGCTGTAGAGCAACACGCGGAAGGGAAGATTCTCGCGGACGCGCGTCATTGCCAACGAGTGAGTGGCAGGAGCGCCATGTCTGCTTGTTTGCTTCCCTAGCAAGGTCGTCACATACATATAAGGAGTGCAGCAGTGCATCATGTTTTTTGTGTTGCGTTCGTTCTATGGCAAACGGCCCCTTAAGTGATAGACGGGTTCTGTGAACATTTGCTACAAAGTTAGGTTGCTTTCCGGATGCGTGCAGGTACGACACTGATCCTGCCGGCAAGCTGGCCATTGCCTCTAAACTTGCCACTGAGCTGTTGGCCTTTTCTTTGAACATGCATCTCATAAATGTTTCATCATGTTTCAACTGCAACCGCAGATACGGCACCGACCCTGCCGGCAAGCTGGCCATTGCCAGCAAGATAGCCACGGAGCTGCTGGCCACTTTTTAGATGGCCACTTGTGGATTGGTGCTGTGTCTGACCAGATGTTGCCATGTGTTGTTTTGCAGGTACGGCACCGACCCCGGCGGCAAACTGGCCATCGCCAGCACGTTTGCCGCCAAGCTGCTGCCATCTTCAAAGTAACTTTCACCAATTTTCATCATGTTTCAACTGCAACCGCAGGTACGGCACCGACCCCGCAGGCAAGCTGGCCATTGCCAGCAAGATAGCCACGGAGCTGCTGGCCAAGCTGCTGGACGACCTGCGGGCCAGCAAAGAGGAGAGCCTCGCAACGCTGACAGGTGAGCATGCTGTTTGTATGTGTGTGTTTCCACAACTGCTTTGTCTGTTGTATTGTGTGCGGGCCAGCACGGAGGAGAGCCTCACCACATTTGTGTGCATGCGCGCGTGTTACTGCTCTGGTCCTGTGCTTTGCTGTCAACTTGTTCACTTTCTCTTACTGCTGTCCCCCTGCAGATGTCGACACCCCAGCCGCTGTCAGCAGGGTCGACCACTGGCAGCACAAACCAACAGACACCCACTGTCCTGCGCTGCATGCCGTGTTTTTTTGTGTTTCTGTTCACCTGCAGACGTGGACACCCCAGCTCCCGTCAGCAGGGTCAACCACGACCGCCCCCTCAGCCGCAAGTCCATGCCGGCACTACGAGCAGCCTCCGCCAACAATCCAAACAGCAGCAATGCCGCTGCTGCTGCTGCTGCTGCTGCTGCCGCATCTAACGGCAGCAGTGCAGCCGCCGGCGACGGCAGCAGCAGCAACAATGCAGCAGGCACAGGCAGCGACGATGGAGCAGGAGATGTATCGCTGAGCGCTCGCGTGAAGCGTGCAGCGAGTGCGGGGGCATCTCTTGCCTCTGCTGCCTCACTTGCATCTGACAGCTCAGCAGCAGCAGCAGCAGCAGCAGCAGCAGCAGCGGGGCCGGGCAGTGACAGGGCAGGGGGAGATGAGGCGGAGGTTGAGGGTTGTGAGGGCGAAGAGGGCTTTGAGGCTGAACCTGAGCTGATTCATCGGCTGTGCCCGATGTACGCATCCGACATCAACAGCCCGCTGAGGTAAGCAAACCTCAGCAACATCACTGAGGCAAGCCCAAAAACATGTTTTGGGAGGATGTTTTTGGTCAAGGGAAGAGCACATGCAGCTTTACGCACACTACAAGCGGCAGCGGTGTTTCAAGTGCGAGGTGGGTTGTGAGGGCGAGGAGGGTTTTGAGGCTGAGCGTGAGCTGATCCACCGGCTATGCCCGATGTACGCATCAGACATCAACAGCCCGCCGAGGTAGGCATGTGAACGGGGAGTACCTGGCTGTAGTTGAGCATTGCAGGCTGCAGAACGTGTCTCTTGACACAATACAGATGGGGTGTGTTTGTCGTTCAGATGTGTTTTATTGGGGCTCAAGTAGGTGGTGATGAGGCTGAGGTTGAGGGTTGTGAGGGCGAGGAGGGTTTTGAGGCGGAACCAGAACCGATGTGCTGGCTGTGCCCCATGTACGCATCAGACATCAACAGCCCGCTGAGGTGAGGGTTTAGTGGCTAGGTTTGTAGCCAACTGCTTGTTGGTAGCCCACTGCTAGTTTGTAACACAGCTGTGCGTGGCATGTTCATCTGGTCCACTAGCTGTGCCCCCTGTGTGCACCTGACATCAACAACTCACTGAGGTAACCAAACCTAAGCAACGTAGTGCTGCAGCAGCAGACGCGGCTGATGGTTTGTGTGTTGCTGTTGCGCAGACACAGTGCACGTCCTTGTGTGGTGTCGGCATGCCTGCATTGCGTTTTTCATGTCTGTCATGCTGCTGCTGCTGCCCTACAGGCACGTGCGCACGCGCATGTACGTCACCAGCGAGTCCCACATGCACTCCCTGGTCAACCTGCTGCTGCTGCTGTTGCTGCTGCTGTTGCTGCTGCTGCTGCTGCTACTGCTGCTGCTGCTGTGCCCTGTAGGCACGTGCGCACACGCATCTACTTTACCAGCGAGAGCCACATGCACTCCCTGGTCAACCTGCTGCGTTTCTGCCACCTGCGCCACGCGCTGATGCCGCACAGCAGCAGCAGCGCCTGCAGCGGTAGCAGCAGTGCAATCAACACCCCAGCGCCAGATGCTGCTGCTGCTGCCGGCAGCAGCAGCTCGCAGCGGCTCAGCATGGATGCATCTGATGCTGCTCCGCGCAACTTGCACGCCAGCGGCAGCTTTGGCGGCAACAGCAGCAGCAGCAATTCGGCAGCAGCAGCAGCAGCAGCAGCAGCACCATCTGCGCTGCTGTCTGATGAGGCGTTTGCTTTGCTTAAGGCTTGCAGCGAGCTGGACTATCTGACGCACCTGGTGTTCCGGCTGTATGAGAACATGGCTGTGGCGGCTGACCACCCGGAAAGGTTTAGGATTGAGATCCTGTTCTGCCCGGGCACTGCATTCGACCCAACGGAGGTTAGTGTGGCTGCTGCTGCTGCTGCTGCATTGATGTGTCCTATTCTGTTGCTGTTGCTGTTGCTGCTGCTGTTGCTGCTGCTGCTGCTGCTGCTGCAGCTGTGTTCGTGCCCACCTAGCTGCAGCAGCAGCTTGTCAGCGGCTGGTGAATGACAGGGGCAAGCAACTGCTGCAGACGTGAATGCATTCAGCGGGATGGAGTGTGACTGCATCTGCTGCTGCTGCTGCTGCTGCTGCTGCTGCTGTTGCTGCTGTTGCTGCAGACCATCCCTCCCAAGGGCAACCACACGCTGCCCCCAGGCCCCAGTGTTCTTTGTGCTGAAGCCTAGTTTGCTGCTGCTGCTGCTGCTGCTGCTGCTGCTGCTGCTGCTGCTGCTGCTGCTGCTGCTGCTGCTGCAGACCATCCCTCCCAAGGGCAACCACACGCTGCCCCCAGGCCCCAGTGTTCTTTGTGCTGAAGCCTGGTTTGCTGCTGCTGCTGCTGCTGCTGCTGCTGCTGCTGCTGCTGCTGCTGCAGACCATCGCTCCCAAGGGCAACCACACGCTGCCCCCAGGCCCCAGTGTTCTTTGTGCTGAAGCCTGGTTTGCTGCTGCTGCTGCTGCTGCTGCTGCTGCTGCTGCTGCTGCTGCAGACCATCCCTCCCAAGGGCAACCACACGCTGCCGCCCAGGCCCCGCGTGCCGCTGCACAAAGGGGACGGCAGGACGCTGGCAGATTTCGAGCGGCTGCTGCGGCCCTTTGCTGCCAAGCGCAGCTGTGCGGGGCGCGGCCTGTGGGGACAAAGCAGTGTGGCTCCCAGCAGCGGCAAGTGATGCATTGGAGAATGAAGGAGAGGGTTTATTGCAGCCCTGGGCACCTCACAAAGAAGAGTTAGGGCTCGCTGGGCTGGGCTTGAGGCAGGCTTCCAATCCTGAAGATGCGTTGCAGGGCGGTGTTGTGTATGTCAGTTGTGCACGCTGGTTTGTAGCGGCTGCTGCGGCCCTTTGCTGCCAAGCGCACCTCTGCTGCCAAGCGCACCTGAGGCGCTTTGCTGGGGCCCTTGGGGCAAGAGTGCCGCAAAGCTGCTGCCGCGGCGTCTGGCCCAATGTGGGCCGCTGCAAGGCTGTGATCAGTTGTCGTGTGTGTACACGCATATGGTATATGAGCGCTCTGCTAGCAGAGCTTTCCGTTATGGACGTTGTCTGGCAGGCTGTAGCAGCCTGCTAGCAGCGGCAGCTGCTCCTGATGTGAGTCTGGGCTCCAGCGACTGCCTGTTACGAGCAACAAGGCGCTTGCAGCTTGCCAGAGCGCAGCATGCGTTGCGCTGAAATTGCAGCCACTGGCCGGTATAGCATGAAGAGGTGCCGTGGCTGATCGCTCTTTCTCCTCCTTGATAGTTGGCGGGTTGATGAGTTGCTTCACAAGCCTGTCATTGGCGTGTGCTGAAATGGTGTTCGCATGATGTAACAGTCCAGTCGTGTTATCCGCACACTGGTCTAATGCGGGGCGGGTGATGTGCATGTACGGCGGCGCACCTGAGGCTGGGCTAGACCTACACCCGTCTTGAGCCCATCCAAGGTGGCGATCAGATAATGTGTAGCCTGCAATTCTTTACAATGCCTAATCAGCCATATGTGGCTGACAGCACCGTCGACGCTAGACGAACAGTGCATGCCAAGAACGGCTTGCGTCAGGCCCTGACTCAGGGCCGCCGGGTGTCGCGGCATCACCAAAACAGCAGCGGACGTGATGACTTGATGCCAACTGCCCACACCCCACAACCAACCCACACCCCCACAACCTGCTTCAAAAGCACTAGAGGCAATGAGCCAGCTACCCCGCCCCAGCAGCAGTATCTACCTCACGCGCACAGAGTTCAAGGTGCACGGTATGGCTGCTGCTGCTGGTTGTACTGCTGCTGCTGTCCTTGGTAGGGAGTGTATGACTGCTGCGGCTGCTGCTGCTGTGGCTGCACATACGGCGCTGCATAGTACCCCTGAGCGTACTGCCCCGCTCCATACGGCTGCTGCGTGCTGTACTGCTGCTGCTGCTGCTGTGGGGGCTGGTAGTATCCGCCATTGCCATATGCCTGCTGGTGCCATTGGCCTGCTGCTGCTGCTGCTGCTGCTGCTGCGGTGTGTACTGCCTGCTGGTCTGCTGGTAGCCTGCACCTGCTTGGCTGTATGCAGCAGCTGCAGCAGGAGCAGCACTATAAGCAGCGCTGTAAGCAGAGCCGTATGCAGCTGCCTGTGGTGCTTTTGGTGCTGCTGGTGCTGCTGCTGAATACGCAGGCGGCTGCTGCTGCTGCTGCTGCTGCTGGCTGTAGGCTGCCTGCTGCTGCAATGGCAGCTGAGCAGCATAGTAGGCTGCAAATGCTGCCTCTGCAGCTGCAGCAGCTGCATTGACCTGATGCTGCCTGCCAGCATACGCAAGAGCGGCTGTGCTGCCTGCAGCTGTAGCGGTGCTGCTGCTGCTGCTGCTTGCTGCTGCTGGTTGGTACTGCTGCTGGTACGGCTGGTACTGCTGCTGCTGCTGTGCTGGTGCTGCTGCTGCTGGCTGGGCACGTTGGCTGGCAGCTGGTGCCTGACCAATGCTGCTGCTGCTGGCTGCTGGCAGATCCTGCTGCTGCTGCTGCTGCTGCTGCTGCTGCTGCTGCTGCTGCGTTTGCGTCGCAGGCTGCTCCTGCTGCTGCCTAGCCAGTAATTCACGCTCACTGAATGTGCCCTTGACAAAAGCAGCAGCAGTGCTACCTGCTGGACTGACCAAGGCGGCGGCTGCTGCTGCTGCTGGTGCTGCTACTGGTACAGCAATCGGCACTGCCAGCGGTACAGCCAGTGGCACTGCAAGGGGCACCTGCATGCCCTGGGGGGCAGCTGGCTGCTGCTGCTGCAGCTGCTGCTGCAGCTGCTGCTGCTGCTGCTGCTGCAGCTGCTGCTGCTGCTGCTGCTGCAGCTGCTGCTGCTGCTGCTGCTTTTGAGCTACTGCTGCCGCCCGCTCCCTAAAGCTGACAGAAGCAACAGCGGGGCCAGCGGCAGCAGCAGCACTTGGTGCTGCCGCTGCCTTGCCTGGCGCTCCCGGCCTTAGCTGATGTGCTGCTCCTTCCTGGTTGCTGCTGCTGCTGCTGGCCCCACCTGGCCTGCGCTGCTGCTGCTGCTTGGGCTGCTGCTGCTGCTGCTGCCAGTCAGCAGGGATTTGTGTGGTGTGCACTGAACCCCAGCTGTCCTCCCCAGCTGCCTGGTTGAGCACTGCACCCCAGCCATCCTCATTCTGTTGCTGCTGCTGCTGCTGCTGCTGCTGCTGCTTCCACTGCGGCCTCAGATCAGTAGGCTTGGCAACGCCCCCTTGTGCAAATGCACTTGCAGCAGCACCACCCCTGCCTCCCCTACCCCCGGACCTGCCGCCACCCCTGGTGCTAGCAGCAGCAGCAAGCAGGGAACGCGGCGGAGGCGGCGGCTGCTGCTGCTGCCCTGCAGTGCTGCTGCTGTCGTCAAACAACTCCTCCTCTGCTGCTGCTGCTGCTGCTGGTGGTGGTGGGGTAGCTGCTGCTGCTGCAGTGTTGTGAGCTGTGTCCACCGACAGGTGGTCGGACTGCTGCTGCCACTGCTGCCGCCGCTGCTCCTCCAGTTGTGCTGTGCGCATCGACTCCTCAAGCACGAGGCGCAGCATGCGCTCCTCCTGCAAACATGCACAAACAAGGAGGCAGAGGGCTAGGTTTCTTCCTGAAAACAGAGGATGCTCCCCGATCAAGGGGTGTATATGTTGCCTACAAACAGAGAATGCTCCACAATTAGGGGGTGCGCATGGACTCGTCAAGCACCAGCCGCAGCATGCGCTCCTCCTGCAAACATGCAGATGAAAGGTTTATGTTTGTTAGTCATTTAGAGCATTCGGTTTCTGCCTTTAAAAACACAAAAGTTCCAGCTGTGCAGCGCGCGTGGATTACTCAAGCACCAGCCGCAGCATGCACTCTGCCTGCACACATGCGCACCAGCAGCATGGCGAGAGCGGCACGGTGTTGGTTTGAAAGCTGCACAGCTACCCAAAACCACCCGGCGCCAGCATGCGCTGCTGCAAGCGCCACATACCGAAAACAGCAACACTGTGAGATGGAAACAAATACATAGCTAGCCAGAAGCCACCCAACACGCCCTTTCACACCGTCCCAAGCAACAGTGAAGTAGACTCAAAACATGACTCCAGCCAAGCAGTGGAGAGCAGCTCACCTCTGCTTCTTGCTGTGCCGCAAAGCGGGCCTGATTCATGCCAGGCGGCGGCATGCCACCCTGCCGCTGCTGCTGCCGCTGCTGCGGCGGCCGCCGCGGCATCGGCACTGCAGGCTGACTGCCAAAGGCGCCAGCAGCAGAGCCTATGCCGCTGCTGCTGCTGTTGCTGCGGCTGGCACCAGCAGATGTGGCTACTGCTGCTGCTGGTGCAGGGGTGGCGCTGTTGCTGCTGCTGCTGCTGCGGGACAGGGGCTTGGTTGCTGCTGCGGCGGCAGCAGCGGCGGGGCCTGCGCCACTGCTGCTGCTGGGCCTGCTGCTGCTCGCACCAGCTGCTGCTGGCTCTGCTGCTGCTGCTGCTGCTGCTGCTTCTTTCACCTTCTTTTCCTTCTTCTTGGGCGCTGGCTGCTTCTCCTTTGCTTTGGCTGCTGCCGCCTTGGCTGCTGCAGTCTCAGCCTCGTACTCTGCTGCTGCCCTGTCCATTGCTGCTTTGATGGCAGCCTCCTTTTCTCGCTGAGCCTGCAGCAGCAGCACCATGAGCTGTCAGGTTTCTAATGCAAACAGAGAGCACAAGAGTGCCAGCTGCACTGATGATTGCAGCTACAGTACAGCAACAATGCTGCTGCCGTGCAACATCAGCGATGACAAGCCTGCTCACTGCTCTGCTGTGATGCGCTGCAGATCTCACAAAGTAGCAATTGGCAGCAGACGATGCTGTCTGTCCTAGGATCAGATCTAACCTCCACCTGCTGCTGCTGCTGCTGCTGCTGCTGCTGGTTGAACATACTCCAGATGCCGGACTGGAAGGACTCTGAAGCCTTATTCAGACCCACCGGAGCATAGGCTCAAGCAGGCTTGCTTGCTTCTGATGCGTAAATCTTGTAACAAACAAGTAACAAGCTTGTAACAAACTTGTAACAAACTTGTAACAAGGCCCACCTGCAGTGCCTCCTCGTCCACTGGCTTCTCCTCTGCAGGAGCTGCTGCTGCTGCTGCCCCTTTCTTCCCCTTCTTCTTGCCCTTTTTGCTACCACCTGCTGCTGCTGCTGCTGCTTCTGCTTCTGTGTCTGCCGGTTCTCCATCGGCAACTGCTGCTGCTGCTGCCGCCCCACCGCTGCTGCTGGCCCGCTGTGCCTCAGCTGCTGCACATGCAGGCGCCTTGCCGGCTGCTTTTGACTTTGACTTTGCTGCTGCTGCTGCGGGCTTTGCTGCTGCTGCTGCTGGAGCTGGCGCCGCCTCAGGAGCGGCTCGGCCTGCAATGCAGCAGTAGGTTGATGCAGCAGCAGCAGCCAATGTGTGAGACACGTATGTGAAACACCTTGCTTTGCAGCAAAGTAACCAACTATCTAGCTGACCAGTAGGAATAGGTCGGCGGCACTGTGGTGGCATCATCCCGGGCTCACACCCTCAGCCGCTGCTGCTACTGCCCTGGCATCCTTTCACAAGGCCGGCTTAAATTAGCAATGCTGCAGATATCAGCAAATCCCAACAGGAGATGTCCATCGCTCCCCTCAAAACTTAACACTGGTGCTTGCAATGCAACCCCAAGCACCCCCTCATACACCCACCTGAGGTGGCATAGCTCGACTCAACACTGAAATCGCCCCAGCTCACACCCTCAGATGCTGCCGCTGCTGCCGCCGCATCATCCCCAGCCGCCGCTGCTGCAGCAGCTGCACGCTGCACAACATCAGCCGCAGCATAGCCGCCACGAGCTCTGAATACATACTTAGTGCCGGGCTGCAGGGCTGGTATTTCAACAAGCTGCTGCTGGCTGAGGCGGGAGGCCCACGGGGTGCTGCTGCTGCTGTTGGCTGGGCGGTAGTCGAGCTGGTAGAGCACCTGCGCCTGTGCAGGGAAGCAGCAGCAGCGGCAGCAGTTGCATCAGCAGTCAGGTCAGCAAATATTCGAAGAAGAGGAGTGCTGCTGTTGGCTGGGCAGCAATTGGTAGAGCACCTGCGCCTGTGCAGGCAAGCAGCAGTTGCAACAGCGGTCGAGTTAACAGATGGAGTGAAGTGAGGAGTGCTGCTGTTGGCTGGGCGGTAAACGAGCTGGTAGAGCACCTGCGCCTGTGCAGGCAAGCAGCAGTTGCAACAGCGGTCGCTAGCGGCGGATGTCCAGCTGGTAGAGTACGGCTGCATTGCACTTTCTGCCGCTCCAGTGGGGCGGGGGCCTCTGGCGTTGATTGCTATGGCTTGATGGGGTTGTTTGATGGGGTTGTTTGCTGATGATAGGCTGCATTGCACGCTGCAATTGCTCACCTGCACAGTTGCATCCGCCGCGCCGCGCCGGTCCACGTTGATGCTGATGCTGCTGGAACTGCAGCACAAGCCCAGGGGCCCTATCAACCAAATTCAATTTAACAGCTGCATTGCAACACCACACTCATTCACCTGCACAGCTGCATCCGCCGCGCCGCGCCGGTCCACGTTGATGCTGATGCTGCTGTTGCTGCGGCTGGCCATCACCGGGCGCGGCAGCCGGCCCCAATGCAGGTGATGCTGCTGGACCATGTTCACAGGCCGAGTCCCTCTACCTATCAACCTTGATCTTACAGCTGCATTGCACGCGATTCACTCACCTGCACAGCTGCATTGGAGCTGCATCGCACACCACATTGCATCGATGCTGCATAGCACGCCACATCCAACGACCAAACAGCTGCATCCGCTGCGGCGCGCCAAACAAAGTTGATGGTGATGCTGCTGGAGTTCAAGCACAAGCTGCGCCCCCCTATCAGACCCCCTGTCATCTTGCAGCTGCATTGCTCCACCACATCTGCCCACCTGCACAGCTGCATCCGCCGCGCCGCGCCGGTCCACGTTGATGCTGACGCTGCTGTTGCTGCGGCTGGCCATCACCGGGCGCGGCAGCCGGCCCCAATGCAGGTGATGCTGCTGGACCATGTTCACAGGCCGAGTCCCTCTACCTATCAACCTTGATCTTACAGCTGCATTGCACGCGATTCACTCACCTGCACAGCTGCATTGGAGCTGCATCGCACACCACATTGCATCGATGCTGCATAGCACGCCACATCCAACGACCAAACAGCTGCATCCGCTGCGGCGCGCCAAACAAAGTTGATGGTGATGCTGCTGGAGTTCAAGCACAAGCTGCGCCCCCCTATCAGACCCCCTGTCATCTTGCAGCTGCATTGCTCCACCACATCTGCCCACCTGCACAGCTGCATCCGCCGCGCCGCGCCGGTCCACGTTGATGCTGACGCTGCTGTTGCTGCGGCTGGCCATCACCGGGCGCGGCAGCTGCGCCAGGCGCTTCGCGAGGACAGCGTCAGCGGCGTTGGTTGAGCTGCTGGCGGCGCCCTGGCGCTGCTGCTGAGCGAAGAACTCTTCAGCCTGAAGCAGCGGCAGCAGCAGCAGGTATCTTCAGTTGCAGCATGTAGCACCAACAAGAATCAAACACTATGTTCAAGCGCTGGGGGAGCTGCTGGCGGCGCCCTGGCGCTGCTGCTGAGCGAAGAACTCCTCGGCCTGAAGCAGTAACAGCAGCAGCAGTAACAGAAGCAGCAGCAGCAGCAATAGCAGCAGATTATGATATGGTAAGCCGTAGCATGTACAGCTTTCTTTAAAATAGCGTAACATTTTTTAATGCTGCAGGCCAAACACTAATCAGCAGTGATGCTGGTTGAGGGACAGATGGGTCTGCCCATGGACAGAAAGATGCAAAAGCTCATGTCTGCTAGCAGCCGTCAGCACCCTAGCACACCATGCCTTTCAGGATGTGAGAACACATAAAAATGTGATGGCCCGCGACAAGCTGCATCGCTGCATGCAGGTCTCACCTCCTGGGCGCGCCGCCACTGAGCTGCCTCGTAAGACCACACAACGCAGAGAGTGTGTAGCGCGCAATCTATGATGCTGACTGCTGCTGTTGCGTCAGCTGCATGCAGGACCTGGCAGAGCTGAATACCTCCAGGTGCAACATTCACAAACAAACAGAGCAGGTCACTTGAGCTGCATGCAGGTCTCACCTCCTGGGCGCGCCTCCACTGAGCTGCCTTCTTGTTGAGCTTCTCCTCCTCCTTCCTGCAAGCAGCGGTCAAACAGGCGGGAGGTCATATAAGTCATAATACGGTCGAATAAATAAACAAAAAAGATTGAGACATGCGCTGCCTTCTTGTTGAGCTTCTCCTCCTCCTTCCTGCAAGCGGTGATTCAAACAGGCAGCAGGTGAAAGCACGTCAACATGCGGTCAAACCCATGAACAAAACAGAACAAAACAAAACAAATTGTGACGCTGCTTTCTTGTTGAGCTTCTCCTCCTCTTTCCTGCTGCCGGTGAAACAGAAGTCGACGTTCGGTCAAACCCACAAACCATACATAACAACACAAAATTCTGCAAACCCTGACAGATCCCATCTACATGTACCCTCAGGCTACTGCGGCCTGCAGCTGCAACTCACCAAACCACACAACTGCATCTGCTCCATCAACATGCTGCAAAGGCCTGCCCTACCCAATGAGCATGGGGTCGATGCCCAGGTCCCCAAATAGGTCCTCCAAATAGGTCCCCAAATAGGTCCTCAGCATGGACATAGGTCCCCAAAGGCCTGCCCCACCCACCATCCACTGCAGAACAGCAAGGCAGCAACACACCTCTCATAGCGGTCGCTGCCGCCGTAGCCGCCGTAGCCGCTGCTGCTGCCGCGTGCATAGCGTGGGTGCCCTCCCGGCATGCCGTCATCCTCGTCATCAGTCTCCCACTCATCGTAATCTTCGTCATCGTCATCCTGCAGAATTGCAGCAAAGAGTAACAATCATGTTGTTGTTGCTGTTGTTGTTATGGTTGTTGCCGCCCATGGAAAAGAAGCCTCCCCGGGGTAATGCAAACACGCCATGAGGCTGTCCTCTGGCGCATATGCAAGGCCGCCTCTTTGAGCCAAACAACCCATATTACCAGCAGCCTAAAGGCTGCAACTATCACGCACCTCGTAGAAGGCAAAGCCGCCGCCGCCGCGGCTGCCGCCAAACGGCCCGCCGCCCATGCCCCCCATGCTGAAGAAACCGCCTCCAGGAGTCGTGAACACGCCCTGGCCCTCCGCCAAACGGCCCTCTACTAAGCCCTCACTCACAGGCTCAAACACGACTCCTTTTTATCACAAGCGCAAAACCCCAATGCACATCATCACAACCAGAGTCCTCATGCACCTCATAGAAAGCACAGCCCCCGCCGCCGCGGCTGCCGCCAAACGGCCCGCCACCCATGCCGCCCATGCTGAAGAAGCCGCCTCCCGGCGACATGAACACGCCCTGGCCCTCCGCCAAACGGCCCTCTACTAAACCCTCACTCACAAGCTCCAACACGATTCCTTTCGACCACAAGCCCAAGACCACAAGCCCAAAACCCCAATGCACATCATCACAGCCATAGCCCTCACGCACCTCATAGAAAGCAAAGCCGCCGCCGCCGCGGCTGCCGCCAAACTGCCCGCCCATGCCACCCATCCTGAAGAATCCTCCTCCTGGCAACATGAACACGCCTCGCGGGCCGCCTCCAAAACGCGCTACACCAGGGCCAACCTTGCCGCCAATCGGCCCACCAAGCCCTTCATGCATTCAGAACACGCCGCTTCTTCCTTCTTCAAACCTCACACCCCAAGATCCACAACTATCAGCCCCGCAGCCAAAGATGTCACGCACCTCATAGAAAGCAAAGCCGCCGCCGCCGCGGCTGCCGCCAAACGGCCCGCCACCCATGCCGCCCATTGAAAAGAAGCCCCCTCCAGGGGTCATGAAAACGCCTCGTGGGCCGCCTCCACCGCCAAACGGCCCACCACCAAAACCTCCCCTGCCGCCAAAACCGCGGGGCGGCCCTCTGCCAAAACCGCCGCGCGGGCCGCCTCCGAAGAGCATTGCGAAGATGAGCATGGGGTCAATGCCCAGGTCGCCAAACAGGTCCTCCATGTCCATGCTGTTGTCACAAGCAGCAGTGGCGGTGTGCAGGACGTTACGTTGGCAGTGTGTTGTGGCAGGATTTGGTGGTGTGAAGGAGTGGCCAAAAGCAGCATCACGTGAAAAAACGGCAGCAACATGAAATCCACAGGTGCGGTGGTTTGCAGCGTCAGACCAAGATGAGCATGGGGCGATGCCCAGGTCCCCAAAGAGGTCCTGCATGTCCATGCTGTTGACGAAAAGAACAGCAGCAGCAGCAGCAGCAGCAGCAGCAGCAGCAGCAGCAGCAGCAGCAGCAGCAGCAGTTTGCAGGAGGTGACAATGGCAGTGTGTTGTTCGCAGGCTTTGGCGGTGTGAAAGAACGGGCGAGAGCGCCAACATTCGACAACACGGCAGCAATCAGAGGAACAGTTGCAATGATTTGCAGCGTCAGCGCGCAGATGAGCATGGCGTCGATGCCCCAGGTCACTGAACAGATCCACCATGCCCATGCTGTTGTGATATGATTTAAAACGCAGAGGTGCTTGTGCCGGCCGAGCAGCAGTTGACAGCAGCGGCAGGTGACTATGAGCGCATGCGCATGCTAGCTGTGGCAAACAATACTGGGGACATATACTGGCCATGGCATGGCAATATGCAGACACAGCAGTCGTCAATCCTGCAAGGAACTGCAAGCTGCAGAGTTTGAACCAAAAGTAACAGCCAAGATAACAGTCAAACCAGCAGTCAAAGTGACAAACCCCACCTGTTGGGGTCCAGGTCATCGAGGTCATCATCAGAGGCATCCGCGGAGGTGAGCCGCGCATAAGCAGCACTGATGAGCTGAAACTTGGTGGTTGACTCCTCACTGCTGCCGTTCTTATCAGGATGCCTGCAGGGTCAACAACATACAGCAGCAGCTGCATGCCATTGTGCCTCAACTGTGTCAGCTAGAAGCTGCTTGTTGACTCCTCGCTGCTGTTGCCATTCATGTCAGGGTGCCTGCAGGAACGGCAGACGGATAGCAGCAGCTGCATGGCAGTCTTTTGATCTTAATAGGTGCTTGCCGGCAATTCCATGTGGAATCGAAGCCGCTGCCGTTCTTGTCAAGATGCTTGATTGCCAGGCTGCACTGTGAGCTACGGCTGGTGGGTGGGCTCCTTGCTGCTGCCGTTCTTGTCAAGATGCTGACAGGAAGAGCCGGCAGGTCAGCGTGCCAGCCGCTTGATTGCCAGGCTGCACTGTGAGCTACGGCTGGTGGGTGGGCTCCTTGCTGCTGCCATTCTTGTCAAGATGCTTGCAGGAAGAGCCTGCTGCTTGCATGCCAGTCGCTTTTGCCAGGCTGCACTGTGAGCTAGGGCTTGTACGTGGGCTCCTTGCTGCTGCCGTTGTTGTGAGGGTACCTGCAGGAATAGCCGACTGCTTGTATGCCAGGCTGCACTGCTAATAGCAGCTGCAGCGCCAGCTGCTGGCACAGCAGGGCGCGAGCAGGAGTGCTGCTGAAACAGTTGCAGGCTGCAGCTCTTAGCCAATGGCATAGGTCCACATTGGCTACACAGCAGCGCGCTGCACAACGTGTGCCTCGTGGCTATTGCTCGGCGCAGTTCAAACTGCAGGTGGCCACCTTGGACGCTGCACCAGACTGCAGCCCTCAGCTGCAGTAAATGCTGCTGTGCCCGCTGCTTGCCGCTGTTAACTTGCGGAATGTTTCACCGTGCTGTGAACCAAAAGATCACATAGTTGATGTGCAGACAGCAGCAGCGCAGCCTGATCTGGTGCAAGACAGACGCTGCTGCTGTGCTGTGGTGCCACCCAGTGCCCAATGGCAGCATGCACGCTCACCACTTGAGTGCCAGCTGCCTGAAGGCTTTCTTGATGGTGCCCTCATCTTCCGTAGCCTGCAATCAGTCAACGAAGCGCTTCGCATGAGCCCCCTGCACAGCATGCTAGCCCGGCCAGCCCATCCAAGCCATAATCCGTGCCAAAGTCTTGTGCTCGTGCTTGCCTCGATCTCCAAGACGCTGAACGCCTCTTCCCTAGTGATCTTCATTGCTTTCAAGGTCGTAGGCTAAGCAGGAGGGGCTCGGCACGCTACTGGGCACCCGGCAGGCGCGTGTAAGTGAGACTACTGGCTTCTGGTTCGGCTGCGGATGTTTATTCAAACGCTGTGATTACTAAAATAACATCGTCCGTTCAACAAGATGAACTGCGACACCTGCAGGCTGCACCTTCAGGGAACTGCAGCAGCAACAGGCCCTACTGGCAACACACCCTTGACAAGTACAACAACTACAGCAGCTGCACATTGAACGATGCAAGAAGCAGCTGTATTAGTCCATGATCTCTTCTTTTGGATGGCATGCATAAATGGACACAATGCCATCGTGCACAAGTGAGGTGACATCATGTCAATGACACAACCGCTGCCAACTGCCTATTACATCTGCAGCACAGACAGCGCGCATGTCTTTCAGGGGCCAGCTCTTATAAAACTGTCTCACGAGCACTGGCCGTCACGCATACCATCTAATACATGCCTCACTCACCCACTGCTGTGACCCCCGTGCCGGCCAAATCATGATGATCAGCTGTGTTGAGTCATACCTCTGGCACTGCCTTTATGATACAACCTGCCCACTGCTTGTATGATACACCCGCCCACTGCTTGTATGATACAACCCGCCCACTGCTTATGTGATATATCCAGCCCACTGCTTGTATGATACAACCCGCCCACTTGACGCATCATCTCACCCGCCGCTGTGCAACTCAAGCCAGCACACACACTCCTCGTGACAGAATATTAATAGTTCAACTTGCTGCTGCCCTGGGTGTGAACGTCAGCAGCAGCGGCGCGCGCGGGTACACGCTGACAGAAAACGTCTCCCCAGCCGCCAAGCTCTCAACAGTCATGCTTCTGCCAACGCAGCCCACACAATGCTGCTGGGAAACCAAGTCAACAGCGCCTGCCAGAAACGCCCACACCCACACTGTCAGCATCTACACATGGCTGCCCCCCCCCCCCCCCCCCCCCCCCTTCAACCCCCCGCCCCGCCCTCGGCATCGCAATTAATGCCTTTACAACCCCCACACCTCTGGCGCAGCATCGTCCTCACCATACAATATCTGAAGCATGTCGCAAATCAAGCTCTCGACCCATACCTACTGAACACTACCCCACTTTCTTGGCTCACAACACACCAGTAGCTGTCCAACTCAACCCGGCAACTCCAACCCTTGCACAAGCTGCATTTGAATGAAAATTCAAAACTCAGCTCGCTGCTGCCCTGGGCGTGAACGTCAGCAGCAGCGGTGCTCGTGGGTACACGCTGACAGAAAACGTCTCCCCAGCTGCCAGGCTCTCCACAGTCATACTTCTGCCAACGCAGCCCACATAATGCTGCTGAAAAGCCAAGTCAAACAGTGCGTGCCACAAAAGCTTACACCCACACTGTCAGCATCCACACAATCGTCCTATCACATGGCTGAACCCCCACCCCCCCCACCCCCACCCCCGGGCCCTCGGCATTGCATCCATTTACCAATAACCCAAAGGTGGGCCACAGGCCCACCCACAAAGAAGCCAGACAAGGCTCATTGCAATTGCTGCCTTTACAACCCACACCTCTGGCACAGCATCGTCATCATTACACACTATTCAAAGCATGCGCTGATCAAGCCCTCGGCCCATACCTCTTGAACACTACCCCCGTCATTGGCTCACGACACAGCAACAGCTGTCCAACTCAAGCCAGCAACTCCAACCCATGTGCACAAGCTGCAAGTTGATAAATTCATGAAACTCAACCTGCTGCTGCCCTGGGCGTGAACGTCAGCAGCAGCGGCGCGCGTGGGTAGATGCTGACAGAAAACGTCTCCCCAGCCGCCAAGCTCTCCACAGTCATGCTGCGAGGTGAGGCCAGCTTGAAGCGGCCCAGCACACTCGCCACTGTGCCCATGATGGCCAGGCGCGCCCAGTGCTGCAGTACAGGCAGTACAGGCAGTACAGACATTACATGCAATACATGCATTACATGCAGTAAAGAAAGTGCATGCAGCAGTACAGTTGGAGCGGGTCAGGCACGCTTGCAACAGTACCCATGATGGCCAGGCGCGCCCAGTGCTGCGGTACATGCAGCACCAGCAGTGCAGGCAGTACACACAGTGCATGAACTACAGGCAGTACAGGGCCCATGATGACCAGGCAGGCCCAGTGCTGTAGTACAGGTAGTACAAGCTTTACAGGCGGTGAACAATAGTGCAGTGCAGTGGTACAGTTAAATCGCAAACGGCCCAGCGCAGTTGCCACTGTGCCCACGATGGCCAGGCACGCCCAGTGCTGCAGTACAGGCAGTACATTGCAGGCAGTACAGCAGTTGGGGTGGGGGTCGCTCAAGAACATGCAAGCAGCTGAACAGTTGAAGCGGCCCAGCACACTCGCCACTGTGCCCATGATGGCCAGGCGTGCCCAGTGCTGCAGGACACGTTACAGGCAGTACAATACATTACCGACAGTACAGTTACCGACTGTCCGTTACGGCCAGGTATCATCGCATCAAAATGTATCCAGGTGTATCAATAGGCTTTTCATTTTAATTGCATCAGTGCATCCAACATTTGCATATCTACCTGGCCCAGGCAGGACCTGATGCCGCTTGAAAAGCAGAGCGAGCAGGACCTAACAGAATGCTTGTTTTGTGTGGGGCCTGCGACGGCATGGCGCCTCACGATGATTGTTGCAGTATCGGCATGCCGGCCACATGGGTGTTCACTGACATGCCCCTGATTCACACCAGCAGTGCAACTTCGATTCCTGTCCCGCTGCCAGGATTTGATGTCGTTTTGTTTTCCTACCTGGCCAAGGCAGGTCCTGATGCCGCTGGAGAAGGGCGCGTAGCTGCCGGCCAGGTCACTGCTGTTGCCAGTCCAGGTGGCAGCGCCTGCCCCATTCCCTGCAGCAGCATCACCAGCCTGCTGCAGCGCCCAACGCTCCTGCAGGGCAGGATTTTAAATTCCAAATCTGGTTACAATCAGCCAGGTTCAAATCTGAATTGGATAGGGTTACGATTGGGATGTGGGTTACATATGCCTCAAGATGAAACCGGCTGCGCGCTGCAGCTGACAGTGCACCCGCATGTCTGTAAGACACGCAAAGGCAGTGAAAAGGCAGTAAAACGTCTCCGCGACGTTACTCTCCACAATTGTCGTTTCTGTTGCTATTGTAAATATGTCACTGACATGTTCTGTTGCTGTTGTAAATATGTCACTGACATGTTATTGTGTTTCCCCCATGAGCGGAATAGCGGCTCGCTGGGCTAGTGCCTGGGGTCGGGCTCAGTCCCAAAAGTGTATTGTACTGTAATGTATTGTATTGTGTTACCAACAGCTGTCACTCACTGGGTAGAACCTGTGTGGCTCCAGGAAGTTGTGTGGGCTGGCATGCATGCCCCCCATGGACAGGAACAGCAGCGTTCCTTTTGGCACAGCGTAGCCACCCAACTCGATGTCTGCTGCTGTCGCCCTGCAAGCAGTACAAGGCAGTACAGTACAGTGCGATACAGTACAGTGCAGTACACACACACTTACAATGCAATAGAGCGTCAAACACTGCAGTGTGCCCTTGGGCACAGTGTAGCCACCCAACTCGATCTCTGCTGCTGTCGCCCTGCAAGCAGCACAAGGCAGTACAACACAGCACAGAGCAATGCACCAGAGCGTCAACCACAGCAGTGTGCTGTTGGGCACAGCGCACCCACCAGCTTGATGCCTGCTGCTGTCGCTCTGCAAGCATCACAGCACAGTAGAGCTTCATCATCCACACGTGAATCTACGAACTCAAAGGTCCGCAGCGGCGCCAAGCTGCACAGTGCATTGCAACCTCATGCAGCGCGTTACAGCTGCCGCTCTGGACCAGAGCACCGTGTGTGTAAAAATGGACAGTCTAGCATGAAAAATGCAAAGCTGCGCACCTTCAGACATTGCTTGGCCAGGAGACCCCCCGTCCAAGGTCCCCAGGCGCTCCAAGTGGGCTGTCCACGCAAGCACGGCTGTCCAGCATCATGGCATATTAGCATCATGGGAAGTGTGTTGTGGCCAACCCTACCTGTTGACTTGTGGCACTGCGGAGTTGACCCGCATTGCCTCTTTGATGACCTTCTCCAGGTACGGCAGGTGGCCCACATCAGATGCCGCAAACTCCCTGGGGCTGCTGCTGCTGCTGCTGCTGAGGCCTGCAGCGTCCAGCTCAGCGTGCACCTTGGCCTGAACCTCTGGGCTGGTGGCAATCAGGCACCTGGCAGCAGCAGCAGCAGCAGCAGCAGCAGCAGCAGCAGCAGCAGCAGCAGCAGCAGCCACTCAGCGTGCACCTTCGCCTGAACCTGGGGGCTGGTGGCAATCAGGCACTTGGCAGCAGCAGCAGCAGATTTACAGCATGATTATAGACCCGCACACTCCACAGCAAGCAGTGCTGTTGCTGCAAGCACTGATGAAGCATCCTGGGCATGCACAGCCAGGGCACTGATTAATTATCCTGCACGACACACAGCTTTTGTAGGCTTCCATAATTGACATTCATCCTCAAACCCCCAGACCTAAGGTTTCTAAACACAAAACCCTGAACCGTGATGCTCACAGGGTGTACACCGCAGCCGTGGCAGCCGGCAGGGTCCCCGCCACCACCAGATTGCCAATCAGTGCAACCGTGTCTTTCCTGCTCATCTTGCTGCCAGGGCAGCATGCAATGCTTCAACATCATGTTGCCATGATGGCAGGGTCTTGATCAATAAGCAGCACCATCTCTCACAAGCAATGTGCCGTCCTTGCTAAGCCTTAACATTATCAACCCTACTGCGTTCTCAAACCATAAAGAACCAATGCGCTCACAGGGTGTACACCGCCGCGGTAGCCGCCGGCAGCGTCCCCGCCACCACCAGATTGCCGATCAGTGCCATGGTATCTTCCTTGCTCTGCCTAAACCCCTAAACCCCTAAACCCCAAAACTCTCATCTCTAAGCCCTGGTGCTCACAGTGTGTAGACAGTCGCTGTTGCAGCCGACCACGTGCCAGCCACCACCAGATTGCCAATCCAATCATTCTCACAGTGTCCTCCTTGCCCTGCCTCAACCCCTACACCCCAAAATCCATCAGAGCTGAACCCTGATGCTCACAGTGTGTAAGCTGCTGCCGTAGCCGCCGGCAGCGTCCCCGCCACCACCAGATTGCCGATCAGTGCCACAGTGTCTTCCTTGCTCATCTTGCTGCCAGGGCAGTCAGGATACTTGTAGTCGCGTGTGCTCTGGAAAGCTTGCAGGATGGAGGGAGGGCCGCCTGCTGCTGCTGCTGCTGCTGCTGCTGCTGCTGCTGCTGCTGCTGCTGCTGCTACTGGCGCTGCTGCTGCTGCTCCCTCCATCTCAGCGTAGATCTCCTCATACTTCCTGCAGGCATGGCAGACCTCAGCGTCACTTGTTGCTTGCAGGCGTGTCACATGTTGTTTTGAGTAGTGTAACACTTATGATGCGCAGTCGACAGTCTGAGGCACTCACTAGCGCACACCATGTGAAGCACTCACAGCGCACACCGTTTCAGTACCTCATTTGCGCACACCCTTGAGGCACACCCTCGAGCCACTCACTTGCGCACACCCTTGAGGCTGTCATTGTAGTCCTGCACATCGTGTGCAAAGGGGCAGAACTGCTGCTGCAGCTTGACCAGGAGGCTGCGGGCAGCACCCACCGCTCCCTTGCGCGCAGTAATGATGTCCTGCAGCAGCAGCAGCAGCAGCAGCAGCAGCAGCACGACCGCAGCAGAGGCAAAAGCGTTGTAGCCAAACATGATGTACCCAGTGGCGCTGAGATACTGCCAATGCGGCCCACCATGGGCCAGCTCAGACACACCAAGCGTCCACTGCACTTACAACTGCTTTCCCTGACATTTACCCAAGGCTTTCCCCGAGGCTTCCGTAAACCGTGGATAGGGAACGGTTATAGAATCCCATTTGGGAACGAATGGCTTCCCTATAGGATTCCCTAACCGTTCCCTGTCTCTTCAGTATCGGACGTCCTGGCATGTGCCGCACATATCCCACGCTTGAGTCACAAATTCACGTCAACTGTGCACATTGTGCAAGGGACACACAGCATAGCATAATCACACCTCTTGACGCTGAAGCGTCATGTCGCCGCAAGGTTTCACCCTGAAGAAGTCACATGGCTGGCCCAGGTCTGTGCATTTGAATGCGTTGTAGCCGAGGGTTTTTAGGGTTTAGGGGGTTTGAAACCAAACCCCAAACCCTAAACTTCACCTCTTGAAACCACACCCCTCACCCTCAGGAAGTCACATGGCTGGCCCAGGTCTGTGCATGTGAATGAGTCGTAGCTCAACATGATGTGCCCCGTGGCGCTGACATGCGGCCAATGCGGCCCAGCATGGGCCAGCTCAGACACATCAAGCTTCCTGGCATGTGCCGCACATCATGTGCAGACAGAGTCTGTCCGGGACAGTGTCCCATGTTTGAGATTTTCATGTCAGCTGTGCGCAATGCGCAAGTGAAACACAGCATAATCACACCTCTTGACGCTGAAGCGTTATGTAGCCAATGTTTTTTGCAAAGCCTCACCCTGAGGAAGTCACATGGCTGGTCCAGGTCTGTGCATTTGAATGCGTCGTAGCCAAGGGGTTTTAGGGTTAGGGTTGTAGGATATTTGAACCTAACACCAAAACCCTAAACTGCACCTCTTGAAACCACACCCCTCACCCTCAGGAAGTCACATGGCTGGTCCAGGTCTGTGCATTTGAATGCGTCGTAGCCAAACATGATGTGCCCTGTGGCACTCAAAGAGATGCGGCCCACCAGCTCGAATATGTCGAGCGTCTGGGCGCCCACTTGGCGCATCACCTTGCCAGCCTACGACAGCAGCAACAGCAGCAGCAGCAGCACGTCAAATGTATGCACACACACGTCTGCACCTTGCCAGCCTACACATGTGACAGCAGCAGCAGCGGCAGCGGCGACAGCAGCAGCAGCAGCAGCAGCAGCAGCAGCAGCGGTGGTGGCGCAGAGTGAGATGCGGCCCACCAGCTCAAACACGTCAAGCGTCTGGGCGCCCACTTGACGCAGCACCTTGCCAGCCTACGGCAGCAGCAGCAGCAACGGCAGCAGTCACAGTAATGGTGTTGGCAGTGGCAGCAGCAACAGCAGCCAACGTCGCCGGTGGCAGCGGCGGCAGTGGCAGCAACAGCACCCCTGCGTTGGTCTTATGTGCGGCTCTTCCAAGAGGAAGTCCTCTATTTTGCTCTTGTAACAGAGCAGTGCTGCATCAATGCAGCCACATCTTAAGATGTTTCACCCCAGCCAGATCGTCACTGACAGTGCGTTTAGCTCAACCATGAACCCCAGTGGAATGCCGCACCTCTTCAGCCAGGATGGGCACGTACTGCGGCACAGCATTAGCAGCAAACGCAGGCGCGAAGCCATCTCGGATGGTGCGCCAGCGCGCCTGGCCGTCATTTTCGTTGCCCAGTGCCAGCAGCGGGTAAGTCGGAGGCGTGGTGGTAGAGCACAGCTGCGCGGCAGCAGCAGCAGCAGCAGCAGCAGCAGCAGCAGCAGCAGCAGCAGCAGCAGCAGCAGCAGCAGCAGCAGCAGCAGCAGCACTTAGACATCAATCCACTCCTAATGCAGTGCCCAGGCTTCACTAAAAACAATCTAAACAGGCAGGCAGCTTGATGCCAGTGCACAAAGCAGCGCAGCAGCACAGCCACACTCACTATGGCGAATGTTTCGTAGAGGTCTGCTGGCTTGCTGACGCCTGTGAACTCCTGTGCGGTGAGCTGTGCCAGCAGGGCAGGGTCCACCACTGTCTTGCCGGGGGCCTTGATCTTGAAGATGCCTTTTAAACCTTCAAACATCAATCCACACCTGATGCAGTGCCCAGGCTTCACCCAATCACCTCAAACAGGAAGCCTGATGCCAGTGCACAAAGCAGCGCAGCAGCACAGCCACACTCACTATGGCGAATGTTTCGTAGAGGTCTGCTGGCTTGCTGACGCCTGTGAACTCCTGTGCGGTGAGCTGTGCCAGCAGGGCAGGGTCTGTGACCACCACTACTGTCTTGCCGGGGGCCTTGATCTTGAAGATGCCACCATACGTCTCAGCCATGGCGTAGACCTTCCTGCATGCAGCAGCAGCAGCAGCACCAGCAGCAGCAGCAGCAGCAGCAGCAGCAGCAGCAGCAGCAGCAGCAGCAGTGCATTGTATAGTGTGCCGCACTGTTCACCTATGGCACCGACCTTCCTGCAAGCAGCAGCAGCAGCAGCAGCAGCAGTTCCTTGATATGATGTGCCGCACCCTTCACCTATAGCGCAGACCTTCGCGCAAGCAGCAGCAGCAGCAGCAGCAGCCGTTTCTGTGCCGCTTTTGGCTTTGAATGCACTGTACGTTGAACATCGCATGAGTGCTCACGTGACGTGGAGTTGCAGCACAGCACACCACCAGGGCCTGAGCACCACTCAACCAACTGACTCACAGCTGTGCTGCTCTACCAGCTGGCGATTCTGTGATGTGGCATTGGCATGCAGTTACTGCATAAGCCTTTTACTTTAGTTTGGTTTAATTTCTGCAAACACCTGCATGCTGTTTTATTGCAGTGACCTTGAGTGGCGGTCAAATCCATGACTGTGCGGAGAGCGGCGGTGAACGCATGCCGCGATGTGGCTGCAGAACCGCTTCCCATATTTGAATATGCTACATGCCTGCAGCAGGATGTTTTATAGCATTGGCACAAGCAACAGGCACAGCAGTGTTGCTGCTCCCATGCATGCCGCATGGGCCATGGGCCTCTGGCTCCAGTTGATTGATTACACTTAGATAGCTAAATTTGTAGGAAATAAACGTTAGTTTCTATTAAATCCGGGTTGAATGCAACCCCAGCCATGGCAGCTCAGCCGCAGCGGAACATCAGGCAGCTGGCGCCATGCATGCAGCTGCAGCTGCAGCTGAAACAAGTATCTTCAAGTTACTCCGTCTGCCAGCTGGAAGAACAGCAGTTCTGGCGCAGTTATTTCCATAACAGCGGGCCTTCCCCTCAAAGTACGTCGCAGTACCAGGGATTCAAAAGACAGTTGCGTGTCACCAGGTTCGCACCCCGCAACTCAAGCACCCACCTGTGGAAGTCCAGGCTTGTAAGCTTGAGCGCGTTGCTTAACAAACATTCCGAAGTAGGCATTTCGCTGAAAGGCTTTGCCATGGCGCCTGTCTTCGCAGCAGAGCGAGGTGTCACCTGCTGTGAACTTCGTTCCGTGGCCGGTGTCTCAATTCAGACCTGTACAGAGGTATATATGAAACATACAAATGGCTAAGTGTGATGCTTGGACACCCGCTTAGCCCTCAGACAGACCAAAGGACCACCATGCTTTTGGGCCCACCTGTCAGTAGGGTTGGGACAGCAACACGCAGGTAGCCACTGAAAGCGACCAGGCAACCGACCTTCAGTTTTGGCTTCGCTTCTGACATACCATACAGAGCGTGTGAGTTCTGTTTGACGTACACGCAGGCACCTTACAACGTAAAATTCCTGCAGGAAACCGCTCACGTGCCACAGGCCACAGGGCGCTTAGATCTTTGGCCTGTCACGGTCAATACATACATTCGCAGCTGCTTCAGCGGATCACATCGGTAAAGACCTCACACCGCGAGTTCTTACCGTGCAACAAGCAAGCTGGAAATGAGTGTGGGAGATCTCATCTCGAGTGCGGTTTCACGCATCGTGGATATGCTGCTGTACGTCGTGTACAGAGCCTTGCAGCCCTTCTGGCTTAAGCTGTGGCCCCCGCTGCAGGTGAGACCTCGCTGCTGTGCCAGGTGGCACACAGCAGCAGCAGCAGCAGCAGCAGCGGTACCGCAGCTTGCTTTCACTGCTGCAGACAGCCATAAACAGAAAGCCCTCCAACACAGAAATAACGTCTGATATTTCGCTTCATAATACATATTACTTGACTTAATGGCAGGTGGTGTACCTGATCAGCAAGAGGGTCATCCTGCGCGAGAGGAACCTGGCCGCCCCCACGCTGCCCCCATCCAGCGCCATCCGCGAAAATGGCACGCCCCTGGACGCCAGGACATTCGAGGGCTCATTGAACAACCAGCAGCGCCCTACCATGGCCATGACTGGCTGCCCCTTCATCCGCAACACGCCTGCGGCAGAGGGCAACATGATGGTGAGCTGGGGCAGCAGCAGCAGCAGCAGCAGCAGCAGCAGCAGCAGCAGCAGCAGCAGCAGCAGTTTTATGATTTGTCCAAATGTGCCAGCAATCACTGCTCTAAATGTACTGGCACGCTGTGCCCTTGCCTGGCCATGACTGGCTGCCCCTTCATCCGCAACACGCCCGTGGCTCAGGGCAACAAGACGGTGAGCTGGGGCAGCAGCAGCAGCAGCAGCAGTGCGCCCGATCCTCTGCTGCTGTTTGCAAACGCCTGATGACCGTGACATTCACACAATTTTAACAAAAGGCTTGGCCCCTGCCCTGTTCCTGTTTTCCTGTCTGCCAATTGCAGCAGCCAGTTGATGGTCCCCAAACCTCTGCTGATGTCTCCAGCAGCCTGGCAATCAAACCAATGCTTTGCTGCACTTGCAAACTGCTAAAGCCCTTGCATTTGTACATTGCAGAAGCCACTTGACGGCCCCGACCCAGTGCTGGTGGCTCAGAAGATCCTTGCACGCCCTGGGGGCGTCACCAAGACGCGGCCCCTGGTCAACCTGCTGGGGGGTGAGCCAGGCCTGCAAAGTATCAAACATTGTTATATCATGCTTTCTTTTACATGCTGTACATGTTGCACCTGGTGGGGTGACTGAGACGCGGCCCCTGGTCAACCTGCTGGGAGGTGAGCTGGGCCTGCACATAATGACATACATTGCTATTTCATGCTGTCTTTTACGTGCTGTTGGACCTGATGGGGTGACCAAGGTACACCCTCTGGCAAACCTGCTGGGACGTGAGCTGGTGTTGTGTGGGGCCTGACATCAACTGAGGCTGTACAGTGTGGTGCTGCTGTTGCTGCTGCTGCTGCTGCTGCCACCTTCCTGGTCAATCTGGTGGGCGGTGAGCTTGGACTGCTAGAAGACAAATATTGTAAGAACCCATGCTGTCTTTTTTACGCAGCTGCTGTTGCTGCCCTTGGCATGTGCACTGCTTCGAGGTCCGCTGCTTGCTGCAAACACCAATTCTGCAGTGCTGCTGCAATCGCAGCTGTGCAAAGCACTGCTGTTGTGAATACGCTGTCTGCACAGACGCATGTCAACCATGCTTCTTGCACTGCTGCTGCTGCTGCTGCTGCTGCTGCAGGTGCCTGGATCCAGTTCATGTTACACGACTGGTTTGAGCTGCGCAAGGACCAAACGGCCGCCCCGGTCACCTTCCCGCTCCCCGGCGGCTCTGTAATGCCCCTGCAGCCCGCCGTGATAAACCGCGAGGGTTCTGTTATTAACAACCACGACCACTGGTGGAGCGGCTGCCAGATCTATGGCACAACCCCGGACAAAAACCACGAGCTGCGCAGCGGGATCGACGGCAAGCTGCGCCTTGTTAATAACGGCCCTGTAACGTCAGATGGCACCTATCTGCCGCTGGATGCGGCTGGGACGGAGCTTGTGGGGTTTAACTTGAACCTGTGGACTGGGCTGCAGCTGCTGCACTTTGTGTTTGCCAAGGAGCACAACACGGTGTGTGACATGCTCAAGGCAAACAACCCTACATGGTGAGCACTGGCGGATAGTACATACTATCTAGTGTACATATACAACCAAGCAGGCTGTCACTTGGCTCACTGTAACGTTGCAATCCATCAGTCAACGGCGGTGATTGCGGCATGACCGCCTGATCTGCTGTGGTAAGCTGCCCTGCCCATGCAGCAGTGCACAATGCACAACCTGTTGCTGCCTGGTGCATGCGGCTTGGGTTTCGCCGACAGCGCTGTTTGCCAAGGAGCACAACACGGTGTGTGACATGCTCAAGGCAAATAACCCTACATGGTGAGCACTGGCGGATACCAGTAGTATGCAAACAAGCAGGCTGTTAGTTGGCTCGTTGCAACGTTTGATCCATCAGTCAACGGCGGTGATTGCGGCATGACCGCCTGATGTGCTGTGGTAAGCTGCGCTGTTCTTGCAGCGATGCACAATGCACAAGTTGTTGCTGCCTAGTGCCTGCGGTTAAAGTTTTGCCAAGTAGCACAACGTGGTGTGTGACATGCTCAAGGCCAACAACCCCACCTGGCGAGCGGCCGCGCTGAAAGGCACTGTTCAGATGGGATGCCGCTGTCCTGTTGTCGAAGCTGCACTGCTGCCGCTGCTCATGGTGCTGCAGGCAGGACAATAAGACATTCGCTGCAGGGCGCTCCATCATTACCGCACTGATGTCTGACAGCTGCTGCTGCTGCTGCTACTGCTGCTACTTCCACAGAAATGGCGCCAAGTTGTTTGCCGCGGCGGGCCTCTTCATCACCACGCTGATGTCTTGTCAATGTTGCTGCTGCTGCTGCTGCTGCTGCTTCCACAGGGATGACGCCAAGTTGTTTGCGACGGCGCGCCTCATTATCACCGTGCTGATGTCTTGTCAATGCTGCTGCTGCTGCTGCTTCTGCTGTTGCTGGCAAGGACGATGGCAAGCTGTTTGCCGCAACGTAATATATCATTACGGAGCTCACGAATCGTCATTGCTGCTGCTGCTGTTGTTACAGGGACGACGCCAAGCTGTTTGCTGCAGCGCGCCTGATCATCACCGCGCTGCTGGCGCGCATCCACACCGTGGAGTGGACCACTGCAATCATCCAGCACCCGGCAGGACGCGCATCACAGGTACAAATAAAGGTTTCATGAGGGTGTCAGGGGTTTAAGGTATCCACAGATTAGGGTTTTGGACTTCCTTTGCGCGCATCCACACGGTGGAGTGGACGACCGCCATCATCCAGCACCCAGCTGGATGCGCGTCACAGGTGGGTCTTAGTGGATTTGTGGGGTTTTAGAGGTTTCAGAGGTTTAGAATTAGGGCGCTGCTTACGCGCATCCACACAGTGGAGTCGACCACTGCAATCAACCAGCACCCGGCAGGCCGCGCGTTACAGTTACAAATAAAGTTTTCACAAGAGTGTCAGGGGTTTTAACGGGTCCACATATTAGGGTTTTCAGGCTTCCTTAGCGCGCATCCACGCGGTGGAGTGGACGACCGCCATCATCCAGCACACGGCAGGCCGCGCGTCACAGGTGGGATTCAGGGATTCGCAGGGTTTTAGAGGTTTAAGAGGTTTAGAATCAGGGCGCTGCTGGTGCGCATCACCACAGTGGAGTGGACGATCGCCATCATTCAGCACCCGGCAGGCCGCGCATCACAGCTGGGTCTCAGGTGTGGGTTCACGAGGTGGCTGTAGCTGGCAATGTCAATTCAATGTTACAAATACATTGCAGTAACACCATTCAGAGACGCGCCCCGGCCAACAGCTGCACACCCTTACCACACTGCTCGCTGCCTGAGGTTCTCTTCTGTTCCATATGCTTTGCAGTACTTCCCGTGGTACGGCATTCTGGGCACACTCTTCGGTCGCAAGCTGCACACCCTCACCAAGCTGTCATGCATTGTGTCACTTTCACGTTATAACTCTGTGTCTCTTTTTGTGCTGCAGTACTTCCTGTGGTACGGCTTCCTGGGCACACTGCTGGGCTGCAAGCTGCACACCCTCACCAGGTTGCTCATACGTAATCTGCTGTCTCCCCTTTTCTTTCGCAGTACTTCCTGTGGTTCGGCATTCTGAGACACTGCTGGGCCGCAAACTGCACACCCTCACCAGGCTGCTGACAACATTGTCTACATTTCTACATTCACTCCTTTCCCTTTTTTGCAGGACTTCCTGTGTAACAACGATCCTGGGCGCTCAATGGGCCGCAAGCTGCACTCCCTCACCAAGCTGCTCATGCACTTTGACACTTCCATGTTATATATCTGTTACTTTTGTGCTGCAGTACTTCCTGTGGTAC
Source organism: Tetradesmus obliquus (assembly GCA_030272155.1). Taxonomy (NCBI): domain Eukaryota; kingdom Viridiplantae; phylum Chlorophyta; class Chlorophyceae; order Sphaeropleales; family Scenedesmaceae; genus Tetradesmus; species Tetradesmus obliquus. The sequence continues at coordinate 3,940,916 of CP126203.1, forward strand.
GGCATGCTGGGCACACTCTTCGGCCGCAAGCTGCACACCCTCACCATGCTGCTCATGCATTCTGACACTGTCATGTGATCTATATGTTTTGTTTTGCGCTGTAGTACTTCCTGCGGTACAGCATCTTGGGCACAATGTTTGGCCGCAAGCTGCACACCCTCACCAAGCTGCTTATGTATTCTGTCACTTGCATGTTACTTATCTGTTACTTTTGTGCCGCAGTACTTCCTGTGGTACGGCATCCTGGGCATACTCTTCGGCCGCAAGCTGCACACCCCCACCAAGCTGCTCATAACATGATCTGCTGTCTTCCATTTTCTTTTGCAGTACTTCCTGTGGTACGGTATCCTGGGCACACTGTTTGGACGCAAGCTGCACACCCTCACCAAGCTGTCATGTAATCTGACACTATCATGTTATTTGTCTGTTATTATTGTGTCACAGTACTTCCTGTGGTACGGCATCCTGGGCACACTCTTCGGCCGCAAGCTGCACACCCTCACCAAGCTGCTGCGGCGCCTGCCCACCTTCATCGGGCAGTTCCTGTGCGGCATCCCTGGCAGCAACACTGTGATGGCCGGTGACAACCTGCCCTTTGCTCACTCGGAGGAGTTCATTGCGGTGAGCGCCAGGTGTAACTAGTGAGACACGGAGTGTGGGTGTAACTAGTGACGCCTTCATCGGGCAGTTCCTGTGCGGCATCCCCGGCAGCAACACGTTGATGGTGGATGACAACCTGCCCTTCGCGCACTCCGAGGAGTTCATTGCGATGAGTGATATGTGCAACTAGTGACACCTGGTGTATGGGTGTAACTGGTGACACCTTCATCGGGCAGTTCTTGTGCAGCAATCGTGGCATAAGCACAGTGGTGGCTGGTGACAACCTGTTTATTGCTCTTGAAAGAGTCCATTGATGATAGTGCACACCAAGGTGTAACGGTCCCTCTCTGTCTCTCTTCTGCCGCAGGTGTACCGCATGCACTCGCTGCTGCCAGACAGCGTGGAGGTGCTTGGCCCTGTTTACGCAGCGACGCCTTGCTTACGCTGCCTGTACTCACAACAACCCCGTGTTTCTGCACATGTGTATGCTGCAGGTGTACCGCATGCACTCACTTCTGCCAGACAGCGTGGAGCTGCGGGCATCCTCCAGCGGCAAACTCATCAAGACTGTGGGCCTGGGTGACATCATCCTGGACAAGGGCACTGCGGTCAACACCAGCGTGCCACTGCCTGACCTGTTCTACACCCTGGGCGTGGGCCATGCAGGTAGGCTGGCTGTGTTACTTTGTTACATCTTTTTATATTTAGTATAACAAAGAGACATCAGCCTCGACAAGTGCACTGCGGTCAACACCAGCGTGCCGCTGCCCGACCTGTTCTACACCCTCAACGTGGGCCACGCAGGTGTGTTTATTATGTTATTTTGTTACATTTGTTGTTAGCCATCACAAATAACAGCAGGCATGATCCTGGACAAGGGCACTGCTGTCAAAACAAGTGTGCCGCTGCCTGACCTGTTCCACACACTGGGCGTGGGCCATGCAGGTGGGCTGGTCATGTTATCTTGTTCTATCTGTTGTCATCCATCACAAAAAAACAGGGAAAATCATCCTCGACAAGGGCACTGCGGTCAACACCAGCGTGCCACTGCCTGACTTGTTCTACACGCTCGGCGTGGGCCATGCAGCCACGCTGGCTGTGTTATATTGTTGAGTTTGTTATATACCGTCAAAAAAACAATGGACATCATCCTGGACAAGGGCACTGCGGTCAACACCAGCGTGCCACTGCCTGACCTGTTTTACACCCTGGGCGTGGGCCATGCAGGTGGGCTGGCCGACCACAGCCAGTGGCTGTGTAGCCGTGTTGTTTTGTCACACCTGTTTTGTTACACCTGTTTTGTCACACCTGTTTTGTCACACCTGTTTTGTCACACCTGTTTTGTCACACCTGTTTTGTCACACCTGTTTTGTCACACCTGTTGCATGTGCAATACATAGAGATGCCAACACTGCGGGAGGGGCAATTGAGCGTTATCAGCAACTTTCGCTTATCTGTTGTAATTTTTGTTGTGAGCCAAGGTGGAATAACAAGAGACGTCATTCTGGACAAGGGCGCTGCTGTCATCACCAGTGTGCCGCTGCTGACTTCCCCACGGCGCTGCGCAGCCTGGAGATGCCAACACTGCGGGAGGGGCAACTGAGCATTATTAGCAACTTTCAATTATCCGTCACCGTTGTACAATGATTCTTGACCTTGCTGTGTCCTGCAGGCGCGCTTGAGCTGCGCAACTTCCCTAGTGCACTGCGCAGCCTGGAGACACCTGCACTCAAGGCCAAGAACATGGAACAGCCCAAGCCGCATGTTTTCAGATCATATACTATGCGCCATGTCATGTACCTGCAGGCGCGCTGGAGCTGCGCAACTTCCCCACTGCGCTGCGCAGCCTGGAGACGCCCGCACTCAAGGCCAGAAACATGGAACAGCCCAATCCGCACAAGCTGCTGGACATGGCTGCGGTGGACGTGTGGCGTGGACGGGAGTCACGCCTGCCACTGTTCAACGCATACCTGAAGGTGACTGAAGGGCCTGATCACCTCCTGCTGCCGGCAGCGTTGGGTGCGTTAGACCAACAACTTTTGCGCACTGTCACATCTTGCGAGGCATCTTACCTGCCACTGCTGCATGTATTGCATGTGCTGTGTGCCTGCAGGCGCTGTCGCTGCCCACCTACTCATCGTTTGACAAGCTGGGCATTGAGGATGCTGGCGCGCGTGCCGCACTCAAGGAGGTGAGCATAGTCTGCGCAAAATGTGCCATCTACTGGAGCAGGTTGCACATCTCCTTAAAAGCAGCAGCTGCTGGCAGCATGCTCTACATGTCCCGCCACGAACAGCGTCAGCAGCTGGCCAGCCATGCTGCATGCTGCATGTGCACCATTCCCGTATGGCAACAGCACTGGCAAAAGTGGTACAAGGCCCAGCCAGCCGCTGGGGGCTCAGCTAGCATGGTTGCTTCTGAGCATCAGCTGCTGCTGCTGCTGCTGTTGCAGGTGTATGGCAACGACATCGACAAGATTGATGTGGCAGTAAGTCTACTGGCTGAGACTGTCTCACAGTGCTGTTGCTGCTGCTGCTGCTGCCGCTGCTGCTGCAGGTGTACGGCAACGACATTGACAAGATTGATGTGGCGGTGGGCCTGCTGGCTGAGACGCCACTGCCTGGCTGGATCTTTGGTGAGCGTTATTTTTATGTGTTACTTGTTGTTATTTGATGGTTTTTGGGGGTTAGATTGCGCGTAGTAGAATTTGTGATGGCAGCTGCAACACCATGATCGTGTTGCAGATAAAGAACAGCCTGCAGAGCATTACCAAAGCTTCACTGCTGCTGCTGCTGCTGCTGCTGCTGCTGCTGCTGCTGCTGCTGCTGCTGCTGCTGCTGCTGCTGCTGCTGCAGGCGAGGCCGTGTACACCATCTTTGTGCTGCAGACGCAGCGCCGCCTGGAGAGTGACCGCTTCTACACGGCAGACTTTGACGAGGCCGCATACACGGCTGCGGGGCTGGCCTACGTACACGACACCACCATGAGCGACATCCTTATGTAAGTGATGGCAGCAGCACAACACAGCAGCAGCAGCAGCACTAGTAGAAAGTGGCACCTCTGCGAGCATGGGTCAGTGCACGACACCACCATGAGCGACACCCTGACGTGGGTGGCAGCAGCACAGCAAAGCAGCAGCAGCAGCAGCTGCAGGTGCCAGAGCTGGGCCCGCACCTGCAGCTATCACCCTATAGAAGCACTTGCTGGTAGAACAACAGTTGAGTGTGTTTTGATGTGCGCATGAGCGACACCCGAGCTGCACCTGCAGTCGTGACAGTGCAAACACATATGTAATGCATTGCACTGTTTGCTCCTGCAAATGCAGGCGCCACGTGCCGGAGCCGGCCTTGCACCTGCAGCCGCGCAGCAACGCCTTCATCCCCTGGGGCAGCAGCAACAAGCGGCACCATTAGCGTCTTATCAAACCATGCGACATAACCATTGCACATGCCCTTGAAATGCAGGTGTTGCAAGCTGAGGCTCAAGCTGCTCCTGCTGCTCCTATTCCACAAAGCATTAGGGTGCTTCATAAACAGGTGATCACCTGTTGCGTGCTTTTGTGAGTGCAGGCGCCACGTGCCAGAGCTGGCCCTGCACCTGCAGCCGCGCAGCAACGCCTTTATCCCCTGGGGCAGCAGCAAGAAGAGGCAGCTGCACGAGGCTGTGATCTGGGACCTGCTGCTGCCCGGCACAGTATTGGGCTGGTTGCGTGACATGGGCTACAGCTGGTGATGCGGATGTGTTTGACAGCTGGCAATTGAGTCTTGCTGGGGTTGAGCTGGCGGTTGAGGCCTGCTGCAGTTCAGGTGGTGATGCAGACTTCGGAGGCACCTGCACGAGGCCGTCATATGGGACCTGCTGCTGCCTGGGACTGTGCTGGGCTGGCTGCGTGACATGGGCTACAGCTGGTGATGTGCACGGTGTGTGTACGGGCGACACCTGGTTGTTGAATGTGTTGGTTGCAGCCTGTGATTGCTGCTGCGCGTCACTGTGCTGGGCTGGCTGTGTGACATGTGCTACAGCTGGTGATGCAGATTGCACTGTTGTAATACCGTTGGCCACAGCATGTTCGTTGAAGGGCTTGGCTGCAGCCTGCAACTGCTGCTGCCTGGGATGCAACTGCTGCAGCCTGCAACTGCTGCTGAACTGGCTGCGCGACATGGGCTACAGCTGGTGATGCAGCTTGTGAGAGTAGCTGAGGCTGGTCAAATGTGCAACAAGCAAACTGGATTACACCTGGTGAGGCCGCTGCACAGCAATCATGCAACAGGTGTGTTATGGCAGGTAAGGGAGCGTGATTATGACGCCTTTCCCTACGATATCAAGGGTGCTCAAGAAAGTTGCTATGCATATCCTTGGGGTGGTTTCAGCAGAGCATACAAAAGTGCCGTCAAATCAAATGATGCTGCACGTCCTCAGCCGTTTGCAATGCTGTGATGCAGTCAGCTTACAGGAGGTGCACGTGATCAACTTCAGGCTTGTTTGTGATTGGCTGTCCACAATAGTGGTGAAAATGCCATCATGTACATCACTCCCTTGCCAGTATGGAAGCCTTGCTTTACATGATCGCAGGCTGTTTCAGTCCGGTTGCCTTTAATGGCTGAATTTTCAGCTCAGATGATGGAGCAGAATCTCAGCAAAGCAGGGTGGGGGATCAGCTTACATGGTGAAAAGAAAAGTAAACATGCTGCTCGTGATCAGACTTGGTGTTCTTCGGCAGTGGCAGTTGAGGTTTGTACGTCCATGCAGCGCTGTTCTCGATCACAGTGTTATTGGTGGGCTGGCCGTCTGTGTACGGCTGATGAGTCATCCGGCAGCCCATAGCAATCTTACTTTCAGGGCAATCGACTCCATGCCACACGTGCAATATTGAATTATCATACAAGGTGGAGGTATAGCATACTACTTGAGCTGATGTGCAGGGTGATTGCATTCCAGGTGGTGGTTGATGCAGAACTGGCTGTGCGTTTGCAGATGGGCTTTTTACAGCATACAATTTGAGCTGAGTATCGTGTAAGACATCAGCTGATGTGCAGGGTGATTGCAGTCCAGGTGGTGGTTGGTGCGCATGCTGATTTGTGCTGGCTGTGATTTTTGGCAGATGGGCTTGCTACAGGCTTGCTGCTTTCCAATTGGCGGGGAGGCTGATATAATAATGGCTGTTTGTTGCGGTGATTGCATGTGTTGCAAGTGTTGCCACTGGTTCTGGCAGCCGTCTCTGTGATGGATGGTTCAGCCTAGTTGGCAACGTTGTATGCAGCGGCGTCATATGCTGCTGGCGTTTGAGACACGAGGGGAAGCGGGATGGTCAGGCACCGGAGGTGTGAGGCTGCTAACATGCATGTACCATATGGTTTTCATGGGCTTGAGGGCTGGGCTGGGCGATCGGGGGATGGGGAAGGCAGCCAGCAGCAAGTGGCTTGAACAGACTGGTGTTTCTGTTGTTACAGGTGTCATGTGCGCAGTCGTGGAGAATTCACAAGGTGTCTTGTTACAAAACACGAAAGTGCCTTGAGATACAGCATTTTATGTCAGATTGATCTATCGGCTGAGCTTTGTCACACACCAACACCAGCCGCTGGTGTTGGTGTGCGACAAAGCTCAGCCGATAGATCAATCTGACATAAAATGCTGTATCTGGGGAGGCTGTATGAGCCTCTCGTTGGCTCCTGACTGGGGTTCCCACTCCTCGTTGAGTGGAGCATGTAATGTAATGTAATGTATGTATCTCAAGGCACTTATGAGACACCTTGATGTACTCATGCATGCAGTAACAGCAACTGTTGCTGATAAATATCAAGAGTTGAACGTTCAAGGTGCATGCAGGTCACACATTACAATCACAATCCAACATAGTGCGTACTCCCATAGCTGAAAGGCCCCGCAGGCCATCATGGCAACTTCAGATGCTCTGCAGCCAGCAGCAGCAGTGCTGCAGTGCTGCTGATTCACGCCTGAGCATTCTGTACAGCTGCATCACAACAGCACAGCATCCTGCAGCCGCGACATTAAAGCCTCCTTATAAAGCAAGTTGCTGATTGCTTTCATTACAAGCATAATGCAGCATCATGCACCCCTCCTTCATTGGGAGTCTGAAAAGCATCCTGCACCAAGCCAAGGAAGCCGGTCGGTACCGGTATCCTAATTAATAGCTATCAAAGGCTCTTGGATATAGCATTTCCCGAGATACCTCTCCAGAGGGATGCACGCAAGAACCAAAAACGGCGTCTTGGGCCAAGCAGCCCTTGGGCAGCACACAGAGCAGTTGCAATGCACATCACACAGCAAGCCGCTGTGCACAGCTCCACTGACACACAACGCTTGCAGCCACCACAAACTGCATTGCTCTGCAGTCCGCATGAGCAGCACTGCAGCTGCTGCTGCATATGGCCCAGCCGGTTGCGGCGCATACTCCTAACCACACGGCATGCAGGCCTACGCACAGGACCATCTGCTAAGAAGCACAGCAACGCCTTGCCAAAAGGGGGTTATCAAACAGAGATGCGTCACTGCAGGCTCATCTGCTGCACGCTTCCCGCTGCTGCTGCTGCTGCTGCCGCCGCCGCTGCGCTGCTGCCCGGTGCTGCCGCCAGCACTGCCACAAAGCTGGCCCCATTTTCATCGCCTCCAATGCTCTGCAGCTCCTGAGCAATGACCACACTGCTGCCTGGCTTCGCTATCACGCGCCTGAAGAGGCCTGTCTGCCCTAAAGCCCCTGTCAAAGCAGCCCGCATGCCCCTCAATGATCTTGATCAGCAGCGCTGGTGACATGAAACGAATGTGTTACTGCAGGTTCATCTGCTGCACGCTGCCGGCCGCTGCTGCCGCCGCCGCCGCGCTGCTGCCCGGTGCTGCCGCCAGCACCGCCACAAAGCTGGCCCCATTCTCATCTCCTCCAATGCTCTGCAGCTCCTGCGCAATGACCACGCTGCTGTCTGGCTTGGCTGCAAGGGCCTGCAGCGGCCGCCCGAAGGCCTCTGACAGGTAACTCGCCTGGCCCTCAATGATCTTGGTCAGCAGCGCTGGCACGCTGCCGCCATCTGCTGCTGCTGCTGCTGCTGCTGGCGTGTAGTAGAGCTCCACCACGTCTGTTACTGTCAGGCCGGCCTTCTTGCGAAGCTTCTGGTACCTGTTAGTTGCAGAGAAGGTGAGTGCAGCGCGCAAAATGCAGTGTTTCAAGTATGAGATGCATGCATTTGCAGATCCTCCTGCTGCGCCAGGTCGCAAGAGCACCACACAAGGAGTGGCATTTTACAATAACAACACACAACCGACATGTTACATAACACACCCACCTGTTGACTAGCTCCCGCGCCAGGCCCTGCTTCACCAGGTCGTCCTGCTGTGCCAGGTCCAGCACCACAGACCACCCACAAGGGTCCTATCATGTTACAAACTTGTATAACGTGTTATTTGGTTGTAACATCTACACACCTGTTGACCAGCTCTCGCGCAAGCCCCTGCTCCACAAGGTCATTGTGCTGTGCAAGGTCCAGTACGACCAGAGCACCACCAATTGTGTTACATGCCTTTATGACATCAAAGTAACACACAACTTACATGTGATACAACACACCCACCTGTTGACCAGCTCTCGCGCAAGCCCCTGCTCCACAAGGTCATTGTGCTGTGCCAGGTCCAGTACAACCAGAGCACCACCAATTGTGTTACATGCCTTTATGACATCAAAGTAACACATAATCAGCATGTTACATAACACACCCACCTGTTGACCAGCTCGCGTGCCAGGCCCTGCTCCACCAGGTCATCCTGCTGTGCCAGGTCCAGCACCACCAGCACCTCACCATCACCCGCAGCATCAACCTCGCCAGGGGCCACACCAGCCGGCGGCTTGAAGCTGCGCACCACCTGCATGCAATTAACATGTGGCAACAACGTGATACAACGGGCCGAACTAGAAGTGTGAGACGAGGGAACCACGCCAGCTGGCGGCTTGAAGCTGCGCACCACCTGTGCATGTAGAACACGTGACAAGAAGGGGCCAATCAGAAGTGAGAGGAGTGCAAGTATTTCTGTCAGGTGACCGGCAATCACCCGCAGCATCAACCTCGCCAGGGGCCACGCCGGCGGGCGGCTTGAAGCTGCGCACCACCTGCATGCATGCAACCAAGCAAAATAGTTTCTGAAAGCGAAGAAAATGGTTGCAAACAAATAGGTGTTGTTTGGCCCTCAGCCAAATAGCAGCCAGCAAGCGCGATGCAGTGCCAGCAAGACACCTGCTGCTTACAGCATCATGATGTTTGACAACGTTGGACATAAAACATTGCAATGTTTGGTAACAATGTCCCACACCAAAACTTGCTGACCTCGATGTTGCCCTCGGCCAGGATGTAGCTGGCCAGGTCAATGCTACCAGCAGATCACCTGCTGCTAAAAAACAAAGCACCAAAAGCTTTGCACACACGACAACACACAACATACAGCCTTTCAGCGACAGAGCCAGCTTCCGCCCTGCTTACATGTTGTAAATGGAAAACTCTCCCCTTTTAACATCACAACGCCCGCACCTTGATGTTGCCCTCCGCCAGGGTGTAACCGGCCAGCTCAATGCTGCCGCTCTTCTCAAAGGCCAGGATGTCATCCATGGTCAGGCCCTTCACAGCAGCAGCGACCTGCAGGCAAGCAGAAAGGCCAACAAAAGCATCAGCATCAGCAGCAGCATCAACAGCAGTGGCAGCAGCAAGGACGTCGTCCATGGTCAGGCCCTTGACTGCAGCAGCAACCTGCAGGCAAGCAGAAAAAGCAGCATCAGCATCAGCATCAGCAGAAGCAGCAGCAGCAGCAGCAGTGGCAGCAGGAGGGATGTCGTGCCTGGTCAGGCCCTTGACTGCAGCAGCAACCTGCAGGCAAGCAGAAAAAGCAGCATCAGCATCAGCATCAGCATCAGCGGAAGCAGCAGCAGTGGCAGCAGCAGGGATGTCGTGCCTGGTCAGGCCCTTGACTGCAGCAGCAACCTGCAGGCAAGCAGAAAAAGCAGCATCAGCATCAGCATCAGCGGAAGCATCAGCGGAAGCATCAGCAGTGGCAGCAGGAGGGATGTCGTCCCTGGTCAGGCCCTCGAGTGCAGCAGTAACCTGCAGGCAAGCAAGAAACACAGCAAGCATCAGCATCATCATCAGCAGCAGCATCAACAGCAGCAGCAGCAGCAGCAGCAGCGAGGATGTCGTCCATGGTGAGGCCCTTGCCAGTCAGGCACCCGCGCTCAGCTCCGCACCGGCTGACGAGTCAACCAACAGTTTATTTCCTTGCGCAGGCGCTTGCGACACTTAAGATGTCAACATCACCAATACAAATGTCTGTAAAAGATGAACTCACCTTGCCCATGTCCTTGCCCAGGCCTGCCGGTTGGGCACTGGCCCAGGCAGTATCAATGCCACAGATATGTGGGGTACATACATTCAATTGCTCACCTTGCCCATATCATTGCCTAGGCCCTGACAGTGAAACGTCTACATTCTAAAACATTCACATTTCAAAAAGTCATCCCACCTTGCCCATGTCCTTGCCCAGGAGCTTGCCTAGGCCCTGCCAGTCAGGCACTGCACTCAGCTCCGCATAGGCCAGCGGGTCGGCGCACGTCTCCAGCGCCAACACATTGAGCTCGCTGGTCACGTACTGCGCCAGCTCGCCTGCAAATCATGACAAAAGCGAAGCCAACCCACAGCCATGTACACATGATAAGTGGAGGAGTGATGTACTGCAGCACGTCTCCAGCGCCAACACGTTGAGCTCACTGGTCACTTACTGCGCCAGCTCGCCTGCAGGCATGGATAAACCATGATTGCTTGATTTGCCAAGCATAAACGCGCTGTGCCAAGCATAAATGCGCTGTGCCAAGCATAAATGCGCTGTGCATGCAGGATGAATGCAGCATAGCAGGGTTGATGTGCCAGAGGCTACCGAAGTCGAGCACTGCTGCGAGGTCAGCCTGTGTACAGTTGTAATTGTGGTTGACACAAATCTTTCAGGTGTGTGTGATTGCAACATGTGTTGTTATGAAGGTTGTTATAACAACCCGCTCACCTGTGATATCAGCCAGGAAGTCCGGGTCCGGGTGCACCACCACCACACGCCGCAGCGGCTGCTTCAGCGGCCTGTTGTGCTTCTCACGGATGACCCTGCCTGCCTCAATCACAGCCTGCATGCGGCCCACGCTGGCCTGGATGCGGCCGTCACCCTCGCGCTCCTGCAGCAGCAGCAGCAGCAGCAGCAGCAGCAGCAGCAGCAGCAGCAGCAGGTTTGAGTGTGCATGCGGCCCACGCTGGCCTGGATGCGGCCGTCACCCTCGCGCTCCTGTTGGGCAGCAGCAGCAGCAGCCTATAAAAGTTGATGCTGGACCATGCTTGGAGCAGTTCTTTTGCAAAAGGTAGTCGTGACTGCCGTGCTACGCACACTGTTGCAGTGAGAAGCACAGTCAGAAGTGCCAGTTTATGCATGCACAAATTGCCGGACCCTCAACACTACCCACCTGCTCCACTGCCGGCATGTCGCACCAGTGCACGCTCTCCGGCACCTCTGCTGCTGCTGCTGCTGCCGCGCCGCCTTGCTGCTGCTGCTGCGCTGCCACCAGCCCTGCGCGCAGGTTCCTGTACATGGTCTCGCATATGAATGGTGTGAAGGGAGCCATGACCTTGGTGACTGTCAGCAGCACGTGGAACAGCGTGGTCAGCGCTGACAGGCAGTCGCAGCGGCCCTTGCCACCCTGTGTGCACAACAGCAGCAGCAACAGCAGCAGCAGCAGCAGCAGCAGCGGTGTCAGCCAAACGTGGAAGAGAGAGGTCAGCGCTGCCTGGCAGCTTGCGCTTGCGCTGCAGCGGCTGACCAATAATCTCCCCAAAAACAGCTTGAGGAATAGGGTAGTCTTACAAATCCCACACGCCCCGTGCACCAGAAAGCCCTGAACCCCACCTTAAGTCGCTTGCGGTTGTAGCGCACGTAGGTGTTTGTCAGCTGGTCGATGAATGACACCAGCCGCGGCACCACAGTGTACAGCCGGTAGCCCTCCAACTCCGCACCCCAAAGCAACAAAACAGCATGCCTCCAACATCCCAGACTCAACGTTCTGGCACTCGCGGTAATTAGACGGGCATACGTTTGTGGGCCACACATCTTTAACGCTCAACTACCCAGAGAAACCTGCTAAAACCGCACCTTGAGCCGCTTGCGGTTGTAGCGCACGTAAATGTTTGTCAGCTGGTCGATGAATGACACCAGCCGCGGCACCACAGTGTACAACCTGTAACCCTCCAACTCCGCACCCCAAAGCAACAAAACAGCATGCCTCCAACATCCCAGACTCAACGTTCTGGCAGTCGCGGTAATTAGACGGGCATACGTCTGTGGGCCACACATCTTTAACGCTCAACTACCCAGAGAAACCTGCTAAAACCGCACCTTGAGCCGCTTGCGGTTGTAGCGCACGTAGATGTTTGTCAGCTGGTCGATGAATGACACCAGCCGCGGCACCACAGTGTACAGCCGGTAGCCCTCCATTTCCGCACCGCAAAACAACAAAACAGCCCGCCTCCAAAACCCAAGACCCGACACTCAGCTAAATGCAATGGAACAGTAGGCACACGTTTGCGCGCTAACCACCACCCAAGCATGACAACCCCGAGAAGCCTGCTAAAACCGCACCTTGAGCCGCTTGCGGTTGTAGCGCACGTAGATGTTTGTCAGCTGGTCGATGAATGCCACCAGCCGCGGCACCACAGTGTACAGCCGGTAGCCCTCCATCTCCGCCCGCACATACGCTGTCAAGCTGCGCACAGCAGCAGCAATCCAGCGGTCCAGCACGGCACCGCCGGCTGCCTGCTGCTCGCTGCTGTCTGCTGCTGCTGCTAGGGCTTCGAGGCCTGCGTCTAGGGTTGTGCCAGGGTTGAAAGTTTCGCCTGTCTCCAGCTCCCAGCGGCGCACATTCTGCACCAGGAACCTGCAGCATATCATACACACGTTGGTGATCAGTCAGGAGAATTCAACTGTTGACAAGCAAACATCAACCAAACAGCACTCACAGCAGATTCAAATTAGCTGCAGCTGCAAGTACAGCAAGTACAACACGTACAGACACCATCGAAGGTGCCCCATACATGCCAGGACCCACAAGATGTGATACTTTGCACAAAATACCACCGTAAAGCGCGCATCACACCTGTATGCGTTGTACCAGGGCAGGAACACGTCCTTGACCACCCCCAACAAACACGCATTATGCAGTATTCACAAAGCAACGTACACAAAGCAGCCACCCAACCGACAAGTCAGGTCACCTGTACGCGTTGTACCAGGGCAGGAACACGTCCTTCACCACCCCAAACACACCCTCCTCCCTGAAGCGCAGCGTCTCCGCGCGCACCACGGGGCTGTTGATCAGGTACAGCCGCAGCGCGTCAGCGCCGTACTTGTCGATGACCTCCGTGGGGTCCTGCAAACAGCAATGACATGTTATGTGACATGTCACAATCTGGGACTTGGGCTGGAGGTGTTTATTTGATGTGTGGTGAGGTACAGCCGCAGCCTGTCAGCGCCGTACGTGTCGATCACCTCCGTGGGGTCCTGCGGGGAGATGTTACATAACATGTTATTGTGGCATGAGTTTCAGGCAGGAAACAGTGTGCAGTGTTATGTGTAGCCGCAGCGCGTCGGCCGTCGTAATTGTGGATCACCTCCATGGGGGCCTGCAAGGATTGGCGCAAAATGTCACATTCGCATGCTTTGAATGAACACAACACGTAACTCGTGGGCTGGTGACAAACAATGTTTAAAAAGTAATGCCGCGCCTAGCCCTCAATCAGCAGGGTTTTAAAAGCCCTAGGACCCTCACCGGGTAGTTTTTGAGCCGCTTGCTCATCTTCTTGCCGTCTGCGGCCAGCACCAGCCCGTTGCACACCAGGTTCTTGAAGGCCGGCTTGTCAAACAGCGCCGTGCTCAGCACCATGAGCGTGTAGAACCTGCGAGCGATAAGAGAAAACAGACAGAGTTTGAGACACAGAGCTTCAGCCTCCAGTATCACCAAGCAGCTGGACCTCACCAGCGACGCATCCGGTCAAATGCCGCAGTCATATGTAGCTACGGCGGTCCCTCTCTCTGTTTGGATTAGTTTCCGCTTGATTTGAGCCTCATTGACCAGTTGGAACTCTGGACAATGAGCAAAGCTATGTGACGGAGCCAGCAGTGTAAAATAACTTTGCATTAGCTTTGCATAAAACATTTTAGCTTTGCACTTGACATTTTAGCTTTTTGCATGTAACATGCTTGAGGCATAGGGGTAGGGGCAAGCAGTTGCCCTTACCAGCCGCGTGTCTGGTCCAGCCCCTCAGCCACAAAGTCAGCCGCGGAGTTCCGCTAGACCCACATGAAACTGCCCTGCACCTCTTGTTTGAGGTTTACGGTTTAGGTTAAACCCTGAAAAAACCAAACCCTGCTCACCAGCCGCGCGTCTGGTCCAGCCCCTCAGCCACAAAGTCTGCGGGGAAGTTGGCCTCAAACAGCTCCTTGTTCTCAAAGGGGTAGTGCAGCTGCGGCAGCAGCGGCAGCAGCAGCAGCAGCAGATGTAGTCAAGAGGCAGTTTGAAGCACGATGCAGCAGGCACAGGAGAACAAGCTGAGCGTCTTTGCCAGCGCTCACCACTTGGTGCCCAGCATGCATGGAGGAAAGAGCTGTCACACAAGCGTGCACCTGGCCTTTAAACCTACAGCCACATTGCTGCTCATGAACATAACGCACCTGGCCGTAGGGCATGCTGCCTGACTCGAACCAGCAGTCAAAGACGTCATCGATGCGGCGCAGCAGGCCCTTGCCACGGCTGCTGGGGATGGTGATGTCATCAATGAAGTGGCGGTGCAGGTCGTCCACCTGTTCAGACATTGTAGATATGACGGCAGGAAAGCAGAGCATGTGCTTACGTGGTTTTTTGAATGGCGATTTTGTCATAGAAGTGGCGGTGCAGATCGTCCACCTGTTGGAGCATGGCCGTCGCCAAGCACAACGGCGTTTCCTCCGAAGTAACAAGTGACAATATAACATGTAACATAACATAACAAGTAACACACCTTGCGCCCTGCGATTTCCTCCAGCTCCTGGATGCTGCCGATGACGCGGATCTCCTCGCCATCCTCGCTGGCCCAGATGGGGATGGGCGTGCCCCAGAACCTGCGGCAGTATCACATTGGGATGTTGTTAGTATTTGTGGTTTAGGCTTGATGCAGTGACCAGCCAGCCGGCACACACCACACATCCTCGCTGGCCCAGATGGGGATGGCCGTGCCCCAGAGCCTGCACAACAACAGCATTTACACGAGCCCGGGTTTGGTGTTGAATTCAGCATTCAAGAAGGCAGATGGAGGACTTCATGAGTTCATAATCTGCAACTTGAGCTGACTCTATTAAGCGATGTGACCATCCTGATGCAACTTGCGTAGCACACAATTCATTCACAGCTCAGTGGCTCCAGCAATGGCCAGTTGTGCGCGCCCTCCATAGTTCATGTTCAGCGGCTGGTCATCACTGCCATTTTGCTGATACTTTTGAATCCTACCTGCTCCTGCTGATGGCCCAGTCGTGTGCGCCCTCCAGCCAGTTGTGGAAGCGCTTCTCCTTCACGTAGGATGGCACCCAGTAGGTGACCTCGTTGTTGGCCAGCAGCCGCTCCTTGATGGCCTCAACCTTGATGTATGGAAGGCAGCAGCAGCAGCAGCAGCAGCAGCAGCGGCAGCAGCAGCAGTGAGTGAGTGCGAAGGGAGAGGGGGAGCATCCAAGTGTTGTTGGCCAGCAAACGCTCCTTGATGGCCTCAACCTGCAGCAGCAGCAGCAGCAGCAGCAGCAGCGACGGCGCACACGCACACAGTGGGACAGAAACAACGTGTCAGATTCGCAGCACAAAAGGAGACAGCATGGGCTGATGTGCTGATTATCTGGCAAGCAGCAGGCAATGAGTAGAATGCGTCAATAGCGAACCTGCGCACGCTGACAGCGCAGGAGGGCACTGCGCGGTAGATGAGGGGCATGTCGCCCCTTCACATTCCAGCCATGTTGCGCTGCAGGGGACAACCTTAAACCCTGCAGCTCTGCAAGCCTAAAACTTGCGCACCTTGACGAACCATGAGGGCACTGCGCGGTAGATGCGGCGTGCGTTGCTGCCCTTCACCCCAGCCGTGTGACACCAGCAAAACTAAAACACCATAGCCATCAAGCAAGCCCACAATGCGCACAACGTGACAAAATGGGAGGGCACTGCGCGGCAGATAAGCGGCGTGTCATTGCCTTACACCCCAGCCATGTTGCACAGCAGGAACAAACCTTAAACCCTGCAGCTCTGCAAGCCTGAAACCTGCGCACCTTGACGAACCATGAGAGCACTGCGAGGTAGATGACGGGTGTGTCGCTCTGCCATGCCATAGCCAAATAACACAGCAGCAACAGACATCAAAACCTAATGACTTTACATTTGGCGGCGCACCTTGACAAACCAGGATGGCACTGCGCGGTAGATGAGGGGCGTGTCGCTGCGCCAGCAGAAGGGGTAGGAGTGGTTGAGGCTTGCGTGGTCCACCAGGCGGCCCGCTGCCTTGATGTTGGCGATGATCTCCTTGTCAGCGTCCTTGACGTACCTGCACACATGTAACATGTTACAAACGTATGTTACAAATTCTGATATGGTGATATGCATGGATAGGAGGGGTTGAGGCTGGCGTGGTCCACCAGGCGGCCCGCTGCTTTGATGTTGGCGATGATCTCCTTGTCAGCGTCCTTCACGTACTCCAGGAACACAGCATGTTATATATGTGTTACAAACATGTCAAACATGTGTTACAAACATGTCACACATGTGTCACAAAGGAGCTACGCAACTTGCCAAGCACCACCGTGTCTTGGTAAAATGATCGTACTCAGCAAGAGGGCTCCCTAGGCTGGCGCGGTGAAGTGAAGCGGATGCATACCTAGAAAACCCCCACCAAACAGACCAAAGAGCCTCGAAACTGGGCAGCAGCTCGCAAAACCAACATCACCAAGCACATGATCACTGATGCACTGTACTGTTGACACTATGATGAGCATATCAACCATCTTACACACGCAACAGTGGGTTGTAAGACACATCACTCACTTGCCGGCGAAGTCGGTCACCTCCGCCGTGAAGCGTCCGTTGAGGTCGATGGGGCAGGGAAGGCCCTCGCCCTTGGCGATCACGCCGTTGGCCAGGCACACCCTGGACGCAGCAGCAGCAGCAGCAGCAGCAGCAAGTCAAAGTCATGCTCGAGTGCTTGGCAACAAGCAGGTCCTGCATTCTCAGTCAGTGACCCTGGTGCTTGGCCATAAGCACCGCAGAGGGGAATGCATGGTGCATCATGCTGGCGCCGCTTGGCTTCACAGTTCACCAATACATGACACAGCGAAACATCTGCGCAGCGGGCCACCTGTACTCGTCCTCTCCAAATGCCGGCGCCTCATGCACCATACCCGTGCCGCTGCGCTGAACTACATTCGTAACATACATAACACAGCACAAAGGCCGCACATCAGCCCAGTGTAGTCGTCCTGTCCATATGCAGGGGCCTTGTGCACCACGCCTGTGCTGCAACTTGTTCACACATAGATGGCAAAACAGCCGCACATCAGCCAACCTGTAATCGTCCTCTCCGAAGGCGGGCGCCTGGTGCACCACGCCTGTGCCGCTGTCATCGGTCACGTAGCCGTCAGCCACCACGCGGAAAGCGGTGGTGTGGTCAGCAAAGTACGGGAACAGCGGCTCGTAAGCAGCGCCAACCTGCAGAGTGAACACGCACAGGAAACCGTCCAGGTGGTCAGAGGAAGCAATTGCTGAAGGAAGTGTGGCAGCTGGCCCCATATAGCGCCGATTGATGTGCATGCACAGCAGGACTCAGCTATTACCCACGTTTGGTCCGTAAATTGGCTGCTGCTGACGCAACTGGACGGTTGCAAGCAAAAGAGTAATTCGTAATTTGAGGGACCCCGCTCTTCGGGCCAGCCCTCTCACCAGCTCAGCGCCCTGGAACTTAGCCAGCAGCTCAAAGCCGGCCGGCGCAGCGCCAGCCTCTCCCTCCTTGCCTTTCTTCTTGTCGCCGCCCTTCTTGGGCTTGGGCACTTGAGCCAGCACCAATACAACACTTCCGAGAGCCCGTTTGCTTACCTTTTTCCCTCCATTGGGACGCTACTGTGCATGCTGGTGTGCCCAGTTCCTAAACCGCTAAATCCCTTTCCAAGCAGCAACCACCCTCACCAGCTCAGCACCCTGGAACTTGGTCAGCAGCTCAAAGCCGGCAGGCACAGCAGCAGCAGCGGCCTCGCCCTCCTTGCCCTTCTTCTTGTCGCCGCCCTTCTTGGCCTTGGGCACTGCACCAGGCAGCGCTGCCAGGCGCGCCTCGGCCACGATGTACACTGTGCCTTTAGCTGGGTCCTTCACCTGTGGGTGGGGAAGCGTCAACATACAAACAGCCACACACAGCAGGAGCAGCAGCAGCAGTAGCAGCAGCAGCGCAGCATCAGTCAGTGCCAGCAGAACAGCGCCCTTCTTGGCCTTGGGCACTGCGCCGGGCAGCGCTGCCAGGCGCGCCTCTGCCACAATGTACACTGTGCCTTTTGCGGGGTCCTTGACCTGTGATGATTGCAGTTGTGCAAGCAAGCATGCCAGTGGCAAGCAGAGCCCAGCTGGTCAGTGCGAAGGCCCGAGAGAAGGAGCATGAGCTGGCAAAAGCCAGGGAACAGTGGTTTGCAACAGGCACCAGGCTGCACAGCCAGGCGCGCCTCGGCCACGATGTACACTGTGCCTTTAGCTGGGTCCTTCACCTGTGGGTGGGGAAGCGTCAACATACAAACAGCCACACACAGCAGGAGCAGCAGCAGCAGTAGCAGCAGCAGCGCAGCATCAGTCAGTGCCAGCAGAACAGCCGCCCTTCTTGGCCTTGGGCACTGCGCCGGGCAGCGCCGCCAGGCGCGCCTCTGCCACGATGTACACTGTGCCTTTTGCGGGATCCTTGACCTGCGATGATTGCAGTTGTGCACGCAAGCATGCCAGTGGCAAGCAGAAACCAGCTGGTCAGTGCGAAGGCCCGAGAGAAGGAGCATGAGCCGGCAGAAGCCAGGGAACAGTGGTTTGCAACAGGCACCAGGCTGCACAGCCAGGCGCGCCTCGGCCAAGATGTACACAGTACCCTTGGCGGGATCCTTGACCTGTGGTGATTGCAGGTGTCAAGATTCAACATGTTAAGAGATGTGAGCGCGTGAGCTGGCACACCAGGCAGAGCAGCGAGGCACGCCTCTGCCACGATGTACACGGTGCCCTTGGCGGGGTCCTTCACCTGTTGGAAACGAAGCAGGGGGACATGTAACGTCGTCCATGGTCGTCCATGGTCGTCCATGGTCGTCCATGCCACAGCCGACTGCACTACAATAGAACCACACAACAGACCTGCGGCTGCGCAAGCAGTGTCCTGCAAGTGTCACCGACTTACAGAGTGATAATCACACCTACCTGCACATACGTTAGCTCCGGGTGCACGCACAGCGCCAGATTGCTAGGCAGCGTCCACGGCGTGGTGGTCCACGCCACCAGTTGACTGCCCTCAATCACAGCGCCAGCCGCCGCGCCGCCCGCCGCCTTGATCGGGAAGGCCACCATGACTGCTGGATCGTCCACATCTTTGTAGTTGAGGCCAGCCTCAAAGTTGGAGAGGCTTGTGGAGCAGGCTGTGGAGAAGGGCATGACCTTGAAGCCCCTGTACACGAGGCCCTTCTCGTGCAGCTGCTTGAACACCCACCTGCAGGGTGCAATGGTACAATATGCGTTTGGGGTTGAGGGGTTTAGGTCTGATAGGGTTGGGGTTCAATTTGCAAGAGAGGTGGAGCAGGCTGTGGAGAAGGGCATGACTCTGAAGCCGCTGTACACCAAGCCCTTCTTATGCAGCTGCTTGAACACCCACCTGCACAGAGCGAGGATGCAATGCGCATTGAGGTTAGGGTTTTGCACGGGGTTGTGAGGGTTGAGTGAGAATGCAGTGCGCATGTGAGGTTAGGGTTTTGAACAGGGTTGTGAGGGTTGAGTTTGAGAGACTTGTGTAGCAGGCTTTGGAGAAGGGCATGACTTTGAAGCCGCGGTAGGCCGAGCCCTTCTTGTGCAGCTGCTTGAACACCCACCTGCGGTAAAGTATAATCATGAGAAGATGTGAGCAAGGAAGATTATTGTGGTGTTAAAAAACAGTGCTGAGGTCCAGGGTTCCACCAGCAAATGGCTGTTCACAGGCAAACAGGCATTTGAGACTGGCAAACCGTGTGAATTCAAAGCATCCAGGCCACGCACCACACGCTCTCCATGAAGCTGGGGTCCAGCGTCTTGTAGTCGTTCTCAAAGTCGATCCAGCGACCCAGCCGCCGCACAGTGACCTCCCACTCCTTGGAGTAGCTGCAGCAGCAGCAGCAATAGCAGTAGGGGATCGTGTGTGGCACTTTCAGAAATAGCACAGACAAGGTGCAACAGCATCTCCTGTGCATTTCTGTGTGATTGCATGCGTGCGCTGCTATGCTGCCGCACTGCTGTGCTGCTGCAATGCTGTTGCCTGATCACGATGCTCCTGCCATCCTCGTTGTACTGCTGCACTGCTGCACTGTTGTACTGCTTTGACGGCTTTTTCTGTCGCCTCACCGCATGACGATGCTCCTGCACTCCTCATTGTACTTGTCAATGCCCATGGCCAGCACGTCATCACGGCTCTTGATGCCTGCATGCCCCAGAGCAGCAAAGTCAGTGCTGCGATGTGAGAGCACATGATGGAAAAGAGTGGAGCTGAGCTGAGCCTTTCCTACGACATCTTCATCCCAGGTCAGGCGAGGGAGAGAGACTCCCATGAAAACGGCCAGGCAGAACCCCTCCAAAAACCACCCAGCTTTTGTGTCGACATCGTACTCCACGGGCAGGCACAAAACCATGCTAGACCCCTGACCCCCCAACCTGAACCCTCAAGCAACACACCAAGCTTGTTGTCGATCTCGTACTCCTCTGGCAGGCACAACTGTGGGGTAGGCACAGACAGCATGTTAACAACAAACCCTAAACAAACACAACGCACGCACCCAGCTTCTTGTCGATCTCGTACTCCACGGGCAGGCCGTGGCAGTCCCAACCGAAGCGGCGGCTCACATGGCGCCCCGTGGAGCACGCGTAGCGCGTCACGATGTCCTGCAGGAAAACACCAGACAAAAGGCAGTGCGAACAACATAGCTGACTTTCAGCGCACTGGCATCAGGCCAGAAGTGTCACGTGGCGCCCCGTGGAGCACGCGTAGCGCGTCACAATGTCCTGCGAGGTTACAAGGTTTTAGAAGAAGATGAGGTGAGAAAAAGGGTACTTTTACAACCGCCGACAGCCGCTTCTTGTTTGCAGGCAAGAATTGTGCACACGTGCAGCTGCATACCACCAGTTATGATGTCTATCTGCTGCCTGAGCCTCGTGCCATCGCCTGCCGTTATAACCTGCTGTTACAAGCTGGCTGTCGCCCAGCTCCTGTCGCAGACTGCACCAGCACACCTCCTAGCTGCTGCATGAAGCTGCTGCTGCTGCTGCTGCTGCTTGTGGTGGTGCTGCTGCTGCAGTTGAACAGCACTGGCTGTTCTGAGCCCTGCAAATGCAATTTGAGGGTGCCGGCCAGCATGTGACCTTGGTGCGGCAGGCCAACTGCTGCTGGCGCTGCTGCAGCTGGCTGTACACAAATCCCCACTGCAACGCTAAGCAACCTCATTCCACTACAACCACACACCTTGAGGGTGCCAGCCAGGATGTGTCCATAGTGAGGCAGGCCTGTTGCGAAAGGCGGGCCATCGTTAAAGATGTACTCCGGCTTGCCCTCACTGCGGCGCAGCTGCTCCTTAAAAGCATCAAGGCTATCCCACAGGGCGAGGATCTTTTCCTCCTCGGCTGGGAAGCTGTCAGGCAGAGTTTGAAAAGTGTTACATTGTTAGTTTGGTGGCGGTTGGGTGAAAAGTGACAGAGGCGCTACGCTGATGTTTCTTGGAGGCGTCCGGGCTGCCGCCCGCTGCCAGGAGATCCTCTTCCTCGGCTGAGAAGCTGCCGTGCGTGTTTTCCCTTTGTTTCAACATTGGTAAGTTGCTGCTGGAGAAATAAAAGGTGACAGAGGCGTTGCTCGGAGGGAGGAGTGGTGGGGTGAGGTCGGGACTGGTGACTGGGGTCCAGGCTGTCTGCTGTGATGAACATATTGCGTGCAGGAAAAGCTTGGTACTGATAGTAACAAGCACTGCTCGTAAGAATGCTACGGCTGTGTTTGCGTTGTGTTGTGTGAAGCATGCAGTGTCCATGCTTGAGTGAGTAGCACAGCTACATGTACTGCTGCTTTGCCAAGCAATGCTCATCATCTGACTCGCTGCAGCACACTCATATCAAACGAAACATTCATGATTGAAACTACGATTAGATTAGATATATTCTGGCCGAAGAAAAGTTCAAGTGCCACAATGTCTGATGACATGCAGCAGTTGGGCCGCCGCCATGCTGCTGGCTACAGCTGCAGCTGCTCCAACTGTGCTGAATCCCATCACCTGGCCTGCCACCCCATCATGCACATTTGTTGCACACTTTTATGTAACAGTAAACATCGGGATTTGCTGTCATAAGGAATTATAGATCACAGCCCACCTGTAGTCCTTCCCTTCTACCACCTCCTCCATACTGCCTGCTGCTGCTACTGCTGCCTTTGCTGTGCCAGCTCCTGACTAAGTTTAAAGGCGTTCTTATCGGCGTTGTAGTTCCAGTATGAATTGCCTGCAAAGACGGCAATCAGCACAGGCTGCAGCACAGTACTGGCACAAAGTGGCACTGGTCCTCGTCGTTGCAATCAGACACGCCTGCAGTGTCCCAAGGAGCTAGCCTACACGATGTGGACACGATCCATTGAACTACAGCTGTTGCTGCGTCCACAACCGCCACCTGTCATTCCGACTCCTCGGTGCCAGGGGTCTGTGCTGCCAAGCGTGCTTTGCTGCTGCGCCTTCACAGTAGCTGCACTTTGCTCTGTTGAACTCGAACTATTTTGCGATCGTAGACGTGTGGTGCGTGCCAAGCCCTCAGCTGCAGTAGCCCGTGCAGAGCCATTGGCCCAGCAAAGTCAAACAAGGTACCAGCATTGTTTGCAATTGGACGTGGTGCAGCTGCGACAGAGCTCTACAGAGTCATGTGGCTTACTGTGCGGGGAGGCACAGCAGGAGCAGCAGCACTGGCCTGGCATCGTGCACAACGCCACAGACGCTCACAGCAGCATGCAGACCGCTACTTAATGATGCGATGTTCAGCGATCAGACGTGCTCTCGCTAGGCAGGCTTGCATTGCAGCAGCTGCTGACACAACCTGTTGCTGTGTCTGTGGTCTGTGGTCTGGACATGCAGGCACACAGCAATGGCATCACTGTTTGCCCAGCACAGGCTGGGAAGTAGCTGCACTAGGAGCCAGAGCAGCAGCAGCAGCAGAGCAGCCGGAGTTGCAGGCAGGCAGGCAGCAGTTAGCAGGTACGGCACAACAAGCAGCAGTGCGTTCTGCTACTGCCTCGCTGTAAAGCTTGCTGTGCACTATCTTGTGCATGTATATCATGCTCCTCAACCATAGCTTACTGCAGTCCGATGCATCACGCATGCAGCATCTGGCCAAATGCACTTGCGAGCAGCACATCTTCCCTCCTTAGTAGCAGCAACCAGGCACACCTGCTGCTTCCACACACGCTACACCTTGTGCAGCAGCACGTACTATCACTGCCGCACACAGCGACTGCAGCTACTGGTTGCGTGCAGCAAGTTCACACTTGCAGCTGGTGCAGCAGCTGCCACACCTTGCCTGGAACCGCCAACACTGCAAACCGTTTGCAATGCACTGCAGGCCGCGCCGCAGCCAGCAGCTGCTCATTCAGTGTGCAGCAGCCACAGACAGTGCACAGTCGGGTGACATGAAGACAGTCGTGCAGAAGATGACCCCGGGGGATGTGCCTTTCCCCTGGAGCGAGAAGGACCCCTTCAGGCTGCCAGTCAGCATCGACCGTGTGCAGAAGAAGCTCATCACACTCGGTGAGTGTGCATCAAAAGCAGATCCCGCTCGCGCTGACAGTGCTGGTTTCAGCCATGTGATGGGTGGGCAGCAGTACGGTGGGGGTGGGGGTGACTGATCAGCGGCAAAGCAGCAATTGCCGAAGGGTTTGGGTTGGTGGGGGTTGGTGTCTGAGGGGGTGATGTGCGCTTCCCGTGGAGCGAGAAGGACCCCTTCAGGCTGTCAGTCAGCATCGACCGTGTGCAGAAGATGCTGATCACACTCGGTGAGTGTGCATCAAAAGCAGATCCCGCTCGCGCTGACAGTGCTGGTTTCAGCCATGTGATGGGTGGGCAGCAGTACGGTGGGGGTGGGGGTGACTGATCAGCGGCAAAGCAGCAATTGCCGAAGGGTTTGGGTTGGTGGGGGTTGGTGTCTGAGGGGGTGATGTGCGCTTCCCGTGGAGCGAGCAGGACCCCTTCAGGCTGTCAGTCAGCATCGACCGCGTGCAGAAGATGCTGATCACACTCGGTGAGTGTGCATCAAAAGCAGATCCCGCTCGCGCTGACAGTGCTGGTTTCAGCCATGTGATGGGTGGGCAGCAGTACGGTGGGGGTGGGGGTGACTGATCAGCGGCAAAGCAGCAATTGCCGAAGGGTTTGGGTTGGTGGGGGTTGGTTTCTGAGGGGGTGATGTGCGCTTCCCGTGGAGCGAGAAGGACCCTTCAGGCTGTCAGTCAGCACCGACCGCGTGCAGAAGATGCTGATCACACTCGGTGAGTGTGCATCAAAAGCAGATCCCGCTCGCGCTGACAGTGCTGGTTTCAGCCATGTGATGGTGGGCAGCAGTACGGTGGGGGTGGGGGTGACTGATCAGCGGCAAAGCAGCAATTGCCGAAGGGTTTGGGTTGGTGGGGGTTGGTTTCTGAGGGGGTGATGTGCGCTTCCCGTGGAGCGAGAAGGACCCCTTCAGGCTGTCAGTCAGCACCGACCGCGTGCAGAAGATGCTGATCACACTCGGTGAGTGTGCATCAAAAGCAGATCCCGCTCGCGCTGACAGTGCTGGTTTCAGCCATGTGATGGTGGGCAGCAGTACGGTGGGGGTGGGGGTGACTGATCAGCGGCAAAGCAGCAATTGCCGAAGGGTTAAGGTTGGTGGGGGTTGGTTTCTGAGGGGGTGATGTGCGCTTCCCGTGGAGCGAGAAGGACCCCTTCAGGCTGTCAGTCAGCATCGACCGCGTGCAGAAGATGCTGATCACACTCGGTGAGTGTGCATCAAAAGCAGATCCCGCTCGCGCTGACAGTGCTGGTTTCAGCCATGTGATGGGTGAGCAGCAGTACGGTGGGGGTGGGGGTGACTGATCAGCGGCAAAGCAGCAATTGCCGAAGGGTTTGGGTTGGTGGGGGTTGGTTTCTGAGGGGGTGATGTGTGCTTCCCGTGGAGAGAGAAGGACCCCTTCAGGCTGTCAGTCAGCATCGCCCGCGTGCAGAAGATGCTGATCACACTCGGTGAGCAACAGCACCGAGGGTGTGGTTACAACACAAGCTGATGTGGGGGGGGGGGGGTGTCACTGGTTCAAACTGACAGCGTGCAGCTTACCGCGGCAGCAGGCTGAGAGTAGCAGCGCTGAGTGCAATTGGCAGGGACGGCTGCGTGTGGCAGGCACCGGTGGGAGCAGTTGCATGGCTGCAGCAGCAGCGATGCATAGCATGCAATGTTAGTTCTTGTTAGTGTTCCGCTGTGTGCAGAGAATGTTGTTTATCCTGGCACAGGATACAACACAGCCTCCACGCCCCTGGGGTGTTGGACTTTTACAGCGTGTTGGCAGCTAGCGCATTGTTGTCACTGCCATGAGCAGCAAGGGACACCAAGAAGGCCCAGCACAATGGGCGCAGCTGCTGCAGCTTCGTATGGCACTGCACTGCTGGCACGCGCAAGCCTGGTGGTGAGCAGCACCTGGGCAGGCTCTTGAGAACCGTGCGCTGATCCTGTCCTGTCTGATCTCCCTTGACGTCTACTTGTCGTTTACTTGCTGCTGCTGCTGCTGCTGCTGCTGTTGCTGCTGCTGCTGCCGCCAGGCTGGGAGAAGCCGTGGGTGGAGCAGATTGTGGACCGCATCATGAAGGGCGTGTGCTGATACTGTTGCTGCTGCTGCCGTTGCTGCTGCTGCTGCTGTTGCTGCTGCTGCTGTTGCTGCTGCTGCTGTTGCTGCTGCTGCTGCTGCTGCTGCCAGGCTGGGAGAAGCCGTGGGTGGAGCAGATTGTGGACCGCATCATGAAGGGCATGCTCAAGACCACAGAGGAGCGCGCACAGGGCGTGGTGAGTCCTGCTGGCAGCAGCAGCAGCAGCAGCAGGAGCAGGATCCTGAACAAATGAAAGTGCTCTGGCCTGCGCACTGCCAGCAGCCAGGCTGAGCTCAGCGTGGCACTGCAGTTGGTGTCACCTGGCGCCGGTACTGTGCGCTACCTCATGTAACGCTGCCGACCGCTTGTGCTGCTGCTGCTGCTGCTGCTGCTGCTGCTGCCAGATCAACTTCCCGACCAGCATTGGGCTGAAGCAGGACGATATCTGCAACATTGCCTTCATCAGCATGGTGCTGTTCGAACCAACTCTTGCTGCTGCTGCTGCTGCTGCTGCTGCTGCTGCTGCTGCTGCTGCTGCTGCTGCTGCCAGATCAACTTCCTGACCAGCATCGGGCTCAAGCAGGACAAGATCTGCAACATGGCCTCCATCAGCATCGTGCTGTTTGGACCAACTCTTGCTGCTCCTGCTGCTGCCGCCGCTGCTCTGCTGCAGATCAACTTCCTGACCAGCATCGGGCTCAAGCAGGACAAGATCTGCAACATGGCCTCCATCAGCATCGTGCTGTTCGGACCAACTCTTGCTGCTGCTGCTGCTGCTGCCGCCGCTGCTCTGCTGCAGATCAACTTCCTGACCAGCATCGGCCTCAAGCAGGACGAGATCTGCAACATGGCCTCCATCAGCGTCGTGCTGCTGGGCCTGAACCCTGACACGCGCCTCAGGACAGTCACAGACTACCTCAAGGCGCGTGGCGTGCCTGATGGCAGCGTGGCTGACCTGGTGCTGCGCCACCCACGCATCTTCGAACACAAGGTGCGGCGATGCTGCTTCTTTTTGCGATGCCAACAAGGCAAGGATGTAGGTGCTGCCGTCTATGCTTGGCTGATCGCCTCCGTTGTGCTGTAGTGCTGAAGGTTGCGCTGTGGCCTGTTTGTTTGTCGGTTGTTTGGGGGGGTTGGATGTGGCGTGCCTGATGGCAGCGTGGCTGACGGCGCCACCCGCTCATCTTTGAGTACAAGGTGCGGCGCTGTTTGTGGGTGATTCCCACGAGGTGGACGCGCTACCGCTGCTACTGACACCCATTTGCTGTCGCCACGTGCTGCTGACACCTTGCTGCTGCCGCTGCTGCTGCTGCTGCTCCTGCTGCTGCCGCCAGGTCACCCCTGAGGGCAAGTACCTGGTGAAGGGTGCCGCGCGCATCCAGGTGGACGCGCTGCCGCTGTTACTGACCTGCTACTGCTGCGGCTACTGACCTGCTGCTGCTGCTGCTGCTGCTGCTGCTGCTGCTGCTGCTGCTGCTGCTGCTGCTTTTCAGGTCACCCCCGAGGGCAAGTACCTGGTGAAGGGCGCTGCGCGCATCCAGGTGGACGCGCTGCCGCTGCCCGACGGCTCTGCTGCCGTGGGTGTGAACTACTTCAGGGAGAACACCAGCTTCATGACCAGCCCAGTCAGCCCAGTGCCGCCATCGGCATAATCCTTGAAAAGGATGACGTGCCTGCATTGGTCTGAATGTGGTAGTGTGTAGGGGAGAACACCAGCTTCATGACCAGCCCAGTCAGCCCTGTGCCTCCCTCGGCGTAATCTGTCATCACGATGACAGCAGTGCTGCGTGCTGGCGTGCTGGGTGTTGCGCCGAGTGTTGCTTGCAGCTTCTTGACCAGCACCGCCAGCCATGTGCCGCCCTTGGCATGATAAGGAGTTCTGATGTGTTTTACAGTGCAGTCATGGGATCTAGAGATTGTGGGGTCTAGGTTTGTTACAGCGGCGTGTGTCACGCGCAGCCTGCTGAACGTGCAGGTGGTGTTGCATGTGCCACGTGGATGGGCTCCAGTGGATTGCTCGGCGCTCATGTTGCGGCACGCCAGATGTTTGCAGCATTGTGCGGCTGATTCTGGCGTTGCAGCTGTTTGTCAACTTATGTTTGCTGCACTCCCTCAGCAATTGTAGCGCTGCAGTAGGTTTGCTTGTGTGGCAGCTTGAGTGGTTGAGTTCAAGGTAGTGGGCATGGTTGCTTGTTATCGCCTGCTGCTAGTGTGTAACAGTATATGCAGACACGAACAGTTGCGACTGAACACATCAACAGTAGTAGTGCTACACACACCCAAATAAGCTGTAACGTTGTAAAAACCACGGCAGGCTGTTGCTCAGCTGAGCAGGGAGGCCACAAGCCACATATGCATGGCAGGACCATACAGTGGCCTGTACATTGGTGCACCGTCGACCATTGCCCGTTGGCCTATAATACAGTGTATGTGGTAGTTACCCAGCACCCAATGCACGTTGAGCCGGAATGCACAACGGGCTAGCAGGCAGAGCACATTGCGGTTCTAATGATGTATCTTATGTGTGTTTGTGTTCTGACTTCTGATTTATTTGTGTGTGTTTGTGTTCTGATTTGTGGATGCAATGCAGGTGCTGCTTGTCTCTCTGCTCTGCCATCAGCACCACAAGATGGGAACAACGTCCATGCACGTCTACCACGCATGAAAGAAACTATAGTGGACGGTTACATCATTGCGAACATGCTAGAGCTTGTCAGCGCAGGCTGCCGCCAGGTGTTGTGGTTGTGTCCGATGTTACGTATGGCGCTGTGATTCACAATCCGCTGTGCACAGCAAGCACATACTGGCTGTTATGCAATAGGCACAATTGGCAGTTCTGGGCGTATTTGCTTCTGCGCGGGTCGCTGGACCGAAGGGCTCTTTCACGTGGTCCTGCTACCTTTTGGCAGCTCACCATGCGTCACACTCTCTGCATCTTTGCACACAATTGATTCAAACGTACCAAATGTTTCTAGCAATGCCATCCTCGGATGCTGATGCCGCGCCAGTAAGGCCGCGAGCTGCACCTCCTGCAAGAGGCCTGCCTTCCTTTCGCGTATGGCAAGCACGGCAGCTGCTCGGGCGCGACTTGCTGTGCTGGTGCTTCATATTCTGTACCTACATGGTGAGTCAGCTTTGGGTGCGGGTCCGAGGCAGCGTGTGCGGAGCTTGTCTTGCATCCTTGGATGGGCTGCCAGCCATGCACTGCTGCTGTAGCTGCATTACAGCCTGCACACAGGGGCGTCTGAGTGCATTGGAGGCTTTTGCTTGGCTCTAAAGCAGTCACAGTGTCAAAGAGTACTTTCAGCAACCTCAAGGCCTCCTGTTGCCTGCAGGCTTTCTTGTACAAGACAGTGCCTCAGGTATGCAGCACAGGCCCAAACACCACCTCCACTCCTCACCCTGATCAGCTTGCAGGACAGGCAGCACACTTTCCCAGCAGTGTAACAGGCAGCAACTCTTACAGCAGCTACACAAACGTCAGGGTCTTAGTTGAAGCAGCTGGGGCCTGCCCTGCAGTGAACACAGGTGATGCTGCAGCATCTGCTGCAACCGGCGGCAGCAGCAGAAGCAGCAGCAGAAGCAGCAGCAGCAGCAGCAGCAGCAGCAGCAGCAGCAGCAGCAGCGAAGCCACCTGGCCTCTTGCTTGGCAGCTGGTGTGCGGCCACCTCACCAGCAGCAGTGCCACAGTCAGCGGCCGAGCTGGCATCACCTTTCTTCCTTCAGTGTTCAAGCCCTTGGCCAAAGCAGCAGAGTCCTGTGCAATGGCTCCTGCAAGCAGCAGCAGCAGCAGCAGCAGCAGCAGTGGCCTGCTGGGTGCTCTTGTTGGCATATGGCAGAGGATGCAGTGTGCCATGACCTCAGCTGCACTGCTGGCAGCCACCAGGCTTCTGCGTGGTGCATTGATTGTGGCACAGGTGAGCATTGCCGCTGCGCCAGCCTTGGCCTGTCTGGGCATCCAGCAGCTCCTCCAGTGGTCTTGCCAGCATGTAAGGTCAGCATTCTGCTGGTTTCTCAGATTGGAAGATCTGCCCTTGTGCTTGCTGCAGCAGCAGCTTGCGTCACCATCTGCCTCGCCCTTTGCTTCTGTTACCTGATACACTCTGTGCCTGCTGCTGCTGCTGCTTGTTGTGCAGGGCCTGGCAATCTTCTTTGCCCTGGGCTTCCTGGAACCGGAGATGTCCCACACAGCAGCAACGCCCCTGCGGCTCAGCCTGTGCCTGCTGCTGCTGGTACCCTTTCCCTGCCCCAACTTTACTGCTCTGCGGGGCATGCTGCCAGGCAGCAGCAGCAGCAGCAGACAGACAGAGCATGAAGATCCCTGCGACTGCTGTAGCACCAGCAGCAAAGCAAGCTCTACTGTCTCACGCACCAGCCACAACAGCGACAGCAGCAGCAGCAGCTTGGTGCAGCCGTTTAACCCGCACGCTTACTGGCAGCGGCCGCTGCTGCGGCAGGCAGTGGTGGTGCTGCAACGGCTGCTGCCAGTGTATATACAGTGCATGATGTTGGGAGGGTTGGGGGAGCGGCACCAGGCGTTGAAGTCGATGTACCTCAGCCGGCTGTGGGGCTACATGTATGTGGGCTGGATTGGGTGGATGCTTGTTGCGGTGAGTGGTGCATAATGATTGTTCTGTTGTGTTACTTTCTTGTGGGGCTACGTGTATATGGGTTGATTGGGTGGGTGCTTGTGGCAGTGAGTGCGCACAGAGGTCGTTGTTCAGGTACAGGTTCCCTGCATTTTTCAATGCCCGCATGTGTGCATGTGTAGGACTGCAAAACTAACACAGCATGGCGGTCTTGCATTTTAAATCGAGAGCACTTTGCACCACTGTATTCTCTGGTCAGAGGCAATCTTAAAAGAATACTGAAATTCTCTTTGCTGGCGAGCAAGCCAGCAAGCAAGGCTGGCTAACTTACCAGCAAAGAATCTTTCAATGTAGCAGTGCAGTAGCTTCTTGGTGTACCTGCGTGCCTGCCTACCTGCCTGCCGCCTGCCTGTCTTTGTGGCCGGCCTGTCTCGTCAAACAAGTGGTTTTCACGCCCTTTACCTTCTAATTGTAACCAATGTGTTTTTCCTGGTGGGCTAATGTCGTCTTAGATGCTGCCTGTACCTTTTTAAAAGAAAGTGCAACATGTTATGTTCTCCGGCACCTGGCAGGTGCCCTTCAAGCTTCAAGTTGCTGTCAGCTGCCTGGAGTGGCTCATCATGCTGGCCACTGCATCCAAGCTCATCCCAGGCCTGCCCAGCAGCAGCAGCAGCAGCAGCAGCAGCAGCATCATCCCTGGTCTGCCGAGCAGCAGCACTGCCGGCAGCATTGCTTTCTTGCTCTACCATTGCCTCGCCAGCTGCATGTTTGTGCTCTTGCTGCCGAGTTTTGGCGTGTGGTGGCTGGAGCAGAGCCAAAAGGCGAGGTATGCTGCACTGCTGGACCAGCAGCAGCAGCAGCAGCAGCAGCAGCAGCAGCAGCGGCGGCGGCGGCCAAAGCAGCGGCAGCATATGGGAGACAGTAGCAGTTCCCTTGCAGCTGCACGAGATGTGCCCCGCACTGCAACAGCAGGATCGCTAGCACCTTCTAGTGTCACTAGCGGCAGCAGCAGCATTAGTCGCTCTGTCATAATGCACAGCAGCAGGAGCAGCAGCATGCGCCTCAGCACTGACAGCGATAGCTCTGCCAAGAGCGCTGCAGCAGCAGCAGTAGCAGCAGCATTCAGCACCACCAGCAGCAGCGGAGTCCAACTGCTGCGCGACATTGCTTCAAGCCTGCAGCTGGCAGCGCATGCCACTGCTGCTGCTGCTCCTGCATCACACAGCAACGCTGGATACGCACCGCAGCAGGTTCCACAACTGACGTCAACCTCCATCTTTGCAGCTGCTGCTGCTGGTGCTGCTCCAGCTGGTACTGACCCTGTTACTGGAATAGCAGCACAGCCAGCAACAGCAGCAGCGGCAGCGCTAGGACCCCTCGAGTCTCTCCTAGCAGCCAGCAGCGGCAGCAGCAGCACTGCTGTCCTGCCAGACATGCTGCCAGGGCTGAGAGGTTTACTAGGAGCCCATGAGGCAGCAGCAGTGTTTGCAGCAGCAGCAGAGCAAGCGGCTGCTCACCAGGCGGGTGGCGGCAGGCGCCCCCGCAGCTACAAGTCTATGGCAGGGACACTGCCTGTCAGCATCAAGGTGAGGCCGGCTTCGCAAAAGTGGATGCAGTGCGAAAGCTTTTGATAAAGTGGATGCAGTGCAAAAGTGGATGCAGTGCAAAAGCTTGTGATAAAGTGGATGCAGTGCAAAAGCTTGTGATAAAGTGGATGCAGTGCAAAAGTGGATGCAGTGCAAAAGCTTGTGATAAAGTGGATGCAGTGCAAATGCTTGTGATAAAGTGGATGCAGTGCAAAAGCTTGTGATAAAGTGGATGCAGTGCAAAAGTCGATGCCGTGCAAAAGCTTGTGATAAAGTGGATGCAGTGCAAAAGCTTGTGATAATGGGGATGCAGTGCAAATGCTTGTGATAAAGTGGATGCAGTGCAAAAGCTTGTGATAAAGTGGATGCAGTGCAAAAGCTTGTGATAAAGTGGATGCAGTGCAAAAGCTTGTGATAAAGTGGATGCAGTGCAAACGCTTGTGATAAAGTGGATGCAGTGCGAAAGCTTTTGATAAAGTGGATGCAGTGCAACAGTGGATGCAGTGCAAAAGCTTGTGATAAAGTGGATGCAGTGCAAAAGCTTGTGATAAGTTTGTTGTGTCATTGTGTAGCAAGAGCAAGAGGAAGCAAATTGATTGGCTACAGCCGCAAGCCTTGTGCGCCAGGTGAGAGCAACAGCTGTGCAGCTCTCATAATGCGCGGCTGGCTGAATGTGGAAGCTAAACAAAACATGTTTACTGCTGCTGCTGCTGCTGCTGCTGCTGCCGCAGGTGCACAGTGCCCACCACAGCATGGTGCCGTCCTTGGGACCCCTGCTGAGTCAGGCCCTGCAGCAGCAGCTGCAGCACACACTCTCAGCAGACAGCAGCAGCAGCAGCGCTGTCTCACCCTTCTACATGCATTCCGCCTGCTTTGCTGGCTGTGTGCAGCTGATTGCAAACGTGTTTGTGCTTCGTGAGCCTGAAGCACGCTTCAGTGGGCCCCCCCCTGGTGCAGGCTGCAGCAGCAGTAGCAGCCTTGATGAGGGCAGCAAAAGTGGCAGTAACATCAAGAACAGCAGCAAACGGAGCAGCTCACACAGCCAGCAGGGAAGCGGCAGCGCAATCCAGAATGCATCACATCCACTGCTAGGTGCAGGCGCGACAACAGCAGCTGCTAGCTTGCTGGCTAAGGCCAGCAGCATGCTCACTGCTGCTGCTGCTGCTGCCACAGATTCTTCAGCAGCAGGAGGCTTTTGGGATGGGCTTGATGCAGCAGCTGAAGGAGTAGAGGGGCTGGGGCTTGTGCCGCAGCACCTTGATGTCATGGTAGGCTGTGCTGCTGCTTCTACAGGCAACAACAGCAGTAGCAACGGGTCTACCAGGCCAGCAGCAGCAGCAGCAGCAGCAGCAGCAGCAGCTAGCCTGCTGCACTGCCAGCCGTGCTGCTTGGTGGCTGATGAGTCTCAGCAGCTGCAGCTGACTGTGGACCTGTCTTTTGCAGACAGTGGCAGCAGCAGCAGCAGCAGCAGCAGCAGCAGCAGCAGCAGCAGCAGCAGCAGTGCTACTGAGGTGCCTATCCGGCTGCTTGCAGTGCAGCAAGGTCAGGTCGTGCTGGATGAACGTTTGACAGTGGCAGTGCAGCAGCAGCAGAGTAGGCGTGGCAGAGCTTGTGTCAGGTGAGCGTTTGTGTTGCTGTCATGACTTGACGCATCGGAACATAGTCGAGATGTTGACCTAACTTTGTGGTTTGATGAGACCTGTATGTCGACTTTGAACATGTCTGTAGCACAATCTTGCTTGAGCTTGCACTGTGTAACATTTGCTGCCTTCATTTGTTGCCATCCTGTTGTTGCTGCTGCAGTGTGTCTCTGCCCAGTCTTGCCCCCGGCCTGGTGCATGTGGCCCTGCTGCCTGTCAGCACCCAACCAGCAGCAGCAGCAGCAGCAGCACCCTGCAGCACACAGCAGCAGCAGCAGCAGCAGCAGCAGCAGCAGCAGCTTGAGACAATCGCAGCAGCCCCACAGCAGTCGGCAGCAGCAGCAGCACCAGCAAGTGCCGGCTTGCTGCTGCTGCAGCCGCTGCTCGTGCTGCCAGCACCAGCAGCAGCAGAGCTGCAAGCGTTTAGCCAGGCAGCTACAAAGGATGCAGCAGCAGCACAGGCAAGGCTCACTGGTCAGCACTCAATAGGCAGCAGCACTGATACAGCTGCAGCAGCAGCATGGGCTACCGTCTCCGCACTCACAACAGACCTAGGCTACCTACTATCAGCAGCTGAAGGCATGGACAGCGCTAGCAAGGCAACAACAGCAGCAGCAGCCGCAGGGTTGGGCCAGGAAACTGCTGCTGCTGCAGGGCTGCTGCCGGCTGGTGTTGCTGCTGTGCTGAGTCACATGGTCCAGCACCTGGCAGCATGGCAGTGCTGGCAGCTGACGCACTTCCTGGTGGAGACGCTGCAGACAGCAGCAGCAGCAGCAGCAGCAGCAGGAGCAGCAGGAGAGTTGGGCGCAAGCAGATTGCCTGCACATGGTGTAGGGGCGACAGAAGACATGTCAAAAGAGATTACGGCAGCGGCGGCCATGGC
This sequence comes from Tetradesmus obliquus, assembly GCA_030272155.1. NCBI lineage: Eukaryota > Viridiplantae > Chlorophyta > Chlorophyceae > Sphaeropleales > Scenedesmaceae > Tetradesmus > Tetradesmus obliquus. Next base: position 3,975,393 of record CP126203.1, read on the forward strand.
CACCAATGACAGCGGCAGCAGCAGCAGCAGCAGCAGTGGAATGGCCGGGGTTGCAGATTGCAAGGCAGGAGGTGATTCACTACCTGCTGCAGCCGGCGTGGAGTTTGAGCCAGACACAAAGCCATCTACAGGTAGCAGCAGCAAGGGTAAAAGCAGCAGCAGCAGCAGCAGCAGCAGCAACGCAAAGCATGCCTCAGAGCACTCAGCCACAACAGCAGCTGCTCCTGATCTAGCAGCAGCAGCAGCAGCTGAAGCAGCAAGGCTCTCAAAGGGCAGCAGGCTGGCAGCGGCGCTGAGTCAGCTGTTATATGGCTTCATGAGTAATCCCCTGGAGCTTGCCTTCCTGGATTACATCACACACCAGACGTATGCAGTAGACGCATTTGAGGCGATCTATGCGCTGGCAGTCGGCCTGAGTGCTAACCTCCTGACAGACGAGCTTCAGGTGCATTGGTCAGCAGCAGCAGCAGCAGCAGGCGCTGAGGGTTTAAATGGTGGAGGGTTTACTGGTGTGTTTTGGCTTGCAGCCTGGGAGGTTGCCAGCAGGGCAGCAAACTTCCTACTGCTGGTGGTGCCCAACTTTGTGCTGCTGCTCAACAGGCACAGGCTTGCAAGGGGCGGCAGGTGAGCGATGGGTTTAGACCCAGCTGTTGCCGGTAGTCTAGTGGTTTGTGCAATATGTGTGTGCAGCTGGACAGCTTGGGTTAGGCATTGGATCTACTCAGAAAAATGGTATGCTATGTCTCGTCTCGCCAGCGCTGCTTCTATGACAGCTGCTGCTGCTGTTGCTGCTGCCATCCGTCATATGCGCGAGGTTGTCGTTGAGTGCTAAACCACATGCTTACGTCTGCTGCCGCCACATTCTTCCTGGTTGTTTTGACAACTGCAGGCGCGAGAGTGCCATCATGGCGTGTGAGTGGGCGCTAGCAACCGTGCCGCTGGCCACTGGGCTGGGCCTGATGCGGCACAACAAGTCGGCGGTGGCTATACTGGCCAACCCTGCCCTGGCTGTTACACTGGCACTATGGGGCTCAGGCTGCTTCAAGGCAGCCTGCCGGCAGGTGAGTGGTAAGGGGGAAGGATACAATAGAATTGGGTGTTTAGACTGCGCTACCCAGGGGTGGGGTGGCCTGATTTTTCACTTTTTCTAAGTTGTTATAGCTAAGGAAGTTATTTCGGCCGTTTTGGAGGCCAGTACTGCACCCGCCTCTGCTATTGTAGTGCCTGGAGTCATCCTTGGACTCAGCAAGGAGGGTTCTGGGCGTAACAACAAGAGCTACTAAAGCGACACGGCCCAAACAGAGTTGATTGTTATCGAATCATAAGCAGATTTTCGCCTTCTGGCCCGATTCCAAATTGCAAAAAGTGTGCACTCGTTGAGCACTCGTTTCTTGCTTCTACTTGTGCTGCCGTGATTTTTGCAATTCACATTTGCGCCGCCTTCAGTCAAACTATATATATCTCTAAAAAAGAATAAACCGGGAGACGTGGCGTGGAAGGCACTCTTTCAGCTGTGGCATCAGTCGTGACGGATCAGTGATTGCTGTGCCCTGCCTGCACCGAAGGCGGGCGTGTCGATGTCATCACGAGCTTGTAAGATCATCCATAGTAACAAATAAAAGTTTCAGCGGCTTTAGATGGCTCCAGTTGAGGCCTTGAATGAAGTTCTCACTGGTTGTTCCCTGCAGGGAGCTGGTGACGCCCTGGTTGCCGTGTTAGGACCATAGCGACGGAGCTTTTCAAAAACGAGTCAAAAATGTTTTATCGATGTACAATGTACATCAAATCCTATTCATGACGCCCTGAAGCCCCACAAAAGCTAATTGTATCCTTCCCCCTTAAAAACACGTGTAGCGGGGTGGTGACACTGTTTTGTTGGGATAACATAATGGTGTGGAATCCTCCTGGTCGACGCTGCACTGGCTGTGACGCTGGCGCTGTGGGGCTCCGGCTGTTTTAAGGCGGCTTGCCGGCAGGTGAGGGTTGTTACAAATGTGACATATGGGACAGGAATGTGACAATTGGCCGTTGCTGCAAAATGCCATGGCTAGCCAATCTGCCCTGGCTGTTACACTGGCACTGTGAAGATCAGGCTGCTTCAGGGCGGCGTGCCGGCAGGTGAGGGGTTGTTTAATGTGCATGCAGCAGAAGCGCACGTTGTTGCAAAACACAATGCTTGTTTGACAATGTCTGATCCCACACATGTCGCATGAGTTGACGTAGGCAGGACCCGCTCTCAGGACTCTGCGCAACGTTGCATGACGTTGACCCCGTCCCGCTGCTGCTGCTGCTGCTGCCGCAGATCCGCGCCCGCCGCCTGCTGCCCTCCATGCTCGCAGAGCTGCTGGGTGCTGTGCTGCTGTCGGTTGATCTGGGCCTGTCACTGCAATTCAGCATCATTCGCTATTCTGGCACGACCATAGCTGGCATGGCAACTGCTGCTGTGCTGGAGCTGCGCAGCAGGCGTGCATTCCTGGCACGGCTCACCGGCCAGCAGCAGCAGCAGCAGCAGCAGCAGCAGCAGCAGCAGCAGCAGCAGGGTCAAGCCTGCACTGCAGGGTGAGGTGTAGCTACGCAACTGGGTGTGCGCATTCCTGATGCGGCTGACTAGCCAGCAGCAGCAGCAGCAGCAGCAGGGTCAAGCCTGCAGCGGTGCTGAGTGAGGGGTACCTGATGGGATGAGTGTGGCGTCAACGGGTGTATAGCGGACCTGTTTTGTGCGTTCAATGAGCGGGGAAAACCAGATGGATGAAGGCCCGGACTCTGGACCTGAACCAAGTGCCGCAGCACCAAGGTCTTACACTTGGTCATGCTTGCTTGTCATGGTAATGCATTGTGGCTGTTGAGTTCAAACCGCCTGGCAAGTTGCATGTTTTGAGCGCTTGGTGGGCGTGCTGGTGTGTTGTAACCTTCTAAGTTGCTGCAGCTAAACTACCTGCTGTGGTGGATTATGATGTGTGTGCAGCTGAGATGTCAACATGCTTGCATGATGCCACAGTGGGCCTTTTGCAGAGACCTGGGATGTCAAGCAGCATGATGACAACACTTACCCTTAGTATGTGTGCCTGGGGCGATACCTGCGAGTGCTCTCATAAATGACGTGTGCGATGGGTGTGCGAGTATGATCGTGGCATGACCGCGTGGCATGTCTGCTGACTGGTTTTTTTGCGCTAATACAAGGTATGCCACAGTAGGTCTTTCGCAGCAGTGGTCTGGGCTGCCAACTAATTGTGGCAACCAGCCTGATGATCAACCTGCTGGCGATGTGGGGGATTTGGCATGCTTGTACATGCTGGCATTGGTATATGCATATATGCCATGTGCTTTAGGTGTGCGTCACATGGGGCGGCAGCCAGAGCTTCAGCCAATGCCTGCAGCACCAATAACATTTGGCAGTCAGTAACACATATCCTGCTGTGGTGGCACATGCAGAACTATTGATCGATTGCATGCAGTGCTCTTGATGGTGGTTGATGGTTTAACCCAGGTTGGGCAGTTCTCTACTGTCAGCAGACTCGTCACGTATTGTCACGTTGGTTTGCGCTAGCAGCTGCCACGTATGCGCTGCAAAACCCCTGTGTAGAGGATGCAACTGGGAGCATAGCTGTCCTGCAATGCCATGCCAGCCCTCAGTGGCAGCTAATCTGCTTTATGATACGCTGCGGATGCTTCTCTTGCAGCCTTGCATGTAGCTGCACAGCCTCTGTTGATGATGTTGTTTGGTAAGGTTCTGATGCATGTGACGGTGAAACACGGAACCTGTGCTTGCTGTGGCTTTGAGGGTATGTTGCTTGCAGCATCAATGGGCCCATATTTTGCTGGTGTCCTCACCCTGTGCCAGGCACAGTCACTGGCAGTGGCTGCAGGAGTGCACATGCCCCCTGGCATAGAGAAGACTTTGAAGAGAGGAGGAGGATAACTTTTGGCAATTGCAGTGTGCCCTTGCTCGTTGGATATTTCTTGCAATAAATGACGTCATCGGCTGGTGTAGACCCTTACGATCTGTACATAGTTACAAGGTGGCATACACTCTGCTGCCTGGGATGAAGCCTTTCACTGCCTAGTGGTGCAAGAAGTTTTACAAGTACGTAGCACTGCTGAGCCCGCTGCAAATTGCGCAACGTCATGTTATGAGTTGCCACCAGGAGGGCCCAACGATGGGGTGATGTCACTTGAGGGTATAGCACTGGGGCTGTTTTCTCTTCTTGCTTGAATGTTGTGGCTGGGCTGGTTGCAGGAGCGGTTGGTCATTCAAGGCTGCAGGCCCTGCATGTAGTATAGCCAGCACTGCTGCAAGATGTTGTTAGGTGTTGCCAGCATTAATGCCAGCAATATTGCCAGTATTGCCAGCAGTAGCGCCAGCTCCATGCGCTTAAGGTGTTTCCTGCGCTGTTTCAAACGGTGGCGGCACAGCAAACCTTTGTTGTGGCCTGGCAGCAGCAGCAGCAGCACTGGCAGTGCACTGTCCCACTGGCAGTGCGCTGTCCCACTGGCAGTGCGCTGTCCCAGAATCATTTTGCACCAGTGGTGCAGGTTAAATCAATGCTTGTTGCTTCCGCCACTGGCGGTTGAAGTTCAACCAGGGCGGTGTTGCCAGGTGCGCATGCATGGGTTTTAAATTGCTGTCGTATGCATGTACCTTTTGTAGATTGTTGCTGGCACAGCTGCTGCGGCACTGTGTACACACGTTGGTGTGGTGTATATGAACGAATTTACACATTCGCTGAGTCCTCACGGACTGCATTGGACACAAGTGGTGTGTTTGCTGCTGATGTGAAGTTGTGAATTTGTTGTGCTTGTAAGCACTGGTGACGCATGTCCACAGGAAGTATCCATGCACCTGAGCAAGTCCTTGAATGCTCAGCAGTGATAAAGGGGGGCTGCTGTGCACTCGCGAGGCAGCTGGCAGTAAAGCAGCAGACTATGATTTGTTGAAGAGCAGCTGTAGCAGGCTTACACGTGCGAGCTGACGGTATGTATATCACGTGCAGTTGTAATATTGCATGCCTTGCAGCACAGCCAGTCTGCCATGGGCAGGATATGCAGGATATCATTCTGTGCATCACACCGCCAAGTTTGGCATGCCTAGCAGCCTTTCTGCCGCATGCAGGACAGGCTGTGCTGCGAGGCATACAATGTTCTGCTGCAATGCGCATAGCAGAACTTGAAAACTTTGCTTGAAGCAGCAGGCTGCTGCAGTGATGGCACAACATGCATGCCTGCAAGACAAGGGTGCAATGGTGCTGCTTGATAACTTATGAGCCTTATGCTGAGCAGGTGTGCTTCAGCAGCTACACTGCCCCCAGGCCCCTCCCCTCAGTGACACCACGCCACACCACTGACACTGGCAGCAGACACGTCCTTGCCTGGCAAGCAGCTTGTACTGCGTGCTTTGCGCACATGCATGTTGCACAGCAGCAGGGGACCACACAACGGTGCAATCGGGCGACCTACTGCACCTGCAGACTGCTGGCGAACCAGCCACTTTGCTGCACAACAGGCCGGCTGCTGCTGCATGCAGCATTCACCATATTTCAGATAGTAGGATCACTCTACTGCATGATGCAGATGTACACTAACAGCGCATTTGCACTGTATCAAGCTTCACATGCACATGCCCAGCAGCAGCTGCTGTGGCATTGGTGCCGCATAACCTGCACACATCTGCCTGCAGCCAAGCTGCACTGCTGTTTGCAGCGCAGCCTGAACGCTGCTTGCAAGCGCTCAGCTGCTGCGCATCAGCAGCCTCTAGCACAAATGCGCGGCATATGCAATGCCTGCCAACATGCCTCCTCCAAGCACTCCGTCATGATACAATTGGAAGCCTATTTTCTTCTGCATAATGCAAGTGCTCCTTGCAGCACCTATATGTTATCTGTTTATCAAACATATCTGGGCCTTCCACTGTCTGCAAACCTGCCGGTCAACCGCCAGTGGCAGATCTACTGCACAATCATGTTCATAATCATATGGCCATGCAACTGTTTGGTGCACAAATGCTGCAATCAAGCTGCTGTGCTGTGGTATTTAAATCTCACTGCATAGATATCACCAATGACAGATTGCGGTCAAACCCTGCTGAACCCTGCTGTTTGCTGCTCAAAAGCAGTCGCTCCCCACCGCCCCACTGCAGGTGCACAATCAGGCGTCCTGCAGCGGCACCCTTTTCAGGTTGCATAATAGAAAGGCAACGATGTGTGCGAAGTGCTGTCCAATTTGATAACAGCTGGTTAAGCAAATCTGCATGCTGGAACAGGTATGCTGGTGAAGAGCATGCATGCATGCATGCATATGCCGCAGCTGCCATGCCCAGGCTCCTCCCAGCATAAACGTGCAACCTGGTGACACTGGGTCACCCAACAGTGCTAGTGAGTCACTTCAGCAGAAAGGCACAGTTCAACAACAAGACTGTTGCGGTAATAATTGGTAAACCCTGCACCTTGCAGAAGCTCAGCAGCTGCACCTGTAACACATCATAGGGCGTCAGTGTCCCATGCAGCCGCATTCATTATGCAATGCTGACGTTTGCACAGAAATCTGCTCCCTTCTTCTGTGACTTTATGGACATCAAGGAATCTGAGAGCTGCCGAGTCTTGCCCAGCGCAGAGGAAGCGCGCTTCAATACATTCGGCATCCTGTCGTCGGTCCAGCGTGCCAGCGCTGCAAGCATGCTGCCTAGCGTCGACATCAAGCCTAGCACAGTGCCGATAGTGCCCAGCGCAAACCCTGTCTTGCACTTGGGATCCTTAAAACAATCGTAATTCCTTTGAGGCTTGGTCAAAGACACATACATCACATGCTTCGCATCTTCTGGAGTGTCAACAGAGGAATTGATGCCAGCTTTCAGCCAGCAGTTGTCATAGTTCTCGTTAGGTGCTCCATAGCCAAATGTAAGCCCCTTGCATGCTGGCACCGCCACACAGCGGTCAATGCATGCCGTTAGACTGTCCACATAGTACCTAGTGAGGTCCACATCACCATGGAAGTCAACTCGACACAGCGGCTCCTGCTTCCTCCAGTCTTCGTCGTTGTCTGCAGCAGAAGGCACAGCAGCAGCAGCGGCAGCAGCAGCAGCGGCAGCAGCAGCGGCAGCAGCAGCAGCGACAGCAGCAGCGGCAGCAGCAATTGCAATCGGCCTGGCGGAGTGCTGTGCTGCGGAGACACTGCTGGCAGGTATCCAAAAGGTGGGTGCTCTTGCTCCATCAATGCAGTGCATCACTGACCACACGGACTATGAAAACTGTCTGTAAACACGACAATTGCCAAAACGCATCAGCTTAGATAACAACGATCACTCGCGTAAAAGCCGTGACTTGGCCAGTCTGTGTAGACTCACATGCTGACAATTCCTCCTTCACTTGGGTGCAAGTCCTGTTCTCGCGTCTGAATGCAACTGCGTATGCAGAAGGCCTGTAAACTGACACCCAGGTTACATTGTTGGCGGAGTCATTTGTCCTTCTCGTAGCACTTGTCATAGCCTTGAGCCAGCAGTTGTCTGTTGTGTTGTCGGCCGCAGCATAGCTGTAAGTGACTGCTCGACAGTTGTCATCCAGATGGCAAGCCTCCATGCATATGGCAAGGCTTGGGGTGTGCATCCTTTCCAAGTCCAGTGGCGAGGCTTCGCAGCCAATTTCAATGCGGCAGCGTGGCGGTGTGGTGGTGTTGCGCCAAGGGTTTCCTGCAAGGCACAGTGCAATGCAGTCAAGGGTTTTCTGCAAGGCATAGTGCGGTGAAGTCAAGGGTTTCCTGCAAGGCATATTTGTGTTGAAGTCAAGGGTTTCCTGCAAGGCATAGTGCGGTGAAGTCAAGGATTTCCTGCAAGGCATATTTGCGTTGAAGTCAAGGGTTTCCTGCAAGGCAGAGTGCGGTGAAGTCAAGGGTTTCCTGCAAGGCATAGTGCGGTGAAGTCAAGGGTTTCCTGCAAGGCACAGTGCGGGGAAATCAGTCGCATGGCAGCTTGCACTTGTATGGGCATGAACCACATTGCACCGGGTGGCCAACATGTTCAGCTACAGTACACGCAACTGCCACCGCAGCAGCAGCTGCAGCAGCCACACTCCCTAGCTGCAGCTGCTGGAGCTCCAGCAGAGTACTCGAGTCGCAGCAATTACTTGCAAGCAGCACAGCAACCTTGCAACCCTGCAGCACTGCAAGCTAGGCTGTTGTGTGGCATGAGCGTCCTGTGGTTCCTCATCAGAATGTAGGCGGAACCGCTTACTGGGGCCTGCTGTTTTATTCCCCACTCACTTTCTGCCACTGTCAGATCTGCCTTGATGTCTTGACAGGTGCGGCCATCTGCTGGCCCCATCAGCAGCAGCAGGACAGACAGCACCGAGAGCACCGCAGCCATGTTCATGTTCATATTATTTGAGTCTGTTGGCAGACCAGTTGTAGTCGCAGACAAAACGCTGATGCCGAGCAGCCAGCCTGAGAAGCCCGGCCGTGCCTATTGCCAACGGGCTGTTTGATTGGCTGCTGTACCCGCTGGAAATATCAACGGCTTTCGAACTGCCAAAGTGAAATTCACTTGAAATGTCATCAACGCAGGGCACGGGCCTGTTGGACAAGGTTGTAACTCGTGGTCACGAGCTGGTCTATTGCCCCGGGATCCCGGATCCGGATGGCGGTTCAGTGGGGTAGGGTACGAACCTAGCATCCCAGATATGAGACAAAGCCACATAGCACACAAACAGAAAGCCATGCTGGCACAGCAACCTGCTGCTTGTGGTAGGTACAGCAAGGCACAGCTGCTGAACCTGCTGCCTTGGTTTGCTTGCATGTCAGCTGTCCTGCAGGCACCTCACCTGCTTGCAGCGCCCGCCCCAAACTGCTAGTTTTGTTCAGCTCCAGAATTCAGCGTGATCACACAAGATGAATGTCTGCAGGAGAGTGTGTGGACTGGCAGCACTCAACCAACTGTGCTCAACCACCCTAGCTGCACACGCGCAGCAGCTGCCTGTAATGCTGAAACGTTGATCGGTGATAAGCAACAAGATTAGCAGCAGCAGCGCAGCGCACAACGTACAGGGCCAGACAGCAGACCGCAACAACAGCGGCAGGGCACTTGGCACACCACAACTGCAGAGCCTGATCAGCCAGCAAGTGCTGCCCAGAAGCAGAACCGGTTACATAAATACATATGTGCAGGCAGCAGCGCCCTATAGCAGCAGAAATTAGCAGATAACAGACCCGCGAAAATTCAAAGAGCAGCAGCAGCAGCAGCAGCAGCAGCAGCAGCGGCAGCAGCACCTGCCACAGCAACGCATATGCACCTGCCACAGCAGCGCGTATCAGATCATGAGCTGCAGCCAGCTGTGTTGCGACATACCAAGCTGTCACAACCATGTGGTGCACTTCAAATGCATCATGCACTGCGCACACTTCATCCAGGTTGCTGCCTGTGTGCACTCTGCACTGCCGAAAGTTGACACCAGAGGGATACATGAACGCCCTGCACGGCACATGCTGCATACCGTAGTGTGGTGTCCCCAGGTGGTCTCGGCACACGTCTGCAACAGGGTACTGCTGTAGCAGCTTACATGATGCTTACATGCTTAGACTGATCTTGCTTGTAGCACCAAAACAATTGTGTCACTGGGCTTATCGGTGAACCCTCACTGTCTTGCTGCCTTGTTTGGGCTGCAGTACGTCACCAGCTGGCCCAGTGGCAGGCCCTGCAAGCTGCAAGCAGCGACGGCAGCAAGCCCCAGGTCGACAGCAACAGCTCGCAGGACCTGCAGCAGCAGCAGCCGCAGCAGCAGCAGCAGCAGCAGCAGCAGCAGCAGCAGCAGCAGCAGCAGGACCTGCAGGGTGACAGCAGCTCGCAGGACCTGCAGCAGCCAGCAGCAACCAGCAGCCAGCAGACTGGTTTGCGGCAGCGACGTATCCAGCGTGCTGGGTGACGCGGTGTGCTGGGTGACGATGTGTGCCGGATGACGCTGTGTGCTGGGTGACGATGTGTGCCGCGTGACGCTGTGTGCTGGGTGAGGCTGTGTGCTGGGTGAGGCTGTGTGCTGCTTCACACAGGCGCAACTGACAACAAGGAAGCAAGGGCGTGCAGGCGGCTGTCAGGCAGCAGCTTCTTGCCTGCAGGATGCTGCAAGGAAGGCAGGCAACAAACAGTGTTTGCATGTAAGCATGTAAGTGTGCGAGTTGTTGGTGGTGCATGCATCTTGCCATCAGGCGCTGACACTGCGACAATGTGCTGACCAACAAGGCCTGAGGGGATAGCGTGCTGCTGACGGGTTGGCAGAGAGATACCAACGTTGCACGCAGTCGTTTGTGCAAGTGTACTTATACAGCAGTGTACAGCATCAGTGTACAGCAGAAGTGTACAGCAGAAGTGTACAGCAGAAGTGGTGCGAATGCTTTCGTTGTCATGGCTGGCTCAAGAATGCATGCACGTCAGGCAGCAGGTGGCACTGCTGTCTGACGAGGCCACCAATGCTGCTTGCCAAGCAGTTTGTACGATTGTCCTGTGTGGTGCTCCTAGAAAATGCGTTTGTACTTTTGCAATGTCCCGATGGTCTCGGGTATGCCGTGCAACGTCTGGCCGGGAACACACTGTGTGCAGAGCCGACGCCTGCCACGCTGCGCTGGAACACTGCGCAAGCAGCCATAGGCCATGACTGACCAGTTGCCTGTGCTGGTGATGAGCCATTTGATTGCTCAAACCGAGTCGGGTTACTCTGTAATCCCCGGATTCATGTTTGGGACATTTGCTTACATACGTTGGCCATACGCACTAAAACCTGGTGTTATACTGTCTCGGCAGCTGCCAAACGTGTTACACCCTCAAGCAGAATCGCCGCATGGCCCCTCACCACATGACATACGGGTAACCTCGCCCATTCACCAAAATTTACATCCTGCACACTTTCTCAGAAACCCCTGCCGGGCGCCTGTCAACTGTCCTGCAAGACACACCATGTTGTGCCTGTATGAACAGCCCACTCGCGCATCAGGAGACCGTCTCCAGCGGGCGGGGGTCTCAGATCAGACCAGGCTGGTCCAACATTGCTTGAAGGTGCGCAGCTATGCATTTACCACGGTCCTTCGGTATCCGGCAGCTGGAGCCGTATACATTTGTCCTTTTACACCATGCCATGCAGCAAGGTGCATGGCAGAACTTGCGCAGCCGACAGCTCGCTCCTAGTGTAGTACTGCAGCGATGGCGCACATTCCTGCCTGCCATGCACACGACAGCTACAGCAAATGGTAACATGATGATGATGATGCACACGACAGCTACAGCGCTGCCATTGCTTACAAGCAAGAGCACTCACTCAGGCAAGCTCCTAGGTCCCCTGCCCGCCCCCAGTGAAACCACACCACACCACACCATAACACTGCAGGCACGCCTTCGCCTGCCAAGCAGTCTGTGCTGCATTCTGAGTGCACATGCAGGTCACCTGCACACGCTCTGCACTGCAGCACTGTCAACAGGCGGCCCACGTAGTGCACCGCGCCTGCAGCCATCTGCTACAGCTGTATCAACCATTTGAAGCTGCTGTGGCAGAGCAATGCGGCCGGTGTTGCGTGCCCGTTGCATCACCGGGTACCCGGCAAAAACATGCCGCGAGCCCCGTGCACATCTAGCACCCATCCAACAGCTGCTGCTGTGCATCAGTGCAGTGCGTGACAAGCGTGAACTGCACACGTCCGCCTGCAGCCAAGCTGTTCACGTAACCAATGCCGCAACCTCTTGTTGTGATCGGATGCCGCTGACGCAGCCGACACGCGCTCAGCTGCTCAGCATGTCCAGCTCAGCATGTCCAGCTCAGCATGTCCAGCTCAGCATGTCCAGCTCAGCATGTCCAGCTCAGCATGTCCAGCTCAGCATATCCAGCTCAGCATGTCAAGCTCAGCATGTCAAGCTCAGCATGTCAAGCCCTCCGCACTGAGCAGCAAGCGTGTTGATATGCATCCAGCGCGCTCCTGAAAGTGCGCTGCAGAAGTGCGTGTGCCTGGCCTGCCATTCAAACATCAAACGTATCATTGCAGAACACCAGCTGCCAAATCATCCTGTGATCATGGAAGGTGCAGTACCATGTAACCAAAGCTTATCCTCGCCAACCAAAACACTTCACTGAAAGTGCACTGCTGCTTGCAACTATGCTGCGCACTGTGCATCGATGCCGAGCCTAGGACGAGGGTGCACGCCAGTGAAAGCAAGCACTGGCAGTTACATGCAACACATGGCAAAAGCCTAGCATCGTTGCTTCTGCGTCATACATAATGCATGTGTGCGCAGCGCGCAAGTGCCCCTGCCGCTGCTTACAGCAGCAGCAGAGATGCACGTCAGATTCGAACCACCGAAGAGTGCTGTGCACGTAAGTCAAAACCAAGTGTAAGACTGTCATACCGCCCACAACACAACACAAGACTTTGCTGACTGCATGTGTGACAACCACCGTGCCGTGCTGAGGTGCTGCAGCAAGCAGGTTGTCTGCTGCAGCTGCAAGCGCAATAAAACACCTGGCCCATGCAACCATTTCTGATGTTTAGGTGCCAGGCCCACCCAGCCAGCAGCTCAATGCAAACATCAGCCATACCAAGCCAAACCTACACACACCCATGCATGGACATGCTACTGCCTGCAGGCCCGCAAGCAGCTCACTGCTAGTAGCTGCTGCTGCACAGCAGCAGCAGCAGCAGCCACAGCAGCAGCCGCCGCCGCCGCAGCAGCAGCCACTGCGGCGGCCTGTGTGCCGGCCTGGCTTGCCAATGGCCCTGCAGGATTAGCAACGGCTGTGCCGCTGCGACCCGCATTGCTGCATGCCGCGCAGCAGCAGCAGCAGCCAGTGTGCCGTTTACGGCCCCCCGGAGCTAGCAGCAACTGCACCGCTGCCAACAGCGCTGGACGCCCCGTAGCGCGACAGCGGCAGCAGCAGCAGCAGCAGCAGCAGCAGCCAGTGTGCTGGCTGCACAGCGCAGCGCCTAAGGGCCCTCAGGAATGGCAGCAACTGCGCCGCTGCCAACAGCGCTGGACGCCCCGTAGCGCGACAACGGCACGCGCAGGATGTTTTCTCCGGCGGCCGGCGGGATCGTGGCCTTGTCCAGCAGCATCTGCGGCAACGGGGCAAGGCAGCAGCAGCAACAAAACTCAGTTGTGCGGGGTTCTAGCAACTCCAGCAAGCAGGGTGTTTTCTCCGGCGGCCGGAGGGATCGTGGCCTTGTCCAGCAGCATCTGCGGCATGGCAGCAGCAGCAGCAGCAGCGACAACAAACCTCAGTTGTGCAGGATGATATTAAGTTCAGCAAGTAGGATGTTCTCTCCGGCGGCCGGCGGGACTGTGGCCTAGTCCAGCAGCATCTGCGGCAACCGGGCAAGGCAGCAGCAGCAGCAGACAGCAGAAGCAGTGCTCAGCTCTGTGGGATGCTACCAACCTCAGCAAGCAGGTTGTTTTCTCCGGCGGCCGGCGGGATCGTAGCCTCGTCCAGCAGCATCTGTTTGGCATGGCAGCAGCAGCAGCAGCAGCGGCAGCAGCAGATTCAGCATTGTGACATGGCACCGCCACATTAACTCATCTAATGGCAGCTTCATGTCCGGCCGGCGCAGCACTGCTCGACCAAAACAAAGCCATGATACGCGGGCGCGGTCTCATGAATGCAAGCACATCCATGTCATGCCGCAGCTTTGCAAGCGCATTCTCATGCCCACCAATCTTTATCACGCACCTGCAGCTGCGCGTCCCGCTCCTTGCTCCTGTAGTTGCCGCCCGCCACGCGTGAGTCGATGGCGCGCTGCTCCTCCTGCAGCTGCGCCAGAGCAGTTTCGTACTTCTCTGGCAGTGGCCGGCTGAACCAGGGGTGCCTGCAGATGTAGTAAAGGCAGACAACAAACACATCGGCAATGTGTGCTGCGCGCGTGAGGAGATGAGGATGCGATGATCAGGCACGTGGATGCGCACCAGATGATGCTGTAAATGGCTATGGGCGAGTTGTGGTTCACGTCGAAGTCGTGCCCCATAAAAAGGAACCAACGATCTAAAACCCACAAAAACAGCATAACGCGCACCTGATGATGCCGTCGATGGTGATGCGGCTGTCCTGGTTCACGTCGAACATCTTGTCCAGCAGGTCCCTGCAGTCCTTGGTGAGCTTGCCCACCGCGCTGTTGTTGTGCGGCGACTCCTGCCAGCTGGTGCGGATCTGCTGGATCCAGATGGAGTACAGCCCTGCACACGCAGCAGCAGATAAGCATTAAATCTTCAATATGTAATATTTGCTGGTGGCTGCTGCGGATCTGCTGGATCCAGATGGAGTACAGCCCTGCGGCAGATACGGCAAAAAACAGCAGGTCGTAGCCTTTTGTAAGTGATCGCCAGTCGAAGTTTTACAACATGTGATGCATGTGCTGGATCCAGATGGAGTACGGCCCTGCGGCAGACACCAACACAGCTCGTGTTTCAGTGACATGTTGATGGATTATGAAGCAAAAGCAGATACGTCATCGGCAAGTATAGGAAGATGAAATATCTTGTTCTTCTTGTTCTCCTTCTGCATCTTCTTTAAAAAAGGAAGAAGAAGAAGAAGAAGAAGAAGAAGAAGAAGAAGAAGAAGAAGAAGAAGAAGAAGATGAAGAAGAATGTAAATGCTAAATCACACTGATGCTGTGCACACTAACAGTCGCATCGACACTAGCAATGTCAACGGTATTGATCTACTCTTCACAACATGTATGTTGACATATACTGAAATATGTTAACAGATACCAAAAACAACAAACAATTCATGATAATCAACCATGGTCATAATACCAACAGCTGACAATCCTACTATTAGTGGATATCATAACAAAGAAACAGGAATTATCCGCACCTGCGGTGTTGACGTAGTTCTCGTCCTCCATTTCAAAGGGGAACATGCCCAGCAGCATTACAAACAGCAGCACGCCCGCCGCCCACACGTCCACCTTCTTGCCGTCATAGCCCGCCCTGCGCAGAAAGTAAAATGCGCAACAAAGGTGCGTCAGCATCATAAACATGCCCAGCAGCATCACAAACATGCCCAGCAGCATGCCAAACAGCAGCACACCCAAACGTCCACCTTCTTTCCGTCATAGCCAGCCCTGCGCAGCACATCATCGAGGCAAGAGCATAACGCAGTTGAGCATTGATTGCAATCCCGTGCAGAGGTTCACAACCAGACGCACAGCAGCTGCAACGGCCCAGCTCTCTGTACATGTTATGTACAATATTCTGCGGAAGTTGTAGCCGGTTTCAAACGCACCGCCTGCTGCTACTTATCCAGTCGATGTCATACGCAGCTTGTTTGTTTGCTCTCTTTTGCTGCTGTTCTGTTGCAAGTGTCATAACACAATACGTAACACACCGCCCGCTGATGAGCTCGGGCCCCATGTACTTCGGTGTGCCGATGCGCATGGTGTCCATGTTGCTGTTGCTGGCCCCATGCACCCTTGTACTGACAAACCAGGTTTCAACACCTATAAAACCCAAACCCCACCTGCCACTGATGAGCTCGGGCCCCATGTACTCCGGGGTGCCGATGCGCATGGTGTCCATGTTGCTGTTGCTGGCCCAGGCCTTTGCGAAGCCAAAGTCGCACAGCTTAAGCCGCGGCGGGTCGCGGTGGTCCAGGATGGTGTTGTCCAGCTTCAGGTCGCTGCAGAAACAGCAAAGCAGACAGAAACAGCATGCACGCAGGGTTTGAATTGTGTTATCTGGCACGTTGGTGTGGGCCGCGGCGGGTCGCGGTGGTCCAGGATGGTGTTGTCCAGCTTCAGGTCGCTGCAGGTGCAATCGACAAAGTGGCCAGCATGGGCAGAAAGAGCAGACAGAGCTTCAAGAAGTTGACCAGCAGGCAAAAGGCTCGCAGTGGTCCAGGATGATGTTGTCCAGCTTCAGCTGCACAAATGAGACTACACACACAAGAAGGTGTCATTAATTGGTGATGGATGGTCATCTATAGTTGCGTCCAGCTTCAGGTCGCTGCAGTTTATAGTTCTGGTTTCAACAGGGCAGAAGGCGTTCACACAGCAAGTTGAACAAGCAGGAGGGTCGCGGTGGTCCATGATGGTGTTGTCCAGCTTCAGGTCGCTGCAGCAGCGGATTGCAAGCACAACAGCAGGCAGGCAGGGTTTTGAGTGGTCGAGGTGACATGTTGATGTGGGCCGCGGCGGGTCGCGGTGGTCCAGGATGGTGTTGTCCAGCTTCAGGTCGCTGCAGCAGCAGATCGCAAGCACAACAGCAGGCAGAGAGGGTTGTGAGTGGTCATGTTGACATGTTTGATGCGCGGCGGGTCACGGTGGTCCAGGATGGCGTTGTCCAGCTTCAGGTCGCTGCATGTGACAATAGCAGATAAACAAACAATGTGTCAAGTACCGCACAGTGATGCTGTTCGAATGCAGCAACAGCATGGCCAGGGTGGTGTTGTCCAGCTTCAGGTCGCTACAAGGGTGGCACGCAACGCGGCAGAGAAAAAAACAAATTGAATCCTAAGTAACTGGTTGCAGCATGGTCCGGGATGGTGTTGTCGAGCAGAACTGCAACAAAACCACAAACCCTAAACCCTTTCAACCCTCACCGGTGCGCCACGTGGTTTTTGTGGCAGAACTGCACCGCCCAGATCAGCTGCCGGAAGAAGAAGCTGGCCTCGTCCTCATCACACATTCACAGGCCAAGGCCAACCCAAAACCCTAAGCCCCCAAACCCTATAACCCTCACCGGTGCGCCACGTGATTTTTGTGGCAGAACTGCACCGCCCAGATCAGCTGCCGGAAGAAGAAGCTGGCCTCGTCCTCATCGATGCACAGGCCGCCACGCGACTCGCGCGTCTCGCGGCGCTTTGTGACAAACGCAACCATGTTGCCGCCTGACGGCAGCAGCAGCGGCATGTTAGGTGGGTGAGGTGCAGAGGTAGGACAGTAGGCATGCATTGCACAAGCACGTAGGCAGCAATGATGCAAACTGCGAACAAGCGAGGAAACGAACACGATGCGATGTTGCTGCCTAGCACTGCTGCTGCTGCAAAGCCCGTTTAGCTGCTTGCTGCGGAATCGAATCGAGCAAGGACACTACATAGCACCAAGGCAGAAGGGTGTGGCCACGCTGCTTGCTGTTGTTTCCTGCAAATCTCCGCGCTGCTCGCAAAACGCTGCAACAGACCGCCACTGCTGCTGCTGCTGCTTGCAAGGCAGCTGATGCTGACATTTTGACTTTGTGTATCCCAGTAGTCTCCACTGCTGCTGCCTGCTGCTGCTGCTGTGGTGCGCCAGCAATTTGACTGTGCATGCTGACATTGCATGCATTCACACTCTGAGCAATGCACCGAAATGAGCAACTTGCAGCCACTGGATGTGCCAGCATCAGATCAAACAACACGCTGAACGTGCTGGTGCAGCTTGCAACAATTACACGTCCCAAGCCAGAAGCACACACCGCTGCAGCGCTTTCTTGCATGCATAGCGCCATTCACAAAAGACTGCTAATCACGTATGCTTGCATCACAAACAGAAGCTGTTGCCTGACCGCTGCAATAGCTGGTGGATGCATTGATTGATGCATAGGTAGCACCGTGTTGCAAGCCGTGCTTCAACATAATCACGGCATGCCTGCGCAGACAGTATGAGCAATGCATGGTCACATTGTGTAGCCGCGTCCCACTCAGAGCCTTGCTCATCACACCTTGATGCAGCAATTGGACACCCACCATATCAATGCTCAGCGCATGCGTACAAAGCATGCACTACAACGTCTCCCGGCACGCCGCGCATGCTGCCGCATTGCGGTACCGCTGCTGCTGCTGCTGCTGCTGCTGCTGCTGCTGCTCGCCAGCCCACTCACCGAGCAGCAGCTGCTCCTGCTGTTGTCACTGCTGCTGCGTGCGCTGTTCCTGCTCCATACGCCACTACTGCTCATTTTAGCCTAGCTCCTAGCTTTTCTGCAAGCTGCGGGGCACCCACCTGCCACACACTCACCAAGTTGATGGAGCAGCTGCTGCTGCTGCCACTGCTGCTGCCACTGCTGACGTTATGCTTGCTGCAGCTGCATATGCTAAAAAACACCTAAACTAGGCTTGATAAGTTTTCCTGCAAGCCAGGGCCACCCACCTGCCACATACTCCATGACCAGGCCCACGTGTGTCTTTGTGAGCAGCACCTCATCTGCATGCACGATGTTAAGGTGCCCATCGCCCAAGTCTGCCAGGATCTTTATCTCCCGCTGGATGATCTGCGTGATGCTGCGAGGGATGGGCCTCCGCACTAGCTTAATTGCGACCTCCCGCTTTGTGCGCTGGTCTACACAGAGCCAGGTCTCGCCCTCTCCACCAGTGCCCAGCAGCTTAATGACTTCAAAGTCATCCCCCAGTCCGAAGTCGGGAGTCTTTTGCGCCTCCTGCTTTTGGTTTTTATGATGGTGGTGGTGGTGCGCGGAGGAGCTGCCGGCTGCCTGCTTGCTGCCGGGCTCGTAGTTATCAGCAGGGCTAGAGCAGCAGGCCCCCATGCTGCTGTTCCTGCAGCTGCTGCAGGCGAAAGCCTCCGGGTGCTACTGCTGTGCAGAAACGGTATAAGAACTTCGTCAAAGGGTCATTACAGAAGACAGCGTGGCGGATCCAGGCCCTGGCAGAGCTGTGCTTGAGCAACGGGAGCTGTCAGGAAGGCAGCGAGTGCACAAAACGAACGAGAAAGCAAGAGTATCTCAGAGAACGATGTTCCATAAGTTACATGTCGAGCGCCAACTCGTCTACATAGCGACGCGTAACAAAGGGGCTTGGTTTAGTTACAGTGGAGTTACATGCTCTCTGCTGCCCAGGAAATTCTAGTATTAGTGAAAATAAAGTTGAAATACCAGAGCCAGAGAGTGGCGTAACTTTCAGGCACCTGGTGGCATGCTCGCCGTGATCACTCAGCCGCTCAGTTGTCTGCATGCCGTGTACGCGCATTACATCTGCAAATTTTGGTACAATGTGTAGTTTTGTGCAGTAAGGTCAGCGGCACGTAATGCTAGACAAGGGTTGCTGCAACCGCATTGCCTGAAGTAGAGCATCACTTGCAAGCTAGCATCCACATCTTGAACCAAAACTCGACTGAAAGACTTGAAATATGAAACAAACCAGCTTTTGAGCTTCGTATATCTCCACGCTGGGGTAGCAGTGGCTGTGTCCAAGGTACCTGTCAAGTACTGCGGCATGCTGCCGCACCTGTCAAGTACTGCGGCATGCTGTATAAGGAAAGTTGCCGAATTGCATTCATTACAAGCATCAGCATCATGCAACATAATGCGCACTCACATGGCAAGAAGTGGTCCCCCGAAAGGCCACCGTGGCTGCTGAACCTCAGATTAGCATGTGCAGCTCCTGCTTCTGCTCTTACGTCGTCTAGTATTACCTGCAACCCTGCCCGGCAGCACTCCTTGAGGCTCAAGGCCTGAGGTCATCCTGACTTGTGCCACCCCACAACCACAAAGAGTGCCCTGCGCCTCTTAGAAACGCACGTGGTATTACAGTAACAGCTGAGAATCCTCAATAACAGGTCAGCCGCAGCCCCTCCCCGGCTGGTAAGCACTGTACCAGTGCAGGTGACCTGCAGGTCCGACCTGCAGGTGGCACCTGCAGCTGCAGGCCTGCTACTAGCTGGGCTGGTTGTCATGCAGCCCTCCACCATACCAAATGGATTGGCTATCACCATGGTGAAGTAACGACTTTCCAGAACTCCACAGAGTTGCGCCCAGCAAGCTTGCCAGTAAAGAGCAGATTCTAATCGGATTAGCGTGAACACCCTGACTAGAAGTAGCTGTCAAGCTGCCATGCCCAAGTAGCTGGCAAGCTGCCATGCCCAAGTTGTGCAGCATGAAGGAGCTGCAGCGCGCGCTCCTGCTGCTGCTGCTGCTGCTGCTGCTGCTGCTGCTGCTGCTGCTGCTTTTTGCTGACCCCGGTGTAACGCTCCTGGCCACACTCTGCTGCTGATCCTGCTGCTGCTGCTTGCTTTGCCGCATGGCTGCAAAGTGTACTGTACACTGCAAGTTGCAGGTTCTCAGTGATTGACGGAGGTGTCATTCGCAGCCTCAGCAGCGATGCATTGCATGCAGAAGCCTGCTACTGGCCACATCATCTCAACACTTTGGCTGCACTGGCAAGCGAGCTGGCGAGCTACAGGGCTAAGGCAAGTTGGTTTTGAGTAGCTAGCAAGTCCGCACGCCAATTTTGTATGGAGTTAATCCAGGGTAGCACGAAACGTTTTGAACGTGTTGAAACGATTCGTTTTGAAACGCGTTTGAAACGTTTCATAAAATTGATGTGAAACGTGCTCGGGAAACCTTATGTTTGCAGTGTATGCACGAGATGAAGGGGTCAAATCGGTCGCTGAAGCATGTTTACAGACAATGAGGTGTCCTCGCAACATTCGAGCGCTTGTTGATGATCGCAGCACATGTTGCAGGCGCCTGTGACTCAGGCTGTGGGCAGTGCCTGCCACAGACGCGTTTCAGCTCGTTTTGAAGCGAAACGTTTTGAAAAGCGTTTGAAACGTTTCGATTGTGCCAATTGCGCGTTTCGTGCTACCCTGAGTTGATGCAAGCTTCATGGCTCCTGCAGCCTGCAGGCAGCACACTGTGACAAAGGCTGATCCACAGACAGTCCACTTACTGTCCAGTGGGGGGTGTTTGGGCCATCCACAGCACCTGCTGTGGATGACTGTGAGGGCGAGTAGCTTGAACGGCTTGCGCTGTCTCATAAATGGTTTTTGTAGATTGACAACATGATGTGGTGTGGCAGAACCTGCGCTAGGGCATGCTCATGACCCCAAACCAGCAGGTGGTCACCCATGGACACCCTTGACCCCCGACAGTGACGTTGGCCTCCTGTTCACTGACCAAACAACAGAAATCAAGTTGCGTTCAATGATAAAGCTACTGCAAGAACGTTGATGATCGCATAGTGGACTTGATTGGAACAAGTGATGTAGATCGCCTCAGTGCACTGCCGGCAGCCTATAGCTGCTATTACTTGACTTCAAGAAAATACTATGTAAAATTTAAACTTACCTTAGTAGCTGATCATTCCGTCATCGTTTAACCTCTGCCCTGACAAGTAACAGAACTCAAACTGCCTGTCAACTTCTGTGGGCCAAGCATGGGCGTCTGACTGTTGCAATGAGTGTTCCTTAATCACTGAACGGCAAATCTGTACTTTTTAAAAAGATCGCAGCCCCTTGAGACCCACCACAGGTGCAGTCAGTTCGCAACCAGCGGCCTGTGTACGTCCAGCTGCTAGTCTGATGTCTCGAAAGTAGTATACGACGTTTGTATGGTCCCTGACGCACATTACATGGGAGCAGCTTGCAGCAGGAGACGCAAGGAGGCGCTGCCAGGTGCTGCCAGTGGCAGCCCCCCAGCAACCCTGCAACAGAACTGCACGAGCAGCTTCGATGAGGGAATCGTTGATATACGTGGAAACATGCGATCTGCTTTCATAAACGGAATGGTGTGAGCTGGCCACAGGTGAACACCAGGGGCTCCAGCACAGAGACGCTGCTGCTGCAGCAGCAGCAGCTGCTGCCAGCGACGCCTGCAGCAAACAGCACCTAGACTGCCAGCAAACCACATTTGGTTGGTATTTGTGGCACTCAATGTGCGTATCTGACCGTCGCAGCATGCAATGACATGTTGCCAGCAGTCTCGCACGCATCGCCATGCATGCAACTCCTGCCTGTCGACCTATCCAAGTTTGCCGCACTGCAGGTGTATGATAACTGCGCAGCGCCGGAGAAGGAAGCCAGCCACAGCAACTCAAGTGGTCAGTGCCAGGCCCAATGTAGTGCCGGAGGCAGCGACAACTTCAGCAGGTGCGCGGCTGATTGTTGCTGCTGCTGCTCTGCTCGATCTGCCTGATAACGTGCTGCAGCAGAATACCAGCAACGGTGGTGCTAGCATGACTGCAACAGCAGCGCTGCAGGGGCAGCAGTAGAAGCGGTGGCAGGGGTGCTTCAGCTCATGTAGCAGCCTGAAGGCAGTGCACGCAGAAGGTCAAGTACAATGCTGCCGGCAAGCTGATTGACGGTTGCAGCTAGTGCAGGATCTCATTTGGGGTGATGCAAGCACACTATACGTTGCCAGAAGAGCTTCACTTAACAATACAGCATGGCAGACTCGCACTGCACACCCATCTACGTGTACTCAACTCATACTTCGCTTGCGTGCGTATTGCAGGGTTCAAAGAAGGGGGCATTTTCCAGGACCCAGCCATAGAACATGCGTCATCGGCAGGCTGCTGAGGAGGCGCAAGGCTCAACAACAGCGCATGCGCATGACGACAGGGTGAGTTGCAGGCAATGCAACGTGCCAGTCAGGCAGCAGACGTGTCCAGGGATTAGCTGGTGTCCTACGCTTTTGCAGGCATTGCAGGTCCTGTGCATGACGGCCACAGTGTATCGCATCATTCCTGCAAGCACAACAGTGAGTGCCTGGCCTGAGCAGTTGCCTGTTGTCTGCTGGTTTTGCTTATTTCTGCAGGTGTTAAAGGCGTCGTTGGCAGTCAACTGCTGTATCCCCGCACTTGCCAATTGGCTCCAGCAAGGCGGTCATCACGCTGCTGGGACAGCGCAACCAAAATGGTCCAGCGGCTTATGAAGAAAGCTTCCAGGCAGCTCAACTCAGGGGCAGGCGCATGGCAGCAGGTGCAGCATTGCAGAAGGATGCTACGTCCAACCACCACAGTGCGGGCAGTAAGTAGAAGGTGCTACCAAGCGAGGACAGCATGCGCGTCATGCAGGTGTAGATTGCAGCGAGGATTAAGCGCACCCAGCTGGGGCAGCAGCAGTAGCAGGGTATGCTGTCAATGCAACAGGCGGGCATGGGTGCAGCATCTGCTCAGCGACTGGTGTGCCGAAGCGCTCGGCCGCTTTTGTACCAGTCATGCAGTAGCTGTGGGCTTGCCATTATTGTTTGCTGTAGTGTCTTTGATTGCAGATGGCTTTGCAGATGCTGTGTGTGGCACTGTGCTGTTTGTGCAATCTCTGTGTGTACAAGGCCAACACACAGCTGGAGGTGTTGGAGTGCTTATGTGGGCCCAGTGCATCCTCTGTGTTGTGCATGTTGATCTCAATGTATGATATTTCATGGTTGCATTCAGTCTGGTAGACTGTTTGCACTTGTGCAGTACCACCGCTGTCTGGGGGGTGCAGCCCCGAGCTCGAAGTTCGCCCTGCAGCTCTGCCACTGTGCTCGATGAGCTGTTGCGCCTCATATGATGTTTATAATGTTATTTTTACAATATAGTATACGTAACTGAACGGTTTGGCACTGTTCTGGGTCATCCACGAGTTCATCCACTGATCGCAGCAGCCCATCCACGGGCTCACTGGATACGTGCCCTCTGTGGATGGCCAGTGGACGCCATCCACAGGCCCACTGGACGGCCGTCCGTGGACGCTCAGTGGACGCTGTGTGGATGCGCCTTTGTCACAGTGGCAGCTGCTGCTGGCAGCAGAGGCAGCAAAGCGATCCGCATGCATGTCCGTCAGCAGCAGCAGCGGCAGCGGCTGCTCGGCACTGCCATCTCCATTGCTGCGGCTGCTGCCTACGGACCCCCTTGGAACCTTTTCAGCCGCACCCTGTTGCTGCTGCTGCTGCTGCTGGTGCACCACGTGGTGGTGGTTGTGCCGTATACTTGTTCAATTGGCCGCATATCAAACCTAAAAGCGTGTGTTGTCGTTTTGGGTCGTACATGCGGGTCTGGACTATACCCGGAGTTGAGCGCTACTGCTAGTAGCACTGGTAGGGAGCCAGCAACGGTCAAGTCCTTAAATGGAGTGATGACCCAAAAACAGCCAATGCAAGACTCAAAGCGGCGCCAACATCAACTCTGCACCCCAGAACAAAGTACTTTAATTGTTGCTTCCACTATACACACATGCGCGCAGCTCCATCATCCACGGCATGCTGGTCTGTCAGCCACGCCCGCCACGCGCAGTGCACTGCTGCCACGCAACATCCTCAGCATGGTTCAACAGCTGTCACTGCATGATTGATGATGGATGCACAAAATGTGCAGCTTGCAGGCTGGAACACACGCTGAAGTGCTCTCTTAAGGCTCCGCTTGAGCTTTTGTAGCTCCAACAACAAGCGACAGCAGTCGGCAGATACGCACTGCCGGGTGGCCCACAACTCAGGGGTGAACATTTGTGACAAGCTGGAACACGAGTACGGCCCTCATGACGCCATGCCACAAGCACAGCAAACAGTGCAGACAGCTTCTTCTCTGCAAATGAAACTATCAAGGCTGCAATAATGCGTTCCAAACAAAAGTCGCCTTGATGCTCATGGCAAAGGCGCTGCTATGTAAACATCGCGACTAAACATCCCAAAGGGTCTTCTGACAAGAAGTGCTGGTTGTATGTAGGGTTGCAGCATGAAGGGTTGTAGCAGGCACACGCCACCCCACATGCATAGCAAACACGCACACAGCTTCTCTCAGAGAAGCAGTAGTACTGCGAGTAGGTGGCAACTCCCTGCAAGGCTGCAATCAATGGCTCCTGACAAAGGGCCTTTATGCGCACACAAAAGGCGCTGCTAGGCGAAAGTTTGACTAACCGTCTCAAAGGTTCTTCTAACAGGAAATGCTGGTGGTGGGCACGCATGCACGGCACGTGTAACAACGGGGTGCAGTAAGCGCCAAAGCAGCGAACAACAGAAACCCATGCATTCTGCACAATAATGCACACTACACACCATATAGCAGCAAGGTGGTATACATGCAAAGGCTTACAACCGGGTGCAAGCGCATGAACCTTAAGGCATTGCAAAACAGCAAACCCCTTGGATCAGCGTGGGAACGGTGGAATATTCGCAGCAAAGGCTCGTAATTAATGAGAGGCAGCAGCCGGGAGTGCAGACAACTCCTATGCAAACAACTCCTAGAGGCTGTCCTATCCAAACAAGAGGCCTTTATGCGCACGCAAAATGCGCTGCTATGGAAACATCGCAACTATACACTCCAGAAATCTTCTGACAACAAGTGCTGGTTTTGGGCAGGCATGCACGACACATGTGACGGGCTGCTTTGAATCCGAGCGCAGCTCACAACCAACACACATGCATTGTACACAGTGATGCACACCACACGCACCGTACAACAGCAAGGTGGTATATATGCCAAGGTGTACAACTGGGCGTGAGCGCTTGAACCCCAAGCTTAAGGCATTGGATTCAGCAACCCCCTTGAATCAGCCTGGTAATTGTGCCAAGCGTCACCGCAGACCGAAGATTCCCAGCAAGGCGTGTGATAATGTGAGGCAGCAGCTACAGCTGCTGCGGCCCCACTCCGGCCTGTCGAAACTTTTACAGTCAAAACAAATTTTGACATACTGCAAGAAACTGTGATTTCCCAGCCTGAACTCCTCGTACAGAGCTGTCGCATGGCAGCAACCGGACAAGACTGTACACACCGTGATCCAATCGAGCTTTGCCGAGGCAGCAAAAGCAGCAACCCTCACCCAAAAGCAGGAACCACCAGAACCTCAGGTGAAAACTTTCCTCAACATACTTCCAAACCCAAGTTCGTAAAATATGTTGAAGGTTATTTGTACGTACAACACACTGTGCATGCGCATAAACTAAATTTTCTATGCCTCCACCCCAACTCCACCCCTTACTGTATCCCTGCCATGTACCAGCACGTGGGATTGCGCCCCATGCGTTCCCTGTGCACTCAAAAACCAGCAAGGTCCAAGTTGCCGCCATACAAACAGCAGTAAACCCCCGGTCAGGCCAGCCCTGACAACTACCATGTGAGCCGACTCTTGCAACATGTGTTGACGCCTTGAAGTCGTCGACTTTGACGCTATTCAGCTGCCTGGATGGCAGCTCTCCAAAAGTTCCACTTTTAGCTTCAAGGAGGCATCACGAAGCACTTCCCTGCTGCATCAGACCAAGCGCAGCCGGACTTCGGCCCTCCGCTGGTGCAGGCGCTCTTTGTGGGGCAGTTGCAGTTCTTGCCGCAACCTGGCTGCGTGGGAAGCACCGCTGCGGAACAACACAGCACACATGCAGCATTGCTGATGTCGGGCACATTACCTTCCCGTGCATGTGGTAGTGAAGCACATGGCAGTGGACCTTTTGAAATCACCGTCACACCCTCAACTGTCCTTCGAAATAGCTGGTGGCAGTTGGACCCATCCCTACCTTGCAGATAGAGCTAGATTCATTGCTGCTAACATTGTGTGTTCAAGCTGCACAATTTCAGTGGCTAACATCCATTCCATGCAATGCTGCAATGCTGTAGCAACGTCGCGTGTATATGCCTGGCAGCACTAACAACATGAGTTGCGAACAGCAGCGGTTGCGGCCGATGCAACAGTACTTACCACAAACTCCAGACAAGGCGGACAAAAGAATGTATTCAGCAGGAGTGGAGAACAGTAGCCACCACCAATACACAACTACTCACCACACACTCCAGACAAGGTGGACCAGCTCCCCAACGAGCAGGTGACGGTGAGGTTGCCACGTGCAAGGACAAAGCGGGGGTCACAGCTGGTGCTGCAGCTGCCGCGAGATGGCGTACCCTTGCATGTAGAGCTGAAGCCCAAGGCACCTATGGGTGCGGCAGGCAGTGTCTTGCAGGCTGCAAAGAGGGCAGCAAAGAAGCACAGAAGTAGAAGTATGCAGCCGCATCAGCTGTGTGTGTGTGGCTCAGCCTGTTCATAAGTCTGCTAGTCCGAACCTTCCACACATCCATTACTGTGCAATACCTGCATCGTGGCACAATGAATTTGTGAGGTGAGACATGTGCACCATGTGTCCATTACAGCTGCTTTGCAATTAATGCGCAGTGTTGTGACCAAACATGTTGCGCAGTGCGTAGGACTGCTAGCAGCGCTCACCGCTCTCAACGCAGGTGCCGTTCACGGTGCTCCATGCGCCTTGCCTGCAGACGGCCACCAGGCTGTCTTGCTTGGTGTAGCCATCGGCACAGTCTGTGCTGCATTCGGCACCGGCTGTTGTGCTGGCGCAGTGGAACTCCTGAGCATTGGCCGGAAAACTGGGACTTTTGCCAGCGCATCCTGCAGGACCATTCATCAAGGGTGTATCACCATGCTATTGCTGATGCAAAATGACCACAATGTGCTAAGGTATCCCAGCAGAAACGGCAGTGTGATCAAGGCTGTCATGGAATGTATCTACAGCGCCCTGACTCCCGGATGTGAGGGCTGCGCGGATGTTCATGAACATGGAACATGTGCATAATGCACACAAATGACCCGTCATCTGCACCTTGTACAAAACACTTTGCACGGCTGCACACGTCACAGCTGAAACAACGTGCCAGCTGTCAGCCGTGCAAAGCTGCGTGCAAATGTCGCTGATACATACATAAGAATACAATGTGCATGAAACCTGCAAGCAGAGCTGCAAGCAGCAGAATACTTGACCCTGCTCACCCAGTTCAAAACAAACGCCATCTGGCTTACTCCAGGTGCCCAGACTGCAAGTGACCTGCAGGCTGGTATTCAGAGTTAGGCCATATCCTGGGAGGCAGCTCGTGCTGCAGTCTTTGCCAGACGGCGTCTCTGGGCAGTTGTAGCTGGCGGCATAGGCAGGCGCTGCAGGGCCGGGCCCTGTACAGTCTGCAGGCAGGCAATAGCAGGACAGCGTATGACTACAAGTGTTAAGAGTGCGGATCGATGGGTGACATCTCTTGGCTGCCTGCATAGCGCAAGTATGTACCTGTGTATGCATGCTTTCTTGGTGTTCTGACATTATGCTGGCATGTTTCAGCAACCAGATGATTGCGGCACCAGATCCACAGCCCGGCACAAAAGGTCTCCGCGCAGAAGGTCATAAGCAATGTGCACGTTGTCTGAAACAAAAAGGCATCGTGCAAGTTTTGCACTGAATGATTGTATAGTGTTCCTGCTTCTGTGTGACAGCATTATGCTCACTGGCAGGACCACAGACTCCATCAAAGGCCGACCACGCTCCCTTGCTGCAGCGGCTGGTCAGGGAGCCAGACTCCAGAGCATAGCCGTCTGCACAGCGGGTGCTGCATGTGCTGCCAACACGGGTAGTGTTGCACACAAAAGGGTTGGCGTTTTCTGGTGCAACAGGGGCTGAGCCGGCGGTGCAATCTGCATGGCAACAACGTTAACGGTACATGATTTCAGCACGGGTACTAAATACGTCTGGCATTCACATGCGGGTGTGTGGGCATCACTAGGGAGGGCATTGCCTACAAGCAGTTCGTCCTCTGGCATGTTGTTTGCTAAAGATGCCGAGCCTGTACATGTTCTAGATGCGGCTTAGCTAAGCCCTGCTATGCCTTGCTAAGGCTCGCTAGGCATCAGCAAAGGTCTTTGTGTGCGTGGTACCTGTGACTCAACTTCACACTTAACCTGCAACAAATGCACACATTACATGCTGCCAGGATTGCACTGTGAGGCGAGAAGAAGCAGAACAAAACAGAAGCACCATGTGTCTGATGCAGCTGTCTCTCAACGACAAATGCTGCACGGAGTTTGAGTGTGCTCACTGTTCTCAATACAGGAGCCTGTCACGTTGCTCCATAAGCCTCGCCTGCAGAAAGTGACCAGGCTGTCTTGCTTGGTGTAGCCTTTGTCACATTCTGTGCTGCATTCCGCACCGACTGAGCTGTTGGAGCAGGTGAACACTTGTACGTTGGTTGGGAAGTCGGGGTCTGTGCCAGAGCATCCTGCAACGCCATTCATCAGTTGTGGTGTGCTACATGCTGACATATGATGAACAGTCGGTGCTGTGATAGCTGCTGTGGCTAAGGTTATCCTGAAGCAGTATGCACAACCCTTATTTGTGGATGTCAGGGATGCGGATATGGACTTGAACATGGTACATGTGCATCATGCAATGCATGAACAGTCATCTGCGCCATGCACAGCACCATTTGAGTGGCTGTGCATGTCAAAGTCGTAACAACGTGCCAGCTGCCAGCCGTGCAAAGAGGCGTGCAAGATCTAGCACATTTGCCAATCCAGTCTATGCCTACTATGTATATGAGTGCAATAAGCCTATAAGCAGCGCTGTCACTAGCAGCAGAGTTGTCCCTGCTTACCCAGTTCGAAACAAATCCCATCGGGTGTACTCCAGTTGCCCAGGCTGCAAGTTGTCTGCAGGGTGGTCTCCTCAGTTAGGCCAAATCCTGGGAGGCAGCTCGTGCTACACTTGCCGCCAGATGGCGTCTCTGGGCAGGTGTAGTTGGCAGCATTGTCAGGCGCTGCAGGGCCTAGTTCAGTGCAGTCTGCAGGCAGCCAGCAGCAGGACATACGCGTTACAGCTGTCTCGATTTAGCTGCTTGCTTACGTCACCAATCACTGTATACGTGTGCATTGTGATAGCTGTTGTGCTCAAAATCACATAGCTTCTGAGTTTCAAACTTGACTGCAGTGCACATGTACCTGCCTGTTGATGCGAGTCACATAACCCGGGTCAGCGGTACCGTACCGGGCGGTCCAATTTTGCTGCATTACGTAGTATTGCGCCTGGGAGCAGCTTTGCATGAGATGATGCGGCACATTCACCGCATGCAGGTCTACCTTGCCGCACTTGCAAAGTAGCGCTTGTACTGGTAGCAGGCAACTATTTAATCACCGACGTCACCGATGCAACTATTGCTGATGAGACACTGTGTGTCGAAACTTTACCACCAGCCATCAGGCGACTTACTTGAAGGGCTGCACACGCCTAGCACCTCACTCCACACAGGAACAGCATCGCTGCTGCACACTGCAACCAGGGTGCCACTTGTGAGTGTATAACCCGGTTGGCAAGTTGTGGTGCAGACATCACCGGGTCCACTCAACCCAGTGCAGTCAAATGCTGTTGCATTGGCAGGCGCTGTGGGGCTGCCAGAGCAGCCGAGTACGGGTGGGGGAGGCAACACGTATATGGTCTGTACGGCAGTGGCTGCAGGCAGAGGCATGTGGCAGGCACGGCAGGAAGGATTTATGCATAAGCATCCAGAAACAACATCATGCAAATGAACTTTGCACATATAGATTGGCGCTGCTTACGGTAAGCTGCTCCGGAAGCCGCGTCGAGGAAATTTTGTTGATGTGCGCATGCAACTATGAGTCAAGACACATCAGCAGTCTCATGTGTGTCAAGCCAGGTAAGGGGACAGCTGAAACCATTCTACACCTGTGTTATCAGCACTGTCTTTGGCTGTCCATGTAAGTGACACCTGCAGCAGCAGCAACAACAGCAGCAACAGCAGCAGCATCAGTAGCGCCACCATCACCAAGCACTTTCAACATTGAGACTGACGGGGTCGCAATAGTTTGCCAATAGGCGTGTTGGTTTCTGCTGCTGCCACGTCGGTGTCCGTCACATCAAACATGCATTGTGCATAGCGACACAGCAATCAGAGAGCATGCAATCCACAGCTGAATGGCATCTTGCACATCATGTTACCCAAATCACACACCGTGTAAACCTCATCGGCACATGGCAGGGGCTCTGTCAGCGACACTGGCAGTGAGTTACTGCTGCTGATATTTGGCGCAACCAAGACGATGATGCCATCCACTTTGTCGTATGCGGTCAATCCCTGCAGTGCACACGTGTCGAGTTGTGACGGTGTGTGGAAAGAAACAATGTCAGCAGCTCCCTAAGCTGCTAAGGACTCCAGTGCCTCGCATGAGGGTTGAAAGTACTTGGGACGCAAGGCAGCGTGCGACCTATGCAGCATGCTGCCAGCGGTGCAAATATGCTGTATGCAAGCCGCGCATGAATTATGTATGACTTGCGAGCAGTTCTATGCAGCGGGTGTCTGCCGTACATGATGTGCTGCTTGCTTACCGTGGTGTTGAGAATGGTAGACTCACAGCTTGTTGTGTAGTCTGCTGGAGC
Organism: Tetradesmus obliquus; assembly: GCA_030272155.1. Taxonomy (NCBI): domain Eukaryota; kingdom Viridiplantae; phylum Chlorophyta; class Chlorophyceae; order Sphaeropleales; family Scenedesmaceae; genus Tetradesmus; species Tetradesmus obliquus. Next base: position 4,006,231 of record CP126203.1, read on the forward strand.
GAGCGTAATCACCGGCGGCTGCACATCTGCTGGGGGCTGCTCAGGGTTGCTGTACGTAGGATCCAGGCAGGCTGCTGCTGGGATGAATTCGCAGCTGTTCGGAATGGCCGAGTTGGGTTTGCAGGAGTCGGCACAGCAGTCGCCACCTATGCCACACAGATTTCGATGCCCACATCAGTCGAATGTGATGAGGATGATTACAAGCAAGTTGCAAACCCTCCATCAACAACAGGGGTGTGGTACTTTCTGCATGTATGTCATTTTGCGTGATAATGTGCGAGTTTTTATGGTATCAAATTGTGCTGCTTCATGACAAGCACAGTAGCATGCACGGCAGCAACCACGGGCACACTGCTTACATGACCTATGCACCAGCGCAAGGCAACCTGCGCGCTTGAACACTTACCGTCCCAGTTGTTTGCTTCATTGTTGAGGCTGGGGTCACACACGCCGCTGGTGCCTGCAGCCCCAACACAGTTCACAAATACCTCAGTCGAGTACAGAATTTGCCGGCCGATTTGATATGGCAGTGATGATTATGAATGCTTGCATGCCAATTGCAATCTCACTGTCAGCAGCACAGCGCAGCTACGGCCAACCTTGGAAGAACAACAACACAACCAGCAGACAGGCGACCGCCAGGTGTGCCGACTTCAACATAATCAGCAAGCACAGCAAAACAAAACTGTGACACAGATTTCACTGCTTGCGAATTGTGCTGGCAACAGCGATCCCATGTTTGCCACAGGCACCAAGGTATATACAGCATTCTGTTAGTGCCTGCACTAGAAGCCGCGGCCAAGCTTTGTCAGGCAGGCCTGCAGCCTCACCTGTGGCTAAGACCAGCTTTGCTCGTCCAACACGTTGCAGCACTTCCTTTACGTCCACAACGTCACCCGCAACAACGGGCAGCAGCAGGCGCTGCAGCAGGCTGTTAGGGCTGCTCACAGCTGTTCCTGTGCAGTTCACGGAGGCCTTGGTGCTGTTGGCTTGAGCAGAAGGGTCGCTGTGTGCCCAACACAGTAGCAGAGCAGCAACATAGGGTTGTGGTGTCATTCTGGCCGGCAGTGCTGTTGCAAAGTTGTTTCATGCCTGCCGCAAAGTTTTTACAATGATTGCTTTACTTACGAGCTAGGCAAAGAGTGGGCAAACGGGCCGTTTGGCTACTTCAAACCCTGTTTGCACAGCTGTAGCTGTTTGCAAAGCCACGACAACTAGCTTGCTGCAACAACATCAAGCAACTACAAAATTTGACCGCTAAAGGAGCAGGAAGATGGTACCATGTCCACAGCAGAATATGGTACCAACACGCACATGCCAGGACCGGCAATCGCACTCTGAGTTCACCTGCACTGGAACCTCGAGCACGACCAAGACAGGGTGACATAGGTGGCCAACGTCCCGATGGTCTCGTTAGCTGAGCTCACTTGCTCACACAATGGCTGGCAGGTTGAGGGGCTGCAGGACAGCCGAACATATCGATGTGGGGTGATGCGTTGAAAACAATGCTACAAGCATGTAACACACTAGCATGTATTGCACCAGCTAGTGCTGCATATTGCACAGGCCTTATCATGCAAACCTACCAGCCATCATGGCACCAGTGGTGTTCTTACACGTGTTGTTGCCATGAGGAGTTGTTTTGGGAGCGGCTTCTGGTGCAACATATCTTGAGGCACCTATATTGATATCTGCACAATATACAAGCGTTCTAGAGCTGATGGCACGCTCATCTGCTGGTGGCAAGTGCGGTGTACATTCGGCAACGTTTCATGCTTCTGCCCCCACTCACCAGCAGTCCCCTCCATCGTAGTTGCAGGCTGGGCTGTTCAACCAAGGTGACGGGGAGCAGAAGCTGTTGCCAACCTGCATGCCAGCAACATAAGTAACGCATTCACAACAACCTCTACATTCTCGTGCGTACTCGTACGAGTGGTAGCTAGTGGCGTGCAGTGTTTCCGTGATACTGCTGAGATGGTTTGCTCTTGGGGTATGCACAAACACCCGCCAGGGCCTGGCACACAACCATGGTCTAATGCCGAGGCTCAGGATGCTGGCCATGCCATATCCGCCTCAACAGCACTGCCGGACGTACCTCAGCAAGGAACGTGCTGGCATTGGCAACGAGCCCGAGTTGCGCAAGCTCTTCACCTAGAAGGCTGCATGGCTCATTCGGCTCAAATGATTTGAGGCTCCGACTTGCAAGCAGTCTCCTGCCGAGCCCTTTCAGGGTTGGGTCAGGAGATGGTGTCTGTGCCAGAATTTGCAACTGTTTCATCTTGCTTTCTGGCACAACTGTTACTCCGCTGCATTGTGCTGCATTTGTTGCTCCAACAATGGTAGCGTCGGTGCCATCTGCATCAAGTTTCGATGCGGGATGACAGGCATGGCATGCGTTGGGTGTCATTATGGGGCATTATGTAATTGTTCGGTATAGTCTGCAGGTGATACACACGTAAGTGCACATGAGTTTGCTTCACTGCATTCTGAGTTGCAGGTGATACACACGTAAGTGCACATGAGTTTGCTTCACTGCGTTCTGAGTTGCAGGTGATACACACGTAAGTGCACATGAGTTTGCTTCACTGCGTTCTGTGTTTTGGTATCATACCGGGCAATGAGTGAGGTGCAGTGCTGGTCAGTGCTGCCCGCGACAAGCAGATGTAGTATTATATCAAACCACCTGATTTTGCAGGGTGCCATGGTCACCAGAGCTCGCTGGTGAGAGTAAGCGTTGCGCAAATGATCAGCAGTTCCCTGATGAATAACACTTTGATGCACTGCATCTGTAGCACATAACAACTAGACTCCCTTTAGGCCAGGCCGTTTGCAGCCGGCTTACCAGGGCATGGCAGGCATGATGTGCGGCCAGTAGATGGCTGGTAGGTGCCTTGCTCGCACGGCGTAGGAGTGATTGTGCCCGCCAAAGGGGCGTAGTACCCTGCCGGCGCTGCTGTGCAGGTCGTGTTGGTAGCACCGTATGCTGCATATGTGCCTGCATGCAGTCAACGACATCCTGCTGTCAGTTGTGGCTCGTGATTGTGCACTAAAAATACCAAGATCTGCTTGCTTCTGCATCAGCAATGAGGTGGCAATGCTGTCCCCGCAACAAGCAGGATTCAAGAGTACATATGCATCCTGCAGCTGGGTAGCTGCAGATAGCTGTGTAAATGCCATGCCGCGGCACCTACCAGGATCACATTCCGTGCACAACGTCTCAGTTGCTGTTCTGTATGTTCCGGGAGAGCAGTCTGCACAGTAGCTGGTGACTGTCGTGCCGTTTGTGGAGTTGGTGGTACTGACAACGAGTACAGTGCCAAGTGGGCAAGTACTGCATTCTGTTGCCCCTGGCTGGCTGTATGAGTTGGCACCGGTGCAAGCAACACATACGGATGCATTGCTCGCTCCAACAGCGGTAGAATAGGTGACTGCAAGTGCACAAGCAGCGGACACAGTGGTGAGACGTTTTGTCATGGTGTTGCAGGGCGCATGCCGTTATGCATACATACATCATGAAATCAGGTTGATACAGTTGAAACCTTTGAATGGCATTGGAAATCTGCACTGCATGTTTCTGAACAGCCGCGAGCATTTCAAGTAGCTGCTGACTATCACACGTTGTGCCTTGACAGCAGCATCACTGATCCATTATTGCAATGGTGTTCGCGACTGACAAATGAGTTGTGGGCTATGGATACCACTTGCGCAATGCCGGTTTTTGCAGGCTTTCAAAGCTTTGTTTTTAAAAGCCAGCTGGGTGGGTAAGGGAGGCCATGCGGGCATGCGCAGAGCCTCATTCTTCTGACGTGTTTGCTGCTTGTCACTGTTTCAAGCGCAGGCAGTCAGCAGTGCAAGAAAGTTCAGGGCCAGTATGCACACCGACAGACAAAGCATCAGGCAGTCCACTCACGAGCAGGGCACAGGGTGCACGACGCCTGTCCGTAGTTTTCACTGCAGCATCAGCACAACAGGTGAAACAAAAAAGGGCCGGGTCAAAAAAAGGCAAAGTGGGGTCACTGCATTTGCTATGCATTTCCTGTGCTGTGCTGCCATATGTGACAAGCTCGACGCCTTTTGAGTGCTCGGCTGCCCTGCCAAGCAGCCTTGCCAGACACTCCGTGAGCAGCCTGCATTCAAGTGTACACTGTAAGATCCCTGCACGCATGCACAGTTCTTGCCAACGTGACTGCTTCTAACAGCCCTGAAGTTGCTCACGCATATGTGCCGGGTGGGCAAGGTGTGGGCGCTGCACTGCCCGTGTTGTTGGTGTAGGTGCCAGGTGGCGTCAGCGTGCACATGGAGGAGCTGTTTGAGCGATAGGTGCCAGCATCACATGCCTGCAGTGCGTAACACGCGTTAGAGGATGAAAAAGAGCGATAGGTGCCAGCGTCACATGCCTGCAGTGCGTAACACGTGTTAAGGGATAAAAGAATCCAGCATATTGTCATTCATCCAACAAAATGCAACAAAATGCAGGAAGTATTTGATGCTGTTCGACAGCACTGGCAGCGCAGGTGCAGCTGATGTGTTCAACATGCAGCATCTAAGCAAGACACGCGCAGCACTTTGCAACTGCATTGTGCGCATACAGGAGGTGGAATATCTCCTGCATAGTGTTGGTTGTAATAATCAAAAAGTGTTACAGGAGTTGCAGCGCATGGTGTGGCGTAGTCAAGTGCATTTAAACATTTATACACATTGCAAACACATTGCAGACTGTCACTCGTGCCACAATGCTGAGGGCAACTACTCACAGTGCAGTTGCCGTTGCCTGCTGGGTCTTCAGCCCCAGGGCCGCTGCAAGCAGTGGCCAACAGACGCACATGTTGTGATGATAACATTCCTGAGCCTGGAAAAGATCTCAGATTGAGCAACAATCATTTCTCTGTGTCTATATTATCTAGGCTGTGCCACTGAGCTGCATTGATGCAGCATCGAGTTTTGTGCTGCATCAATGGGACATCCCAGCATTCTTCCCATATGCTGGTTTGTTGCAACAAGGTTGGCAGGTTTGGGGGTCACTTCATGAATCAGGGAAGGCAAGCCATGTTGGTGGTTCCTAAGTTGACTTGGCGCTTGCTGCAGATTTTCAGTGCCCATCAGCAGCACACCACACTCACCAAGCGCATTTCCAGACCACCTTCAGCACATCATTCGGCCCCGTGGTGCCAAGTGATGGGCTGTTGGGGTCCAGAGTGCAGGAAGTGCCGTTGGCGTTGCACATGTTCTGCATGCCATCACAACAAACCACAGCTTGTGAAAGGTATCCAAGCCGTGCACAGCAGATACAATGAAACATAACATGGAGAGGTGCAGACAAGCATCCGGGAAAAGTGAGATGAAGGTGCTGCCGATCTTACAATGTGCAATGCAGGTTTACTGACTGCAGCTGCAAAGGCGTTGGCAACTGAGCACAAGCTCACACACTATGTGACTGGGTAACAGTCCAGCAACGCTTTGTAACAATATGGCTGAGAACACAGCTCTCGCCACAACGCCAGATGTCAAGCTTACAACTTTTAGTTTCACCAGTAGGCCTACTGTGTCACACAGTCCGAGTTGGACTCCTGCATCAACATATGCGAGGCACACATGTGCATGCATGCAGTATTGAACAAACATACACAAGACTGCTACAACACATGCGGAGCTGTTGAAGTTTTGAATGACCCCGCTGCCGCAGCCGTAACGCACCTCCACCACAACCTTGATAGCATCCTGCATTCAAAGAGCGTGGTGTTGTGCGACAGCAAAACACATGTTATAAAGCAAAATATGAGGGGCATATGCAAGAGCACATGTGCAAAGCAAGGGTAGATTTATATGTGACTGGCCTGGTGGCATGCAGCATGCACATTCAGTTCTCCAAGTGGCAGATAGTAGTTTATGATATTATCATAATACTGAGTATACTGCGTTACGTAACGAAGCCGTAGACATACATGCTGCTTTGTTTCATGCATTGTGAAGCGCCCATGACATAGCGTTGTGGTTGAGACATGTGTTGTGTTGAAGTTTACCTTGATAGTCCTGCCTGAGCCCACTTCTGCTGAAACAATCTGCAGCACCTGGTTGGCTCCGCAGCCAATCTGCTTGGCTGCGGTAACAAGCGACACCTTGAACACCAGCGTTGTGGAGCTGCCAGAAGTCATAGAAGGATCGGGCACGCAAGCGAACTGAATGACGCCCAGGTTCTTGGCGCACCTGCACACATCACATAAAGGTTCGATCGAGATCAAATATCGGATTGGGGTACTCACCATCATCAGCCTGCGACTTAAACCATGGACTGAACACGCTTCTGGCAGCAGCCATGCTCCACGCCTCCACTCTTGGTTCCTGGTTTCACCATGGATTTGCTGAGTATGATCTGACTGCAATCACTGATTGCTGAGCAGTCATAATGACTTGCGACCTACAACTGGCGTGCATACCGCGTAGCTGAGCTATGCTGCTGGTAGCGAACTTGTTGCATGCACGTGCAGCAACCTGCTGAGCGCATTCCTGCAAATGCTCAACTGGGCGTAGCATAAGCTCACAAAGCACATGACTAGTGAACCTGGCTGTGGTGCTTTCTGCATGTCGCATCGTTAGTCAACCTGCCACAAAACGCTGCGCAAAGTTCATTTAGGTTGTGCATGTAACCAGTGGCCAGAGCGTGAAATGAGACTAGCACCATACATGTATTGCGTGCACGCACCGAAAAAGATCTGCAATAGGGCAGCTGCCCTTGGTGTACTGGCAGGCAGCCAGAGTAGCTGCACAGGTGGCGGTCAACTGCAGGGCAGCCACGAACACAAGCGTGCATCAGATTATCTGTCCAAGCGGTATGTGATATGAGCAGGCATGCATCAGCTACTGCTTGAAACCACATGGAACATTGTTCTTAGACACAAAAAATCTGACCATGCAGGCAGCAGACTGCTGCAGAAAGGTGATCTTGAAATGCACTACGCACTGGCTTGTGGGCAAGAGGTCACACCAGTGTTTGCCGGCATGCATGTGCCGCTGCCGCATTAGAACACACCGTGCATCACCAATGGGTAATTTGCTACAACTTTCAAGCAGCAGAAACTCAGCGAGAGGGGCGTGAACAACATCTGCACTGCATGATCAGAAACCTTCGTGGGCAGCGCCCATGACGCCATCATGTGTCACGACATTGAATCATCGTATTGAAGTGCCGAACTCGCGCAAGCAATGGTTGCTCCAAGATGTCGCTGAACGAGCAGACACAGCAAAGTCACATGCAACCATCAGGACGCCTGCTACCAGCCCTTACCGTGGCTGGCCTTGCAGCGTAGGCATCGAGCAGTGCTCTGCGCGCAGCATACTCCTGCACATGCACACAACAATAGAGACATGCAAGGTAGCGGCGTAGCATCGCAGGGGTTTGTGTGGCGGTGTGTTGTAGCTGATGGCATGGGCAATTGCATACAGTTGATCTGGACCCTAGCTAGCTCCAGGGCATTAACCTAGGACGCTCTACAAGAGCTTCTGGACCTCCACTGGCAGTGGAGGTGACCTGGAACGTGACAATTTTGTGAGCCACAACAGGACTACGTGGTTGGGGACTATGAAGCGTTCAATGACAGAACAAGGCACAATGCACACCCTTGCACGCGAAGTATTATGCGCTGCGCACACACGATGCTCTCGTTTTTTTGTGTCCACAACTGCAGTTGCCTCTACACTGTAGGATGCAGCAATGCAGGTCAAACCGTTTGGCATGGGCGTGCGCACCTGGCCCCGCACATAGTCCAACGCGCACTCTGCAGCCCACTGAGCAGCAGGTGTTGCCAGATTCTCCTGTGGCAGCAAGTGCAAGTCAAAAATGCTAGAAATGGACGGGCCGCTGACTCATTCAAAGTTGTGTGTAGTTCGAAAGCATTGCTTGTTGGTATCAAGCAAGCAGGAGGCAAGTCACTCTGCATCTTGCTTTACGCCATGGTCATGCAACTGCTGCAGCGGACTTGGTGCTCAGTTGCTTCTGTGTGCTCACGCCTGCGGTGTTTGCCGTGTTTGCCGTCATAAGCAGGCACACTAATTGCACTGGCATATGGTCTGACAGCCAGGACACAACTTCCCCACCTGTGAATTCTGTGCATCCATGAAGTTGGTCACGGTTGTGGTGCTCAAGTCTGCAAAATAGTAGTACATCTTGCTGAAGTAGGTCGAAGCCGTCAAGCTGGAGTTGACATCAGGCGTGGCGCCAGGACCAGTGATGGTTCTTGAGCGGGGGCCGCACCAAGCAGGCCTGTCTGAGAAACACGCAGTTGGCCTGCGACACCAGCGGTTTGGTCATAATCTTGCCACAAAGTAGAAGAGCAGTGCTGCGCTTGTCCTGGTTTGGGGTCACAGCACTTTGCAAAAGTTGTTTCACGGTGTGCGTAGTGAGCAAAGTCTGCCACATATGCCATGAACTGAAGGGGCTGTTTCCACCGAAACCCGGTTTCCTCGGAGGTGCACAGCATCAGCTCAGCAACTGAGAACTCTGCCTGTCCACGTTTGCTGCACTGCTCACCTTTGTGACGTTGGCACGTTGTCGCCACAGACGGATGCTGGCACTACAGCTGTCTTCAGCACAGGGTCAGCAGTGGGGCTCACAAGCGGCCAGTTTGGTGACCGGCTGCTGGTGTCGCACACGACGTTGTTTGATTGAGTAGAGGAGGCTGAGCTTGGCTTTGCGGGAAATTTCCCAGGGTAGCATGTTGGCCCAATCACCTGCTGCCTGCACTCTGCCTCCGTGGATGCACGGGTCACGTTCCACGTTGAGTGCGACAGGTGCGATCTGCAAGCACACACGTCCAGCGGCCGTGGCTAACCAGCCACATTGGAACTTTGTAATGACGTATATCACATCACCATACCCACAGCATGTCGACATCCCGCCCACCGCGCAAGTGTGCAGCACAATGCATACACGTGGCGCACCGAGGCAGCGCAAAGTGTGCAGCGCGCTGCATACATTTGGCACACTGGTGCGCCTCAGTACTGTGGCCGCTGCAACTTTCAAATCCACAATATATGGGTGCAGGCCCCACACTCAACCACCCTTTCTGGTAGGGGCCATATTGGCGGCCCTAACTACAATTGCCAGCTGCAGCTGTTCAGCTGAACACTCCATGCATGGCTCGAATAATGGGAAATTTGTATTTACAGTAGAAGGGCTGATAGCATTTAGCAGCTAGACTAAAGACTGCGCTGTTACCTGCCGCTGCCGCCATCGCTGAAGTACTCGCAGGCTCCCCTGGGCGCCCAGAAGTCCCTGAACTGCTGCTCAGTAGGCGGGCCAGACCATGGCAGCAACATGGGCGGCACCATGCTCTGCAGCAAGGCAAACAAGACATAACGGCAGCGACGTCGTTGTTGTGAACAACGCAACAGACCATCTGTACTAGCGCCTAGGCACCGGCATGCACCGTCATGCATATAAACAGAGATACCGTGTCATTGCCTTCAATTCACTGGCAGCATTCGCAAGGCATTCGCAAGGCATTCGCAAGGCAATGACACAGTATCTCTGTTGTGATGCATGACGGTGCATGCCGGTGCCTAGGCGCTAGTAGCGGACGGCTCGGCGATTGATACCTTGAACGGCGGCAAGTGCCACGTGCTCAGAGCTAAGAGCATACAGCAGTAGCTTACAACAGTAGCATACAGCAGTAGCCAGAATTAGCGCTTTAGCCGCTACTGTAATATGTGCAACACGAGCTCATGGCAGGGCGAGCACCGTGCGTGCCGGTTGACAGAGCTGTGCCTACGCTGCGCATTGCTAAAGACATGTGCATTAGCCGCGCTGGACTGTACATTGAAAGAACTACAGCACACGAGAAAACGTAAAGCGCAAGGTGCAACAACCCTGCAGTGCTGCTTCGTCCTGCAGCATCGCTCCTGCAACCTTAGTAATGGCAACGTGACCTGCAGCAGCGCACTCCACAACACCAAGACATTGTTTCCTGGTGCAGACCATGTAGTGGGATTATGGGGTGCACAACAGCATATACCTACCAGCAGTGTGGTCTTGGTGGCATTTGTGAGCGCCCCGATGTAGCCCCGCTTTGCCACCATGCGCCAGCCACACATGTCAGCGAGCAGCGCTTGCACTTGGCTCCGGACAAGGATGCGCCAGAAGCGCACGTCATACGTGGAGTCGTACACGCTGCCGCGGCTGCTGGTATAATTGGCAAGGATGTTGGTCCAGTATGCAGTGTCGTAGCATGCATCCACATCAGTGCCCTGCATCCACATCAGTGCCATGCGGTCGATGCAGTGCATCCACATCAGTGTTATGCATCCACGCAACATGAGCGGCCACATCAGCAACTCAGCGGTGGAACTAGGTGACCGATATGCCGCGCCCTGGCAGCTCCAGCATCCAGCTAGCCAGCCAGGCAGCTAGCCAGCCAGCCAGCCAGCCAGCCAGCCAGCTAGCCAGCCAGCCAGCTAGCCAGCCAGCCAGCCACACCATGTTGTGCATGCAAGCAATGACACTCCCAATGCAGATGAGCACTGCACAGAAACATGCACTGTATGACATGCCTCAAATGCATGCACGCGGGTAAATTATGGTGGCAGCCTTGTTCATGAATGCGCCGTTGCAGCAGCACAGTCGCGGGTTAGGCCTGAAAAGGGGCTTACAAGCACACGCCGTGCACAGCAGACCATGCATGTGCAGCCTGGCATTGAGTCAGCCGCTTAGACATGAGTGTGCTGCCGCATGGCCTTGAGTATGTTGCTGCCTGGCATTAAGTGTACTGCATGGCATTCAGTGTACTGCTGGGGATGGGTGTGCTGCTTGGCACTTACCTCAATCAGCAGCGAGGGCAGGCCAAACGGAGCTGCAAGCAGAACACGGTCAAGCATGCAGCCACAAACGGTTTAGCTGGGATGTCTTGGTGGATAATGAACGACACCCTTTGATATCATGTTGAGCTGCATAGATGTAGCTGCAACCTGCAAGATATGCACATACGGTGTCCTGAGCATGGCAACATTATTTTGTAGCTACATGTGGTGGTGCAGTGCAGAGCAGGCAAACCAGGCTTGTCAGGTTAAGTTTGCAGCAGGCACGTGAGCCCAGAATGACTCACCTGCGCCCGAACACGTGGTGGTCACAGTCGAGCCAAAGATCTCATAGAACGGGTTAAGCAACGAGTAGTTAAAGCTGCCCTGGCTGTAGGCGTCAAAGGGTGGGGTTGCTCTTGGCACCGATGGGCTGGCAGCAGCGTTGCTCCTCACACCCGGCTTGGGGCTTGGAATAAGCGAAGAAGAGATGCTGCCGATTTGGCCGATGCTCTGGACACCGTCAGCAGCCATGGCAGTAACTGGCGGTGAGTGGCAGGCAATTGCCGGCATACAAAAAGGCATCAGCTGCATATGCAGCTGCATTGCATCCATAACAGTCCATCGAGAATTTTGCAGATATCCAGTTGTTTACACAGCAACGCGACTGAAACTTCAGATGTCGCCACATTGCACCAGTTTGGTTAGCACAACACGCCGACAAATTACAAACTTTTCTTAGACAAACATCTGGTCGCATCAGAACGCCGCCAACGCAAAATTCCATAAACCATCAAGCACACCACACAGGTCAACTCGCACCTGTGCAAACTGTTGGAGCACATCAACAGCCGGTAGGCTTGTGGTGCTGTATGTGAGGGGCGGCAGGCTGCTTTGCCCAGTCTTGGCGGCCGACAGTAGCTCGGGCAGCAGTTTGAAGCTGGCAAGGCCTGCAATTGAAAAATTTAACGACCGACCAGTGTGAATTTTGCCAGCTGGATAGCCATGGAGCAGCAGCAATGCCCCTCGCAGCTGCGCCCACAGCGCCCACATGCAGTATCTGTTTGCTACAACGTGGTCCAGCGAATCGATATGAGCACCACTGTCGGCCGCCAATCAAATCCTCCGGCTAAGCAGCAGCCTCTTGCCCCCCGGCGCTTTTCTACAGATAATGCACCCTCCCGCAGACAACACTCGCACCTGCTGTAGTGACGCAGTCATACGTTGCCGTCTATAGCAGCAGCAACAGCAGCGGCAGCAGCAGCAGCAGCAACAGCAGCAGCAGTAGCAGCAGCAGCAGCAGCAGCAGTAGCAGCAACACAACTCGCACGTTAAGTAACAAAGAGTTGGAAAAGCAGTTAAGGGGGCTGCTGGAAGTAACAGACAACATGCATTCTTGGCCCCACGTAGAGCAGCTGATCAATGAGCACTACTGATTCATCATGCTTGATCATGTAAGCAGGCTAAGTGGCCTCCCAGTGGTGGTTGCTGTGCCGTTGCATGTGCACGTGCGTACATTTGTGTGCTTGAAAACTTCAACAACTTCAAGGCGTCCTTGTATACTTGTTTTACTTGTTTTATTGTGTCAACTGTCTTGAACCTGTGTGGTGCAAATGCGTAGGAATTGCACTTGGGCATGCCATTAGTCTGGTTGCATTGGGGCCGCCGCGCTGGCCACTGCTTCATGCGTCACACCAGGCACCATCGTGCTTACTCACTAGCTGCAAAACGGCTTGCAATTACTGTGGTTGTTGAGCTCACCACGTATCGCTGGGGTGCGCCGAGTGCAGCTACAATTGGCAGCCCATTTTGATACTGCAGGCACTTCCAGTCGTACTGGGTCCAGTCGATTGTGCAGTTGGTGGCCCCGTTAGCACACGGGAACCTGTAATCCAGTACACAAGTATGCAGAGCTCAGGACAGCTTGATTGTTTGCGTGTGTGGACGGAAGGTACCCGGTACCAAGGGCCTTGTAGTCCGCTGTGCACATCAAAACCAACTGCATGTATGGCAAATTGCGTGCGGGAGCTGCACATCATGCATGCAGGGACATGCATACACATTACTACGCAAACAACAACAGCCACGGCTGACATGATGCTACTCCTTCCTAAAACTCTCGTGTGCTGTGCTTGTACGCCTGTTCTTGTGATGTTGGTCAAAATTGTGCTTTTTAAAGGGTGACACATTCTGTTCAATCACCAGAAACAAATGCGCACCTCAGCCAAGCGGTGTAGTCTGCGTTGCAGTCCGGCGGTGTCTGCAGGGTGAAGCTTTCCTGCAGGTACCAGAGTTGAATCTTATTTGCACTTTTAAGCAATCATCTGCTGCAAGGCTTCTGAAGTGATTGTGGCAACTGCCAAACATGTGGGTCGTCACCTGACAACAGCGCATGCATCCATGATAACTATCAGCGTGTGCTGAGCTGGCTGCAGCCTGCATTTGCGAGCTGCTAGAGTGAGCAAGCAACTACCATGCCTCATTGGCAGGCGTGAGCACAATTAAGCAGCTTACCATGTAGATGCCAGCCCTGCAGCAACAAGAGAGGGCAGCAGCACGTGTTTTGTTCAATATATACATTTGAGTTTGAACAGGCTTGGTGTGTGATCACATGGGTGCAAAAGTTGCTCGGTGTGACTGTGTTGCTCTTCTGCCGAAGCCACTTCTTTTTTCACCCATGTACGCTTTCAGTCCCTCCTTCCCGTCCCCATTCACTCCCTAACTCGATCAGTCGCTCTCACACTCACTCACTCATTCATTCACTCACTCACTCATTTAAGCAGCAACTTTAAAACACACTCGCAATTTGTGCTGATATTTACATGATGCACAGTTGAGGGGATGAGCATGCAGGCTGGGCAGCCAAGCCATGTTGAGTGATGGGGATGGCGGCGCATGTCGCAATGCATACTCACGTTCTGAAACTTGCGTCATTTGGGCATTGGATGACAATGACTTTGTCACTGGTGATGCTGACCCGGCGCCTGATGCCTGAGGTAGAGCCGATAGCAACATCAAGGACGCGGGTGCCGCCGAGTTGCGATGGTGTCAGCTTTTTGATCACACGGGAGATGAGGTCAGTTATCGCCTGCCCCACAGATGCTTCAAAGTTGTTGACGGCATCCTGCGCAGTGCAAGACAGAAGTGGGATGCGGACATAGAGATCCAACAATACAAGAAGCCTGCTGATGGCTGATGAATGTCATATTAGGTGTGGCCACTGCATGCAATTCGAATGGTAGTAAGTTGCCTGTTCTGCGCGGTTAAGCTTGGCTTGAGTGAAGGAGCACTGCATTGCAGACACAAAAGGTTAGTACCTTGCAGTCCTGGCGGAAACACCATTCTAGCTTGAGCGCCGAGCAGCACGCAATCAGCAGTAGCACATTGCTTCAAAGCTCTTGCATGGTGCCATCCGGGACTCATACAGTTGCAAAGTTGTGTTTGCTGCACATGCTATGTGGCAGCCACCGCGTTTAGTTGTTGCAGAGCAGCGCGTCTGCAACAAGCAAGCAAGGACGGTGAATAACGCCACCTGTCATTGAATACTTTGAAACAAGCAGCATGCTAACTTCCCACCTTGGTGTCATCCAGAAAGCCAAACAGCCCGACCTCATCGTCAAAGGGCAGGTCGATGCCAATGCCGTTGCTCCACCATTCAGGGATCTGCACATGTGAACACAACGCCACTAAACAACAACGCCGGCGCCAGAACTGTTTTGTTTTCTACGCCTAGGCCACAGCATACATGTGATATACACTTGTGGAGGCATATGCAGGCTGACAGTCTATACCATGCACTAGCGGCTGCCAACGTGTGGTGTGCTGATCCATGCACACGTCCATGGCTATTATGCAGCTAAATTAAGCAGACGCTCTCTTTGTATTCAACATGTGGTTGGCAACGCATCAGCTCTTCTAAGGGCACGCTGAACGCGTCTTGGTTTCTCAACATGTATCTTTTTCCTACATATTTATTTCTCAACTTCACTCACCGGCACTCCCAGATTTGTTAAGGCCTCCAAGAACAAGTCTTCAAGGGAGGTGATGTTTGGGTCCCCTATCGCTTGGATCATTCCATTGATTGCCCAGTCGATGATAATACCCACCCACGAGGTGAGCCCACATATATAATCAGGGCTGAGCGCAGCAGCAACAACAGCAGTGTCGTGGTCACAGCCTGTCTAGCAAACGCCATACGTTGCACGAATGCGAGCCAAGAAGAGCGCCGGCAAGGCAGCAGTGCCAAGCCATGTCTACCTTCTGACGGATCCATGGGGCGTGTTGTAACAACTAATCACATGCCAAGCGGCATGTTGTCTTGTTGCTGCATCAGAGGCTGCTGCAGCAGTGACTGCTATAGCTACACCTAGCCTGGCCCGAGTAGGACTGCGCTAACCAGGTGATCAGGCCCCCCCAAAAAGGTTTGTTAAATCGTTACACGAAGCAAATTTTGCTGACTTTGGGCTGTAAATTCACCCACCAGTCACCCATGAAGGATAGTGATTCTGCCAGCCTGCAATCGAATGAAGGCCCAAACGCAGTTGGGAGCAGTCAGCTTTACTACTGTTATGATGAGACAGCAATTGAATTTTGATCAGTTGACTCACAAGCATGATGTGGCTAATGCGTTGCTGTGGTACCATACCAGCTAGCAGTGCTAGCAGTTTGGGCCCAACCTCAGTGAGGTGAAGGTTGAATCATTCAACGGTTGTGCAGGTGGCGCCAAACAAACAACCAGCAGCTTGACGCAAGATGCACATGTCGGTTCAGTACCGTATGCAGTGTATGCCATATGCTGAGGTGTAGCTACTTGTCCAGGTGGCAACTCACCCGAAGATGATTGGTGGAAGCCACTCCGGCATGAAGCTGCAGCAGACATGCACACATTGTCAAGTTGGGTGGGAAGCTAGACTTTTTTGATCTCAATAACACCTGGCTGTTATAACTGAGTCACGAACAGCTGCCTCAGTGCTATAGCTCAGCATGGAAACGCTTGGTCTGTAGACAGTACAAGTGCTGGCGGGAGCCACTTACTCAAAGAAGTTGACTGCTTCTTTTACAATGCCTACAGCAGAATCCACCGCACTGCAAAGTTCAACAGGCAGCAGTTGACGTGTAGGATACGCCAGTTGCAGATGTTAGTGTTGTCGACATCC
Organism: Tetradesmus obliquus; assembly: GCA_030272155.1. Lineage (NCBI taxonomy): Eukaryota > Viridiplantae > Chlorophyta > Chlorophyceae > Sphaeropleales > Scenedesmaceae > Tetradesmus > Tetradesmus obliquus. The sequence continues at coordinate 4,022,172 of CP126203.1, forward strand.
CATATTCTTTTGGGCAACAGTACTGCATGCAATGTGGCATACAGTGCCTTGACAAAAAGGATCACGTCAACCATAGCAGCAACACATCACAGATCTGACTAAAGCGTGTTGCAACACCGCCTGCATGGTGATTCTGGCAGCAGATGTTCCGTTTGTGACAAACTTGTAGCACAAGCAGAACTAAACTCATACATATATATGCTGCAAGTTAAGGAACGCAAGTTATTTTCAAGAGCACAATTGCAAGCAATTGCTGGGGAAGAGCAAGTTTTTTCAGAAGTTGACAGTGAGTCTGTGCGTGTGCTGCGTTCCGCATGTAGCACAAGTGGCAGCAGATAACAGCAGATTTCATGCAACATGGTTGCTGCTGGAAGATTTATCGTATAATATCACCTCTCAACGGCCTCCCATTTGTCAAATGCCGTTGTGAGTGGTGGTGTCACTGTGTTGTTGAGGTTGTCTGAGATGGACTTGATGGTGTTGTAAAACTCATTGGCCGCCTGCATAGGACCGCACAGCAGCTCTAAATCACATGAGAAGCCGGCATGCCAAGAGCTGTCTTGATTGAACACCAATGCTGGTGAGATAGGAGTTGCTAACAGCGCCCTTGATGTTGTTGAAAGGACCGAGACACATGCTCATGCTCTTGCACCAGACGAAAGCATCGTATGCAGCATGTGTCACAGTGCAATGCTTCAAACATCTATCCTTGAGACTTCCGGTCAGACTCTGTCATTACAAATCAACACATCATCTGCATGCGAATGCTCAGCATCTCAGACTCGATGCTGGCAGTTATCGTTGGAACATACTGGCAAATGCACAAGCTGATACTGTTGGCACGGCTTCTGGAACCTGATATCACGCACGCAGTCCTAGTACAACACTGTGCTCTGAAAGATGCAAGATTCTGCCTTACCAGCAGCATCTGCTGAGAGTCGGCCAGAAACGAGCCTTGCACGGTCTGTTGCAGCTTGCGTCCACCAGGTGACTGCTCACAAGCAGCAGGAACAATAGCAGAAACAGCAACAGAAACCACAACAAGATAATGGGATATGATGAACGCCTCATGGCGCATGTTATGCTGTGACAGCTTGTCTCAGCAACAAAGTTTCAAGGTGATATAAAAAGCAAGCAGTGCCATGAGAAATCAAAAGCTGGATTGTTGCGCCTGAAATGGGAAAGGGAAGCATGTTGGGTACTGTCGTATTAAAACACATAGAAAGCTGACAAGGGTGGTGCGCCCATCTCAACACTGGCTTGCAAATGGCATGTTTCAGTCCAGAGACGTATCAAACTGTGGTGTACCAGCATAATGTGTAGCAACACTTGCATTACTTGCATGCTAGGGCTGATGACAATTTTGACCGGTGCAGGCCATCCGATGGCCTGTGCACACTGAACAAACACATCGACTCCCAGATCTTGGCACACACCTGCCCAGCACGATACTCGGCGCGGCCGGATATGATCTGCAGTTTTATCATGAGACCGAGGTGAAGGCAGAGAAATGATTAAATCAGTGCATCCCATGTGTGCGGCATACAAGCCCAGCAATGCCAGAGCGTTTTGCAGATGTGCTATAGCACTAGCTAGCCTTCCAGTTGGCTGCATGGCCGTGGCCTCTTGCAAAACACCTACATGCACCCGTATGACCATCAAAGTGTTCACTGATGCAAGTGGTTCTGCCTGCAATACTCAACAGCATCAAGACGTGAAAGCCCCTAAGCTTGTCTCGGTTGAAAGCTGTTCGCCACTGGTTGAACTCACACAGATCTATGTTGCCAAGCATTTCAGTGGCTACCTGGATGTTTAAGATATCTGAAATGTGAATTAGATGGAAATAATCGCTGCTTACCAGGTCTGTCACAGTGAAACCACACTTTGTCGCAGTTGCAGCACACGAGTGGCTTGTGCAACAGCCATAGCAGTTGACGGGTAATTATAAACATCATATAATCTCACAACCACTTACCCACTTCTCCTGCAATGCGCAGCCGCCATATGACCAGGGGATGAAAGCTGCAGCATCACAGCATGGCGCAGACGTATCCAGATGTGCTTGTCAAGCAGCACGTCATGACGCTGATCAGCGTGTGGGTTGCACGCACGTGATAATGTTGGTCTATAGCACACTAATTAGCTTGGTTCGTCAGAAATGTTGTATCATTCCCCACTAGGGCGGTTCATAGGCAGAACAACAGTCACTGATTGTGCGACACGGTTGCACCATTATGTGTATGAAAAATGCTGTTGACTTAGATCCACGTCAAGCTCAATACCTGACAGGTTGCCAACGACAGGTTGCCAACGGTCCCAACGGTTGGGCTTAGCAGCCTATAGCCGCGTTGATATCACGCAGCGTTCGAGAACAAACCAACAGAGCGCACACGTAAAACATTGTTTGGTGTTGACACAAAAGCATCCCAACAAGGGCCTCACCGAAGGTCTCCAGGATGCTCATGATGTCGCCAAGCTCGTCTAGCTTAGCGATGACCGTGCCTTGCATGAACTCCAGGTACGTGTTTGTCTGCAAAGTAGAGCATGTGGCAAGCGTGTTTTCACTGACCGACGTCAGATGGCGCACTTCTGCCGCTTTGTTATCACGTTGTTCAAAATCATGTTCTTCATGTGATGAGACAAAAAAACACCCGCAGTAGTGTGACACCATAACAACAACAAAAAGGCATGCACCCTCAGGCCATCGACAGTTTATTGTGTTCTGTGCATGGTAATTGAAGGGGCCAAGTTTCGCTCAACGCTGAGGGCTAGGCAAGCCACCAGAGCAAGTACATGCAAAGCAGCATCTTGCAGCCTCAGGCTGTCATGCACTCATATATGAGTGCTTCAAGCAATTGCGGACGGCTTGGGCGGCAGTTTTCCCTGATCCATCTGTTATGGCTGCACTGAGCTCAGCCGACAGCCTAGATTTGGTTGTTTGTTCCTTGTTGTCACCCCTGCTCAGGCAAGGGGATCAGCCCATTCACTGGTCATCTGTCAACACCGGTATCCATGCAAAGGGAATCCCCCTAGCTCAGCCGATTCCACAGTCTGCTACTGTCCTCTGGCTGCACTCTCACCCGCTTGCACCACTTTGTGGTTGTGCCGATGGCTGTCTTGAGCTTTTCCTCAGGCTCGTCCATCAGTGCTTCCAGCACCTTGCCACCTTTTTCAGCAGCACTGACAGCGGCGACTTTACCCACAAGCTTGATGATGACCCCAGACTGCTTGATCGGGGTGATGAAGCTGTTGATCGCATACCTGGAGGGACAGACAACAAGGGAATTCTGGCAGATTTATACTTCTGCAAGGTTGTACACTTGTTGTATCTGATGCTGATGCTGAACAGCCACCCTGCAGCGTTCCATCATCCACTGCACATTTTGTCCATCAAGGGTTGCTTTGACCGCAGCCAAAAAAAGTATGCTAGAGCTGCGCAGCCTGCTACTGTCCTCACCGTGCGGTTGGCAGAAAAAGCTTGACGGCCTGGTGTTAAGAGTGGCGCAGCGCAGCAGGTGGTGTAGCATGTGAACAGCAGCACATGTGTACAACAACAACAGTAGCAGTAGCTGTAGCATTATCAACAATGTTAAATGGTGCAACTTGCATTGTAGGGGCTGCATCACAACATCACAATGACGTGGGTCTCGGCTGACGGACTTGCTTCTTGTGTTGCATGCGCCCAGTTTAGCAGGGACATTGCAAAACCTATGACTTGTAACATTTGCAACTTGTTAAGTTGCGGAGGCAAAATTCGTCGTGTTGCGGCCATGTTTGTTGATGACAGTTGTGTGAGGAGGGCAGTTCTAACATGCATGATTTGCATGCATGCCGTATCACACGAGCAACAGGATTGCCCCACCTCATTACAACTGCATGTTCTGCAGATGTAGATGTCGCGTGAGAAGTCATCGCTATGCGCCAAACACACATTCTCACCGGGTTCTGTTTGGCAGCTTCGTACAAGGCTTTTGTCTTCGTCCACATCTTGTATTGCACCCCACTGCTTGTAGGGGGCGCTGCAGCAGGTTCCTGAAACAACACAAGGCGCAGTTGCAACATGGCATGATTATGACACCAACGATGGCTTGCAAGCGCTCAACCGATTGTTCAGGGCACCCTGGATCGAGCACTCTGCCGTGCTGGCGCCAGCGCCGGCGCTGCCACAGTAATTGCTTGGTGCGCTTGTGTGCAGGTGTTGTGTGGACCACCGTATGCTGAACGCTAGGGTATGCTGTAGGGGGGCTGCTACGAAATTCAAAGCATTTGCACGTTGTTGTGCTGCTACATGGTGTCACTGAATGGCGACTTGCTGTTGCATGACGTCCTCATGCACATTTTGCCGTTGAACAATGTACAATTGCATTAGGTGCATGATTTTTATTTGCTGCAGGCTCAGCCCAGTGGCGCAGCACACATTCTAGTGGCGAGAATCACCTGCACATGCTGCATGCCATGCACACATCGTGTTCATTGTAGTGGGGTGCAACAGGCAGTGTTGATGCTGCACCAGCAGTCCTCAACCGAAGACAACCATTGGGAAGGCTTAGCCTGTAGCTGTCGCTTACCGGTGGCGATGACAAGTCGTCCTCTTCGTCTCCCAGCTGTCCATATTTTGATGACCCGCAGCCAAGCCGAGCCACACCGTAGGGCACCCAGTACATTGCCGTGGCCTGCATGCGGCGTGGTTTGCATGCGTATTCTCACCACTCAGATGGCCAGACAATTTGTCACACAAATGTGTTTTATACGCATGGGCTGGCATTGCCAATCATAATGGACTTCTACGTCATGTTCACCAAAGGCTGGTTTGAGCATCGGCAACAACAAGGTGTCCGTCACATACAGTCATGATGTTCAAGAAAGCAGCGGTGTCTTCCACCAATGTTGACTGGTTGACAGTGCCATGCAACACACATAGCAAGTTAAAAAGCAGCATACAGCTTCAACATGCGGCCTATGTTTATTCTGTGCGATTTTCCTTCAAGTCATCCGGTGTTGAACCATGTGTTTTCTTATAGCTCACAGTTTATACAATGTACTAGCAAGTTGCAGATTGCAAAAGAACGAATTTAAACTTTTTTTGTTGATCTGCCAGTCAGGCAATGTCTATAAAAGCGCAATGCTGTATTGTGTTGTCGATATTGTCGATGTTGTGTTGTCCATTCTGCTACCATGTGTGCCAAATAAGCAGAGCGATCACTGGGTGCACTTAATCTTGTGCATGTTGTGTCTTTGTACATGCTAGCACATCACGTGCCACTGCTTCCAAACGCACCCACAAGAATCGATCAGAATCTCTAGTTGACATCAGTCATGTGTATAATTCAAAGCACAAGGGAGCTGCACACTTTGAGAGCATGTTGTACTAAGGTTTCCCATGGTGCGGTGCAAGTCGTAGTCAACAGTCAAACCAGACATCAACACAACATATGCTCACCGCGTTGCTGACATAGCCCAGGATCTCAGTGAAGAGGTCGATCCCCCCTTGAATCTTCTCCGAAGCTTGGAACACGTTGTAGGCGGTTTTACCCTGCAGTAAGTGAGATGTGTAGTAACAAGTGTATGTGTTGGCAGCCTGCACGCGGCGTGCATGAGCAGGAGAACCTAAAAGAGCGCACATGGTACATCCACCACAACTGGTTGTTGGCAGTTGGTCCATTGCTTGAAACACTAAAGGTCATTGCATGGATGCTTTACCACATTCAATCCGACTGCAACCAAAACTACGTGCTGCCAGCATCCGGGATACACAACCTTGCGAACCTGCTGCTTGTGCAAAACCTAGTAGCATGATTGTTGCAGCATGGCAGGTAACTCGCCATGCAGCATGCAAACCATACTTCATGCAACACATATGGCTGGTCAGCTAGTGTGTGATGCACGCACAGAGAGTTAACAACATAAGCCACAAACAAACCCCACGTACATCTTGAGAGTTCTGGATGACCCCCTCAGCCTCCGTTTCACTCGCATATATGGGGTTGTCAGGCTCGTAGAGGTCGCTGCAATCCTTGCGTTCCAGGCTCAAGCCCTGCAAGCACATGACCGCCAACAGCGCAACTCTGGAAGTGAGATGCACCAAGGCAGTGATGGGCAAGCAACCATGCATACATGACACATGTGCCTTGTTCCGGGAGCATTGTGCTGCTATCTGCACATGTTTTGTTTGCCTGCTGCTGCTGACACATGCATGCAGTGCTGGCAGGTGCTACATAGAGGGCAGCAGAGCACTGTTGAGGTCACCCCAACGCTGTGTCGCAACTTGTATTGCAGACACATCAATTCCTGTCTGCACACAAGCTTACTGGCACAAATGTGCTGTGTTTCGCAACATCACCATCCCTGCTCACCGAGAACCCAGCAAAACCTCCCTGTAGTCGCATTGCAGGCAGACGAAGCGGACAGCCAGCAAAGTGCAGTACAGTACAGGCAGCACCACATGCAGTGAGCACTTCACAATGGCAAGTGTCGTGCCAGTTACAAGCATTCCGTTGCTTGAGCAAGAAGTGTCGCTGGGCATTGCAGGCAGGGAGGGCACAAAATCAGAGTCCAACTGCGGGAGGTGCGCAGGGCCATCAAGGCAGCAGCTTGCTGCTTGGAGAAGCTGTTGGTGCCTGCTGGCGAAGCCAAGTCGGTGTACGTTCTTACATGCAGTGTTGGGGCCAGGGCAGAAACACATATACACAAATTGGGTGAGTTGCGGCATCACTAAGTTAGTGCTAGGATGGGCAGTCCCATCGGTGGATGTTTCATGTAGCTTCGAGTTGGTGGGAATCTGCAGGGTTGATCCATGCCCAAGTCTAGACACTCAAGGGTGCTGATGCATTTCTCTTGCTCTTGATAAACGCCCTGGGTACGCACAGAAACCAGCTTAAATGTGGGTGTTTTGAGCTCTGAAATAGTACTGCTGCCGGTGGTGTGCTGCTCGCGAGGAGCGGCAATACTGAGACCAGGCTGGCTCTAGGCTCGGTTGTGCTCTAGCACATGCGTGCTGCGCAATATGCTTGCATAAATTTGAAGCGGAGCCTCCGAGGGATTTGCGTTGCGTGGGCCGTGCCTTGTGGGCTGTCAAACAAGTTGCAGTCACAAGTGTTTGTAGCACTTTCATGGTGGCTGTTCCTAGTAGTACCTCCAACCTGTGTGACTTAGAGTTGGCACTTACGATGCACGGCATCACTTACATATGTAAGTTCACGTAAACGGATACGTATGCCTTACGTAGCTGCAGCGCTGCAGCACGGCCACCAAACGGAAGTTACGTTGCACGTAACACTGTTATGTTCTGTTCCGTGCCTGCTGCGAAACAGTACAGCTGTTAGATAATCTTTGAAGGCTTTGAAGGCTTGATTACTCTTATTCAGACACATGTACGCTTGATACAGGCAACAGTGAGCTGTCTTGAGCCAGATGCCCAGGATGGTTCTGGATGCGGCCGCTCAGAAAGTGATAGAGCTTCAACTGGTGCCAGAAGATGTGCAATGGCCTCATAACAATCACAAAAGATGTATGAAGGCTTGCGTCACCCTCCATTGTGTACAAGGATGCACCAACACAGGACCTGCAGCAGCAGCAGCAGGACCAGCAGCCGCAGGACCAGCAGCCCCACTGGGGCTGGTCCGGGACCAGCAGCAGCAACAGCAGCAGCAGGAGCAGCCACGCAGCAAGCGCAGTCGTGGTAGAGGCTCAGCTGCAACAGCAGCAGCACCAGCAACGCCAACTGGGGTGGATCAGGAGGTGCAGCAGATGCTGTCCCATAGCAAGATCCCAACCAAATGCCATCTGCTGCTGCCATGTAAGAAGGACATTGCGACAGGCAGCCACACACAGGGCTTTGATACGCACATCAGATCCTGTGAGACCTGCTTTGCGTTATTTCAGGCCTTGCACAAGCCAGGACCAGCAGCAGCAGCAGCGGCAGCTCACTGAGATGGGACTGGCAGGCGGCGATGCAGCGGAGGAGATCTGGGAGGTGCAGCGGCTGGTGACGTCATCGGAAGCGCTGACTTGCGGCTTAAGCCTGGGGGTGGTGCTGGGACACAACAGCAACAGTAATCAAGGTAGTGGCGCCGGCGGTCCCATGTTATCGTTCACAGTACGCCGGCTTCAGTGCACGGTCACCTATGTAATAAATCACAAGGCACAAGCTGTGCCCCATTGTTGATGGGCTCTGCATTCTTTCCGTTTGCAGGGCATGGGCCCCAAGCTGCAGTCAGCCCGCGGTGTGCAGCGCAGCAGCAGGGCCCAGCAGGCAGCAGCAGCCTTCCAGCAGCAGGTGGGTGCCCTGGTGGAGGCGCGGCGCAACATGTACACCACTGCTGGCGTGAAGCTGGCAGCTGTTCTGGACCCCAAGAACACGCAGCGCCGGCCAGATGGCAAAATCTCTGGCAAGCTGCTGTAAACGGAGGACAACATCATCCAGCCTGCCATTGAGGTGGGTACCATGAGGGGTTTGCAGCAGCAGTGTGCTTTGTTTCACTTGTGCAGCCACAGGATGACTTGCATTCCCAACTCAAATGAGCTTGGCTGCTCAGATTTGCAGCAAGACAGTTATGTCTACTACTGCTGCTGCTGCTGCTTGTGCATTCTTCAGGAAGGCGAGCGCATCATCAAGGCCCTGCACCCTGGAGATGAGGGAAAGGTGGAGTTAGAGACGAGGCAGCTGCTGAAGAAGGGCTACCCTAAGGACATACTGCGGCTGATGGTGCACGAGTGTGCCACAGGGGTTGCAGCACCAGCTGGACAGCCAGCAGCGCGGCAGCAGGGCAGCAGCGGGGCAGCATCAGCTACCTCATTGGGTGCAGCAGCAGCAGCAGCAGCAGCAGCAGCAGCAGCAGCAGCAGCAACAGCAGGGCAGGAGCAGCAGCATGGCAGCAGCAACAGCAGCAGCAGCAGGGCCAGCAGCAGCAGGGCCAGCCGCGGCTAACTGCAGTGCGTTGGAAAGATGGCACCATGCGGAGGCTCGTGTGGGAGACCATGCTGGCCAAGCTGTACCTGACGCTGGCAGTGCCTGCCGGCCGTTTGCTGTCACAGCATGGCACAGTCTGCTCGACAGAGAGGTCATGGTCACAGGTATGTGTGTGCTGATGGGTGGTTGATCTGCATTGCAAACTTGCGCTGTCAGCCAAGGTATGATGTGTAATTGCTTGCTCTTCTAACCAAGCAGCATGATGTGGAAAAGCATGAAGCACCAGCAGCATAGGCATATGCTTGTGCGGGTGCAACAGCAGACTCTGATTGTCGTTGCGTGATTAAAATCAGACACCCCACATCAAAGTTCTGCATTGCTGCTCCTGACATTTCTGCCAATGCTGCATCTGCCGCTCAGTTGCCACTGCTTCACGTCACCCTAACAGGTGCAGCTGCTGTACACGCCCAAGCGCAACAAGCTGCAGCTGGCAAAGGCAAACAAGATGCTGTACGTGGCCAGCACGTGCCTACAACACACCCTACACCAATAAGGCAGAGGAGTTCTTTGAGGGGCTGCTGCTGGATGATGATGATGCAGCTGAGGGGGAGGTGCAGCAGGCCGTTTCCAATGACTGATCAGCTCATGAGCAGCAACTGCGTCAGGGCAGCAGCACCGCTGCGTCAGCAGTGCTGTGAGTCTGGAGGTTCATGTTGCGTGAAAGCAGGGGCTGTACATCGTGTGGTGCTTCTCGTGTTTTTTCCCTTTTGGGCATGGACTGTATGCTGCTAGGGGATGTTTGAGGGGTCCGTGTGGCAGCAGCAGTCATTTACGCTCAGATGCGTTTGAGCTGCAGCGCACCTAATCGGCCCACACAGCTTCGGTATACATGTAAAAAGGTTCCACGGGTATTTTTGATTATATTGTGATGGCGCGGAGGCTGGATGACAGCTGTAAACTTAACTTTGTACAGGCACGTAACACGAGTTAAGCCAGGATTACGCTCAAATGTATCTCGAGACAGTTCTTCTTAAATTCACGTAAAACTGCGTAGACTTTTCTTTTTGATTTTGAAGCTATTTGTGATTTTGAAGACATGTGTTGCACGTAGCTATCATAGTATGGAAAAAACATGCCCGTTTTGACTTCAAACGTCATGATGGTGACATCATCACGGTGTTGCAGTAGTTCTGCAGGTTCATTTGCTGCCAGCAGGGCCGCACTGCACTTGCAGTGCAGTGCAATATTGCACTGCATTAATGCAGTGCAGTGCAGCATTCACTGCATGCAGTGCAAGTGCAATGACTGAGCACCAATGACATTGCGCCAGCAAAAATATAGCTTCCGTCCATTTAGCGGATATAACAGCTTTAATCTCACACAGAATCTGCTGCTCATGTTTCACACGCTTTTGCAGGAGCTCACCGTTGCGCCCCACTTCAAATCGGACAGCTGGTCCTCGATCAGCGACCCCAGTAGGTTGGCATCCACCGTAACAACACCCCAAGCCCTTGCTGCGGTGTTTTTGGCGTTGCCGTCGCCGAAGCGAGTGCTCGACTGTCGGCCAGTCTGACCTGGCGGGCTGCTCGGTGTCACCAGCAGGATCACGAGCAGCAGCGCTGCCCAGATCCGCCCTTCTCTGAAGTCAAAACAACAACAAAAAGTCAATGAGGACCTGTTGCGTGTTCCTGCTTGGCACATATATAAACGATTAGAAGCGACCTTACCTGCCAGGGGAGACCATGGCAGCACCGGGCTGGCCTGAATATATCCTTTTAGATACTTTATCTACGAGTTTGACGTGGCGACCACCGCTATTTCTGAAATTATAGCACCCACAGCTGCAGCGAGCTGTGCACCCTCGCACGCAAAGCAAGCGCTTCTTCTGTGCCTTTTCCTTAATTTGAACAAAAGCAGTTGTTTCTGATAACTAGACTGAAACAAGCACGGACAATCACATATGCAAGTGGTGTGAAGATAACCTTCAAATTGACGGTCTACGAAAATGACGGGTGACACGAGATGAATGCCCCGTTCCTCGTCGTTAAGTGTGCTGTAATAGCTATGCAAAATTACATATTGGACCTCTCTGGGTCGAGCGTGCTCGAAACACGGTAGTGACATAGGCATTGGTCACCCGAGGTTGAGTAAAGAAGTAATATGCGTTAGTAGAAGCTTTACTGACCGTTGTTCTCTGCTGATCATGTTCGAGCATCCAACCTTGCAAATGGCGCGCGCAAGCCTACTTGATCCCACGAATGTTGCGGATAACCCTATGCGTTCTGAAAATAATGATTTCCTGGCGATAGAAATAGCTTATCCAACTCTCGTCCACGTATCCAGCGTGTCATCATGCTCAGGTAACCTGAGCAGCAGCTGCGAGTCACTGACGGTCAGGTTGGTCGATGGCCTGCTTGCGGCTGTTCATTTAGGCCGTGCATGGCTTTGATACAGCAACAGCAGCACCAGCACCAGCAGCAGCAGCAGCAGCAGCAGCAGCAGCAGCAGCAGTACCACAGCCGGTACACGTGTGCTGTCAAGGCATGCACAAGAGCCTGCGCATCGTCAGCGGTGTTTTCCAACAAATGATGTGTGGGCACTGCAACAGCAGTGCTGCCACAGCCTGTGCATTCATCTGTGCAGCTGATGCCTGTGTTGTTTATTTGTGAGTGTGCGGCAACACACTCACAACGAATGTGGTGTGGAAGTTATGTGTGACGCTGTGCATCACATGGCAGTTGTACAGAGTGACAGCCAATGATGAGCCCGTCGATCCAATCGGTTGGATACCCACAGCTTTACTAGTACAGGTTTTGGGCACATGCGCATGACATGATGTGTGTCTGGCGCACGGCAGCTCCCGCAGTGCACTGTGCACACGTGTGCACGCAGCTTCTTCTAGAAGAAGCAGCAGATCTGCACTGCCTGCATCATCATCGTCGTTGCAGGTGGTGCCATCACTATGGTCACCGAGATGTCCAGCTGCATGTCCAGGCATGTCCAGTTGCATGGTGTGCAACTGGACATGCCATGTGGCATGTCCAGTGTGAGACTGGACATGGCCATGTCCAGCATGCTGCTGGACATCGAGTAGGTGACTGGACACGATACTGGACGCGGCGATTGGACTTTCATAAACTGCCTATTACCGTTATATCAAACGTATTTGATGCAGTAAACAAATGTTCGCGGCAGGACAGCAATGTCGAGGTGCTTGGGTTGGCGCCCTCGACCCCCTGGTACCAAGTCACTGCAGCTGCAACTGCCAAGTGGGCAAGTGACCCATGGGCTGTAACACAATCAGCATGTAGCTGCTGCAGTACAAACAGAGTCTGGCAGCTGCTGCAATCACAACAACATCAACAGCACGCAGCTGCTGCATGACAGCAAAGGCACCCAACTGCTGCAATCACAACATAAGCAGTGAGGACACCACGCGGAACAGCTGCCAAGAACTGCATTGACAAGATTGCGTCTCTACCACTTGTACAGGTGATGCCTATGCCAACTGCATTCACTGTGCATCCTGTTGCAGGCAGCGCCAGCACAGCAATGCACCAGCTGCCACTACCGCTGCATGCCACCATCTGCCAACGAAAACATACAATTTCCAGCAGCTGCTGATTGCGCACTGGTGTCTGCGTAGCCGGCATCAACTGCGAGTTGGCAGGCTGCCACTGCCTGCATTGATCACAAGTGTAGCGGTTGTTTCAAAGAACACCCCTGCAGCAGTGCAGCAGAAACAGAGCAGCTGCACTTACATTTGCATGCTGCAGCGTAGGATGTGGCACTTGCTGAGTTTTGGCGTTATCTCAATCAAGGTCTGGGCCAACCGGCGTTTGCGCATTGATTGGCGCCCGCCACGCACCACTACATGCAACACTACAGAGCAGCAGCATCTGCGCCAACATAATCGCTGCCACTGAATCGCACATATGAGGCAGACTGCTTGCAATGCCACACCGCTCAAGCTCACCAGGAAGTGCATCAGCCATGCCACGCTGCCGGAAAGTCGGCCCCTGTGTCTCTATAGGCAAGGTCTGCGCACCAACAGAGGTCTCATGTCAATACATCACAATGGTGGTCTCCAAGCAGGCTGTCTGCTGCTGCATTAGATACAGTGGCGCCATGCTGACTGCAATCAAGTAGGACCCATGCACGCAGGAAGTAAAAGCTGGATGGGTGGCGCGCACACCACATGGAGGGCATTGCGAGCAAGTATGGTGTGTGTGAAGTGCGTCGCAAGCACGTTCCACATTATGCAACTGCTGGCCTGCTGGGCATGCTGTCTGCTGCGTGCGTATGTTCATGCACGCGTTGCCAAGAATGATCACGAAAAGCCCTGCAGCAAGCGGCATGCTCTTGATTGGGAGAGCTGTCACTTCACAGCAGCAGCAGCAGTAGCAGCAGCTGTAACCTGCTACCTGTTAGGTCTTAACGTTTTCGTTATTCTGACCTACCTGTGATGCTGAGAGACGGGCAGCTGACAGGAGCCTGCACACAGCAGCAGCAGCAGCAGCAACCCAGGTGACACACAACTGCACCTGTGGACAACCTGCATGCACCCAGCCTCTACAGCTGACATAGCACGGCTGATGCTGCTGTACCTGAAACTGATCTTGATCTGGTGATGGTGTGATCATTCCTGCGACAGTACTGCTACACTGCTGCAACTGTAGCTGCTGCTGCTGCTGCTGTGAGCTGGGCGCCCTAGCAGCTGCAGGTCTGGGTGCTGTCGTTTCAGCCGCTGCAGATCTGGGTAAGAGTCGCTCACCATGTCATTAAAGTATCAAGATAAGCAGTAGCAGCTCCATGCGCTTTCTACAGCATTGAAATCCTGCAGGATCAACCTTGCAGCTGCATAGTGCTTCAAGGACTGCTGCTGCTCAATGAGCAGGCGTCTGCAGCCTCACAAACGCCCAATAACCGCATTGATGTGTTGTCATTCATTAACGCTTTCAGCGATGGTCTCTGCCAGTGGACACGAGCTTGCAGTCTGTTTCAGCCCCGTGCACCATATGCAACGCAGCAGCAGTGCGCGACACAGGTGCGATCGCTGTAATGCTTCAGCAGTAATCATATTGATCAGCGTTTGCAGCTGTTTGCTTACCAGTAGACAAACAGTTCACGAGCGTATGCCATCTGACCATTTTGTATTTTAACAAGTGACACAGCTTGCAGCAGCGCGCAATGGGGCCATATGGGCCACTAAAATTACTGTAATAGAAGTAAACGATGTGTTTGGAAAGGCTGCTGCTTCGGCAGCGGGGGAAAGTCGTGCAATGCTGTAGTGACATGCTGATCTTCGCCTTGAGGCACTGTCGTGCCATAAGACACCATAAATGCTGCTTTATAGGATAAAGCTTTGCTCTAACGCACGCTTTGGCGGAATGTCAAGCCGGTGTTGACATGATATCGACAAACCCTACAGCAAGCCCATGGGCTGGCCAGCTGACGTGCTGGCTGTTAAGCGACACAGTATAAGCGGCATACATGCAACAACACCTACTTGCGGCGTTTCAGCCGGGTATCGTGCCGTACGACGCATCAGCAGCAGCACATGTCCAGTTGCAGGCAGACTGCCAGTCCAGTGGACCTGCAACTGGACATGCAAACCCACCAACTGGACACGATTTGGTGCCACTGGACATGCCTGGACATGCAGCTGGACATCTCGGTGACCATAGTGCATATGGCGATGCGCACCGCTGGGCCGCGCTCTAGGTCGTTGTCGCTGTCGCTGAGCGCAATCCCTAGGAGTTGATTGCACCTAGGAGTTGATTGCGAGGTCTTTTCGCTGCCCAACGGCTGGGTCTTGTGCTGCAGCTTCCAGGGCTGGGGAAGGTCATGCGGCTAATGCCTGCAAGTGCTAAGCACCTGTGTCTGCCACTGCTGTTGCCTACCAAGAGAAACCACTGGAACATCAAAACTGCGTTTCATCATCATCATGTTACCATTTACACTGCATTTGTGGCTTGATAAAACCCTGCTTTGCCCTTCAACTGCCGCACAGCGGTGGTACCGTATTGCTCCTAATTGTCACCAGAAAGGAAAACTATTTTGGCCTTTCCGGTGATTGACTTAAAAACCAAATAATAAGTCTGTGGCTTCCGGTGATATTTGATTTAATCTTATAAAATGTTTCTCAGCCTCATTTTCCGCTCAGATCGCTTTCGATAACGCTGTATACGCTTAGAATTAGATCCTAAAGCATCTAAGCGCAACTAGAAGCGGCAGTCGCCGGTTTGCTTGCCGTGCGTGAAGCCGAGCATCATCAGAAAAACTCCGAAAGGCTAGCTGCAGATCGAGAGCTCTCGAGGCTGGAGCCAGCGCGGTTGCAGCTCCTAGAAAGAAACTTAGGCAGGCCTACTAGCAGTGGGAAGTGTCAGAAAGCAGCAGCTGCTGCAGCACCAGCTGTCCCTGCTGCAGCAGCAGAGGCAGTGCACAGCAGGAGCAGCAGCAACAACATGCCTGGGCCTAGGACCAGGATAATGCTGAGCAGGTTGATACTAAGCATGCACTGCACGTTGCACTGCCTGTTGTACTGATGCATCATGCAGTTGAGCCCCTCGGCAATATAAAACTAAACACATACGCCAGTGCCGGTGACATTTAAGATTCTCTCCAAAAAAGCCACGCGGGCTTCCGGTGATATTTAAATATTCAGAAAAACTCCTGCCGGCTTCCAGTAATACTTAACAGCGGTGATGATTAGGAGCAATACGGTATATACCACCATATATGGGCAATTGCACACGCCAGCTTCAAGGCGAAAGACAGCTAGCAGGCTGTGACGCCCAAATTGTGCAGGATGAAAGCAAGCTTCAGCGCCCTCTCCTGCAGCCTGCTGCTGGCAGCAGAGGCAGCAAAGTGACCCGCATGCATGTCCGTCAGCAGCAGCAGCGGCAGCTCCTCACCACCTCCACCACTGCTGCTGCTGCTGCTGCTGCTGCTTGCTGCTGACCCAGGTGAAACCCTCTTAGCCACACTCTGCTGCTGCTGCTGCTGCTGCTGCTGCTGCTGCTTGTTGTGCCGCATGGCTGCAGTGTACTTTGCTGGCTCCCAGAAGTTGACGCGGCTGTCGTGCAGGCTTGCGGTCAGCAGCAGCGCTGGGTAGGCAGCACCCGGCTGTATGTTGCTATAGGGGCTGTAGCTGGCAATGTAGCGGTACGCCTCCTGCAAGCAGTACAACATGCAGTACAGCAAGCAGTACAGCACAGTGAGAACGACAGCCGCCGACCGGATGTTGCTGTAAGGGCTGTAGCTGGCAATGCAGCGGTACGCATCCTGCAAGCAGTGCAACAGGCAGTACAGTAAGCAGTACAACAAGCGGCACGGCAAGCAGTGCAGCACAGTGAGAACGGCAGCACATGGCTGCATGTTGCTGTAGGGGCTGTAGCTGGCAATGTAGCGGTACGCATCCTGCAAGCAGTACATCATGCAGTACAGTAAGCAGTACAACAAGCGGCACGGCAAGCAGTACAGCACAGTGAGAACGGCAGCACATGGCTGCATGTTGCTGTAGGGGCTGTAGCTGGCAATGTAGCAGTATGCCTCCTGCAAGCAGTACAACAGGCAGTGCCACAGCATGATGACAACCCTCAGTTGAGACAGGTGCTAGCTCCACCTTGCAATGCATGCTGCTCACGCTACACAGCGGGACGATTGCACGGCCACACCACAGCACCCTGAGTGCTGCTTGCAGGAAAGGTGCCACCAGCGGCCGGCAGCTGCTTGCAGGAAAGTCGCCGCAAAATTACAGAGATAGGGACGGTACACACTTAGCCCGTGCACTCACGCCAGCAAACCTCAGCTGTGGATCAGCACAAACACAGGCTCCCAGCAACAAACAACATCACCATGTTTGATACAAGTTGCATGAGCAGATGTGTGAGCCTGCGCAACTCATCGTTGAGGCGGTCCCCCCACTCGCTGCGCTCCTTGACGACAGGGCTCCACAGAGCCATTGACATCACAAAACATCAGCGTAATCACATGTACGTACCTCATCATTGAGCGGTCGCCCCACTCGCTGCGCAAGGCTCCATTGACGTCACAATATATCAGCGTAATCACATTTCTGTACGTACCTCAATGTTGAGTGGGTCACCCCAATTCGCTGCACTCCTTGATGGTAAGGCGCAGCATGTGTCTGCAAGATGTACAGTTGCAGTTGTGTTGTTGACTGTGCAGCTCTCTGGCTGTGCGCTTACCTCAGTTTTTTTGAGGCAGAGGGGTTACACTGGTGTACCCACGCGGCATACGCCACCACTAACACCTGAAAGGATTGGATGCTGCAGACAGCTCTCTGCCTGTGCGCTTACCTCATCATTGAGTGGGTCTCCCCACTCGCTGCGCTCCTTGATGGTGAGGGGCAGGGCCGGGTCTCGCATGGTGTTGACAACATCCAGGAAAGGCACATCCAGCACAGCCACAGCCGCAAACTGCAGCAAATGTAGATGGAAGCAGCAGCAGCAGCAGCAGCAGAGGTAAGTTTGGGTCCCGCATGGTGTTGATGACATCCAGAAAAGGCACGTCCAGCACAGCCACGGCCGCAAACTGCAGTGACAGCACACAGCAGCAGCAGCAGCAGCAGCAGCAGCAGCAGCAACAGCAGCAGCAGCAACAGAAGGGGTGCTTGTGGGTGCCTTGAACAAGAAGCAGCAGCATGAGCTGTTGTTCAGCAGGCTGTGGCTGCCTGCATGATGCTCAGCTGGTTGCACCGTGCAACGTGTGTAGTAACTACGATGCACTGAGCTGTCACAATACAGTCAAGACCCTAATCCGCTTTGCTCACCCCAGGGTCTATGTTTGAGCAATGCGTCCAGCGTCAAGCTGCCAGCAGAGCGGCCCCACACTGCCAGCCCCTGCTTGCTTGGCCAACAACCGACCCTACTTTCAACCCTAAACCTCACATGATTCACTCATCTCAGGGCCCCTTTGATTGATGCCCCCAGTAGTTGGCCGTCAGCACAATGCACAGCACTTACAACTGAGCTATGAGTCATAGCCTATGACACTGCTTCAAATCCTAAACCACGCATCACTCACCCCAGGGTCCATGTTGAGTGACCCCTGCCTGCAATTGTTTTTTTGAACCCTACATCAGAACCTTCAACAATCGTACTCACCCCAGGGTCCATGTTGAGGGATGCGCCCAGCGTCAGCCCGCCAGCAGAGCGGCCCCACACCGCCAGGCCTGCCCTGCTGGTGTAACCAGCCGCAACCAGGTGTGCTGCAGCAGCGAGGAAGTCATTGAACGTGTTCTTCTGCAGCATGCAACACCAGCAGCAGCAGCAGCAGCAGCAGCAAGAAAAGAATTCAAGGGCTCCTGCTGATGCTGCTGACATCATGGAGGCTCCATGCACATGCCAGACGCTGCACAGCTCTTCCAGTGGGACGGTCCCACCCATCTTGCTGAACTTTGTGCTGTGAACTTCCCACCCACCTTGTTGAACTTCTTGCCGTGAACATGCCAGGCACTGCCCAGCTCCCCACCGCCCGCCATGCTACACTTCTCACTGTAAACTTCCCACCCGCCTTGCTGAACTTCTTGCCGTGAACATGCCAGGCGCTGCCCAGCTCCCCGCCGCCTACCTTGCCAAAGTTCTTGCTGTGAACTTCCCACCCACCTTGTTGAACTTCTTGCTGTGAACATGCCAGGCGCTGCCCAGCTCCCCGCCGCCCATCCTGCCAAACTTCCTGCTGTGAACTTCCCACCCACCTTGCTGAACTTCTTGCCGTGAACATGCCAGGCGCTGCCCAGCTCCCCGCCGCCCCGCACATGTGCCACAGCCAGCAGCAGGCCCCTGTCCAGCAGTGCCAGGTCAGCAGGGTTGAAGCTAGGCCACTGCTTGCTGCCGTACGCACCGTACCTGCAGCAGCAGCAGCAGCAGCAGCAGCAGCAGCAGCAGCAGCAGCAGCAGCGGCAATAAATAGCGTGAGCAGCAGGCCCCTGTCCAGCAGTGCCAGGTCAGCAGGGTTGAAGCTGGGCCACTGCTTGCTGCCGTACGCACCGTACCTGCAGCAGCAGCAGCAGCAGCAACAGCAGCAGCAGCAGCAGCAGCGGCAATAAATAGCGTGAGCAGCAGGCCCCTGTCCAGCAGTGCCAGGTCAGCAGGGTTGAAGCTGGGCCACTGCTTGCTGCCGTACGTGCCATACCTGCAGCAGCAGCAGCAACAGCAGCAGCAGCAGCAGCAGCAGCAGCAGCAGCAGCAGCAGCAGCAGCAGTAAAAGCGTGAGCAGCAGGCCCCTGTCTAGAAGAGCCAGGTCAGCAGGGTTGAACCTGGGCCACTGCTTGCTGCCTTACGCACCATACCTGCAGCAGCAGCAGCAGCAGCAGCAGCAGTAAAAGCGTGAGCAGCAGGCCCCTGTCCAGCAGCGCCAGGTCAGCAGGGTTGAAGCTGGGCCACTGCTTGCTGCCGTACGCACCATACCTGCAGCAGCAGCAGCAGCAGCAGCAGCAGCAGCAGCAGCAGCAATGCATTATCAGCAAGCTCCCGTCCGGCAGCGCCAGGTCAGCAGGGTTGAAGCTGGGCCACTGCTTGCTGCCATACGCACCGTACCTGCAGCAGCAGCAGCAGCAGCAGCAGTAGGCCCCTGTCCAGCAGTGCCAGGTCAGCAGGGTTGAAGCTGGGCCAATGCTTGCTGCCATACACACCGTACCTGCAGCAGCAGCATACCCGCAGCATACCAAGCTCCATCCTCTGTCACCAAAATAACAAGCCAATCACTTTCACCAGATCCAAGGTAGTATATGTGCCGGGACAGAATGCCACACCCACCCGTGCAGTATGGCCTTGTTGCTGCCATCCTTCTTCATCAGATCTGTCCTGTAGGCCACAGTAACCGGCACAAGAGTGCCATCTGCGCTGGTTGCCCATTCCAACTTTGCAGTGTAGCAGCCGGGCTGGTAGCAAGGAATGGACTCTTGGTACACCTGCAGCAGCAGCAGCAGCAGCAGCGGCGGCGGCGGCGGCGGGGTGGCAGCAGCGTTGACAAGATGGGCAAAAGGGTAGAACATTAATTGCAACGGCACAAGAGTGCCATCGCCACTAGCTGCCCATTCCAACTTTGCAGTGTAGCAACCAGGCTGGTAGCCAGGAATGGACTCCTGGTATACCTGCAGCAGCAGCAGCAGCAGCAGCAGCAGCAGCAGTTTTCTTTTATACATATATTGTCACCTCAAATGACTCCTAGTGTGTTTAAATGTGCACTGCGCCATGCAGGGCCAATGCATGTCTGCCGGAGTCGGCTTTGACAGGTTGATGAGAACGCCACCAAACCTGCTGCTTGCTGTGTCTGCATGCACCAACTCCTTCCCAACAGGTTCAGTATGGAAAGGAAACACTAGGAAGTCTCTGTACTCACCGCAAAACAGAGTCTAGACAATACCAATTGTCAACTCACCTTGACCTGGTGCCGTGTGTTGAGCTGCACGTAGTACAACGCTGATGGTGTTGTCATGCCGCTCACATGCACCACCAGCCAGGGCTCATTAAAACTAGTCATGAGTTGTAGTAAGCCAGAACCAGCTTGGCCACTATGCCACCATACGTGCAGCTTGCGGCCCTGCTAACAACATCAAGTCGACACCTCAGGTTTGCATTGCAAAGGAAAAATACAACAAATGCATGCTCACCTTGACTTGCTGCCATGTGTTGAGTTGAACGTAGTACAGCGCTGATGGTGTTGTCATGCCGCTCACATGCAGCGCCAGCCAAGGCTCAGCCGCAGAGCCCCCTAAACCCTCCAGGCTTAAAACCAGGGTGGGATCATCCAGCACTAAAACCCATGCCAGCTCTGCTACACCTGCAGCACCAGCTGGGTTGGCAACGGTAATGGTGCTGGGCCGAACACCACCAGCAGCAGCAGTTGTGGTGGCACTGCTGCTGCTGCTGCTGCTGCTGCTGCTGCTGCCTGGGCATGGCTGGCGGCTGCTACTGTTTGTCACCAGCAGCACAGCAGGCACTGTCACATCCGCCACATCTGCAGATGTGTTAGCAGATATTTTGCTTGTATCTGCAGCCGCACCACTGCCGCTGCCGCTGCTGCTGCTGCTGCTGCTGCTGCTGCTGTGCAGTTTGTAGATGTCCACTGCACACACGCCCTGCCTGCGCACTGCCACTGCCAGGTAGCCGGCAGCAGCATGCACCCTGTACTCCAGGATCTCCAGGGACTGATGCTGCTGCTGCTGCTCGTTCAGCGGCGGCTGGCCTTGCTGCTGCTGCTGGTGCTGCTGCTTTTCTGGCTCCTCACTGTTTGACTCTTCGTTGCTGTCACTGTCTGCATGCAGCCTGTTGCGCACCAGTGACACCTGCACAGTCAGCGGCAGATGTACAACTTTACTCCGCATGGTGTACAGCGTGTTGCAGCAGACGATGCCAGGCTTGAGATTGCAGGCATTCATTCTCCTCCAGCTGCAGCTGTGCCTGGAGTACCCTCGCTTTCTGAAGGTCCACTATACAACAGTACCGGGCACGAGAGGAAACGCACGAGATGCATGTTTAGTGCCGCCCATCAGGCAGTGCATACTCACAATGCGTGGCAGGTGAGCTTCCTCTGGGTGTGTCCCTCCATTGCTGCTGCTGCTGCTGCTGTTGCCGCCGCTGCTTACAGCTCCACTGCTTGCATCAACCAGTACCAGCTCCCCATCTGGTGACTCATCATCATCGACAATGGCAAAGAACCAACCCTTGCCACTGCTGCTGCTGCTGCTGTTGCTGAGAGTGCTAGCAGCACTGGTGGCGACAGCAGCACCTTCATTGCTGTTGCTGCTGCCAAGAGGGCTGCTGTTGTTCCTTGTGGTGCTGCTGCTGCTGCCGATGTGTCCCACATGGTCAATGCTGAGCACATCCAGATCATCATCAGCAGTAACCAGCCGCAGCCAGGCCGACAGAGGGACCGCCTGGCTGCTGCTGCTGCTGCTGCTGCTGCTGCTGCTGCTGCTGAAGGTGAGCGGGTAGCTGGTTGGCAGAGCCTGCACCTGAGTGGCACCCTGCGGCAGGCAGCAGGGAGGTAGGGCACAGCATTTGTAGATGGTTTCTGCGATGCTTTCCTTTTATCTGCCGTAATGTGCTGTGCTGGATTAGATGCGCTGCCAGGGGCTTCAATTAGGGTTCAGTGGTGAGCCATTCAGCGACTTTACCACCCCCATGTACTGAACCTACGATGCTGAATGTCAACAGCCAAAATAATTCATGCGCAAACATTTACCTGTATGCTTGACGTCAAGATGATGTACTGGTTGTCGCTGCTGGCCTTGATTCTTGATGCATAAGACTTCGTTCAAACCCACCAGTGCTGCTTACATGTATGCTTGATGTCAAGATGATGTACTGGCCATCGCTGCTGGCCTTGATGCTTGATGCTTGATATCTCCAAACGATGCGTATGCCAGCTGCTTACCTGTATGCTTGATGTCAAGATGATGTACTGGCCATCACTGCTGGCCTTGATGCTGAGGCCAGTCTCACCCTCCTCAGGCTGATACAGCAGCAGCGGCTGACCACTGGAGTGCTGCTGCTGCTGCTGCTGCTGCTGCTGCTGCTGCTGCTGCTGCTGCTGCTGCTGCTGCTGCTGTGAATGAACTGTCTGCTGCTGCAAGTGCAGGGCCATCACTAACAGCCTGCTCCTGTCAGGTGAGGACCGATCCTGCAGCAACAGCAGTAGCAGCAGCAGAGCCAGAGGCAGGTTGCATGCAGCGATCAATTCAATTTAGCGGGACTTCTTGCCAAGCAATGCATCTAGCAAGACATCATGCACACCAGTGGGCCACTGTGCTGCTGCTGCTGCTGCTACTGCTGCTGCTGCTGGCACAGTCATTGGCCCTCACCTCAGCCGTGTACAGCAGTACGTCACTGTGCTGCTGCTGCTGCTGCTGCTGCTGCTGCTGCTGCTGCTGCTGCTGCTGCTGCTGCTGCTGCTGGCACAGTCATTGGCCCTCACCTCAGCCGTGTAGAGCAGTACGTCACTGTGCTGGCCCCACCAGGTCAAGGCACCAGCGCAGTTAGCAACTGGCGGGTCGAGCAGGTTGCATGCAGATCACATCATGCTCTCTAGCCGGACTGCCGATCATTTCATTCTTGCCGCACATGATCCACAGCAACAAACTACAGTGCTGCTGTTGCTGCTGCTGTCAGTGTCACTGGCGCTCACCTCAGCCGTGTAGAGCAGTACGTCACTGTCAGGCCCCCACCAGGTCAAGGCACCAGCACAGCTGGCCACTGGCGGGTCAAGCAGCGCCCTGCCGGTTGCAATGTCCAGCACCTGCAGCAACAGATATAAGCAGTTGATTGCATCTCCCGCCCTGTTCTAACACTAATACACAAATGTTCTAACACGAATACACTATCCTTCTGCCACCGCCCGGTGTTTACATCCACATACACATGCAGCTGCAGCCAACCCCCTGCAAGCTGTAGCGCTCAACTCCCCTTGTCATAACAAACTTACAACACTATAGCACACTATCCTGCTGCCATCGCCCGATGTTGACATGCACAGGAAATATTGCTGCATGTATCTGCAGCAGCCAACCCACCTGCACGCTGCAGCACTCATCTCCCACTGCGTCGTATGCACATGCTATCCTGCTGCCGTCAGGTGACACTTCCTTCATGTACGTTTAATGACACATAATAAAATGCACAGGCCCATGCAGCAGCAGCCAACCCACCTGCAAGCTGTGGCACTCATCCCTCACTGTGTCTTAATCCCCCACTGTGTCTGCACATGTTATTACACTATAACACTATCCTGCCACCATTGTTCACTGATAACATGTTCAGCTATGTGCAGCCAACCCACCTGCAAGCTGTAGCACTCATCTCCCACTGTGTCATATGTGAATGCCATGCTGCTGCCATCAGGTGACACTTCCTGCATGCGTGTATGACATTGATAAAATGCACATGAACATGCAGCAGCAGCAGCAGCAGCAGCAGCAGCAGCCGCAGCCGCCAACCCACCTGCAAGCTGTAGCACTCATCGCCCACTGTGTCGTATGTGAATGCTGCCCTGCTGCCGTCAGGTGACACTTCCTTCTCATACACATCCCAGTATGAGTGGCCAGCAGACAAGCTGTTTTCATCAAGCACGAGCTGCTCTGGGGCAGCCTGCTGCTGCTGCTGCTGCTGCTGCTGCTGCTGCTGCTGCTGCTGCTGCTGCTGCTGCTCCGAGGCAGCTAGCTGCTGCTGCTGCTGCTGCTGTTGCTGCTGCTGCTGCTGCTGCTGCTGCTGCTGCTGGGAGTCAGAGGCTTGCAGTACTTCCTGCTGCTGCTGTGCCCCACCGCTGCTGGACAAGCTGGCAGCAGCAGTAGACGGGTCAGCTGCTGCAGCTGCTGCAGATTGTACTGCCGCTGCAGCTGCTTGTACTGCCTCGGCCAAGCTGACAGTTTGCCCTGCTGGGCCAGCAGCTGCCATATTCTGCTGCTGCTGCTGCTGCTGCTGCTGCTGCTGCTGCAGTGGGATGCGGTACATGTTCCAGTAGTCGTGTCCTGGGCCCCTTTTGGAGTAGAACAGGTAGCCACCTTTGAGTGTGGGCTGCAGCAACAGGTGGCGGGCGCAGCACACCATGAGTGGCCATGCTACACAGTGTTGATGCTGTGTTGTTGCGTGAGCACCCTAAAAGCAAACCAAACAGGGAAGCTGCTGCTGTTGCTGCTGCTTGGTGGGCAAGTGCTCAACAGCTTGCTACAGTCTAGACAGCATGCCTGTGAGCATGCTGTGAAAAGGAGCCTGACCGCCACTTGAACACTACGGCAACAGACAACATCTTGAATGTATAACTATCTGGCAACCTCCTCTTGGGCCTGCTGCCGCTTACGTGTGCACTGCAGGGTCTCACCTGGCCAACTTCCACTGCAGGCAGTGCATCACTCATGCTATCTGCCAGGCTGTCAACCAAGGGCTGCAGCTGCTCGAAGTAAGCATCCGCGTATTCGTTTTCTGCTTCCAGGTACCCTAAAACCTCCTTGTTCGAGCGGCTGTCGTCTCTGAGCCTGCATGCACGGGGAAAGGAAGTCAGGGCGCCAGCAGCACGTGATCCACGTTTACACGATATTAGGTGATTGCAGGACGCCATTTACGACGCAATCAACAAGATTTTTTGGTTGTGCAGCAATGTAGCCCCCATCAACACGAATAGCAGAAGATGCCTGATGCTTTTTGGCAGCAGCAGCTGCTGGTTCGTACACCTCACCGCCTTACCATGCATATGGGTCCGACACATTATCGCCAAAGTTGTTGGTTGTGATGTTTGTGCGGCGTAGCGCTATGGGCGCTGCTGCGAGGGGTCTGCTACCCATCTTGAACTGCAGATGGCAGTTGGTGCTGCTCTTGATGCTGCGTGTTGATGCCAAAAGGGCAACCAGGGTAGTGATACAGCAGATAAGAACTGGCACGGCTCGCAGATGGCGAGCAGGAATGGATGTAGCTGTTGGGTTGTTCAATGTGCTGTGCAGCACGGCGGATCTCATGAGAGCATCTTGTCACGCAACAGAAACTTCGTTGTGGTAGCTGAGCGTGTTCCACCTGCCTGTCACAGGTGCATTGTTGTGCGGGAAAGAAGAGGTTGGGATTATCTGGTACTGTCACACATGTTATGACAGTGCACGTCATGTCACGGACAGCCAGGAGCGGTTGGCGGCATTGAACACTGTTCATTGAACGTCTGCAGGCCGCACGGCCACAGCATATTGTAATGTGGGCTCTTTTTCAGATAGCAACGATGGGTGCGCTAGCGATGGCAGCTGTATACTGCTGGCAGCAGTCTGCTGCAGATGGCATGCCAATGCATATGCAGAAGCTGCTGATCGTACACATGGGTGCAAGCGTGGAAGCAACATTAACATTATAGTTTGTTCAAATTGTATAGCAAATCTACTCATCAGCCTCACACGCGAGGTATATTGAGTGAGATTGTCCTGCAACTGCCGTGTCAGGCCTAAACTGAAAAGCAAATGTGGCACAAGCAACCATGGATGGATACCATAGTAATTCCCTTACATTTTAGCATTTATTGTGCTATTTATGCAATGTTGATAATCACGACTGGTTACTGACTCGAGACGCGCTCACGGACCTTTACTTGGGATATTCCAATGTGCACCCGCATCCTTCTCAAATCACTTATCTGTGTGCTACCACCTCCGATCTGTGTAGCTGCGTTCCTCGATTGCCTTGACAACCTCACAAGCACGCTCGAACTCCTGCTTTCATAATCCTGCGTGCACCTGCGAACATCAGCTTAACAACGCTCGCTGAAGCCACCCAATTGCAACAATCCAGCAGGTGACGTTCTCATGTGCTCTCCTGCCTCTGGCGTTTCCAGTCGGCCTCGTCAGCGCACAGGCGTGGCCTACTGCTGCTCGGTTGCATCTAGCCTGATGGATTCCTTATGCTGCTTGGTGCACAACTGCATCAGAGCTCTTCTTCCAACATGTTTATACATGTCTGCAGGCATCTGCGTTAATCAGTCGAATTGACCAAACCCCAGTTCACACCAGCCCCAGGCCTCCTGCAGGGCACCCAAAGTGCTGTACTGCTATGGAGCCAACAACACCCCACAGCAGCCATCCTGCAAGCAACAGCAGCAGCAGTAGCAGCCTCCTGCAGCTCCGCCAGAAGCACTATGGCAAAAACGCAGCGCTGAGCTACAAAGAGCCATTGCACATTGTGCGTGGCCAGGGCTGTTACTTGTATGACGAGTCTGGCGCAGAGTACTTGGATTGTGTCAACAATGTGGCGTCCGTGGGCCATGCAAATCCACAGGTGAATTGAGTAGATTTGGCTCCAAATTGTCTATTGTCGGCCTTGATGGAGCTCATCAGGCGTGGCCGCTGCAGTGCAGCCAGGGCTGTTGAAACCCTAGTTTCCGTCAGTTTGCTGTTCCACCGTGCGGTGCAGCAAACGTTGCAGCAGGCGTGTTCACCTCATGTAAAGTGATTACTTACGCAGTTCATCGCAAAATAAAAGCACCATGGGCTCGTCATGGCATCACACAAGCAAATTGTTTCCTGCTGCTCTGTGCCGCATGCTCATGTGTCTGCGCAGGTTGCTGCTGCTGTTTCCTCGCAGCTGGGCTGCCTCTACACCAACAGCCGATACCTGTCATCAGAGCTGACCAGCTACTGCCAGGAGCTGACAGACACACTGCCAGAGCCCCTGCAGGTGCAGTACTGGGTGGGATATGGCAGGGGCAGTAGCAGTTGGATATGGCAGGTGCTGTAGCAGTAGGCAGCCACACTGCCAGAGCCGCTGCAGTGGCAAGTGTGCGCTGTGGACCTTCCTCAGTATGTTTCCCTACATAGTCAACAGCAGGAGTTCCACCAAATTTGCATACCATCAACAAACTGTTATATTGCTTACTCGCCTCTTTGTTGTTTTTGTTACATTGTTACTGTAGGTTGCCTACCTGGTCAACAGCGGCTCAGAGGCGAACGACCTGGCCATGCGTATCGCCTCAGCAGCAGCAGCACAGACACACCCCAACACCTCCAGCAGCAGCAGCAGCAACAGCAGCAGCAGCAGCAGCACGCCAAGGGACCATGTGGTGGTTATGGCTGGAGCTTACCACGGCCACCTGACCAGCCTGATCCCGCTGTCTCCGTACAAGTTTTGGGGCAAGGGCGGAGAGGGCAAGGCGGACTGGGTGCATGTCATACCCTGCCCTGACCCCTACAGGTGCGCAGATGCGGCCTTGCGGTTCGCTTTTCTGTGATTACAAACAATTCAATTGATTCACACCGCTGGGCAGGCATCTGTGGCACTGCATGTTGCTCACGCACAGACACTGCAGGGTCACTGGTATGTGAGACTGATAGGGCGGCTCAAAGCCTTGTTCCGTGGGAGATGCTGTCGCCGTATAAATTTTTGGGGCAAGGGCGGAGAAAGAAAGGGGGACTGGATGCTAGTCATGCCCTGCCCTGACCCCTTCACGTGCATAGCAGCAGCCTTTTGATAGTGTTTTCAAGTGTGCAATGACAACATGTGACTGATCCATGGCTCCTGGTGGTGATGCTGCTGTGGCCTTGCATGTAGCTGATGTACACATGCGAAATGCTGGTGAGCAGGAATTTGTTTGTGCCGTGTGGACAGTGCTGCTGCTTTAATAGCCGTTGCTGCTGTGGTTGCTGTTGATGCTACCCATGGTGCTTAGGTGTGCCAGCACCTGCAACAACCGCACTCATGCACATGCACCTGCAGGGGGACCAACCTGGATGGCGCTGCTGCTGCTCGCGCGGTGCTGGCAGAGGCTGCTGCTGCCGGCGGGCGCGTGGTGGCCTTCTTCTGTGAAAGCATCATCTCATGCGGCGGCCAGGTGATTTGATGCTTTTATGCATTTTGGTTATATGTACTTACTTTCAGCCGCGGTCGTGTGGTGGCCTTCTTCTGCCATAGCATTATCTCATGTGGTGGGCAGGCGAGGCTGTTGTGGTGACTGCCTAACGTTGACTATAAGCATGCGTTGTCTGTCCATGCCTGAGCAAGTAGTTAGCTATAGCAGCTGGTTGTGACAGCTGCCTGGCACTGCAGCAAGCTGACCCAAGGCAAAGCGGCCTGTTGTGATGTTATTTCAGCATGTTGGAGGCAAGTCAGAAGTTAGTAGCCATTTACTGAGGAACGAATGCCTTGCTGTTGGCCGTTTTAACCTGTGAAACTGACATAACAGTGCATTGCTGCTGCAGATCGGGCTGCCGCCCGGCTACCTGGAGGCCGTGTATGAGGTCATGCACAAGGCAGGGGTGGTGTGCCTGCATGCCCTGCAATCAACAGCCTGCCACTGACATAACGCTGCATTGCTGCCGCAGATCGTGCTGCCGCCTGGCTACCTGGCAGCCGTGTGTAAAATCATGCTCGAGGCTGGAGTGGTGTGCCTGGATGCCATGCGCTTGACAACCTGCAAACTGACATATCCCTTCATTGTGCTGCTGCAGGTTGTGCTGCCGCCTGGCTACCTTGCGGCCGTGTATGAGGTCATGCACAAGGCAGGGGTGGTGTGCCTGCATGCCCTGCAATCAACAGCCTGCCACTGACATAACGCTGCATTGCTGCCGCAGATCGTGCTGCCGCCTGGCTACCTGGCAGCCGTGTGTAAAATCATGCTCGAGGCTGGAGTGGTGTGCCTGGATGCCATGCGCTTGACAACCTGCAAACTGACATATCCCTTCATTGTGCTGCTGCAGGTTGTGCTGCCGCCTGGCTACCTTGCGGCCGTGTATGAGGTCATGCACGAGGCGGGAGTGGTGTGCCTGCATGCCCTGCAATCAACAGCCTGCCACTGACATAACGCTGCATTGCTGCCGCAGATCGTGCTGCCGCCTGGCTACCTGGCAGCCGTGTGTAAAATCATGCTCGAGGCTGGAGTGGTGTGCCTGGATGCCATGCGCTTGACAACCTGCAAACTGACATATCCCTTCATTGTGCTGCTGCAGGTTGTGCTGCCGCCTGGCTACCTTGCGGCCGTGTATGAGGTCATGCACGAGGCGGGAGTGGTGTGCATTGCAGACGAAGTGCAGACGGGCTTTGTGCGCAGCGGCGATGTGTTTTGGGCGTTTGAGACGCAGGGTGTGGTGCCTGACATCGTGACAATGGGCAAGCCGATGGGTGCGTCACTTATAGCTTGGTGGAGTTCGTGTCTCTGCAGCAGCGTAGTGCAATCTGAGACCTGATAATCCAACCTGTGAACTGCTAAGCGTTCTGCAACAGCGTGTGATTTATGTGATCATGCAATGCACGTGCACATTTAACTATCCGTGCGTGTTGAAACTCACTGCATTGCACTGCCTGCTGCTATATTGGACACAGGCAACGGCTTCCCCATCGGAGGTCTGGTGACCAACCACAGCCTGGCAGCAGCATTTGCGGCTGGAGGCATGGAGTACTTCAACACCTACGGTGAGCTTGTGCCTCGTCATACAGGATCACCAAACCGTACTGCACAGAATCAAACAGCTCTGTAGAGCAGCATTGGCAGCTGGAGGCATGGAGTACTTCAACACCTACGGTGAGAGCTGCTGTACTCTGCTGATTGACAGCTGCCAGCTGGCGTAGCTTCGTACATGGTGCCCTGCTGTATTTCTGGGGCGGCAGACCTGATCAGGTGAAGACCGTGTAGTATGTGCATGTGGTACAGGAGTTGCTTTGTCTTGAACACTCCTTAAGGTACATCAGCTGCTGGCTCAGCAGCTGTCTGCAGCAAACTAGTTTATCCTTATCTTACCAGTGCTGCTGCTGCTGCTGCTGCTGTGCACCCAGGTGGCAACAACGCTGCCGTGGCTGCAGGCAGGGCCGTGCTGCAGGAGATCCGGCAGCAGGGGCTGCAGCAGCGCGCAGCAGACACTGGCAGGTGCGTGTCGTCGCAGCGCTGTGCATCATCAAAAACTGGCTGTCGATAGACATGTGTCATAAATTCTTATGTCACTGCGCGCCTGCTGTTACTGGCTGTTGCTGCAGGCACTTGCAGGCTAGCCTGAGGGCATTGCAAGCTCGATTGCCGCAAGCAGCATTCGTCAATGAGGTCGCCTTGAGCGCTGGTTGCCCAATTTGTCGCACAGCAACACATGTTGTCGCCTGGCTGTTGTTGTTTGGCTGCTGCCGCAGGCACCTGCAGGCCAGCCTGTTGTCACTACAAGCTCGCTTCCTGCAGCTCATCGGCAATGCAACTTGACACCACAATTGTGCTCGCATTGCCGCCTGGCTGCTGTTATTCAATTCTGCTGCAGGTATCTGCAGGCCAGCCTTTTGTCACTACAGTCCCGCTTCCCGCAGCTCATCGGCGATGTGCGCGGCATCGGGCTCTTCTACGGCCTCGACATTGTTACTTGCCCTGTTACAAAAGCGCCCGGCCCGATGTTTGCTGGTGCCATCAAGGAGGCTGCCAAAGCTCGCAGGGTGCTGCTGAGCACTGATGGACCAGCTGAAAATGTAATTAAGATCAAGCCGCCGCTAGTGTTTGGGCGAGCAGAGGTGGACCGCCTGGCGGCTGTGCTGGGGTGAGTGGGTCAGCAAGTGTTATTTTTGAAGGTTTGTAACACTGTGTTATTTTGATGCCGTTTTAGATGAGTGCTGGGATCAAGCGCTGATGCAGAAATATGACAGTGCAGCTGATGGTGTTTGGGCGAGCAGAGGTAGACTGCCTGGCGACTGTGCTGGGGTGAGTGGCAGCTGGCAGAGTGCTACCTTTGTTATGACAATTTTTGACAGAGTCGTGACAGGTCAGCGCCAGGCTTGTGCTGGTGCCAGAAAAGGAACAAAATGCTGCCAATAACAATTGGATCAATGTTATTTTGTGTAGACATGTTGGTGGCTGCAGTTGACGCACAACCTGACAACATGTGTGCTGTTGTCATATTAACTTGCACCCTTTTTTGTGACAGCTTTCTTGTGCAGCCCATTCTCATGTCACTCGTGACACGGTCAAGCCCTATCCCCGCATTGCTGCTCTCTTCTGTTACTAAGCCAGAACTTCTGGCTAAGTTGAGCTTGCAGTTTTGACCAGGCGGCACCACAGCATGCATTGTGTGACGCCTGCCTGCCTGTTATGCTGCTGCCTGCTTGTGCTGCTCTCATCATGCACTGCAGGGAAGTGCTCAGTGAGCTGTCAGCGCCAGACAGGTTTGCGCAGCTGCAGGCGCAGGAGCAGCAGCACTGGCAGCAGCACCTGGCACCGCTGATGACACACTACACACAAAATGAGGCACGCTTGCAGCAGCTACTGACAGCCAAGGCACAGCAGCAGCAGCAGCAGCAGCAGCAGCAGATGTTGTTGCGGGAGGTACTGCAGGCACGGTCTCTGAAACAGTCCAGGGATGTAGCCGGCAGCTTCAGCAGCAACAGCAGCATTAGCAGCGCTGTGGTGATGGACTTGGACATGGCACCTGCTGCTGCAGCAGCCGGGATGGAAAGCACCGCAGCAGGATCTTCCGTAGATGGGCTGAGCTCAGAGTAGCCAGCGCTACAAGCAGCAGCAGCAGCAGCAGCATGCGAGTGCCTCAATGTCATCCATGCGTGATTTGGCATGCAGCCTTGCATTGCTGCCTGACAGTGCTGTACAGCCACATTTGACATAGAAGCAATTGGCTTGCAATGTATACAAAGCAGGAGAAGCAGGGCAGAGCAGAGCATTTGAGACTTGCGGCCATGGTGGCGCGGGCCCAATGACCTAGACATGTGAGTGAGCATTATGTTGGCTTGTGCTTTTGTAAATTATGTATCCTGCAACTCTTGTAAATGCCTGGCTTGCGCTGACAGGACATCGATGAGGCAGCCCAGAGCTGCTTAGCTGTGTACTACGCATAGCAGGTGGTCAACCAAAGCTTACGTTCATCAAAGGTTGCCAGTTTTGCCACATCAAAAGGCATGCAGTGAGCGTTGACTTGTGTTAATCCATCAGTTTGATCACTGATGCTGAAT
Organism: Tetradesmus obliquus; assembly: GCA_030272155.1. Classification (NCBI taxonomy): domain Eukaryota; kingdom Viridiplantae; phylum Chlorophyta; class Chlorophyceae; order Sphaeropleales; family Scenedesmaceae; genus Tetradesmus; species Tetradesmus obliquus. The sequence goes on from CP126203.1 coordinate 4,054,494, forward strand.
ACAAGCGATGCTTGCGACTGACTGGCAGGACATACCCAGAAAGGGGTGTCATCATCTGCTGGTGTCCGTTGTCGACAACAAAGTCTGCAGCCTGCTGTCAGCAATTTGCAGCAGTGCTGAGAACGTTTGTGCAGCTTTACTGCAGTAAACAAGGTGGAAAACCTGATGGTTACCTGGTGTACCATCAGCATCTGTCTTCTGGGCTTTAGCCAATGTGCCAATCGTTGCCTTCGGTTGGGCTAGTGATCCCGGCAGCGGGCCCAAGCAGGGTAATGTGCGTACTACGTGCTGCGGACCCTTAGAACTGGTTCAAACCAAACACCTTACATTTTCAGGCGATATTTTACTGGTGGCACCCTCGGGAACTTCTGACAGCTTGGTGTCAGCACTTTCACTCCCTGACACTCGCCGGTTACATCATGCGTGATCGGCCAAACAAAACAAGCACATTGACTGTGGGCGCGCAGATAAGTACAACACACGTTTTGAAGCTTTAGGTTGCGGTTGAAGAGTTTGCTGGTGAAATTCTTCCTTCACTGCCCGACTGTGTTCAGCTGCTGGCAAGTCTGCGCAGCGGATTATCATGTCGTTGCTTTAAAGCTGCTCAACTAAGAACCAACCTGTAGGCCACAACAAGGTGCAGTGCCTGCTCAGGCAGTGAATCTGGAGTCGACAGCTATGCCAGCAAGCCGGGACGGTGGGGTGCGAAAGCAGAGCACATGCTATTACCATCACAGCGTACAGAAGCTTCAGGCAGTGGTCGAGGCCAAGCTGAAGGAAGTCGCTGTGCTTGATGCCGCCCGTGAACAGATGGCTGAGCGAGAGCAGGCAGGTCAACTGAACACTATCATAATCGTTTGTGTACAAGCATTTGTTCAGCATAGCTGCATGGGCGATCAGAGCAAGCCACTGGTTCAGCGACAACGCACAGCTGGGTGCCCCATGGCTGCCCATGTGGCTTCATGTGCCTCTGTTGGTTCGTCTCCATCTTTTACAGTCAACGATATCAAGCACTTCATTTGTGATGCTGGGCAGCAGCAAGCCTGTACCAGGCACTGCATAGGCAGCAATCTGTGCCTGCCAGCTGTTGCACCTGCGCATCAATGCTGCACACGCCAGCTGTCCTGCAAGCAGTTTTGTGCTAAAGTTGGCTGCTGTTCGCTCACTGCTGCAGGTGCTGGTGGATTTGGTGCTCCAGCAGGAGCACCACTTGTCTCACCTTGAGCAAATGAAAGCAGCGTTGGATGCAGACATGGCAAGTCTGGACATGCTACTCAGCATGGATGCCAATGCCTCAGATGCTGCTGCTGCTACTGCTGCTGCCCTCAGCAACCGCCACAGCAGCCCTCCAGCAGATGCAGCACGCAGCGTAGGCAGCGCATCAACGGAGAGTGCTGCTGCCTGCAGCACTGGCGTCGCAGCCACCCCTTGCAGCGGCACCCGACTCTGCTTCGGAACGCCTGCACTTGCGCCTGCCCTGCATCACGTGCAGGCATGGCAGCAGCCACAGCTGCAGGTGCAGGGCATGCAGCAGCCACAGCAGCAGTGCATGCATCAAACGCAGCTGCAGGTGCAGCAGTGGCAGCAGGGCAGCACTGTTGCAGGCAGCGAGTGTGGGTCAGACAACACACCAATGGGTGCAGCCGTGAGCACAGCGCTGGGCAGCAGCCGCCAGCAGTACGTCCAGGTGAGGCGCAGCCGCATGTGCATAACAGCATTCAATACCATGTAACAAGTTGTACAAATTAATTGTTATGTGTGGCGCTGCCTGGAATATGCTGATAGGCACCCACGTGCAGCATGTTGTTCAAACAGCGGCAGTGCACACACTGTGACGGACGCCGGATATGGTGCCGGTGCTTGCAGGACAGCTGCTGCTGCTGCTGCAGCTGCTGAGGAAACTGCATGCAGTCAGCAGCTGCTGCAGGGCAGCTGCCGCTGCTGCTGATACTACCTGCAGTCAGCGCTGCACAGCTGCTTTCACTCCGGTGCTGCATGCACACCACCTGTGCACGTAACTGAGGCGTGTTCTGCTGCCACGTTGGCCTGTGTATCTCATGCACGGCCTCCTGCAGGCAGCAACTGACCTGGACTGGGCTCGTGCTATGGCCATGGGCTCACATGAGCGGTACACATACTGAATGCAGCGTAACGTCATCATGCTGCTGTGCCGACCTGTCTGCCCTCCTGCAGGGCCTGCTGCAGGCAGCAACAGATCTGGACTGGGCTCGTGCTATAGCTATGAGCTCCGATGATTGGTGCGCATACCAGCAGCGGCTCATCACACGGCTGAGGACACTGCTGCAGCTGCAGCAGCAGCAGCAGGTTGTGGCATGCCCAGAGTTGGCGAGCCAGTTCACGCCAGCGCAGCGCAGCGCGTTTGCTGCTGCAGTGCTCAGCGGCGAGGGCGCTGCTGCTGCTGCTGCTGCTGCTGCTGCAGCAGCTGACAGTGTGCTTGAACCTGAGGTGGAGATGGTGGCTCTGATTGATGACTTCAACACGCTGGTGAGAAATACATACAGCAAGAGATATTGAACACTGAACTGCATCTGCGTGTTACCACTATCTGTGTGTGTTCCACTTCAGAGCAGTTGCTGATGGTATTAGAGCTTTTGGTTCCGCCTCGAGCACCGCGCCTGCACCTGCTGGGACAGCACACATTTTGGTAGGCGCGACTAGGCTTGCATACAAGATGCACACATCAAGATGTATGCCGCACCAGCACTGACATGCCCCGGCCGTCCCTCTGCAGATGCACCTAGCTATCCTGCACAACGGCATGCCTGTGCGCGACTTCACAAATCTGCATCAGTCCATGCGCAGATTCATGAACATAACTCGTACTAAGGCCTTACCTATGTGTTACCTCCTGTGCAGGTGAACCTGGCTATCCTGCACAACCCCATGCCCGTGCGCGACTGTGCACGCCGCAATTGCTCGACGCTTGCCTACCAGGACGTGGTGCCGCTGGAGTTCTGGGCAGCAGCATCTGCTAGGACTGGATTAAGCGAGGAGCAGCTGCAGCAGCTGCGCTTCGGCTACTCTGAATACTGGTGAGTGGGTCTTTTGTGTGGTTGAAGGGCAGTGAGAAGGGTCCTGGCACTTCTACAGACGGTAAGATGGCACCAGCTTGTGAGAGGTTTTAGTAGCGCAACTGCCATACTCTGGCGTACCAGGACGTGGTGCCGCTGGAGTTCTGGGTGGCAGCATCTGCACGGGGGGCAGCATCTGCACGGACTGGTTTGAGCGAGGAGCAGCTGCAGCAGCTGCGCTTTGGCCACAGCGAATACTGGTGAGTGTGAGACGCTTTTGCGTTGGCGCGCTTTGCTGAGTAGCACACCGTCGAAGCTGCGGGTGAGTGTAACTCAGGCCATTGCTCGCATGATGTGGCTTGCTTGGTGTCACGGTTCTGCTGATTACAATGACGATCTCGATCCTCGTGCTGCTGCTGCTGCTGCTGTTGATCCTGCTCACCTACCGCAGGCGCATCATGGGCACCGTGCAGCACAAGCAGCAGCAGTTGGCCAGCTCTGTGGCCTCTTCAACAGCAGCAGCAGCGCCCAAGCCCTGGGGCCTGCGCAACGGCTCGCCGCTGGCGGCTGCGGCGGCAGCAGCAGCAGCGACTGCGCCGGCGCAGGAGCGGGATGACTTGCTTCAGCTGCTGGGCGAGCACATGGCGCGCTGGTGAGTGTCTGGCGGGGAGATCGATTTATGAATGCTGGCAGGAACGCTTGCAGGAGTGCTTGCATCAAAATGTGCAGCTGCTGGACGAGCACATTGCGCGCTGGTGAGGTTCTGAGGGAGCGCTTGCAGGAACGGCTATCATTCGGCCGCCGCTGTCACAGACTGCATAATGGCGGACACCAACTCGCACGCACGCATGCTGCCTCTGCGTCCCTATCACTGCCCCTAACCCTGGCCATGACCATGGCCTGCCTCGCCCCTGCCTCTGCCCCTGCAGGCAGACCGCCGCGCAGCTGCTGCTGCAGTTCTACTGCAACACCATGACACGCGAGCAGTGCGCGCACATGCTGGTGGCCTGCTGGCCCTACTTCCCCCGCATGGGCAGCCTTGTGGGTGCTGTGGCTGAAGCGGAGCACCCGGGAGCTTTCAAACGCCTCGAAGACCACTTGCAGGTAATACTGATGTTACGTCACTTAGTAGAAGAAGCAAACGCAGGAGATGTGAGCTTTGTGCCTTGCAGCCATGATGGCGGCGGCCCTAGTAGACATGTAAGTGGACACATATGTTGTGTTGTGCTTTAGTGTGTTTCCTGCAACTATTCACATGTGCAGGAGCTTCGAAGCCAGCATGCTGCACAAGCTAACCGCCGCAAGCAGCAGCTCGCGCAGCAGCGGCAGGACTACTGGCGGCGACTGGTGGTGCTGCGCGAGCAGCAGGCGCTGCAGGCTGCTGTGGCATAGCAGCAGCAGCAGCAGCAGCAGCGCTTTGTGATGCAGTTGGTGAACATGGCAGTGTGCCACTGCTGACGCTGTTGAAAGCCTGACTGCTGCCCGCACAATATTGGGACGAGATGCAATGCTAAGGGATGATGTGATCTTTTTTTCTGAGCAGCAATGTGACGGAGACTGTTAGTGATACTTGCAGATACGCACATGACCGCTTCCTGAGATGTGCTTTGCAGCGCTGCTTTCTGGTAAGGCTTGCATGGCGCCATGCCATCGCTAGTACTCTGGTTTTCCCCCTGAGGACTTGATTATTCAAGGCTAGCTAGTTGTGCAGCCTGTGTTGGCAGTAGGAAGTGGCAGTTGTGTCAACTGGTGCCAATCATGACTTGGCTGCTGATGCAATTGTGGTGCATATGTGGCTCCTTCTTGGCTGTACGAGCTGCACACGCAGCAACTTGCTGCGACATCTGTTAATGTGTGGGGTTGGGTGGTGCTGGGATCTGTCCAGGCAACTGCACATGCTGATCTGCAGTTCTGTGTGCTTCTGTGGGGTTCGACCTGCATTGCGTATGGTTGGTTACTTTTTCTAGCTCATGGCCTGCTGTGAGGCTGAGAAGTCTTGTTGAGCTTCGGCTTGCGCTGAGCTGTGCGGTGTGACTCGTTGCTGCTGCAGGCCTTGGCGATGCCAGCAGCAGCAGGTTTGCTGAGCAGAGCTTAGTATACTAGAATTCTTCAGATGGTGGTGCCTCTCTGATGAATACACAGTCTTTGAACATGTACTAGCTCTGAGCTGAACACTAAACAGTGCATGCATGAGCTCTCCAGCGGCCTCAGGCGCTGCAGGTTTGTTGAGCTTGATCACCTGCAAAGGGTGACGTGTCTGTGATGAGTACACAGTATTTGATCATGTGCTAGCTCTGAGCTCAGCTAATTTGTGCATGTCTGAGCAGGATAATCTGCAAAGGGTGACGTCTCTGTGTTGAATACACAGTCCTTGATGAAGTATTTGCTCTGAGCTGAGCCCACAACAGTGCTTGTTTGAGCTCTCCAGTGGATTCTGGCCCTGCAGGTTTGCTGAGCTTGATTTGTGATGTCAGCAGCAGGTATGCTGAGCGTGATCACCTGCAAAGGGTGACGTCTTTCTCATGATCACACAGTCTCTGATCATGTGCTAGCTCTGAGCTCAGCTAATTTGTGCATGTCTGAGCAGGATAATCTGCAAAGGGTGACGTCTCTGTGTTGAATACACAGTCCTTGATGAGGTATTTGCTCTGAGCTGAGCCCACAACAGTGCATGTTTGAGCTCTCCAACGGCTTCTGTTGAGGCATGTTGACTGTGCGGCATTTTGTCACAGCATACAGGATCGTACCACGCTTTTGGTAGTGCACGTTGACCGTGCGATATTTGGCCGGAGCATACTGGATTGCACCGCAGTGATGCACATTGACTGTGCGGCATTTGGTTTGAATTAGAGCTCCAACTGGAGCATACTGGATCGTACCCCGCTGCAGGGTTGGCACAGGGTTGACTCTTGTTGTGCTGTGCTATGCTTGCTGTGCTGTGCTGTGCTGTGCTGTGCTGTGCTGTGCTGTGCTGTGTGCTGCATGCTCTGTTACTGCTTGGGCACGGATGCCTCATGCTATGCACCACACATGGCGTATTATGAATAGCAGTGCATGATGTATAGTCGATCAGCAGTGCAGTTGCTGATTTAGCAAGTGGGTCAGACGTTGTGCTTGGTTCACTTCCGCTGGCTGCACAGCAGGCGTGTGGTCTTTGCCGGTTGTATTCAGGCCTGAACTTGTGGGTTGTTGTGTGTCATTACAGACATCGTGATGGATGCAGAGTTGCACTGCAGATGCTTTTTGGCAGTGTCGGTGGCACCAGGATAGCAGTCGGTAGCACTGTGTTGCTATGTTAGCAGGCTCGGTGGTTAGCGCAGACCCTGCGTGACTGCAGCAGAAGTACGAATGTGTCTGCAATGGTAGCACTGTATTGCCATGTTAGCAGTCTTGGTGGTTGGCGCAGATGCTGCTTGGCTGCAGCAGAAGTACGAATGTGTCTGCACATGTACCAGCATGCAGCTGTACTCGCTGCAAGACTTCTGAAGTATTCTTCTTTGTAGGTCTGGATGGTTTTTTTTACAAACCACCGCAGGCTGCTCTTGTGGCAGCGATGCCGGGCGTGCTGCTGTATCGCCTGCTGACTGCAGCATTGCATCACATCTGGGGCGGCTGTGTTTGCTGCAGCACTTATGAAGTATTCTTGGTCATTGGTCGCTGGCTGTTCTCTCCAGGACCTCGCGGGCTGCTTGTGTGAAGCTACGCAGGCCGTGCTGCTGCATCGCCTGCTGACTGCAGCATTGCATCACATATGTGGCGGCTCCATTGGGCGCGGGGCAGATGGCGTTGATGCTATGGCGTGATGGGTAACGTAATGATGATTTGGCGGCTGTGTTTGCCGTATCGTGCGTGGGCGGCGCCAGTTACCCGTCAGGGTTGGGGTAAAGCTTGCTGCTGCCTCTTTTGCATGTGCATGCCTTTATATACTAAATTGCCCAAATGTTGGAGAGACTGGTGCTTTGGATGGGGAAGGGGGTGCGGGTAACTGTAGCAGCAGACCTGCTGCAGTAGTGTATGTCAGGATGTGGGTGCCGCTGCTGCTGTTAGTGCTGCTGCTGCCTGATGCCTGGTGGACGGTGTGGTGAATGGAGCAGGGCTATTGCAGCAACATTTGTTCAGACATGCATGCCGCTGCTGTTGTCAGTGCTGCTGCTGTCAGTGCTGCTGTTGTTAGTGCTGCTGCCAGCTGCCTGCTGGACAGTGTGGGTGAAAGTAGCAGGTTTTCGGCGACGTACATTTGTCCAGACGTGGGTGCTGCTGCTGCCCTTGGTGCTGCATCAGTCAGTGCTGCTGCCAGCTGCCTGCTTGACAGTGTGGGTGTAAGTAGCTGGTTTCCGGCGACATATATATGAGCAGACGTGGGTGCTGCTGCTGCCCTTGGTGCTGCAGCTGTGAGTGCTGCTGCTGGCCAGGCTGCCTGCAGGACGGTGTGTGGCACTTGGCACTTGAACAACAGACGTGTTTCTAGATCTGGGTGCTGCTGCTGCTCTTGGTGCTTCAGCTGTGAGTGCTGCTGCTGGCGCAGCTGCCTGCAGCACGGTGTGCGGCACCTGGCACGTGAGCAACTGATTTGTTTGCAGATGTGGGTGCTGCTGCTGCCCTTGGTGCTGCATCAGTCAGTGCTGCTGCTGGCCTGGCTACCTGCAGGACGGTGTGTGGGCACTGGGCACTTGAGCAATATGTTCATTCGAGATGTGGGTGCTGCTGCTGCTCTTGGTGCTTCAGCTGTGAGTGCTGCTGCTGGCGCTCCTGCTGCCTGCAGGACAGTCTGATGCGCCCTTGGTGCTGCAGCGGTTGCTGCTGCTGCCCGGGTGGGTTTTGCTGCCTACAGGACAGTCTAGTGAGCAGGACAGCAAATGTATACTGCGGCGTGTGTCACCAGGTGCTGCAGCTGCGCTTTTTTCACCTTTTCAGCTGTGCTGGCTTGCACACAGCTGACATGCTGTGTGTCAGTGATACCTGGGGTGAAGTTTCATCGTATTGCGTGCTTCATAAGAATGAGGCAGGCGTGTCTGTTTGCATGCATGCATGCGCAGGGCTAGCGCAGGGCTAGGGCATGGCGCAGCACGGTTCCAGCATTGTGCAAGTGTCATCTGTGTGCTGGCCTGCTTCTCCTGGTGGTCAGTATCAATACTCTAAGACATAACATTGTGTTGCGAATCCACTACTACATCTGTCTGCACTCAGATTGTGTCTAGCTTAGTGCATTGGTGCGCTTTGCTGCCTGTGCGTGTGATGGTTGGCGGTTGGCGCCTGATTCGTGTACGCTGCGTTTGGCCCAAAACGCCGCAGGCAGCGGCAGCGTCCATGCTGGTGGATCTGTGAAAATGACAAATCCATACGGCTCTAGGATCCCCACTGACCGTGGTAAATGCATAGCTGCGCACCGCGATATGGAAGGAAATGCACCAACCAGCACAACATGAGGCTGCATTGGTGTGGCGCCAATGGGACCATGGGGTTATGAGAGAGGATAGTTACATGTGAGTCCTGGCACCATCAGTGTGGCGCCACAACAGGTTGAACACAGGTCTGAGACCAGAAAGGAGAGTGAGCACCGTAAAACACACTGCACACCCTTGAGCACCAAATCTCTCATGTTATATCCAGAGACGTCTCAATGGTACAAGCTTTATTGAATGCAAGTGATGAACGCCATAACTACCATATTTTGCCGGCACTAATAGCAGCCAGCGACAATCGCTGAAGGCTTGGTGCCACAGCCTGCAAAGCAGCACCCCTTCAAATGGCACCAGAGCTGGCTCAGTTCACGGTGCAGCACCGTGCTGAGGGCCTCAGCACCAGCCGGGCTCCCCCACAGGCACGCTGCTGCAGCCCTGCAGCGCTGCCGCCTGCTGCCGTATCTCAATGGTGGTGATTTCTGGTGGAAGCTATGGCACCTCCCTAAGCAAGGTGGTCAGTGCAAGCTTTGTGACGCTACAACATTTACAATCTGCGAGCACAGCTCTCGGCCAGCGGCCATCACAAAAGGCTCGACAGTAGCTTGCAAAGCACGCCTTTCCAATGGCGCCAGAGCCGGCTCAGTTCACGGTACCTCAGCACCAGCCGGGCTGCCCGACAGGCACACTGCTGCAGCCCTGCAGCGCTGCCGCCTGCTGCTGCAGCAGCGCCCGCACGCGCTGCGCCTGCCGCACTTGCGCCGCCGCTGCATCACCTGCCTGCTGCTGCCGCTGCCGCCGCCTGCCATGCTGCTGCTGCTCCCTCATCAGCTTGCCAGCCCTCAAGCCTCCATCTGCCGCTTGTGTGCCTGCACTGCCACCAGAATCACCCTCGTTTTCAGAAGACCCAGCAGCAGCTGTTTCCACCTGCCGATCCGCTGTGAAGTATGCATGCTGCAGCGCCTGCAGCGCAGTGGGCCTCTGGGCAGGGTCCCAAGCCAGCAGCCGCTGCAGCAGCCGCAGCGCAAGGCCACCTTCTAGCCCCACCCCTGCAGGGTCTCTGGCGGCAATCAGCAGCAGCAATGACTCATCGCTGCAGCTCCAGGGGATAGGCACAGCATTGCTGCTGCTGCTGCTGCTGGTGTCTGAGCGGTGGGAGCCTTGCTGCTGCTGCTGGTCGGTTGGTTCTGCTGCTGCTGAAGAGTCCGCGGCAGCGTTCTCAGGCGGAGCAGAGGGCCTGAGCTTGACCTGCAAGCAGTTGCGCATACGCACACGTGTTGCGAACTGATAAATAGATTCTGACCTGCACAGGCAACATGCCAGGATACAGTGTTCTCCTCGAAGTAACAGATTATGTGTTGGGGCAGTAGCTGCATAAGTGTCCGCACAACAGTGCCTGCATACTCACCCTGCCCGGGTACAGGCACAGCTCCATCAGTCCTCGCAGCAGGTACAGCAGCTGCCGCTCGCCTGCGGGCCGCCCCCTCAGCCGCAGCTGCTTGTCCAGTGCGGCACGCGTGGCCGGGGAGGGCGCAAACACAGCCGGTGTGCCTAGCGCGAGCTCCAGCTGACCAATTGTTGCAGAGAGACAGCAGCAGCAGCAGCAGCGGCAGAACAAGCGGCATTGGGTGTGGTGGGTGAGGGTGCAAACACGGTGCGTGTGCCGAGTACGAGCTCAATATCAAAACAGCAGCAGCAGCAGCAGAGGAGCACATTGTGTTGGGTATTGTGGTTAAGCTGCAGACACTGCCGGCGTGCCGAGCACCTGCCTAGCACTAGCTCGAGCTGCCTAGATGACGATGAAAAGGTTTGGCAGCAGCAGCAGCACCAGCAGCGGGTGGCAACTGAGGTTCACATATGCTGCTGCATGCGTTCTACCTGTTAGGCTTGCTCGGACTCAAACCAGCACATGTCGCAAGCGTGCAGCTGCGCCAAACCTTTTCCAAGTCCAATGTTACACGTTCATCAGAGGCAGATAGTCCGCAAAGGACCAGATGATCTGAGACTCACCATCACCACGCCTGCGCTCCACATGTCGTATGCGTGCAGCTGCGATGGCCCTGCTGACAGCGGGTGGTGGTACCTGCAGGCACAGCGCAGCACAACACAGCACAGCACAGCACAGCATGCAATGGATCAACACAGTACAGTACAGCACAGCACAGCAGAGATGAGCACAGCACAGCACAGCACAGCACAGCACAGCACAGCACAGCACAGCACAGAATGTAACATCACCGCACAGTACAGCACAGCAGAGATCAGCAAAGAACAGCAAATCACAGAATGTACCATCACAGTACAGCACAGTACTGTACAGCAGAGATCAGCACAGCACGGCATACAGCGTCACATCACATCACACCAACTCCTGGCACAGCAGATATCAGCATACTTCAGGTGATCCGACCCCAGCAAACACAGCTAACAGCACACAGCCCGCCCCACCTGCTGCTGAAGATGACCTCAGGGGGTGCATATTCCAGTGTCAGCTCATCCAAGCTAGGCCACACCCCCCTCACCACCACATGATGGCATCAACAGAACCCGCTTTTCACATCACAGCACACAGGCACACCCACAAAGCAGCGCAACAGTCCTGCGGCCCATGCAAAACACAGCTAACAGCACACAGCGCGCCCCACCTGCTGCTGAAGATGACTTCAGGGGGTGCATATTCCAGTGTCAGCTCATCCAAGCTAGGGCCAACACTCCCCTCAGCACCACCACCGCCAGCCATAGTGGCCTGCTGCCGGCCATACAGCCCAGAAGCAATGCTGATCCGGTCTAATGCAGATCCAAAGTCTATGAGGCGCAGGTGCAGTGAGAGTGGATCAGGCTGCAGCACACTGCTGCTGCTGCTGCTGCTGCTGCTGTGGTTGGCTGTGTGAGGACGCTGGTGCCCTGCTGTCTGCTGCTTTCGAAGCTGCGCGGGATCAGGCCCAGCAGCAGCAGCAGCAGCAGCAGCAGCAGCAGCAGCAGCAGCAGGCCTGACGAGCAGGTTCTCTGGCTTCACGTCTCTGTGGCTGACGTTCGCAGCCTGCACTGCTGCCAGGCCCTGCAGCAGCTGCTGCATTAGTGATGCAACAAAGGCATGGCTGTGTGGTGAAGCCCTGGCAGCAGTCCACCAACGGCTGGGACCCACAACTGACAAGCGACCACCAGCAGCAGCAGCAGCAGCAGCGGGAGGGCTGCCGCCTGCATTCGCAACACTAGGCTTGTTTCTGCCATCGCCAGTGCCGCTTGTTTTGCGGCGAGTGCCTGTTGCACCAGTGCCTTGTGTGCTGTGCGCACTGCCAGGGTTGCTAGGTTCAGAATCTGTTTCGCTCGGTTCAGATTCTGTGTCAGCCTCTGTGCCTGCTGCTGTGCTGACCACAGGCTCATACATGAGACTGTGCAGGGAGCGGCCCTCGTTCTGTTGCGCCAGCAGCAGCAGCAGCAGCAGCAGACATGAGGTGTGTAAATAAGGCTGTGCAAGGAGCGGCCCTCCATCTGGTCTGCGGGTGAAGCCAGCATCAAGTGACAAGCAGCAGCAGCAGCAGCAGCAGCAGCAGCAGCAGCAGCAGCAGCAACAGCAGCAGCAGCACAGCAACACGAGTTGATAGAGCAACTAATATGTATGCAGCGAGTCAGCTGGGCTTCCTGAATCAGCTCACATATGGCCCCTCAGCTCAGCTCAGCTCAGCTGAGTTTGAGTCGAGGCGAGTGCACTCACCTTGAACACGAGCCAGACATCCCCACCAGGCTTTGTTGTGAAACCTTCCACATACCGCACCAGGTGCTCGTGCCCTTGCAGCAGCATGGCTGCACGTGCTGCTGCTGCTGCTGCTGCTGATGATGATGATGATGATGATGGCCCAGCTGTGGCATCACTAGCATGTTGCTGCTGCTGCTGCTGCTGCTTGGCCAGCAGCTGCCCGAAGTAAGCCTCCCGCAGTGCTGAGCGCCGCACTGCACTGCCCCTAGAGCCCGACACCCTCTTCAGCACGAGCAGCTCAGGAGAATCCGGGGTTTGTGCTGTACTGCCTTCTGTACTGCCCGCTGTACTGTCAGCTGTACTGCCTGGTGTACTGCCTGTTGTGCTGGCATTTGATCGTACTGCAGACCAGACCTCTCCAAAGTGGCCCCGCCCAAACTGCTTTCCAAGCCTGTACTGCCCTGCACTGCCCTCAGCATGCACAGCTCGCTGCAGATCTGCCAGCCTTCCAGGCTTGAGCAGCAGCTGTGTGCCTGCTGCTGCTGCTGCTGCTGCTGTTTTGTCAGCCAGGCGCACAGGAACCGCAGCAGGTGTTACTACAGGTGCTGCTTGATGCATTGTCTCAGATGAAGGCGCACCCATGACTTGTGCTTCTTTTGGCACCTCCACATCCTCTCCCTGCCGCTGCTGCTGCTGCTGCTGCTGCTTTGGCTGTAGCCCAAGTGACTGCTGCACAGACTTGTGCCAGCTCAGCAGTGAGCGCTGATGCTTCCCAAACAGCAGCAGCATGCCTGCTCGCAACAGAGCAGCTTGCGTGCTGCTGCTGCTGCTGCTACCAGACTTGTCAGCATCCTGAGCTGGTGCAACAGCTGTTGTGCTGTCACTCTTTTGTGCATCTGCTGTCACTCTTCCCCAAGACGGCTCAACCAGCCGATCATCATCATCATCAGCAGCAGCAGCAGCAGCAGCAGCTTCTGCTGATCCGCCAGCAGCAACTGCTGCATTGTCACCTGGCTTATCGTCTGCATCCTCTGTTGCACCCTGCTGCGGTGCTGTCTCAGTTGCAGGGTACCAGTCCTGCTGCCTCGGCACAGACAGCAGCGAATCAAGCACAGCTGATAAGGCACCACCACCCGGCACAAGTGCAGTGCTCGGCTCTGCAGCAGCACCAGCTAGGCAAGCTGACAAGAAGCCTTCACTGCTGCTGCTGCTGCTGCCGGTTTGGCTTGTGTCATCATCATCCTTGCTCCCATGCAGCCATCGCATAAGGGCTTTCTGTGGTGCTGCTGGTGCTGCTTGGGTGCCTGTCAGCGCACGCTGCTGCTGCTGTTGGTTAGACGCAGATGGCAGCAGCAGCCTGCAGAGCTGCTCGCGTGCGGCTGCTCCACTGCCAGAAGCAGCAGCAGCAGCAGCAGCAGCACCTGCAGCAGCAGCAGCTGTGCCTGCAGCAATGGGTGCCCTCAGCTGCAGCAGCAAGCTGTCTGGCCGCATGTGCCTGCAAGTGGCACATCACAGAGATGATGTTCATAATTTGTGATGTGATTGTGGACAGGCAAGTACATAACATAACATACATGACATATTTTGTGATACATAACATAACATACATGACATGAATTGTGATGTGATTGTGGACAGGCAAGTACAGCAAGCATGATCATGGTGCTGGTGTTGGACTGCAGCAACTGTTATGCTGACAGAAGGTGTCTCCCAACTCCACAATGCATCATACATTTGCCAGGGCAGCCAGGAATGCTGTCAGCCTACATCTGCTGCCACTCCACATCAGCTGCTGCACTTCACAGCCACCAGCACATCGCCAGAACAAGTGTCACAGACAGCAGGAAGGTACAGAATCTTGGATGGTGTGTCATCCAAAGCCATTCGCACCTTGCCAGACTGTGCTGCTGCTGCTCCTCTGCCTTGCTGCCTCTGTTTTCTGCAGCAACTTCCACTTCTCCTGCTGCTGCGCCAAGCAGCACTTCATCCACTCCCAGCACAGGGTGCAGATGGCAGTGACCAGCCATGGCAGTAGCAGCTGCAGCCATCCGCTGTAACAGCACATACCGCTGAATGCCTTCGGGCTTATGCACCCCAACCCCTGTAGCACCCCCATCACCAACGACATCACTCCCATCAGCAGCAGCTGCTGCAGCACGTGCAGCATCCGCTGCAGCATCTGCAGTGCCGGCGGCTGTGTTTGGCTTGCCACAAACAACTGCACTGCCCTCAGCTAATCCAGGAGACAAGGGTTCTACGCTGCCAAAGCCGCCACCCCACTGCATGTCTGGCAGCAGCCGCTGCAGCGCTGTCATCTCGCTGCCGCTGCTGCTGCCGCTGCTGCTGCTGCTGCTGCTGCTGCCGTCGCTGCTGCTGCTGTGTTTGCTGCCAGTCGATGTGGTACTGACTGCCGTACGCTGCACGCTGGCGGTGTCAGCAGCAGCAGCTGCTGCTGCTCTGCCCTCAGGAACCTGAAGTTCACAGCGAGGCAGGTGCAGGAGCTCGAGAACTTCCAGCTCCTCAACCGTGAAGTCTGCTGAGAAGTCTGCCGTGAACTTTCCTGGAACATCTACGATGTCCACTGGCACCACTTGACTCTTGCTGCTGGCTTCAGCGGGTGCACTGCTGGCACTGCTAAATGGTGCAGCACAGCGGCTCTGCTGCTGCTGCTGCTGCCGCAGCCCAGCTGCTGCTGCAGCAGCCTCCCGGACATCCAGGACTGCCACTGCCAGATTGTCCATTGACATGCGGTTGTATGCCTCATTGGCAATGCGAAACGCAATCGCTTGCGGCAGCGTGTAGGGCGTCACAATGCCGGTCGGCAGCGGGCAGTAGCTGTATGAGATGTCAGGGACAGCATCTTCAGCCACAGTTGCATCGCCTGCATCAGCATCACCTGCTGCTGCATCACTACCAGCACTCTTTTTGGTGTGCCTGCTGCTGCTGCTGCTGCTGCTGCTGCTGCTGAGGGACTGCCCTGCTTCTGTATCAACTGCTGAGTCAGCATCAGAATCTTCTGCAGATCCCTCATCATAATCTTCATCTCGATCTTCTGCCCGATCTTCCCAACCGCACCTGCCATGGAAATCTAACCGCCCTTGAGCTGCACCCATCTGGCACACCATCGCCTCTTGCTCCTCTGACAGCAGCAACTGCTGCTGCTGCTGCTGCTGCTGCTGCTGTTGAGGAAGCTGAACAGTTGCGTCCGCCTCAACACCAGCATCTGCCTGCTGTTGCGAGTCTGACTCAACCTGCTGCTGCTGCTCCTGCTGCCGGCGGCGCCGCTGCACCACCTCGCGCCGATGCTGCTGCCGCCGCTGCCGCCGCAGCATCGCCCCGCCATCCAGCGCCTCAGCACCTACTGCTGCCAGCAGCTGCTGCTGCGCAGTGCAGTCGCAGCAGCCCCGCATCTTCTCTACCGCTGCTCTGCTGCTGCCTGACGCAGCAGCTGCAGTGTTGTGCCGGCCTTGTCCTCCTGCTGCTGCTGCTGCTGCTGCTGCTGGATCTGTCATTCTTGAAGTTGTTACATGACCTGGCAAAGCCATTGCAGGTGGAGGTGGTAATGCTGAGGGGATACTGTCTGATCCAGCCCACACTGCCCAAGCATGCTGACACACCTCCTCACTAGTCAGTGCCTCAAACACTCCATCACTTGCCAACACCACGAATGCGTCCCCTGGCTGTAACACATGTGTTACAAACTCAGGGTTTGGCACCACGCCCTGATCCTGAAACCCTAGGTCCCCAAAAGACCGTGTTACTTCCAGCTCGCCACGCACGCGGAGCTTCCCGCCGGGTGTGGCAGGGTTGACCGTTATTTGACCGCCTGCATTTCGAATTCGATCTGCTTCATCTGCCCGGCTGGGGGTGTGGTCTGCAGTGAGACCTGCTGCCAGCAAAGGCCTGGCAGGAGGATCTGACACTGCTGCTGCTGCTGCTGCTGCTGCTGCTGACTCAAACTTGATCTCTTGCTTGCTGCAAGTGGCACTTGCCTGTGCATGCTGCTGCTGTTTTTGTATGAGCAGCGCTGCTGACTGCCCTGCCTTGCTGCTGCCACTGCCAGCAGAGTAAGGCATCACATCCGTACTGCTGCCTGCAGCTGCAGCAGCAGTGCGGCTAGCCTTGCTCCGACTGCCGCTAGCAGCAGCAGCATCCCTTGACATACACGCCAAGCTGCTGCTGCTGCTCGCAGCACTTCCCGTGCCGCCGCTGCTGCTGCTGCTGTTGATGCTTGCTGCTGCTCTGCCGTGGCTGCTGCCGGCAGCAATAGAGGCTGCGCTGCTAGCGTTGCTGGTGCACAGGATAGCGCGCGAGTTGCCCACATTGCCAACCAGCAACTGCCGCCCCACCAGGATTGCAAAGACAGCAGTGCTGCCATCATCTCCATCCCAGGGAGACTCAGCTGCAGCAGCAGCAGCACCCTCCCTGCTGCTGCTGCTGCTGCTGTTATTTGCTGTTGTTAGTGACACATTGCCAGCAGCAGCTGCAGCAGCCTCATCCACATGCTGCCGCGCCTTTTGCAGGAATGCGCCGTTCAGCCGCTGCGCCGCATGTGTTATGGCTGCCTGTAAGCGTGGGTGGTGGATGGAGCAGCTAGACTGCCAGGCTGCTGCTGCTGCTGTGAACAGCGCTGTGTGCAGCTGCTGTGTCAGCATGTCGCATGCTGCTGAGCCCTCGTGGCCGTCATAGACTGCGCGGTTGACAGGAGATCAATGCAGCAGCAGCAGCAGCACCGCATGCGCCCTTGTAACTGAGTAGACACACAACACGTCAGCTGTGTTTCTATCCTGCTGGCATGAATCCGCATGTGATTCCTTTGTCAACAACATGACATGAGAGTGACCATAGTGAATACTTACAGGCAGCAAGGGCATCACGCCGCCACCCCCCCCCCCCCCCCCCCACTGTGACGAGCATGCACTGCATGCCCAATTGCCAAGGGAATAGAGGAGTGGAACAGGGCACTTTGTATGCTTGAGCTTCACGCAAATGCGGGCTTACATAGTTGACACAACAGCCGTTCAACTGCTGCCCCAGTTCGCCATGTATTTCAGATGTATGCAAGGGGCCAAGGCTTTGAAGTTACACCAATGCAGCGAGGTCGAACATCAGCATTCTCACCAGGCACCAACATACTATGAATCTATGCACCACGTGCTGCTGCTGCTGCTGCTGCTGCTGCTGCTGTTGCTGCTGTTTCCTGCAGCACCAGCTGGCAGCACTGCAACCGCCAGCAGCTGCAGCCCGCTCACCTGCTGCATATGTGTAGTTCACAGTGGGACACAGCCGTCCACCTGGCAGGCTGCTCATGTTAAGCACAACTCTGTCTTCCATGGCAAAGCGCCTGCCTTGCCGCAGCGCAACACCAGCAACAGGGTGGCCCAGCTGCAGAGCTGCATCTAGAGGAGCCAGCTGCTGCCCCTGCCACAAGCCCAGGTAGGCCCCCAGCAGGTACAGCCGATATAATAGCTTGACCAGAAACATATCGTTTTAGATTCGGCATCAGCATGAGCACTGCTGACGGTGGATGTTCATGTGTGTCCAGGTCATGCACCTCAGGTCCCTGCTGTGACGCTGTATCAAACAGCTGATCCCGGCTTGGTGCAGAAGATGGACGTTAGTCAATCGTCTCTGACGCAGCTGCTCAGAAGCGCTGATTCCCGGGTAACTTGCGGGAAACGAGTGGTTTGAAGCAGTTGTCATACTGCAGAACATCGTCACGCTCAATTGGCTGGCAAGCTTTTAGTATGCATAGCCTAACGCAACATGCAAGCATTTTGATATCATTTGACGTTTCTTGAGGAGACAAGACGGACTGAAGTTGCAGTGAACGCCAAGCGCATTTGTAGATCTCTCTGCCTGACGCCCTACGCACGTGTTCAATTGTCTAATTGTCGCTTTACAATAGTATTTGGACTAACCGCCTCAACCACCTCGGCACATCAGTACAGTAGTCATGCTGGCCGCAGCACCAAGCCAAGGCACTTGCCTGCGGTCACGCCATGCAGGCTGCAGGACTCAGTTTGTAGCAGCACCCGTAGTTAGGCCTTGCTTACAAAGGCTAGTCAGGCGACAGGTACGGCCTGCAGGTTGAGCAACACCCCAGAGTCAGCACAGCGGGAAACTGCTACAACAGCTGCTGCAGAGCAGCATGCAGCTTGCAGGCGTGCATGGATGTGCAACTCACATCAGCGTGCTGGTTTTTTTCTCTTGTGCAGTGTGTATGCATGAGCACAGCAGCGCAGAAGGTGTCAGACCTGCCAGGCAGCCTGCAAAAGATCGTGGGCTCTTTCCAAATGGTGGGTGTGGCTGGCCTATGTGTCAGCAGCATTATGGATGGTGACGCCAGCACCTGTTATACCATCAGCAGCAGCTAGCTATCAGTACAATGCGTGTCATGCGATGTTCGGCTGGCAAGCTGCTGGTTGATGGAGGAGCGAGCAGGGCAGCTTGCAGGCCCTGCTATTTTTTTCGCCTAGCATGCACATGCGTGCGCATGTTTGGCAATTGGCTCGGCGCAGTCAATAGCTTGCAGGACAGGCAATTGCCCAGCGTTTGCAACAACACAGACAGCAGCAGGAAAGCCAGCCGTTGTACAGAAGCAGTGTACAGCAGTGTACAGAGCACGGGAACATCACACTCGGCAGCAGCCAGCATGCTTGATGTCGTCTTCGGCTGCATTGTCTGGTTGATGTGCAGCTGTACAGCAACGGTGTCTCACAGCAGAAGTGCAGTTCTTGCACTGGTGCTGACCTGTCATGCGTGCCTTGTGTGCTGTGTGCGCCACTGCGTTGTCTGCGCTATGCGTGCCACCAGTTTGTGTTCAGAGCTGCTGTTTGTTCTCAGCTCAACACTGCTCTGTGCTCCCTCATCTTGGCATCTTCCATGTGGCAGGTGCCTGACCCCATGGCGCGCTACAAGCAGCTGCTGTTCTACGCAGCCAAGCTGCCACCCATGGCAGTTGAGCAGCACCAGCCAGAGAACAAGGTGGAGGGCTGCGTGTCACAGGTGCGGCAGTATGAGTGGGTAGTATCTTATGATATTTGCTGTAATAGCACCAGCCAGCAAACAAGGTGCAGGGCTGTACGTCGCAGGTGCGGCAAGATCGCTAGTGCATAGCAGTGCTGTCACGTGTTAGCAGAGTTGCAGGGCTGTGTAAGTATGTCAGGTGGAGGCATGCAGCAGCGCTGCACTGCTCAGTGCTGTTGGGAGCGTATGCACAAAGTGCAGCGTCTCATAGTAAGCAGCGCTGTCTGTTCAGTGCGAGGAATGCAGCAGGTGTCGTTGTTGCCTGAGTTGGGGACATGGCAAGATAGTATGGGACCGCCGACAGCGACTTGCAGCTCACCCAGCACCTGGCTGCGCTCCACACCAACCCCAATCCCTCACCATGTTTGATAAACCCTCCGCGCAGGTGTGGGTGGTGCGCTATCTTGTGGTGCTTGATTAGTCACACACACTGATGGCTGAGCGCTTTCTTTCTTCCGTTTTTCCCTACCCCAGGTGTTGGTGGTGCCAGAGTTGCGGGATGATGGCAAGGATTACTGGACTGCTGACAGCGACTCGCAGCTTACAAAGGGCCTGGCAGCGCTGCTGGTGCTGGGGCTGAGAGGTTGCAGCCCTGCTGAGATTCTGAGTGTGCAGCCCTAACCCTGTGCCTGTGTCAACCATCCATGCAGGTGTGGGTGGTGCGCGATGTCGTGGTGTGCAGTTGACTGCACATGCTGACGGCTGTGTGCTATCTGTCCCTGCTTTCTTGCCTCTGTTCAGGTGTGGGTGGTGCCTGAGTTACGGGATGATGGCAAGGTCTACTGGACCGCCGACAGCGACTCGCAGCTTACAAAGGGCCTTGCGGCACTGCTGGTGCTAGGGCTGAGCGGCTGCAGCCCAGCTGAGATCCTCAGTGTGCAGCCAGGGTTTATCGAGATGCTGGGGCTTAAGCAGAGCCTCACGCCCAGCCGGAACAACGGCTTCTTGAACATGTTCCTGAAGATGCAGAAGCTGACGCTGGGGCTGCTGGTGAGTGCGAAGATGGCGTGAAGATGAGTGTGAAGATGGGTGTGAAGGTGAGGCAGTGAGTGTGAACATGTTCCTGAAGATGAGGCAGCAATTGGAACTTGTTTTCAAAGGTGCGGAAGCTGACACTGGGGCTGCTGGTGAGTGTGGAGATGGGTGTGATTACGAACGTGAAGATGCGTGTGAAGGTGAGGCAGTGAGTGTGAACATGTTCCTGAAGATGCAGCAGCTGATGCTGGGGCGGCTGGTGAGTGTGGAGATGGGTGTGATTACGACCGTGAAGATGCGTGTGAAGGTGAGGCAGTGAGTGTGAACATGTTCCTGAAGATGCAGCAGCTGACGCTGGGGCTGCTGGTGAGTGTGAAGATGGGTGTGAAGATGAGTGTGAAGATGAGGCAGTGAGTGTGAACTTGTTCCAAAGATGCAGCAGCTGACGCTGGGACTGCTGGTGAGCTTTTGTGTGGGTCGCATCCATGATCAGCAGCAGCTTGGCAGCAGGCGGCCAAACATCAAGCATGCACTACATGATTGTTGCCAGCTTTTTCATGAAAATGTAATTTTTTGCATTGCTGCACCTCTCTATCCTTTTTACAGCAGTGTCATTGATTAAGAGTTGCATTATTGTGCAATGCAGACGCTGTCGCTGCCATCTGACGAGCTGCTGTGCTGCCTGCCTGTAATGTCTGCAGAGCTCAACCAACGGCAGCAGCTAATGCTCGGGCCCTGCAGGGTGCTTGTAGATAACAGATGCTAAGTTGACAGGTGTGCGAGCATAGGCGCTTGAGCAAAAGGCAGCAGCACCCAGAGCCGCAGCGCATGGCGAGTCAATGTGTAGGTGGATGCTGCTTTTGAGCATCTGGCATACTGGCAGCATATGCCAAGAGGGGTGGCAGCTGTGGCAGCGGACAAGTGCGGGCTGCACACGTGGCTTCAGCCGTGACAGAAGAGCGCAGTCCACTAGGTGGATGCTGCTTTTGAGCAGCTGGCATACTGGCAGCATATGCCAAGAGAGGTGGCAGCTTTGGCAGCAGGCAAATCGGGCCGCACATGTGACTGTGTTTTTCTGTTCATCTTTGACGGAACAGCGCAGCCTGGCATGATGCAAGCATGCATCAGGTCAGCTTGCGCCAGTGTCATATTGCCCTGCCCTGGCAATCGCACTGTGCTTCAAAGCAGTCGGGTCATGGCTCTTGGCGCCAAATCTCACTTCAGAGCCAGAAACCTCCTCGGGCTTGCAGGTCACGACTTTGCTGTCGCAGGCAGCTGGCAGCAGCAGCTGATGTGTGCAGCAATTTGCAACGCCAATTGCGCGCATTGTGAGCAGTGTCGCTGTTGTATGTTTCGTTGCAGTGTAACATTACCTTCGGCTACTTTGGCATCCAGAGTGCGTGCAAGGATACTGAGTGCCTTGGAGATCGCGCCTCGAGAGTCTGGTGAACAAATGGCGCCCGCCCCAACGCTCACCACGTTGCCAAGATCTAGTTCACAGCCGTCTTTATTCGAATTTACCGCCGTGATAGCGAAATCAGCTGTCCAGAGCTCGAGATGCTGAAACAGGATGCCCATATTCCCGGGGAACCAGCAGAAGCGCGGCTTAGCCGGTGGTATTGTAGAAGGATGACATGTCATTCTGTTGTGTGGCCAATTCTGTCGTGCCTGACGTATATAAGGCGCAGCAACACATATCGGACACGCAAAAATACTCGAGTAAGCTCCCATTGTCCATTACCAGCTAGACTCGCCGCACGCACCCGCAGGGCCACTACGAGAAAAGTATCTGCTGTCGTCAGCCAGCACAAGCTTCAGCACGATGGCTCTTTCGGTGCAACGGTCCTCTAGATTGCGTCTCGCTTCCAGAGCATCGAGCACTTGCCGAACAGCACGCCTAGTAGTACGCGCCGGGCAGCAGGAGCAGCAGCAGGCTGTGCACTCTGGCCATGCCATGCTCGCAGCAGCCATCACAGCCAGCATGCTGGTGGGATCAGTGCAGCTGGTGCTTCCTCAGGAAGCGTTTGCTGCTAATGCTCGGTCGGGAGGCCGTGCTAGCGCCAGCAAGTTCTCGTCTCGGAGGCAAGCCATGAGGTGAGCAGCAGACGCTAGACAAGGACTCACAAAGCCTTAGAAATGCTACATGAACCGGTTGTTGTTCTGTTGCAGCGATCTTGAACGCTTCCTGCCCTGCTTAACATCCATGCCAGCGTGCGCGGGACACGGTGTACCTGCTGCTTTGTGGATGGCTGCGCATGCGGTTTGCGGAGTTGAGAAATATGATAATGATATGTTAATTTCTATACTTCTTGTAATGCTCAGCACCGAACATATGCCTTACATGGAGTCAGCACGCAGCATGCCAGGCAACTGCTACTTTGGCAGCAATTGCTGCTGGTTGCAACCACCACACCACCCAACTCTCTGTGCCATCTGCTGCTGCAATGCTGCTGCTCGTATCCCACTGCAGTGAACCTGCGCCTCAGGTGAACAACTACTCGTCAACAACCATCATCGCCCCACCACCAATTATCGCTCCTCCCATCATCTCCCCCATTGTGCCTGTATCACCATTTGGAGTCAGCATCGTTCCAGTGATCCCTATCCCGCTGCCAAACCCATTTGCCTCCCCACCACCCCCACCGGCCCCCTCAGCAGCTGAGACGCTGGCTCTGGCAACAGCAGCAGAGGCTACAGCAGCAGCCAACGCTGCCGCAGCAGCAGCCACAGCAGCGGCAGCAGCAGCGACTGCGACAGCAGTGGCAGTAGCAAAGTAGAGTCGAGGTGTGGCAGCATTCTGTGCTGAGGTTAGTGAGGGCTAGGTTGTGCTGGAAGTAACAGCGATGAACATGCAGATGGAGCTTTCGGGACTTTATCTGGGCAGCGACTGTGAACTGCATCGAGAGGAATAGTGGCATTCAAAACAAGAGTGAGGAGGTATAGCTTCAGCTGGTTCAATATCATTTTCATCATTAAACATCTGATGTGGTTGCTTTGCTGGTAGCGTATTATGAATCCAGTGCAGGACGGGTGTTCTGTTCCTCATCCGTGTCTGTATGGGAGTGCAGTATGGCTGCCTCTGCGCTGCTGCTGTTGCTGTTGGTGACTAGCAGCATCTGCAACAGGCGCTTGCTCTCAGGAGGTCCATTCACAAATTCTATCACCAGACTTGATGACCGCGTGTGGCGAGTGCACGGGCTGTTCAATGCTGCGCATGGAGTAGGTCGAGCCAGGAGCGCAGATGGTGTGGTCTGAGCTATATTTGTGTTCGTGCAGTGTTCGTGCAGTGTTCCTGCAGCGAGGAACAGCTGCTGGTTCAACCCAGTGACGGCTGCTGTCAGCAGTGGCTGGTCACGTCTATGTCACCTGTGCAAGAGCTGCATTAGAGTGGCCGGCGCCGTGCTTCATAATCAAGTGATAGATGCTGGGTGTGGCAGAGAGACATCTGAGTGTGCATCATTTCTGCATGCGCTGACTGAGGTATTATGTTCAGTGCATGCAAGCAGGCTAGCGATGTGTTCTATATGATAGACAACCTGTGCGACACGCGTCATGCGCTGTGACAGTTTGATTATGGCAGCACGTTCCAGCTGGAACTGCAACAAGGCTGTGCAGCAGTGTGCGTGTTGTAGTGGAATGAGGCAGCTGGTCCCCAGCTGGTGCGAGAGCAGCTTGGTTAACAGCATGCTGCAGGCGTTGTGGGTTGCATGCTGGCTGGTGTGGCTCGTGAGCTGCTGCAGTGTGACGTAGACCTGCTTGTGCGCTGTTGCGCAGCGCTGATTGCACAGACTGCACAACTGGATAGACTGTTGTTCAAGCGGGTGAGCTTGCAGCGTGTTGCAGGTCGGTTTAGAGTTACAATGACAGGTATAATACTAGGTATAATACTAGGTAGTGAATGACAGGTATTATACTAGGTAGTACCTTCTGGGTTTTTGCACGTTTACATTTACCTTCAAAAGCGATATGGCGGGGGGGGGGGGGGGGGGGGGGTGTTGTAAAGCCTGCACACTTGTCCATAGCTGCAGCTCTGTACTGTGGCCGGCTAGCACCCTTCCCCAACGGTCTCACTCTGCCGAGTCTGGTAACGAGATGCTGATAAAGAGATGCTGGTTGACATGGTAAATAGATGATTCTCGCAATACTATAAGAAATGCGGCCGCAGACGCACCGCCGGCCAGTCCCATGCTGAACGTGACAAGAGCTGTTGAGAACTGAGGGTTTGCGAGGGACGGTATGGCAAGCAGGCCTGTTGCACTGCAGTGGCCAGCAACTGATGTGCAAGTTTTGCCATGCAGCTTGCTGCATGGCATGCTGCATCTAGCAGGAAAGCCTGTCTTTTCACCGCAGCAGGTAACAGTAAGCAACAGCTTCTGCTTGCTCGCTGCCCCAATCTCCAGACGAGGGCTTGATAGTTTGAAGCCTTCAGTGCATGCACTGACTGCAGTGCGCACTGCACTCAGTCACGATTTGTGTGTTAAACGACGAGAACACAGCCCGTTTTCGAGCCAATGACAGGCTCATTGGGCAACCACTTGATCCATCAGCCATCCACTGGATTCGGCCAGTGACTCTAGCGCACTTACTGAGGCTCATGAGGCAGTCACTGAGGCTCATGAGCACTGATCGGTGCAGGCTGCTGAGCACTGCCAGGTTGCAGCCTGGCAGCACGGGTGTTGCAGCTGGCACCATGTGAATCGAGTTGCATCACAGTTTTGGGGGCTCAAAACATTGCAGCCCTGAATGTACCGGTGACACGGAGCGCGGCTGCCGTGGCAGCACCTGCTGGTGACTGCAGGCAGCCAGAGTGGTACGCCCCTGACGACGTGTCATTATCAGCGATTTGTACCAGCCCGTTCATCGGTTTCGTAACATACTGAGTTCGCACCATGGTATATTTCAGTGCACGGTTTTGCTGTTAAAGGCTGCAAGTCCGATTGACTATGTTGCGACACGGTGCCAGAAGTTATTCAAGATGATGCGCATGCTGTTGCCGGCTAGGGCATCGTCATGCTACGTGATATGCCTTATACTGATACTCTTCGTATTTCCAAGTATGTCGGAGCAAGTGGTGAAGCGTACCTGCGACGATGTCAAGGCTGAACTGGTGAAGAAAGACGCCAGTGAGTGTTGATTGGCAGTTTCGCTTGCTGCCTACCAAAGCAATGTTTCAAAGTGCAAGACGATTCGAAGATTTCAAAAGAACAACCAACTGCACCTGTTTGATGGCCTGCACTTGGCATTCACTAGCAGCACCACCTGCAGCCTGCAGGCACTGAGTGCCTAGGGGCCCCTAGCGCGCAGATTTGCTGTACAGCTTAGCTAGCCGGCTAGCTAGCTGCCACATTCTGCGCCGTGTTGCATGAGGAAATGAGTGTTGCCATGTCAGGTTGCGCTGCAGCATGACAAGTGCCAGCAACAGTTCAAGTCGATTCGCCAGCAGTACATGTGCTGTACAGCAGCACTGCTGAGCACTAGTCCACAAGCCCTCAGCTTGAAAGCCATGAACCATGGCAATGTACTACCATGCTAATTTGGCCAATTTCCCTACACAGACATTTGCATGACAAGTTTATGCATGGGAGTGTGTAGCACAGTCAAAACACTGCAGCAAGTGCACAACGATGTGACACATGCCCCCTGTGTGGAACCGCCGCGGCATGTGCCACTGCAACATGCAAATACTGAACCGTTCTGGGGGCCAGCTAGTGGTGTGCAGGTTTCAACCAGCTCACATCGTTGTAACCCTGCTGCAGACAACCCGTGGCTGTTCTATCATGGAGCAAAGCCTCACTGCCGCATCAGGGTTGGCACAGATACGTCGCCTCTGAACGTGGACCGCCTACATGCACGGAACCTGACAGATTGCATGCAGTACTGCCAGAAAGAGCCGTACTGCAAGGCTATCACATACAGCTACAGCTCAACACAGGCAAATGCACGTGCAGAAAACTGTTGGCTCAAAACTGGCACGGCACCTACACAGGACACACCAGAATCTGACCAGGCCGTTACGCTTGTCTCTGTATTCAAGCCAGACAATGTCAACCTACTGGTAACATACAGAACCTGTGAAGATGTGAAGGCAGAGCTCCAAGGGATGTGGGTATTAAACATTAATGGCGTGCTTTACTGATGCGTGCAGTGCTTGTACCCGACGTTATTTTGCTGGCATTTGATGACTACACTGATTGCGCACACTTGCAGCATGACACCGCCCTAGAAGCACAACAGAACTATGCAGCACCTGTGTATGCATGCCGTGAGTGAAACTCCATGCCTTTGCTCGTTGCACTGTTGGCAGCGCAGAGTGTGCACCGATTGCTGTTCGCGGTCAAGCAGCACAATCTGTGGGTGCTCACTGCTGTGCACACCTTGCACATGATCATGCCTTCATGAAGGAAGTGGTGCCTGCTGAGTAAGCAACCCCTGCTTGTCCTCTATTGCATGCCTGCTTCAAGTGTTGCCTGCATCAGCCTTAACTCGGGTGAGGATGCCGTACCTCAACATCCACCTGCTGTTTGCCGCTGTGTGCGTGTTCAGATGGCAATGAGCTGCCTGACAAAGCCTGGGCGCAACAGCCGCCACTCTGCCGGGTTGACTTTGGTGACAAAGCAGAGCTCGCTAGGTACCATACAGCCAGCTTGAAAGATTGCATAATCAACTGCACCAATGTGCCTGCATGCAAGGGGCTGACCTTTTCTTATGGAGCGCCGTCAAGGGCAATCGACAACTGCTGGTAGAAAGGGGCGACTGATGTATCTACCTACACGAAGGAGGACGATGGCCACGTGCAGTTTGTTCCACTGACCAAGCCTGTTGATTACAAGGCCTGCTTCCAAAAAAAGCAGTGTTTGGCTACGTTCATTCTCAGCGTCATCGGGACTACGCTGAGCATCCTTAGCACGCTCATGAGTGTTGTGCATTCAGGGCTCCATCTGAAGGATTAACACTTCCGAGCCATCTTGCGTACTGCATGCAGGAGGCGCACCACAGCAAAGCAGCAGGCACACCCCTACGACGCAGCGGCGGCAACTGCTTAACTGGGTCTAACAGGCAGTGCTGTGCAGCAAGTGATGGACGAGGTGCAATACGTGTCGCAGAGCCTTCAGCCAGCAGCACATACTGTGCTGAGCATGAAGCTGTCCCAAGGGGCCGCACACCGCTCACACAGTGAGGTACAGCCTGACACTGAGCAGCAGCAGCTGCGTGACCAGAGTGTGGTTTAGCGCATGTCAGGATGGACAGTCTAGCATGTACACGTACGCTCTGAGCAGTGGCGTGCATGCTGTACGCTGTGCCACATGAGTACACATGCGGCCGCTCGGTTGGCCACAGTCTCGAGACAGCAAGCACTCCCTACAGCGCAACAGGGGACACCGGACCTGGGTAACAGCAGGGGACACATGCAGCACATAACGCTCTAGCATACATATAAGGTGGCACATGCTTAATATCCCACAGTGCTGCGAGAAACAGCAGATCCAGAGCATGAGTTACGCAAGGTCACCACAAACAGCTTACGCATCACTGTGGACTTTATTTTCTTGAAAGCATACTATGCTAGTAGGTTGACGTCTGGTGTCAGAACAACAGTGTGCATCCAGTTCGCAGCTGAGCGTATCAGCACGTAGTGTGCACATGCCAACTGTTGCCTGGCACAACACTCTGCATATGTCCAGCGCTGCCGCAGTCATAGACTCGTGGCTGTGGCTGGTGTTGACTATTTTTTTAGCAGGAAGGACTGCGTATCAGCAGCCTGTACAGCTGAGGCAGGTTGCAGCCTGATAGTGGGCAGGGCGCAGCAGCAGGTGCTGGTTTCGCTGCATTGTCGCGGCAGTTGATGCCACACAAGCTGTCACACGTGGGCATGTTCATGTATGTTCATCACGCTTGTAGGTCCTGTAGCGACTTTCAGCACTGCTGTTGATTATGGTAACCAGCTGACGCGCTAGACACTGTTGGCGGCTGCTGAGCCGCTCGTCTGCTGTAATACATGTTTGGCAGCATGATCCAGCCAGTTAGCTGTAGTCAGTTGCCTTGAAAATGTAAAAGGACAAAATCTACACGGCTCCTGGATTGAGATGTCAAAAGGTGCTGCCCACGACCAAGACATGCAATGTAACATCCATCAACCACCAACCCGGGAGTCCTATACATTCGGTTTGTTACTTTCATGTGCACAGCTGCAATCAGTTAGGTCACCATGCCCATAGTATCCGAACAGCACTCTGAAGCAACAGCCATGAACAGCAGAGCTCATAGAAAAGAAGTGCCTCCTGGCGCTCACCACACAGCATCACCATCAGTCATCATGGTGCTGCTACAAAATGAATGTCAGGGACGTGCAGTAGCTCTAGAGAGCATAACAGCTGACCACACGCGTGCAGCAGCAGGTTGACGCAAAGAACACACAGCGCGTCACAATGGGTTGAATCAACACATGCAATGACCCTTTTGACGCAACAACAAACTTGCAGTTGACCGCAGATGTCACAAATTCACAGCCCACAAAGGCAGGCCCCGCCAACACTTCGAGATGCAGAGCGCTAAGGCATCCACAGACACTGGCAACACAATAACCAAATAGCCTGAACGCAGCTCAAACATGTGAGAACCATATGGCAGCAATCTGGCGCCATCACCTCAAACATTCCCACGAGGCCTCGTGGGTATGATTTGGGTTATGGCGCCAAATTGTTGCCGTCCAGTCCTCACTTGTTTGAGCTGCGTTCAGGCTGGTTGGTAAATGTGTTGCCATGCCTGTCATCTGGCATAGTTGCATGCTACTGAACAAAAACAAGCCCACACAGTGTCACCTCCAGGCGCAAATTTGCAAAAAAATGCAAACATTTGCAGTCGGATCCACTACCACAGAACCCAACACGCACATGAGGCACACCAAGTGCATTCACAAAAAAAGTCAAGACCTGACGTTTGTAAGCCGGCCATTGTCAGCCTAAACAAACACAGCCTAAACAAGCACACCACGCATGTATTAAGGTGTGAGGCGCAGGTGCTTCTATGAGACCAGAAAACAAAGTGCAACACACGCACCTGCCACAGTGTAACATCAAACACACGCACGAACGTAAAGCAACCAAGAGCTGCACAACGTAAGGAAATCTGTGGCAAAATCCCAATACACCAAGCCAGGGCACGCTGCCAGGGGAACTAAGGATGCAATCTGTGCCAGTGCCTGCACACCCATCCCAGACCGAATGCACAACGCAGGGCATGCGCTGCAGCAGCTCCAGAGCACCATGGCACTCACATGACGGCCCACACTGCACATTTGCATACGGCATAACTGGCATCTCAGCAGGGCGCTCGCCCGCGCACCATAGCAGCACATGGGCAGCACGGCAAAGCGCGGATACCTCCACGGCTCCGCCACAGATGTTCCTCCGCATCTGCCACGCACAGCCAGCCAGTAGCAGGCCGCTGCGGGCACTCACACGGCAGCTGAAACAGCCATGCAGCAGCTGAAACAGCCATGCACCAGCTGAAACAGGCATACACCAGCTGAAACAGCCATACACCAGCTGAAACAGCCATACACCAGCTGCCAACAGCCATACACCAGCTGCCAACAGCCATACACCAGCTGCCAACAGCCAGCCGCTGCCAACAGGCTTGCAGGAGCTGTTCACGCAGCTGTACGTGCTGCTCACATCAGCATCAGCAAAACAAACAAGCTTGGGTCTCCCCATTAAGACATTCAAGCAGGTCGTGTAAATGCATACTATTGTGATGGGCTGCAGCCCGCGAAACCACAGGTGAATCTTGCGAGACAGCACCACACACTAGATAGGGGCTGCATCAGATTGGCTGGTGTGTACCCATGCTGGTGGGAGGGCTGCAGCTAGAGCTGGCAGATAGTTGTAAAGCTGGTGGCCACTACAGTGCGCCAACTGCAGCCCCATGGCCCTACTCCTATCAACAATGCACCATACAACTGCACACCCCGGACAAACTCACACCTGGGACATCAGTGCACCTAGCACAAGGGCAACACCCTTGAGGCTGCATTTAAAGTGACACGCGCAGAAGGTGTGCGAGTCGCATGACATGGGTCATTGCACATGTTGTAGAGTGCCTCAGTTCCATGTTCATGCTGTGGAGATTGGTGGGTCAGCCAAGCTTGGCAGCAGCCAAGCCGCATGCCACGCATAGTGCAAACATGACAAGGATGCATGGTGATGCTGTGCCAACAAACTGTCGCACTGTGCTGCAGCCACAATATCGGCATTGGAACGCCAACAGACATGCTTGGCTGAATGGATACCTTACCGCATGCCGCGCACAGTGCCAACATGACAAGGATGCATGGTGATACTGCGCCAATAAACCACAAAGGCCAACTGCCTCACTCTGCCGCAACCACACTGCTGCGTTATAACGCCAGCAAAGGGCTGAAGAAAGCCAAGTTCATATGCACTGGGGTATGGTAAGGGTGACGAGGAGCGGCGAGCGTGCTTTGGCAAGCACGGTGACAATTGTTCCAGGTAGAGCAGTAATGCAAGCGAACACCACCCACACAGCACACCAGTTGAGCAGATGGTTGGGTGAGAAGCAGCGCGGCGGGCGCTGCAGACACATCTTGAAGGATGCGAGGACCAAAACGGGGAGGCACACATGTTATGTGTATACCAACCCTTCCCCTAGCCGATATCCCACGTGCGCACAGCAAATTGCATGTGCACCGCCAAAAATTCAACAAACAAGGCCATAGCTATGTTATGCTCTACGGTGACAGGATCTGCTATGGCATGAGAAGTGACCGTCAACAAGGAAATACTGTGGCAAGGTGTGGCCGTCAGCATCACACCACCCATGCTTGAGCAGCCCATCTGTTGTTTGACCCAACAGCCCCACGGCACGCGCTGCAACATACGCACATTCCCACCATGCCAACACGTCAAGGAGGAGAAACACTTGAACACAGGAAGCATCAAGCGTTCGCCAGCTGCTTGCAGAGACAATGCCTGTGTGCTGCTGCTGCTGCTACCTCAGATGAGCTGAAGTAAGAGTGCAGCAAGCGCCACACATGACTGGCCTGATAGCTCACTTGCTGCAGCCATCTCTCGCAGGGCCCATCCGTTGTCCGACCAAACCACCCCACTGCAGGCGCTGCCGCAAGCAAACAATCACACTCCAAGCAAACACATCTGTAAAGGAACTTCAGCGTCAGCACCAGGCGCTTGCCAGCCTACTTGCTGCAGCCTTCGCCGGCGGCGCAGCCAGCAGCAGCATCGCCATGCGGCGACGCCTCCCCAGCAGCAGCAGCAGCCGCCGCAGCCGCCCGCTCCTCAGCATGCGCAGCCTCCACTGCCACCTGCCTCTGCTCCCAATCAACGGCCCTGCTCTGCTGCACAAACTGCGTCAGCACCGTCACAACCTCAGCGAAACTCGGCCTGTCCTGAGGTTCAGGGCTCAGTGCGCGGCGCAGCAGATCATCCAGGGCCGCTGGCAGGTTTTTGGGGATGGCTAAACCGCGCTTCAGCACGGCGACCTGGCAGACCACTGCTGGAGCCGCCATGCCTGCATAAGCGCGGCTGCCCGTCAGCATCTCCCACAGAAGCACGCCCCAGCTGCGGTGTATATATAACGCAGCAGCAGGCAGCAGGTGTGTGTCAGATCAATGGCAAGTTATGTTCCATAGTTATCAAACATAATTATCATTACTATATTTACTTGTACGCAACTGCCAGTCATCACATCTGCACAGCAGCACACCCCAGCCGTGGTGTTCGTGTGAGAAATGATATGCAAGCGTGGGGCAGGCAGTGACACAGCAGCATGCAGCAGCGGTGTTTGTCAGAAACTGGCAGGACAGTTAACACAGTTATCGCCCTCAACATCCAAAGGCTTGCAGCAGCACATACCTCTACGTCCACAAATGACACACACACCGGATTGATGTCATCCAAAAAGTTGCTCTAGCTGTGCTGCACCAGCCGCGGCACAGCAAGAGCAAGCATTGGGACTACATCGATCAGGCCAAGGCTGTGTATTGGTGGCTGCCGGCCCAATAACGCGCCACAACATGCGCTCACCAGACAGCACCAACATCAGCAAAGCTACAGCGACATGACCCACCAGTGATGAGGCTAAAGCTGTGTATTTGTCTAGCTGCTGGCCCAGTGACCGCGCACATCACGGGGTGTGATACATGCTATGTTCGGGCTAGGACGATTACATACATAGTGGTACGCATCACCCTGTACACGTCAGCAGCAGGCGTAAACCACGAGCAGCACCCCTAGAGCAAGATGGAACAGATAGTGCTGATGCTGTGTGTCGAGCTGCTGTCCCACCTGTACACATCAGCGGCGGGCGTGAAGGCGGCCCCTCCACCCAGCAACACCTCCGGGCTCATGTGCGTGATGGTGCTGCAGCAGCAGCGGCAGCAGCAGTAGCAGCAGACACACGTGCATAACACAGTGAGACGCTGCAAAAAAGAGTCAAGCTAGACTGATAGAAGAAGTAGACCTACCTGCAGCTCACAACAGGGTTGAAAAGCTCAACATGATGAAACACAGCTCAGCCATGTGACTGTGAGCTAGCAGAGCTGTCCACATACACAAGTGATGGAACTGCTCACCCGTACTCATTGCTGCCCAACCGCTGATCCACCGGGTGCTTTGCAGCAGCAACCTCTGCGCCTGCTGCTGCTGTGCTGCTGTTCCTGTTGATGCGGGCCAGGCCAAAGTCTCCCACTTTGGCAGTGAAGCCGTGTGGGGAGGTGGCGCTCTTGGACAGCATCACGTTGCCACCACACAGGTCCTGCGGCGCACCAATTTCAGCCATCAGCAGCAGCAGCAGTGAGCGATGCAGTACATAACTTGCTTTGATCACCGCCCTGACCATGGTGAGGCACTATGCAGCCCAACGCAGCCAGAACTGGCCACCCCACGCAGGATCATCACAGCTGATCAAGGTACTTCATTGATACATCATATCATGCTCACCCTGTGCAGGATGTCCTGGCCGTGCAGGTGCTCCATGGCCATGGCAACGTCCAGCGCGGTCGGCCTAATCAACCCATGCACTTACACATGAAACTCAAACTCAAGTGTTGATGGTCAAAGCAATATTCTATACTTGGAATACAGCTGTTTTGTCCTCACGCCGTGCAGGATGCCCTGGCCGTGCAGATGCTCCATGGCCACTGCGATCTCCAGCGCCGTCAGCCCAATCACCCCATGCAAATACTTTGTTGAAATCACTTGCGAATTTCAACGTAAACAATGTGATTGTATCATTGCGATAACGAGTTGCACTATGAGATTTTGCTCTCACCCCGTGCAGGATGCCCTGGCCGTGCAAGTGCTCCATGGCCACCGCAATCTCCAGCGCGGTGAGCCCAATGGTGCGCAGCTGCGGCGCGCCGCCGTTGACGCTCGGGCGCGTACGGAACCAGCCGCGCAGCACGCCGTCCTGCAGGTGATGCAGAAACAAAGAAAACATTGATGCCAGGATGCAAGCACATGTATGATGGCACATTCGCACATTGCTATATATATAGGTGGCGTCCGAGCTGTGGTCGGAAATGTGTGAAAGTGCAAGACGCTTCCTGTAGACCCAACCACGCATGCTTGCGGTGCTGAGTGTGCGTTGTACATACGTACCTCGCAGCAACACCAGCAACAACATCAGCAGAAACCAGGCAGCAATCTGGCCACTCACCCCCAATACGCCCTTGTCGCAGTACTCAAACAGCATCCAGCACACGCGGCTGCCCGGCCGCAGCGCAGCCCGCCCTCTTCCTGCACCTGCTGCACCCGGCCGCTGCGGCCTCACTCCACCGCCACCAGCAGCAGCAGCAGACGCCCGCATGCTGGTAGATGCGGGTACTGCTGAGGCGTCTGAGTAGGTGTACCCGAGTGTGGCCATGATGCCGGTTTGTTTGAGGTCGCGCGTGAGGGAGACCTCGAGGGGCTCGCCGGTGGGGGCCAGGCGCAGGCTGGCTGTGTCCTCAATGATCTGCGCGAGAGGGACAAGGCAGGGACAACAAGCTTAGTAGTCTTGAATAACAGTGACAACATTTATAGTAACCCTGCCATAGCTGCACCTGCCAACCAGAGGCCCCATCTCCAGGCCAGGCACATACATCATCCAAAACTAGGCACATCAGTAACTACAACAGCAGGCTCACCTTGACTGCCACTGGCTGCCCGCGCAGCAATCCGCGGTACACCCGGCCATAGCTGCCCCTGCCCACTAGGGGGCCCATCACCAGCCCAGGCACATGACAAAAACCATAGTAGGCACATCAATCACTAGAACAGCAGGCTCACCTTGACTGCCACTGGCTGCCCGCGCAGCAATCCGCGGTACACCCGGCCATAGCTGCCCCTGCCAACCAGAGGGCCCATCGCCAGGCCAGGCACGGGCAGGCCTCTCGCCACCACACTGCCTGCCACACCACTGGCCATCACATTTGTATGACTCGCTGCTCCATTGCTGGATGTGCTGCGAACACTGCCGCCACTGCCCAGCTGTTGCTGCTGCTGCTGCTGGGGCTGAATTGTGCTGCTGCTGCTGCTGTTTGAAACAGAGCTTGCAGTGGGTGTGCTGGCTATGCTTGGATCAACGCTGCCGCTGACACTGCTGCTGCTGCTGCTGTCCACAGACAGCCGCGCGATGTCGCGCGGAAGCCAAACAGGCGTGATGCTGCAGCTGCTGGCGTTGCCACTGCTGCCATTGACACCACCGCCGCAGCTGCCAGAACCGGTTTGCTGCTGCTGCCTGAACATCTGCGCCGTCACAGTCATCAGCTGCTCGACTGAGTCCCCTTCAAAAGGCCGCTGCGCACGCAACTGCTGCTGCTGCTGCTGTGCGCTGCCGCAGCCACCCTGCACCCCCTGTGCTCCAGCAGCAGCAGCAACAGCAGTAGAGAGGTCCAGCTGCTGCAGTGACCCATCAGGCTGCTGCAGCTCCAGCCGGGCAAAGAAGAAGTTCCTGCCCCATGTGTTGTCTTCAGAGAGGGCCAGCCAAGCAGGCACGCCAATGAAGAAGGGCTGTGCATCATCCAGCCCATCTGAGATGGCCAGGCGGCAGCTGAGGCTGTAACAGGCGCCGCCATATGATTGCCGCTGCTGCTGCTGCTGCTGCTGGGGGCATGCAGGGTCCAGATCCTGCGGGCCGCTCCTGCACTTTGGCTTGCTGCTGCTGTTGCTGCCAGCGCCTGCTGCTGCTGCCAGGGCCTCGTGTAATGCTGCCGGCGCATCAGCAGCAGGCAGCAGCCCAGATAGCCGGAACGCCCAGCTACTGCTGCTGCTGCTGCCGCCGCTGCTGGGGGCCCAAACGATGCTTGCACCACTCATGTCGAAGAGAGAGGTGATGGACATGCCTTTGAAATCAATGCTGCCACGGCGGCCTTCAGCATAATTGGGCAGCTCACTGTAAGAGGCACCCCAGTCAACACCTTGTGTGGCAGCAGCAGCAGCAGCAGCAGCAGCAGGCAGCCAAACATTCTCATGCTAGGCTAATGGGGCAGCAACTGCAGCACCTTCGAAGCTGCACAAACAGCTGGTCAGAGAGCTATTAAAACCGGGCTACAGACACCAGATAGATACCGTCTAAGCTGTTGCGGCCTGAGACAAAGCACCAACATACTCATCAACAACAATGCCGCCGCCGCTTACCTGTCGCCTCTCGTGCAGGCTCATTCATGTGCACCACGCGCCATGGGTTGGATGACAGGTCGAGCACCAGGTAGCATGTGTTGTAACAGGCCAGGCTGCGTCGCAGCTCGGGGGTGCTGCCAGACGCCTGCAATGGCAGCAGCAGCAGCAGCAGCAGCAGCAGCAGCAGCAGCAGCAGCAATCGATTGGGTCAAGCGACAGGTAGTACGCGCTGCAGCAGGCCAGGCGTCACTAGATATCTTTCCAGCAACTATAGGCGCAGTTGTACAGCTGATCTAAGGGTGTGTGAACGCTCTGCCAACCCCTCAGCTGCAGCGAGCGAACCCAGCACGCCTCCAGCTGTTGCACTAGCATATGTGCAACAACACCATATCCCACTGAATACCTTTCCAGCAGCAGATGTTTCCCACGCCCAGCAGCAGATGGTATACCACATCAGCCTTACCTGCAGCGAGCGCACCCAGCGCGCCTCCAGCTGGCGCACGAGCATCTCCGCCAGGTTGGCCAGAAGCCCTGCCCTCACCCCCGAGCCTCACCTGACAGCTACACTATTGATGCTGAATGTAAGCATACCGGATTGTGCAAACTCCACAGCGCAGCACGCGCAACCTCTTCCAGCAGGCAGCATGATGCCTATTAACTATTAATTTGTGTTGTGCAGCTGAACAGGTATATTGTCAGAAATCTCTGCCAATCTCACCTGCAGCGAGCGCACCCAGCGCGCCTCCAGCTGCCTCACCAGCATCTCCGCCAGGTTGGCCAGCATCTGCCCGCGCTGTGCGTCGAAGCTGCGCGGCTGCTGGCCCATGATGCAGCTGCACGGCAGTCAAAACAAAGACACAAAGACGTCAGGCAATGTAGGGTGAGTTCATGAGCGCAGAGCGCAGAGAGTAGGCCAGCGCCTGGCCCCTCTGGGAGGCACAGCTGCGCGGCTGCTGGCCCACGACGAAGCTGCATGGCATTTAAAAGCAAAGACACAAAGACATCAGGCAACGCATGGTGAACTCGTGGGCGCGGAGCGCAGGGAGTAGGCCAGCACCTGGCCCCTCTGGGAGTCACAGCTGCGCGGCTGCTGGGCCATGATGCAGCTGCAACATGGTTGAAGCAGACAACGCGAGGCAGGTGAGGTCAATACACAGTCATTGAATGGTTGCAATCACAAAAAGTCAACCGGCATCTGCATGCACTGGGCATCAAAGCTGTGCGGCTGCTGACACCTCAACTCAAGCCTAGGCGGCCAGAGAAGGCATGCACAATGCTGATGCATGGCTCCAGCAAGGAAACATCAATAAAGTCACACCTCAGGGGGGGGGGGGCACTCTGTAAGTTTTTAACAATAAGTTGATTTGGACCTGAAACTTACACAATATATTACTTACGATATAAATAGCTTATCATAAGAAATTATCGCCCATCTGACAAGGTCAAAAGAGGGGGGGTGGGGGTGGGGGTCTGGGGGGGGGTTCAGGTATCTTGCTGTCTTTCTGCCAACTTTCTTTGTAGGCGTCGGACCAGCGCCGTACGCAGCTCAAATGAAAGGTATTGTTGATATGAGTTTATTAAGATGGTTTGTAGGTTCCTTATTTTAGTTCTGGTGACAAGAGAGTGCTACAGGCACTTTTTGGGGGGCGCCGCTGACAGCTCAGGCAGAGGCAGAGGGGTGCTTGCGACCTCAGGGCGAAGCGCAGCACAGCGAACCAGGCCATAGCAACCGCTTTGTACATGCTTTGCAACTGCCTATATGTTGGGAGCTTTGTTGAGGTCGATGCTGTCTTGCAGCTGTCACGCAGCGGTTCGATCGATGGACCGATCCAGGCATCACAACTGTGTCATACAGCACGAACTACCCCAAATGAACCCGCATATAAATTAAAAAAAATAAATAATTCATATTTAGGGGGTGTAAACGGCTGTGTAAGTTCTTCTGATGGAGGAAGGGGGGTGGGGTGGGGTGGGGGGGCACCCCCTCTTTTGAACTAATCAACATACTGTCTGTCAGCTTTCTTAGTGCCCCCCCCCCCCCCCCCCCCCCCCCCGTGCACACCTGCAGCCATAACACAGTCACAGCCAAACCACATGCACTCACAGTGTGCCCAGGCGGTGCCCATTTGCAGAAACCAGTGGTGCTGCTACGTAGAACTTCAGGCTGAAGGTCGGGTCGCACACAAAAAAGTTCTCGCTGAAGCGCGCGTCCTTGTCCATGTCCTCCACCACAAGAAGTTCATGGTGGGAGTTCACGAAGCTCCAGCCGCAGAAGCCCCACCTGCATGACATATGCGTCACGATACTCAATGGTCAATTCAATGGTCTATATATATTAGGGCACCTACATACATATAACAACCATTGCTACTAAGCTCCAGCCGCAGAAACCCCACCTACATGCCATATGCATCACAATATTCACCGCTTGATTCGTCTAAAAGAACGATACATACACCATGCCCACTACACACGCACTTGCACATGCACGCCTGCACATGACAAAATCCCAGCTAAAAGCGCAGCTGCAGGTCAGCGCATGCATGTGCACCCACAAAACACCCCCTCACTGCACACCTGTCGGGGCAGATGCAGGTCGGCAGCGCCCCGCATGCGCCCGTGATGTAGATGGCTTCGCCCGTCAGCAGCGCAACAGTGGCCGTCTCCACGTTGAAAACGGTGCACAGCAGCCGCAGCATGCCCTCTGCAGCAAGTGCGAAGAGTGGTGCAGAACAACAAAACATCAGCCACAGTCGACGATGTACACAGCCGTGCCGGTCAGTAGCGTTACGGTGCCCGTCTCCACGTTGAATACGGTGCACAGCAACCTCAGCATGCCCTCTGCAGCCGCGAAAGAGCAGCGACAAAAAGTATGTTGCAGGAAATGCAGATGGTCTGTTCTTCGCGCAAAACACAGCGCACAGCAGCTGTAATGCCCAGTGCAGAGATGCCCTGCAGGAAAAATACAACAATGACAATGGTTGCTGCATAAAAGGCTGGGTGTGAGAGGAAGAATCAGAAGCTTGCAGGACAAAGCAGGTGCCACCTGCTTGCAGGACGGCAGCAGCCGCTGTGACAACGCTGCGTCATCACAAGCCAGCAGTGCCTGGTGTGC
The DNA here is from genome assembly GCA_030272155.1 of Tetradesmus obliquus. Classification (NCBI taxonomy): domain Eukaryota; kingdom Viridiplantae; phylum Chlorophyta; class Chlorophyceae; order Sphaeropleales; family Scenedesmaceae; genus Tetradesmus; species Tetradesmus obliquus. The sequence goes on from CP126203.1 coordinate 4,093,376, forward strand.
TGCCGCACCATTGCAGGATCTGTGCGTGTGCTGCTTAGCACCACATATTGAAATGGGCATGAACCACAACCGAATCCCCGCACAACAGCTGGAAGCAAACACCTGCTGCGGCAGCTGCGGCTGCCAGCACAACACACCAATCTCGCCGTCTCGTGTCTGCCGCAGCGCATTGATGCCATCTGCCGCCACAACACGCGCCTCATGGCAGGCAGGCTTTGGAGGGCCGCTCAGCCAGCCATCATGCGGCGCAAAGGGCTCCAGCTGCTGCTGCTGCTGCCGCTGCTGCGCTTTTGCAAGCCCTGCTGCGCTGCTGTGGAAGTTGGGCGGTGAGCTTGCAGGAGCGGCTGCTGGTGCCGCTGCTGCAAGCACATCTGCTAAGCCCATTGCTCCGAAATCTGCAGAGTCAAGATCCAGCTTGCAGGAACCTCCGCAGTGCTGCTGCATGAACTGCTCCACACTCATGCGCCTGCTGGCGCTCTGCTGCTTGGCCCACGACAGGAAGGCAGCATGAGTGCTGCTGGCTGAGTCGCAGCGCGCCATTATGCCAGTCTGTGCTGCTGCTCCTGCAAAGGATGCTTCCTTTGCACGAGCTGTTGAAAGCTGCTGATTAGTGCTGCTGGTTGGCTTGGCAACCTGTTGGCTGGAGCACTCCGAGGTGCTGACTGCCACACAGCAGCTGTGAGCAGGGTCCTTGCCTGCTGCATGTGCTGCATCTTCAGTTAAAGGGACCTGCAAGGGTCAGCAATGGGGCATGCAAGCACTTTATGCGCATGCACCGTATGGTAGCCAGTGAGCGGCAAGCACTGCATGCGACAGGTGCTGCAGAGGTAGGAGACAGCATCTGCCGCGATGAACAAGTGCACAGGCAGATGCCTCGTTTTGATTCATAAGCGGTCCATTATCATTGTTTTAAGATGGTGGCACGCACCAGGCAGCAGCTGAACAGCTTGAGCGACTCCCTTCCCCGGCCTGTGTGGGACGATGGCGAGCTTTGTACCTGCCCCATTGCAATGGTACTGTGGTATTTGCTCTTATCAACAGTGAAGCGCAGCCATGGCAGGTTGCTCAGAGTGATTCGGTGTATCTCGAGGTGGTTGACGGAAAGCGCAACGCCACAATCACAGAAAGGCTCGACCACCTCAAAACAAACCGATCTCAAGCGTGACTGCCTTCCAAATGAAACGCGCCCAACTCCTTGCACTAGGGTCCTATTACCTGACAGGCCTGAATTTACTCAAGAAGTGCCCGACTCTTGTTTCAAGACTTCATGTCACTGTCGAGCAAGACAAAAAATTTCCATCAATGCTAAGGTATTTACAGCTCAGCAAGACTGTAGAACACCACACAACCGGTTTGTACCCAAGGCACCTTACCCTGCAACCTGCTGCCAGGCTGCTTGTATTGCACTGGTGGCACATCAATGATGATCATCACCATACCCAGATTAAATGCCAGAGCAACGACTCCACAAAGGATGACGCCCTGTATCTGGCGCCAAATTCGTACAGCACAGCTGCAGGCAGACTCAACTGAAGGTACTTCCACACACGCCGCCGGTTGCCAGTGCCTGGCAAAAAAGCATGCTGACAGATACCGGGGATTCTGTACCAATAGCGCGACCCTCAATTCTCTCAATAAGCTATGTTGTGGCAGCATCTGTTTCACACATGACCAGCGGCTTGGGAAAAGCCCACCAGCCCAACACCAACCCAACAAAACACGAGTCAGCAGCCTCGCGTGCCACAGTGCAGGCGATAGACCTAACATACTGCTCAGTAATCCATTTTAGTCCCATAACCATCCCCAAAACCATCCCCTACCCTGCACACTGTACAAGGAATGCAAATCATAAGGCACAAAACAGCGTTGTAAACACCATAGAAGCAACAGGGTTTAACTATCTTGCAGTGTCAGTCCAGGCTGTTCATACTACCTAGGGCAGCAGCCAACACCGGAGACGGCGGCTGCGGACTGCTGCTGCCGCTGCCGCCACTGCTTACGCTGCTGCCGCCGCCGCTGTGCTGCTGCTGCAGCGCTACGCTGAGACCACCAGCCTCTGCGCTGCTGCTGCTGCTAGCCTGTCCTGCTGCTGCTGCTGCCACTGCAGCTGCTGCAAACGTATCCATGTTGGCACCTGAAGTCAAGGCCACACTCTCACTCAGAGCTAGCCCTTGCAGCTGCAGCTCTGCGGCCACTACTGCATCCACCCCGCTGCTGCTGCCGCCCCCTGCTGCTGCTGCTGCTGCTGCTTTGGCAGGCGAGCTGCTGCTGCCGCCCTCTAGTATCGCTGCATACTGCTGACCTAATGCATGCTGCAGCCGACTCACATCTAGCTCACAAGCACCCGCAGCAGCAGCAGCGGCAGCAGCATCCGCATTTCCTGCAAGGCCCACCCCAGAGCCCGAAGCAGACAGGGAGCCCAATCCTGCAGGACTCCTGCCACTGCTGCTGCTGCCGCCGGCTGCAAGTCCCGCCAGGCCGCTGCCGTGGCTGCTGCTGTTGCTTGCTATGCTGCCCATGCTGCTCACTGTCGTAAAGCTGGGTGACAGGTGCACCGCATTACCAAAGCCCCGGGGATACGTCATGGCACTCGCACTCGATGTGCGGCGGTGCCCTGCTGCTGCTGCCACGATGTTCTGCCAGCCGCTGCTGCTGCTGCCGCCGCTGGCAGCAGCTGCCCCGGCGGCTGTGGCTGATCTATCCCGATCTCTGCTGCTGCTGTTGCTGCTACTGCTGCCTTCGCGGCCGGGGTAGTAAAAGCCAGCAGGCAAGGACCCGAACGAAGGCAGCAGCCCGCTTGGCGGCGTGCCGATGTTTTGACCTGGATAGCCGCTGGACCCGCGCCCTAAACCACCACCAGCCACCCCACCAACAGCAGCAGCAGCAGCGTCGCTGCAGGTAGCGCCCAGCGGCAGCTGCACTGGGGGGTTGGCGGGGAATCCGGTGTGTTGCTGCTGCTGCTGCTGCTGCTGCTGCCGCAGCGAGGGCCCTGCTGTGATGCCCAGTGGCGGACTGACTGGCACAGGCAGGAAGGAGACCTCCATGGTGCCATCCGGCCGCGGCTGCAGCTCTGCATGCAGATAAGCAATAACGAAATGGGACAATGCCGGCAGCAGTGCGTGAGGGGCAGCAGTGCAAGGGTCTAGCCTGCAAGTACAGCGGGCAGGGCATGAATAGGATGCATTCTACAACTTGCACTCAACTGTGTGTCATACACTAGCGGCACTTACCAGCAAGTGTGCGCAGCAGGATGTTTAGGCGTGCTGCTGGAGCTGTACGTCACTGCTTGTTTGAAACATGGCACACGTTTGTTACATTATGTTACCAATTGTCATTGCTCACCGATGAGCGTGTGCAGCGGGATGTCCAGGCGCGGGATCTTCTCCAGCGGGATGGCCATGAAGTAGCCGAATATGGCTCGCAGGATGGCCTGCAAGCCAAGTAACACAAGATGAGAACAATGTAGCAATTGTCACTAGGGAGCAGGTGAGGCAGGGATCTGCAGCGGGATGGCCATGAAGTAGCTGAATATGGCTCGCAGGATGGCCTGCAAGCCAAGTAACACAAGATGAGAACAATGTAGCAATTGTCACTAGGGAGCAGGTGAGGCAGGGATCTGCAGCGGGATGGCCATGAAGTAGCTGAATATGGCTCGCAGGATGGCCTGCACACAAATAACACATGATCACAATTACGTAACAATAGTTGCTAGGGAGCAGGTGAGGCGTGGATCTTCTCCTGTGGCATGACCATGAATGCTGGAAGATGGCGTGCATTAGGGCCTGCAATGACACCGCAACAACAGAGCTGTGCATGAGGCACACAAAACATGACTGATATTTTGACACCATCATTGGCGAATGCATGTCATCATGTTTGAACCCGAAACCGCGCCGCACCTGGTGGCCCACCACCATGATGTACTCCCGTTCCCGCTCCATTTCAATTACAACTGGCTCAAGCCGCTGCACCACATCCAGGTAGGACTCGCCAGAAGGGTACCTGCAGCAAAGCAATGTAACATGGTATATGACGTTATACCATAATAAAGTACATAGGGTGTTGTTTATCTGGCAAAACATGGCATTAACCGGCTCCAGCCGCTGCACACCATCCAGGTACGGCTCGCCAGATGGGTACCTGCAGCACATGAGTGTGACAAATTGCTCATGTGCATCCACATACAAAATGGATAGATGGAGGTTGTGTTTCATCATTGTCATAATTATCTGTTGCATTAGATGCAACATGTGCGGTACTGCACACCTGCAGCGCAACTTGTGTATGTCTTCAACAAGAAGATTGCAACATGTTATGACAACCGGCCCACCTGTAGCGCAGCTTGTCTTTCTTGCGCGCCTCGTAGTCGTCACACAGCTGACAGCAAACCATTCTGATAATGACACATCACCATCCAACATATATACTTGTCTATCAACTACAATTGCGCACCTGTAGCGCAGCTTGTCCTTCTTGCGCGCCTCGTAGTCGTCCGGGAACTTGGCAGCGATCTCGGGGTAGGTCATGCCGTCACATACGCCCTGCAGCAGCAGCAGCAGCAGCAGCAGCAGCAGCAGCAGCAGCAGCAGCAGCAGCAGCAGCAGCAGCAGCAGCAAGTTACTACATGAACAGCCTTGACTGGATGCGGCACGGTATGCAGTCACACACGCCCTGTGCACAGAGCACTCAAGGATCTTGTTAAGCGCCTTGCAGCGGCTATGAGTGCGGCAGGTGGTTGGCGGTGCCTCCAATTGTTAACCCTGTGTCCTGAGGAAGACAACATCTCAGGAGCTATATTCTGCTCAGCTCACCGCATGGATCTCGTCCAGGGCCTTCCAGCGCAGCTTGGGGTACGGCAGGTGGTTGGCGGTGGCGATGGTGCGCTTGAGCGTGGACGTCCACACAGACACCGGCACGCCAGACTCGTTGAACGTCTGCACGGGCACAGGCGAAGCACAACCAAGTTATGTCATCTTTCACACACACATCATGAAAAGTCATGGCAGTGCAGACATCTACACGATTGATACAACAATACTACAATGAAACACCACTCACCGCAGGCAGGCGTGAGTCCAGCACGTCAGGCAGCAGCCGCGCATAGGCCTCGCCCCTCGCAGTGAGCCCGCTGTCGCCGCCAATGCGGCCCGCCATGTTGAAGCATGATTCGCCGTGGCGCGTCAGCCAGATCTTGCGGGACTGGCCTGCTGTCATGCCCGCCTTGCACACCTACAAGGTTTGGGGTTGACGATGAATAGCAGCAGCAGAGGCAGCAGGTCAACTGCCAGTCAAACGTGTTACTTGTGAGCTGCTGGCTCGTGCGAACGTGCATGAGCACGACCTCGCCGGGAATGTAGCCACACACGGCAGTTCAAAGCAGAAGATGCACAATCAACCTACAGTCAAACGTTTGACCATAATGTTTGACTTTTGCCTCACCCGCATGAGGAAGAACACGATCTTGCCAGGAATGTAGCCAGGAACGGCAGTGCAAAGCAGTTGAAGCATGGGCAACCTACGGTCAAACCTTTAAACAATATGTTTGACTTTTGCCTCACCTGCATGAGGAAGAACACAACGTCTAGCCCTGATATAGCCGCTGATGCGGTTCACAGCAGAAGGTTCACATTCAACCTACGGTCAAATGTTTGACCAAAATGTTTGACTTTTGCCTCACCTGCATGAGGAAGAACACGATCTTGCCGGGGATGTAGCCGCTGATGCGGTTCACGTCCATGTAGCCGCGCCCGGTGACCCTGCAGCAGCAGCAGCAGCAGCAGCAGCAGCAGCAGCAGCAGCAGCAGCAGCAGCAGCAGCATGTTGGTTGCAGCCGCTGTGGCCGTGCTGATAATCTTGATGAGGTGCAGCTGCACTGCAGCTGTATGCACAGCATGCACAGCTGGTTTTACGCTCCCCGCATCCAGTTTTACAGGCATGCGCCAGGCTCACATATCGACGAGCTTGATGTAGTGCAGCGGCGGGTGATCCATCGGCTGAACATTGACATGCGACATGTCACTCATATGACACATGTTACATAACACACATCACTCACATGTTGATGAGCTTCATGTAGTGCAGCCGCCGGTCACCTATCAGCTCCTATAAACATGCCAGAAGTCACTCACTTTCCACATGACACATGTCACATGACACACGTCACTCACATGTCGATGAGCTTGATGTAGTGCAGCCGCCGGTCATCAATCGGCTCGTAGACCTCGTTGTACTTGAGGATACGCTGCTTGAAGTCGGCGATGGCCTGCAGCAGCAGCAGGAGCAGCAGCAGCAGCAAAGCAGGTGTGAGAAGCAGCCGTCGACACAGCGCCGTGAGCAGCAAACAAGCGCTGCATGAGTCCCTGTGCCTGGCTACGCAGGCAAGTGACGCATCAGCAGCGCATCAACAGCTTCAGGCACACCTCTCACACCCTGCCTTTGCCGTTGCTGTCAACCTCGCTGTGGCGCCACAAAAAAATGCCACTTGTATACATAACATAACAATAACACGCCGGCCGCAGCCGCCTCACCGCCTCTGTGTCCATGTTGACGTAGTCTGGGCTGTATTTCATCTTGTAGCTACAACCCAACTGTTTAAAATACCCGAGAAGCTCAAGCATTTGTCTCAGCTGTATGCACAAGTGTACTGATTAGTTGTTGAGTCAGTAACAATCCAACAATGACGACAGCGCAGCACAGCCAGCCGCTCATCGCCTCTGAGTCCACAGAGCAGCAGTAGCAGCAGGAGCAACAGCAAGAGCATCAGCATCAGCACCACAGCCGCCTCACCGCCTCTGTGTCCACGTTGACGTAGTCTGGGCTGTACTTCATCTTGTAGCGGTAGTTGTTCTCCAGCACCTGGCAGCAGCAGCAGCAGGGCGCAGCAGCAGCAGGGTCTAAGCACGTCATTGCAGGTAGAAAAACAAGGGGATGCAGCAAAGCGACAGCAGATTGCGACACACGTGCGCTGCTGCGCTGTGGCGTGTACTGCAGTGTGCTTTGCTGCAACAACTATTGCCGTCCTGTGCTAAGCTGTGCGGCATGCTGCTGAACCATGTTCTGTTCTGCTGCTCCGCACCTGGTCATCGTTGCAGATGCTCTCGATGAAGATGTACTGGCAGCGGCCGTGGAAGGTGTTGGCCTGCACAGGGGCAAAAGCAGCAACGTCACAATGAGAACTGAACTTGATCCAAAGCAAACAGATGCCGGTTTGCCAGGACAACCAAGGGTGCGGCTTTGGCACCAGCAGCGTACATGATCACCTAAAACACAGGCAAATACCCTGCCAATGAGTTGAGCCTTGCAAGGGCAAGGTGCGCCTACACACATGGCAGCTGTGCAAACCACTGGCAGCGGCAGGAGTGGTTTGTGGCGCTGCTGCTGATGCTGCTCACCAGCTGCTGGCGGCGCTCCTTGGTGGTGTTGGTAGCGTCAAAAATTGCCACCTGGCCACCCTCTGTAAATCACATCACAGAACAGCACCAGCAGCAGCAGCAGCGGAGACTCAGCCAGGCAGTGTGTACAGCGCATCTCCGGCACATCTCTGGCGCCTGGCATTGCTGGTTCAAAGAAACAGCGAAGCAAACCCCGGATATACGAGCGTGATGTGCTGCGCTCTCTGGCATGCAGCGGCATACGTGCAGCAGAAGCGTGCGTGCCAACGCCGTACCTGTGAGGAGCTGCACGCTACAAAGACACTACAATTTGAAGCGCCCGCGCCGTACCTGCTCACGCCACCAAAAACGCAACGCTGTGCCACACATGTGAGGAACTGCTCACGCTACAAAATACACAAACGGCCGTGCCGCACCTGTGAGGAACTGCATGACGTCGTTCACGGCTGCTGCCAGCGCCCGAGTGCGCGCCTCCACACCATGCTGCGGCAGCAATAAGCAGCAGTCGGGACACGGCAACACATCAGCGTGTTTGCGGTCGTGGCCGTTGATTAGCTCAGCTATTAGGTGCGTGCTAGACACGTGTGTGCAAAGGACGACCGCAAACCCTAACACCTGCACCTGCACCGAACATCCCTCAGAGTACCTTGTTGTGGGAGTCAAAGAAGGACGCGTCCTGCACCTGCCCAAACCCTAAATGCGGCCTGAATGCCCAAACCAGAACCCTGACAACCACCTACCTTGTTGTGGGAGTCGAAGAAGGACGCGTCCTGCACCTCGTGCGCCTCCTTCTGCAGCCTCTGAACCCTAACACTGCCCTAAACCTGCACCAAACATACCTGGTATGTATCAGCGCACCTTGTTGTGGGAGTCAAAAAACGAGGCGTCCTGCACCTCATGCGCCTCTTTCTGCAGCCGGCGGTAGTTGCCGACGTTGAAGTGCGCCGTGTTGTGGCCCAGCCTGCAGCAAGCAGCGTGGCATACACAATCAGCTAGCACTACTTTGCTACCTGAACTGCAGCACATATGTCCCGCATGCCAGGCAGCGCAGCAGACGAAGTACACCCCACCACCCTGCCGACTCATACAACGTCCCGCGACAACACGCACCAGTTGAGGTAGCACTTGAGCTTATTGCAAAGAAAGGTCTTACCCCTCCCAGGCAGCCCCACCTTGATGATGATCAGCTTGTTCTTCTGCACATCCCGCCCCATCCATACCACTGTCCTTTCACCACTGAGCCAGCATATTTGAACTACAATACATGCGTCCTGGGTGCCAGGCAGTGCAGCAGCCCTCACAACCCCATCAAATTCATACTGCAACTTGCAAAACACGCACCAGTTGAGGTAGCACTTGAGCTTGTTGCACAGGAACGTCTTGCTGCGCCCCGGCAGCCCAAGAATAATGATGATCAGCTTGTTCTTCTGCACACCCCGTCCACACACCCAACACCAATTAACACAGAGGCTCACTGCAAAACAAGTTTTCAGCGCGCCAGGCGGCGCAGCAGTCAAAGGAGAGCCCTTACAGATTCATCCAACATCACTGTCCGTTACATTCATCACACAACCCGACGCACCAATTGAGGTAGCGCTTGAACTTGTTGCACAGGAAGGTCTTGCCCCTCCCAGGCAGCCCAACCATAGTAATGATCAGCTTGTTCTTCTGCACACCCCGCCCCATACACACCACTGTCCCAAACCCATATATTCAATCAAGCCTGAAGTGCAACACATGATTCTTGCGTGCCAGTTGGAGCAGCAGTAAAAACAGCCCTCACAACCCTATCAAATTCATACTAGCACGCACCAGTTCAGGTAGCACTTGAGCTTGTTGCACAGGAATGTTTTCCCTCGCCCCGGCAGCCCAACCATGATGATGATCAGCTTGTTCTTCTGCGCCCTGGTCCATCCGTACCACTGCCCTTTCACCACTAAGCAAACAAACCTGAAACTGCAAGATATGCGGCCCGCGTGCCAAGCAGTGCAGCAGCCCTCACAACCCCATCTGATTCAAACTGCAACTTGCAAAAGCACACACCAGTTGAGGTAGCACTTGAGCTTGTTGCACAGGAAGGTCTTCCCCCGCCCCGGCAGCCCAACCATGATGATGATCAGCTTGTTCTTCTGCGCCCCGTCCCAACCGCACCACTGTCCCAGAGCAACAACTAAACATAACGCAACTGTCACACACGCGTCCCGTGTGCCGAGCAATGCAGCAATCAAAGTATCCCTCACAACCTGATCCCATCCACACTATCCCTTATCCTTTGAAAAACGCACCAGTTGAGGTAGCACTTGAGCTTGTTGCACAGGAACGTTTTCCCGCGCCCCGGCAGCCCAACCATGATGATGATCAGCTTGTTCTTCTGAGCCCCGCTGCGCAGCGACTTGCTGCGCTGGATGATGGCGGCCTTGTTGGTGGGGTCCTCGTCCTCGTGGTACGCTGACTCAGCCTGTAGCAGCAGCGGCAGCAGCAGCAGCAGCAGCAGCAGCAGCAGCAGCAGCAGCAGCAGCAGCAGCAGCAGCAGCAGCAGCAGCAAGGTGAGTTGCCCGATGATGACCTTGTTGGTGGGGTCCTCATCCTCGTGGTACGCTGACTCAGCCTGCAGCAGCAGCAGCAGCAGCAGCAGCAAGGTCAGTTGCCTGATGATGGCCTTGTTGGTGGGGTCCTCATCCTCGTAATACGCTGACTCAGCCTGCAGCAGCGGCAGCAGCAGCAGCAGCAGGAAGGTCAGTTGCTGGATGCTGGCGGCCTTGTTAGGTGGGGTCCTCGTCTTCATGGTATGCTGGCACAGCCTGCAGCAGCAGCAGCAGCATCAGCCGGACAGTGAGTTGCTGGGCAGTGGACGACCGCTATTGCTACTGCAGCTGCTGCTGCTGGTGATGGCCATTATGCCAGCTGTTTGTGCTGCATTTGTGGCCTGCAGCTGCATCCTGCTGCTGCTGCTGCTGGTGGTGATGATGATTATGGCAGCTGTGTTTGTTGCCTGAACCGCCTGCAGCTGACTCCTGCTGCTGCTGCTGGTGGTATGGTAATAGTAACAGCTGTGTGTGCTGCGTTCTTAGCTTGCAGCTACCTCCCGCTCCTGAAGCAGTTGCTGCAACAGAGCAGCAAAGGGATGGCTTCAGCGCAACTGCAGCAAGTCTACCCACTGCAGCTGGTCCATGTAGCAGCCAGTGCATCCTCAAAGGGCCCATCAGTTACTAAGAGGCGTAGGTGCTGCTGCTGCTGCTCCATGTAGCAGACGCTGCATCCTCAGAGAGCTCATCAACCAGTGACCGGTTCAGCCACAGCTGCTGCTGCCGCTGCCGCTGCAGCTCCATGTAGCAGCCGCTGCATCCTTAGAAAGCCCATTGTCCACTGGGAGGTTAGGCAGAGACGCTGCTGCTGCTGCTGCGACTGCTGCTGCTGCTGTCATTCCTCATTGACGTGTGCATCCTTGGGAGCTCATTGTCAACCGAGAGGTTAAGCACACGCGCTGCTGTTGCTGCTGCTGCTTCTACTGCTCCCTACTGACCTGTGCATCCTCCAACAGCTCGTCCTGCACTGTGATGTTCAGGTGCACAAGCTTCTGGTTATGCTGCTTCTGCTGCTACTGCTGCTGCTACTGCTGCTGCTGCTGCTGCTGTGGCCACTGCTGTTGCTGGTGCTGCTGCTGCTGCATCAACCTACGCATCCCATCTGGAAGCCCATCCAACAAGCTTCAGACATGCGGTGCTGCTGCAGCTGCTTCCGCTACCAACCTGTGCATCTTCCGACAGCTCGTCATCCACTGAGAGGTTCAGGTCCTTGAAGTTGACCACAGCTGGCGCACGCCTGTCTGGGTTGCGGGGGCTGCCTGCGTTGGCCGTTGACCGGGGAGAGGTGCGCCCCTTAGACAGCTTCCCGCGCCAAAACTCCCTGCAGGAAACAGCAACATAGCATCAGGAAGCCGGTGTAGATATAAAGGAGCTGTTTGTAGGATTGATGTAATTGTAATATATAAAGAAGGTGGTGCTTGCAGGACAGGCGGGAGTTTGGCAGCAGGTGTGCAGGTGGTGCACCTGCTGCAGCTGCAGCGCCTGGCAAGGCTGAACAGCCCAGGCAGAGCAGGCTGAGCAGAGCCTAGGAGTGCTGTTTCGCAGCCCTAAACTAGCTAAATAATGGTTTATCGACAATTAAAAAGCACAGCAGGTGCTACAGGAGCTGCTGCTGGCCAGATGTTAGGCAGGTACTCGTCAGTGCAGTGCAGCCAGTGCAGGGCGACTGCAGCTGCCGCACTGCTGCTGCACCGCCAGGCAAGCATCTGAAACAATAGTGACGATCATTGCACGCACCACATCGCCGCGTAGCTTCAGCACACACAGCCAGCGGCTACGATAGACACAAACAACTTGCTGTTGCCCAGGTGACAGCCCTGATTCTGATGTGCGCGTGAGCAACTGCAGCAATCACTGCAATCGTCTTGGAAGGTTTGATGTTTGCCTTTTTGCGGAACCCGCTGACCATGCAGGTATGGAAAGTGGGAGGCACTGCGAATGGTGAGAGTATCTACTCTGCAGCGCTGTATCTCTGAAGCACAGCCGCGATCGTGCTATCTGGAAGCTGCAGGCTATTCGAATGTAGTTACGCGCACAGGCTATCGCTGCGGTCAGCGCAGTCAGGCAGGGTTCCAGGAAAGTGACTGCTGGTGCTGACCCTGGCTGAGGGTAAGCCTGTCAAGCTCGCAATCAACTCTGGGGCTTCCGCTGCGCACTTGCTTCCATTTTTGCAGCAATAGCTTGAGCATTGGCATCTGTGCACAAGCTGGCTGAACCTGAAGTGCCAGGTGCCACATGCAGCACATGCAAGCAAACTGCTGCAGCAGCAACTCCTGCCTTCCTGACTCTAGTTGACAGCAGAAGGATGCACATGATACTTGAACCCCGTTGTTGTCAAATCGCACTCCCCAAAGCAAGACACAGACAGTGAGCACACTCGTGTTACAAAACAGCTGCAACCTTGGTGTAGTTGCAACTGGAACCTGTGTCTCGAACGCAAGCACAGCAGCTCAGGTCAACCGGGTTGTAGTTCAGCATCCATTGCACACCAGTGCCCTGGGACCAACACCAAACACCTCTGCATATTGCCATGCACGCATCAGGCCGCATACAACGTTTCAAAAATGCAGCGATGCCTGCCTAGACAACTTGCAAGCGTCATCAGCAAAACAACTACTAACAACTACTAAATACATGGTGCGGGTTGAGCACAACACTCCATAGATATGCTGCCAGAGTCACAACACCCGCGCCACTGTCAGTGCACCAACTGCTGATGCCAGATCAACTGTACATGCAAAACTGGCCAAAAACCTAGACCGGTGGCAGCGCATGGCACTAACATGCCAGCAACGTTGTAACAGCAAATGCAGGAGTAGCAGCAGTCAAGCATCTCCCCTGCGATTGACCATTGCCACAGCAACATGCCATCCAGTTCCACCTGAAAAACATGTGCAAGATCACAGCAGCACCGCCGCACAACCAAAACGTGCGGACGCGCAACGCTGCATGTGTCAAGGGGCAACAAAACTCTGCACAACAACAGCTAGATCTTGCAGAGCTGTGAATGTGACCTGCTATCTGCTGCCATGCACATATCACCCTACACAGCACTGCCTCGAGCACTGACGACGACAAACAGTCACCATGCCGTCCTTGAGGCAAGAACGACACCCTGGATTCATCAGGTGAAAGGAAGCATGCCGCATTGAATCAATCTGTACATGCAGGCCTGGCCGCTGCAGCAGCTGCCAGGCAACGCCCATGATTCAAACACGCCTGTTATAAGGGGGTTTGATATGGCGTTTGCGCCACTGCAGCATCAGCTGCCTAGCCGATGCATCAACACAACAGGAAGCCTGCAACAAAACTTTATGTAGTACTTGATTGCTAGCTACACGTTTGATACATAGATACTGACCACTCGCCAGCCTAACATGCCTACGCTCCTCAACAAAAACAGGGAGCAGGGATTGATGGGTGGTGTCAAAGACGACACCACTGCCCACTAGACATGACACCAGATGCCTGACCAGGGGCGAAGAATGGAACTTGTTTTGCGCAGAGACACAAAGGACAAACAATTGCTGCTCTGAAATGCTGCTCATCTACACTGCGAGGGGAGAAGCGAGTGTGCACACATGCACCCTGAAAAGCCGAAAAGCCGACTGTGCATCAAGTCCTGCAGAGTGGGGCGGCCTCGGAACTGCTGCTGTGCGGCCACAACACACGCGCGCTGTCCCGCGATCTGTATACACATGCACGCGCCGCGCCTCAGCGCGCAGCAGCAGCAGCAGCAGCAAAGTGCTGGCCTGAGCAGCAGCAAATTGCTGACCTGCTGCTGACGCATCAAGCAGCTGCCACACACAGCTCAACAGACAAAACAGTAGTACTGCTGGGCTGGTGACGTACGGTCCCGAGCGCAAACACCTACAAACACCTGCAAATTATGTTTGCTGCGCTGCCGAACGAGCACATACGCACACGCTGCAGCTGTACAGCAGCCCACAACACACATGGGCCTGCGCCTTCAGCTGCTGACTGTCACACACTGCCGTCACACACAGAAGCAATGCAGGACACGCTGGCAAAACTGTCGCAGGCATTGGACACCTGCAAGGGCCTGCTCCTGACACAGAAACACACCACGCCACTGCTGCTGCTGCAACAGCAGCCACAAGTGCACCTGTCACATGCAGCACTAGCAGCAAGCGGCAAAGAGATGCTACGCAGCGTCACTCGCTCAGGCAGTGAGAATACGGCTGCTTCAGGACCAGGAGATGCATACGCACACAAGCAGTGCCGTCATGTGTCTTAATTCAAACACACGCGCACACTGCAGCAACAAGTAGCAGGTAGCTAAAAGTGCCATCACACAAGCATCAAGAGAGCGGCAACGGTGCCAGCCTCTGCTTGTGCACATTAGCTAATACGCAGCCAACATAACTAATACGCTAGTATGCTAGCTGGGAGCATCAGCCATTGAAAGCACGGGAAAGTGCTCCTGGCATGTTTTTGCACCCGGCCTAACAGTGCAGTGTTGGGTGGCACACTCACAGCACACAAGAGTACCACTCAGCACACGCAGTGATATCTGAGGCGCAGCATGCAGTGACGTCTCTCAAGCCCCCACATGCACGGCTGCACATGTGCACAGCAAGCCACATGCAACGCGGCACAGCAAAACCTTAACACGTGCATTTGCCATGCCCTCCTGGCATAGTGCAGGTGCAAAGGCACCTGCTACCACAGAGAGGGACACACTCAGCATAATGCGCTGCATCTACAACAGTACAGCAGTACCATGAGCGTGCCTGTAGGCGTGCCTGCGGGGCCACGGCTGGTATCTGCGCACATATGCAAGCAGCCTACAGCAACTAGCATGCACGCACCTGCGAAAGGGCACGCGCCACGCATCAACAGAAGAGGCCAGGGTAGTCTACTGAAACGTACCACAGACACAGCAGCGCAGTGCACAACTCAAACCCAATCAATCGATTCAGAACCAGCATCAATCGATTCGACCTCAGATACCTCAGACAGGCACACGCTGAATGCATGCCATGATGCGTCAACAACACGTAATGCACTAGATAGGATGCATTATGAGTCACACACAAGGGGCCACAGGCCCCATGTTGGCTAGGGCGAGTAAGCTCACCACTACTACATCAAGCATTGCTCTGATTAGCGCTACACTAGCACCTGCAGAAAACTCAACCGCAGCACCACACGCCGCATACCACGCCATCGCTGCAGTACAGGTCCAACAGCAGCAGATGGCAGGAACACGGTAGGTGCAGCATAACACATAACAAAAGAGGTGACGCATCCGCGGAAACATAGATGCAGAGACACAAGCAAACTTCACCAGCCGATCACACACACACACTGACCCACGCATTACTGTACACACCACACACATGCAAGCACAGATGCAAGGCTAGGAAGGGGCGCCATTGCACATGGCAGCTGAGTGCTGCTGTGGACACCCCTCCCTGGCCTGCTGCTGTGCTGACTGGCAGCATGATATGAAGACCATGCTGTGCAAGACTGCGGCAGCAAACTGTGAAACACTGCAGCAGCATGCTGTGCAAGACAGCAGCAGCATGCTGTGCCAGACTGCAGCACCATGCTGAGCACTGCTACACCAGCATGCCGTGCAAAACAACAGCAGCATGCTGTGCAAGGCCATGCTGTGCAGACTGCAGCAGCACCAGATCTGCGGTTCCCTTTCATTCCTGGCGGCACATACAGCACCACTGGCTGGCGCAGTACAAAGCCCTAAGCTGCCATAGAAACCTCACAGGACCGGCAACAGTGCGTGGGTTGCGACCCCAGGCACTGCTGCAGCCATGTGATCGCAAGCACTGCTGCAGCTTTACGCTTGCAGCGCTGCTGCAACTGACGCATTAATGCAGCTGCACTCGGAGCATCAAGAGTCCAGGAACAAGCCAAACACAACAGGTGCAAAGCTGGATGCTGTACTCTCATCAGCGAGAGCTGCTGAGCGCTGGTCACACACGCCAAGCCGCCCAGAGCAAAAGAGCAGAAGCTGAGCACGGTACAGAGCACATACACAGAGCAATGCACACTCAAGGGGCGCAGCAAGCACATGAACACAAGCAATGCCCCGTCCATGAGCACACAGCACGCTGCACTAGCAGCACGAAATGCCACCTCATGCAAGCCACACACATCACTCTCACTCTCTGCAACACTCCTGCCGCAGTTTCTGTTGCAGTCGCACCCTCCGCAAGACCAACACAATGTGCCGGCCACCACAGCCGCTGTTTGCCCTCTCTGCAGGGTTTGATGGGTGCCTGCTGTGCACTGTTGCAATGCACGCAGGCATCTCTCCTCACCGTACATAAAAGAGCACAGAGCACACGCTAGCTGCTCCAACTGGAAGCAGCCACCAGCCAAAGACAAGAAACAGAACATGCACACAGCCATGGGCCATGCTGCTGCTGTTCCATCCACTTTCTTCGGCACGCGATTGACCGTGCCAAAAGACAAGTGCTTGCTCAAAACCCCAAGCAGAAGCATCTGCACAGTCGCGCCCTCCGCAGCAAACACAGCATCAAGCACAGCAGCCACACACAAGCACACCCAGAAAACGATCCAGAACACACACAGACAGGCAGAGACATCACATGCAATCGTACCAGGTGCCTGTGTGCACTGTGCTGCACACAACACACACTGGCAGCGTAGCCAGCACGCGGCAGCATGCGGCGTGCTCCCCCGATGCATTGCATCCACAAACAATCCGCGTTCGCCGGCTGAATGCAGCCCGGCACGCAACACCACAACAAAAACACCATCAGAAGCCCCACACGCAGCATCACAACACCCCATCAGATGATCAACGCTTTCCAAAGCAAGGCGCGGCTATGCCAGATGCCAGCCAAGACAGCAGCTGCTTGCAGGAAACAGCAGGCAGCTTGCAGGAAACGGCCGGCTGCTTGCAGGAGCCACCGACTGGCAGGGAACTGCAGCTTGCAGGAATTAGATAACAGCTGCAGCAGGAAGCTGGCAAGATGCGCAGCCAAGTCAGCTACGCACTGCTGTGCATGCACCGCAGACCAGCCAAACACCGCAGCTATTGCAAGCCACATCCACCCACTAGCAGCCACTGCTGCAGTGCCCAGCAACATACATATACGCCAGCTGCTGACAGCAGCAGCAGCACTTTCAGGACAAAAAGAGGCACAAATGCAATAATATCGAATCAACAACCACGCAATAGGAAAAAAGTGAAAAAGAAGCTGGGCACTGGATGGGCGTATGCCAGGCCATGCAAGGCGAGCAAAACCTAACACAGCTCAAACAAGCACGCCAGCAAGGTGCTGGCATGCTGACCAGATGTTTGACCGACCTGTGTCAGATGTTTGACCGCCTGATTGTCCCCTGCCTGCCATCCAGTGCCCTATCGCAAACACAAACAACAAGCTACATGCACAGCAATGCCGCCAGCTTTCGTTGCCACATGCAGTGCTGCGGGCGCGAGATTCCAGCCTCTCGCCATGCAACACACACCGCACAAATCAAGAACACAGGGTGTGTTGTTAACGTGTTACTAACACACCTCGCATGTGCAGGCATAGCGTACCGCTGCTAAGCTGCACACCAGCATGCGTACACCATGCCACAAGCAACCGCAACTGCAACCGCAACCTGCTGCAAGCAGTAGTGCGGCAGAGTGCCTTGACAGCCCAAGTGGACAGAGCACTGCAGGCAGTGCTGTACTGCTGCAAAGTGCTGCGCTGCCAACCTAGGAGCAAGCACAAGACCCTGCACTGCTGCCGCTGCAGCCACACGTGCCAGTGCTGCTGCGGCATATACTCAGCGCGCACAACCCCACTGCACACCACACAGGACAAGCCAGCTGCGCTGCGCTATGTTGTGCTAGCAGACTGCCAGTCCCCGCCTTAGGTGTAGGTGGTCTGCACCAAGAAGCGGCCCCGCCTGAAATATGACACAGTCTGGCTGCGTTTCGGCGGGTGGTGGTGCGGCCTGCAAGCCCTGCTTGGCATGCCTACAGCTGCTGCTGCGCTGCTGTAGACAGCAAAGTCATCTGACATAGTGCAGCCTAGGGCGCTGCTGTCTCCAAGCTGCGCTGCAGATGCAGCAGCCCAGAAGCTGTCCGCTGCAGCAGCTGCTGCTACCACCACCTGCGCCAGCGCTTCCTGCTGCTGCTGGTGGTGCAGGAAGCGCTGCGCCTGGCTGCTGCTGCCAGTGTCCCGGCTGCAGCCGTTGCAGGCGTCGCTGCTGCTGCTAGCGTCGCTGCCGCTGCTGCTGTGGCGCAGCAGGCCCTGCTGATCCGCTGCTGCTGCATTGTCCTGCACAAACTGCTCTAGGGTGCAGCTGTGCTCTGGCACACTCATGCTACGAGGCATGTAGGTGAAGAGCACAGCTTCCTGCACTGTAAACCTGCCCCTGCAGTAGCTACGCAGCATTGGCCTAGGTGCAGAGCCAGGTGGACTGACCAGGTACTGCTGCTGCTGCTGCTGTTGGGCTGCTGCATCGCCATGTGCAGCGCGGCTGTGGCTAGCGCCAGCTGCTGTTGCTTGGAGGACCGCCGGCTGGGTAGCGGCAGGGGAGCCGCTGCTGCTGTGTTTACCGCAGTACCGCGCAGGTGTCGCTGGCGCTGCTGCACAGCAGTCAGGCTCGCTGAAGCGCACGCGCCTGGTTGGCGTTGCTGCTGCTGCCTGCTTAGCTGTAGCACAGCTGGACAAGGAGCCCTTGCTGCACAGGCTGCTGCTGCTGTCCCAGCTGGACATGGACAGGTCACAGGCTTGGTGCTGCTGCTGATGGTGCTGCTGCTGATCTGCCACGGCGAAGGGACTGGCGTCGCGCTCGCTGCTGCTCAGGCTGCTGAAAGAAGCGCTCCGATGATCCCTGGTGAGCTGCAGAGGCTCGCCAGCGTGTGCTGCCAGCGTGTCCTCGACCGCCGGTGAAGGGCTGCTCGAGGCGTAAGCCTGGCAGGTACTGACAGTGAAACGCCCAAACTTGCGCTTCTGCACCCTTTGATCGCTGTTTGGAGCTAAGATTGAGGGGATGGCTGCTGCTCCAAGGGAGACGGGCTGAGAGCAGGCCGTCGTCACCAAGAAGCGGCCCTTCCGCTCCGAAAACGGCATAATGCCGCCTTTCAAGGCCCTAGAGACCCAACGCCCGCGTTTAGAAGCGTATACTGTGCTGCATGATATGTGCAGGTCGCTGTCTTCCAGATGGCAGCGCTACTAGGTAAGTGCCTTTACAAAGCATATCTAGAAACGTACAATACTATTTGCGCCCTTGGAGGTCAGACTATGACGCAATTAGGAGCAAAAGGAGCTAGGTGGTTGTATGCTTTGGTGCACTCAGTGAAGAGTTGGCTATGAAAAGATCAAACATAATTCGAACACAGCAAATGGTGCGATTGTCTTTGGGTGTGGAGGATAAGCGGGCGGAACCAGGCGGAACGATGATATTGTGCACATTGTTATTAGGCTTTTACCACTTTCTGAGGCGGTCTCAAAATGCCATGGTCGATTGCTGCTTATGTTGAATCTTGAAATCAGTAATTGACAGCAACATTCGTGCTTCGGCAGGTGCGAGTTGGTCGACAAGAAGCGTGTGACGGGGTTGGCGAAGACGACACGGTACTTATCACATACAAAGCATTTCTGGATTATCTAGGCTAGATATATGGTGCACGGTGGCTCGTAACGTTACCTGTGCGCAGTGAGGTACATTCTCGTGACCAGTAAACTCTCCGAGACACCTCACTGCCAGACGCACCGCCTTTCAGGAACCACTGGGTCTAGCGTCCTTGATTAGCATGTACTTAGCTGCTGCCCACAACCGCCATAAACTCTGGACTGGGCAGCCTGACACCCTGTGACGAAGTGCAGCGTATCTGTGTCATAGCTCGCTGCTTCTCAGGTCGGCAGGCTCCTGTTTGTGTGGAAATCTGTTATTCTCTTGCTTCATATAACAGACCACTCATGTCAGCTGTGCGGAGCTTTCATAGGAAGCCTGCAGGCAGTACCGGTACAGCTGTACTCCAGGCTAGCCTGGAGTCCAGCGCTGGACTAGAAGCCCAGACAGCTAGCTGGACCTTCAGATGCTGCACAGCCTGCCTCATCAGCACGGCCGTGGCCAGTACAGCTGCGCAGGGTACCGTACACCGTGACGCATGATGCTCTGCGACTTGATGGATAGCTATCAGGCTCGACCGTGAGGGGTGTAGCAAAAAGGGGTGGGAAAAATGTCTGTGTCATAGCTCGCTGCTTGGCTCAACGATTCACAGACTGACTGATCCTTGAAGCCTGCTGAGCCTATCTCATTGATGGCATGCATCATGCAGACCCTGAGTTAGGGTCTGATTGCTGCGCCGCAGCTGGCTTCCGGTGAGGTGCTTTTTGAGTCCAGCATCTGCTTGAACTGACTGCATTCGACCTGCTCTGCTCTGCTGCCGCTCTGCTTGTAAAATAACAGGTTTTTGTACCGTGGTATGCGTTTTTGCAGTTCTGGTCACCAGAACTGCCAGGGCAGCGGCTCTGTTGTAAAAGGACTGCACTGCAGTTGTTTTCCTTGGCGAGTTCAGACAACGCCAGGATCCCGAAGGACACATGGCTGCCGTTGTGAAATGCAGCTGCTGCATTCTGCGGCAGAATTCGACGCATGATGCTGTGCTACCAACGCTGCTGCATGATGCTGTGCTTGCCTGCTCGCTGCGATTGAACAAATTACCGTGACCAATCCAACGGCTTGCTTGCAACACAAGCACATGCATGCAGGTGCACAAGCGCTGCTAATGTGTGGCACCGTGCCAGGTGACCTGACAGGTGTCTACGGTAGCAGTACAAAACAGGTACTGCCTGAGCTGCTTATTACATGCTATTCCTGTCCTTTTCGTTAGATCTATGCTGTACACATGCACATGCTGCACATATGCCGATAAGCAGCAGGGCAGGTGACATAGATTCGCAACCAGGGCCTTGGCAGGCCCTCAGGCTGCAGGCCAGATGTCAAAACCCTTGAGGCCCTGCTATTGCCTGCCAGCACCCCAAGTCCATGCCAGGTGTTTTCAAAGCCAACCATCCTGCACATTTCTCAAGTAGATGCGAAGCTGGTGTGTTCAGGCACTGCCTACATATCACCCCCCAAGCTCGCTCTCCCCTGGCACTTGCCTTCAGCACTACGCTGTGCTTGGTGACAAGCGGCAACTTTGAATCACTTGAGCCCGAATAACAACAATGACGGAGACCGAAGTAGTCGCGGAGACGCTGGAAGTGGAGCAAACAGCAGCAGAGGACGCCGCAGCCGATGGAGCCACTGGGCTGTCCAAGTCGGCAAAGAAGCGCGCAAAGCAGAAGGCAAAGAAGGCAGCAGAGAATGGGGCAGATGCAGACAGCGCAGAGGCTCCTGCAGGGCAGCAGGAGCAGCAGCAGGCTGCAGGCACAGCAGCAGCAGACAATGAAGCGGAGTCTGGTGACGAGGATGATGATGGGGACGAAGCAGATGCAGCTGGTGGGTGGTTACATGCAGAAATGAATAGTCAAAGACATGCCATTCAGGCCATCAGACATAGCTGCGCTGCGGTTGGTGTTGCACAGGCTGGCAATGTGCACATGTGATGCTTCATGCATGCCCGCTTGTGCTTGTTGTTCACGCTGCCGTCATGCCAGCACCTGGTGGTTAGTTTATCTAGTTTTTGCAATACCCCGCAGTTCCCGCTGTTGTGTATGACCTGAAACCGCATCACTTGCTGCTCTGTATGATGCTGACATGCTGCTGACGGATCCCGACTGTGCATTTTGCCTGCAGGCGGTGCAGAGGGCGAGGCAAAAAAGAAGAAGAAAAAGAAAAAGAAGAGCAAGAAGAAGCCAGCAGCAGACGGCGCAGCAGCAGACGCAAACGGCAGCAGCAACGGCAACCAGTCAGCAGCAGCAGCGGCAGCAGCAGGCGGGCCGCTGAAGCAGACTGAGCCTCCCAGTGTACCAGTGAGGGTGTTCTTCCCCAACGGCAAGTGAGTACTGTCAGCAGCTGAAAAAAAACCCGAACGAACTCTTACAATGCATGTATGGGTACACATCTTCAAGCAATGCTGGACCAGGAGACCCCTGCCGAAAGCCTCCTAAGGCTCCCACTAGTCTTGGTGACATGCACACCACGCAGCTGTCGGCCCAGTAGTAGTTTCAGTGCATCAGCGTGCCAACAAAAACAACAGGCAGCTGGCGTAATCCTGCAAGGTTCCATTGCACTGCCTGCAGGTTCTCTGAGGGCGAGTGGCAGTCCTACAAGGACAACAATCATTCAACCTGTAACCGACCTGAGGTTTTGTGCTTCACTTATGCTCAACCGGCTCCCTCTACTGCTGTGCTGCTTCTCTTATGCTCACAGGTTCCCTGAGGGCGAGTGGCAGTCGTACAAAGACGACAACCTGTGGCGTGAGACCTCAGCTGAGAAGCGCGAGCTGCAGCGGCTGCAGGCTGACATGATCAACGACGTGCGGCAGGCGGCAGAGGTGCACAGACAGGTGCGCAACACCACACAGTCACGCACATACAGGTTTCAGGATTTGCGACCTGCAGGTTGTTGCAGCATGTGTGTGCTGCAACTGGGATGTATCAGCGCAGCTGCCAGACAATTCGTTGCTAGCGCATTGCCGCGCGTGCAGTGGCTGCACACGTGTCGCAACTTGCAAGCATAGCCACAGAGGACATGCGATGCAGAACATGTGTGAGTCCCCACTGTGAGCTCGTGTGCTGCTCTTCTGCTGCTTCCGCTGCTGCTGCTGCTGCCGCTGCTGCTGCTGCTGCAGGTGCGCTCCTACATCCGCACCATTGCCAAGCCAGGCATCCCCCTCACGCAGCTGTGTGAGACGCTGGAGGACAGCGTGCGCAACCTGATCGAGGCACGCGGCCTGGACGCAGGTGCGCTATGTTTGTTGTCATACCAGGTTTATAACAGTACATCGGGATCACACTCGAGTGTGTGCTGCATGAGATGCTGGAGGACAGCGTGCGCAACCTCATCGAGGCGCGTTGCCAGGACGCGGGTGTGTTACGTTTGTTGTCACAACATTGTTATAACAGTGCCTTGAGATCAAAGTGAAGTGGGTGCTGTGTGAGACGTTGGAGGACAGCGTGCGCAATGTAACCCGAAGCGAGCGGCCTGGGTGCAGGTGCCACATGTGAATGACACTGCTACTAAAGTGATATCACTCTCAGCTGTGTGCTTCATGAGACGTGGGCAGCTTATTGCACTGCCTTTGTGGCGAGGCTTCGTGCATGTGCTGTCAGACGTCAGGATCTTGACACGACGCATGCTGGCGGCTGCTGCTGCTGCTGCTGCTGCTGCTGCTGCTGCTGCTGCTGCCAGGCATCGCGTTCCCCACCGGCTGCAGCCTCAACTGGGTGGCAGCGCACTGGACGCCCAACGCGGGCGACAAAACGGTGCTGCAGTACGATGACGTCATGAAGCTTGACTTCGGCACGCAGGTGTTTGAATATTTGTTTTTGGCATGTAACCAACAACACGTTAGTTGTCTGACATGTACAGCGTGAAAGTGTGTCGTGCGCTGAGCAATGTGTGGGTTACATGTGCAACAAGCAGGTGCTGCTGGTAACATCACTTGCAATCAACATGTGGCTGTGCATGATGCCCTGGATGCATGCCGCCTGTGTCTCGCACAGGCAGTTGCTGCCACTGCAGCCGCAACTGTTGTCACAGCCGCTCCAACATTTGCTACTGCTGCTGCTGTTGCCGCAGATCGGTGGCCGCATCATTGACAGCGCCTTCACAGTGGCCTTCAACCCCCGCTACAACCCGCTGCTGGAGGCAGTCAAGGACGCCACCAACACAGGTGCGGGCCTTTTGTGATGGAGCGTCTTGTAGAGCGTGCTGGGTGTTCGTGGACCATAACCGCCTTGTCAACCGCTGGGTTCATGTCTCACCACTCAGCATACCACTCCTGTTCTGCGCTGCTGTGTTGCATTTTGCTCTATGTTTGTGTGCAGGCGTGCGCGAGGCGGGCATCGATGTGCGGCTGTGTGACATCGGCGCGGCGGTGCAGGAGGTGATGGAGAGCTATGAGGTGGAGCTGGACGGCAAGACCTACCAGGTGCGGTTTAAGACTTTAGACCCTATGGTCATATTCGTCACAACCCTGTCATATCAGGCAGAGCATTGTAGTGCATGTGTCTCACTCATGATGAGTCCTACGAGGTGGAGCTGGACGGCAAGACCTACCAGGTGCGGCCTGAAACTCTCCCAAACTCCCATAACATGGTCGTATACCCCAAAGCTGGAGCCTTAAGGTCACCTACACCCTGTTACACATGACATAAGAGGCTGTTGTCGCTGCTGTTCACCCAAAATCTGACCCTGGGTGTGCATGCCCAAACCCTGTGTCTGTGCCTCAACCCTGCAGGTGAAGCCTATCCGCAACCTCAACGGCCACTCCATCGGGCCCTACCAGATCCACTTGGTTGTTCTTACAGCCTCACCACGTCGAGATTTCAGCTATGCCTAAACCCTGCGGCCGTGCTTGTTGCTAAACCCTGCAGGTGAAGCCCATCCGCAACCTCAACGGCCACTCTATCGGCCCTTACCAGATTCACGCGGGCAAGTCTGTGCCTATCGTGAAGGGCGGCGAGGCCACTCGCATGGAGGAGGGCGAGTTCTATGCCATTGAGACATTTGGCAGGTGCGGTTGAGCGGAAGCACATGCAAATGCACCTGCTGCAGATAACGGATATGCTGTGCCGTCGACTGTCAGCGGTCCACCTGCCAGTGTGCTGATCTGCATGTTTTCATGTTGCTGCGCCGCAGCAGACGCAAGGGCTACGTGCCTGGAACCTGGAGCGCTCCCAGGGAGTCGTGGCATTACATGAAGCACTTGCTGAACTGCCTGGCGCCCTTGATGGGTCTTTGCAGCACCGTTTACGTAGCTGCCTGCCTGCTTTCTCGAATGCAGCACGGGCAAGGGCTATGTTCGCGAGGACCTGGAGTGCAGCCACTACATGAAGAACTTTGACGTGGGCCACGTGCCGCTGCGCCTGCCGCGCGCCAAGGCGCTGCTGGCTACAATCGACAAGCACTTTGGCACGCTGGCCTTCTGCAGGTGGGGTTGGGTTTATTACTGGGTTTTGTGTCTAGCATACCAGAGTTTAGGGGTTGAGGCTTTAGTGTATGGCTGTGCGGGG
Source organism: Tetradesmus obliquus (assembly GCA_030272155.1). Lineage (NCBI taxonomy): Eukaryota > Viridiplantae > Chlorophyta > Chlorophyceae > Sphaeropleales > Scenedesmaceae > Tetradesmus > Tetradesmus obliquus. The sequence continues at coordinate 4,118,492 of CP126203.1, forward strand.
AAGGCGCTGCTGGCCACCATCGACAAGCACTTTGGCACGCTGGCCTTCTGCAGGTGGGCTTCAGGGTTTACATGTCAGGGTTTGTGCTTAGACTCTTAGGGTTCAAGGTCTAGGCTAGAGTTTATGGCCAGGGTCCCAAGGCGCTGCTGGCAACCATCGACAAGCACTTCGGCACGCTGGCCTTCTGCAGGTGTGGAGCAAATTCTGTGTTAAGTATCACATCGTCAGTTATGTGGGTGTGCTGACTGACCAACACCGCACACAGCATGATGCAGCTCAGATTAGGCGTAGCAGCATGATGCAGCGCAGATCGTTGGTAGCAGCATGATGCGGCTCAGATTAGGGGTAGCAGGAACCAAAGCAGCCTTGATATCCTGCAGGCGCACTGTACACTGCCTCGTAAACACCAGGTTTGTGCGTGCCTGGGCTGACCCCTGCTCCTTAACCTCCACCTGCCACTGCTGTGCTGTCTTGCACCTGCCCAGGCGCTACCTGGACCGCCTGGGTGAGACCAAGTACCTCATGGCGCTCAAGAACCTCTGCGACGCAGGTGCGTGGTGCAGTTTGCTGAGATTGCTGAGTCTGCTTGAAAGACGTGTTGTAATTCAGTTCTGATGTTTGGCAGCTGCGTTTATGCTTGTACATCGTGGCACGCAAGAACCTCTGCGATTCAGGTGAGCGCTGAAGATTGTTCAGCTCTGTCTGCCGTACAATAGTCTGTTTGCATGTAACATATTGCCAGCTGCAACCTCGCTTGGCTATGTTGTTTGGCCATGGTTCGGGTGCTGCGAGCCCTGTATTGCGCCGCGTGCTTGCTAAAGTTTATCTGTCAACATTATCAAATTCTGCTGCTGCTGCTGCTGCTGCTGCTGCTGCTGCTACTGCTGCTGCTGCTGCTGCTGCTGCAGGCGTGGTGGACCCCTACCCGCCGCTGTGCGACAACAAGGGCAGCTATGTGGCGCAGTACGAGCACACGCTGTACCTGCACCCCACACGCAAGGAGGTGCTGTCGCGCGGAGAGGACTACTAGTCCCACCAGAGTGTGTTGGCTTGCCAGCGGGCCGTGCAGCACGCCAGCAGTTTGCGAGCATACACGCTGTACCTGCACCCCACTCGCAAGGAGGTGCTGTCGCGCGGAGAGGACTACCAAGACTTCAAGCAAGTGTGTGTATGGGTGATGTTGCAACTTGCAGCTGTGAGCGAGCTTTGCGCGCAGCAGCAACTTGCAGCTGCGGCTGCTGCAGGCTTGTTGGGGATTAGCAGCCTCGTGAAGTTGTTGCTCTGCAGCTGCAACAGCGCAAGTGTAACTGCGTGTGTGGGGTTACGCTGTATGCTATGCAGAGTTGGTGCTGGGATGTTTGTTGATGCTGTGGGGCGCTGCCCGCAGCCGCGGCTGGTCGTTCTAACAGCTTGGTGCCTAGACGGCACTGTCTGCGTCGTACATGGGTATGCCATCACTGATGGCCCTGGCAGGCCTTTTGCGTGTGTACATCTGCACATGTGGCCAGTGGTGCAAGTGGCTTGATTGAGCGACAAGCGAGAGAAAGTGAGTTGTTGTGAGCACCACATTCATGTTTGGCAATGGTAGCATCAGCCGGGCAAGGCAGCAGCTTGCTTCCTGATTATCAGGCTGACGAGTTGCCCAGCTGTGCCAGGCAGTATGTTTTGATGCCTTGCATCTGTGTTGGTGTTTGCAAGCATGCTGTCGGCGAACGTGTACAAACATGCGGGCATGCTGTCGACAGTAGGTTTGTCGCGCTGTGTGATGCGACAATGGAGGCTGGTTTGCACCTACAGCATGTCAGCAGCTGAACTGCACAGAAGCCTGAGATCTGGAGGCCAGCCATGGTGGCACCCCACCACTTGCAGCATCCCGTGAGTTCAGGCGGAGCCTCCGAGGTGTTGTGAGTCTGCTGCGTTGTTTTTGCATCCTACACATCAGGTCACACATTTCTGCTTGCTGAAACCTCCCAACTCGTTGTGAGCTGGCTTGAACTCCTCTCAGAACCCTAGATCTTCTCTATTCTTGAAAATTCTCCTCTCAGAACCCTAGATATTTAAAGCATGAGGTGTCACTGCTCAACCATTAACTCGAAACATGCATGATGCACTTTTCGTACACTTGCTGTTGGTTGTAAGACAGTTATCGGTTGCAGCTCGCGTCACGTTCAGCGAGAAGTCCGTGCAGCATCAGCAAGCTCTCAGGCTGTATCGACATCCAGCATGGCGTCCTTGAAAGCTAAACACGGGTTGTTTATCGTAATTACTGTCTTCGTTTTTGTAATTCAACCTCACGGCACCGCAGCTACTGACAGAAAGCAGCTGGACGCGACAGCAGCAGTGCGGGAGGACCCTAAGCCTATCCAGCTAAGTCACCTGATAAGGGCTACCAACATGGGGTAGGAACTCCTAACCAAAGCTGGTATGACCTACCAGCCTACCATGGAAGCGCTTGCCAAAGCTTAACTACATATATAAAGCAGCATCCTTTGTTTGAAAAGCACCGCTGCAGGTGGTGCTTACCTGGGGCCCTATGGCCAGCCATGGCACCAGTGCCAGCCAGCTGTGGCAGCTGCAGTGCCAAAAAGTATGTGCAGGGTGGCACAGCGTCACTGTGGCATTAAGCAACAGGTTGAAAATGTGTGTTTATGCTTAGACACAAGCGTCATATGGGTTATCTGGGATTCATTCTGTTAGCTCACGTTAGTGACACCCTTGTAGCGGTTGTAACAACCGGTGCTCTCTGGTGCTACTGCATCTGCAGTTAATGACTGGTGCTGGCAGTATTTTGACATGGACAAGAGGTTTGCCGATAAGTCTTGAACGAGTGGCTTGTTCGCAGCAGTGCTTGGCGCCTGAGCTTGCATCCTCATCCATCCTCTCGCAGCACGTTCTCCTGTCGATCGATGTACTTATGATGTACATATGATGCAAAAGCATGTCTTCATTTGTGACTGAGTCGCAGCAGAGGCACAACTTTGTCGCAGCAAACCTAAAGCAGCACAGGGACAGCAGTAAGAGGACCAACCAACTGCCACCAAACGCTTTCAGAGGCAGGCCTAGGCAGCGGGTACATACTAGTGACGATGGTCTGGAGTTAAACGAAGACACCTGGGCAGAACTGGACGTATGTCATGGCGACAGTGAGCACCAGCGGCGTGTGCAGCAGCAGCGGCTCAATTGGGATGCACGCAGGCCTGCCAACATCAACAGCCTGCAGCAGTACGAGGCATGCCAGCAGTCTGAGGACCAGCTGAAGCAGCGGCAGAGTCTCGTGCAGCTGATGAACGAGCGCATGGTGGAAGCGCTCTCACGTCACTGGTGCTGCGGCAGCGGTGTCAGCAGAGTGCACGACGGTGACACCTGCATAACAGTTGGCAGCAGCAGGTCAGTTGCCTGCCACATGCTGGGCGCCAGCTTCTGGCTGTCAGTGCCAACTGTCACGTGCGAGGCATGTGGCACCACTTGGGAGCTCAGCCCTGCCGCAGCTGGCTGCTGGGGGAGCAGTCCTGTTGTGCCCAACACCTGGTTTGACAAGCAGCTCCTGGAGTTCTACAGGCACCTGGTGCTTCCGGGTGGCCTCAGCAGCGGCACATTTACAGGTGCCTGCATTGCTGTTGCTGTGGTCATAGATGGTGCCGCCGCAGCAGCAGCAGGGTCAGCAGCATGCCCAGCTGGCCGAGGCGCAGTTCCAACCATTGACCAATGGTGAGCATCGCTAATGCAGCGCTCGCACGCTAGCGATGCTGTGCGCTGTGTGGGCTGCCGCCTTGACAGGATGGTGCTTGCTTGCAGAGATATACAGGCGGCGTGGCTGGAGTACAGCCGTGCAGCAGAGTATGCTCATGACCCCCACGCGCTGGTCGGCGCCGAGCTGAGCTTTTTTGGCCCTGCGGGGCTATGCCCAGCATGCGCTGGCACGCCTGACTCGGCATGTATGATGTGTTCCACAAGCGCTTCAGCCTCATTGCAGCACTGTGACCGGCAGGCAGCATTTGACGCGATCTTGCTCATGTGCAGGTGCCGCAGAGGCAGCAGCAGCGGTGGCGCCACCTCGCCACTCTGCAGAGCATCTGTTTGACCCAGGTGAGAGCGGCTAAGCTGTCATGCAGGTTTGAATGGGCTGTTCAAACGTAGAAACATGATCACGTCTTACGGCTGCTACCTATTACTACTTCGGACAAATGTCAAAAGCATCCTTTTATGTGTTAAAGCAGGGTGTGCTGTCAGCATACCATGATGGTATGCTATGCTGCATTACTTCACACAGAAAGTCACTGTGGCATGACTTGCAGCAGCAGTGACTTAGCAACAGTAAGGATGCTCTATGTCATCTCTAGCTGCGTCTGAATCTCTATGTTACATGATGCATGCATAGAGGCAGTGCTATCTCGGCGTCAACACTGCTGGGTGCTGGGGCCCCAAGGGGGCCGGGGGGGGGGGGGGGGGGGGCGGGGGTGAGGGGGCGCCACGTAGTCACCTGCTTGGCGGCTGTGCTAGATCAAGAGCTTACCATGTCTAAAGAAATAAATAACAGCAGTAAGGCTGCGCTGCAGTGCGTGATATTATCATACCAGCTTTGGTTAGGAGTTCCTACCCCATGTTGGTAGCCCTTATCAGGTGACTTAGCTGGCCTATCTGGCACAGGCAGTTCAGCATCGACTTCAACGGTGAGTGCCTAAGGGAGCAGATCTGCATTGCAACCGCTTCAGGGTGACAAACGTACAGGGCAGATGCTTGTCATGCTGCGATGGTGCTGTCTTACTGCGCCGCACTCTTGCTTGTCTGCTCTCCACTGGCAACAAGTGCAGCAGTCACTGAGTGTGCTTGCACCCCTGCTGCAGATGTGTACATGTACCGCTGCCCCTGCTAGTTTCATCGCCGCGTTGTTGCCATATCCTGTCCATCATTCTCAAGGGAGAGGGGCTGTGCTCCAATGTATTTGCTTTGCTGCTGCAGAGACCACGAAGCTGCTGTGGTGGCGGTGGTCTACTGAGGGCAGCATGCTGTATGATGCCCTGCAGCAGGTGGAGGTGGTGCACAGGGCAGACGGAAAAGGAGACAGGTGTGTGTATGCTCGTGTGCTGTCTTCAGGCGCCTGCTGGTCTGCGCCCGCATGAATGTGCATAGTCACGGCCAAGCACACCGTGGCCGATAGTTGCGTAGCTACATTCTGCCTTGCTTGATTCTTTCAATCCGCATGCAGGTACTGCCTAACCATCCATCCGCGCAGCGACACGCCCTGCACACACCTGATGGTGGGCGGCCAGCGCTGCCCCATCCTTCCCAGTCGCTCCTGTTTGCAGTGCTACACGCTGCACCTCTGTATGAAACCGCCATGCTGTGTGCTGCAATGCCTACTGCTGCTGTGGCTGCCGGTGCATGCATGCACGCAGGTACTGCTTGTCTATCCATCTGCGCAGCGACACGCCCTGCAAACCTGGTGGTGGGCGGCCAGCGCTGCCCCATCCTACCAGTCACTCCATTTTAGCAGTGCTGCACGCTGCACCTCTGTGAAACCAAGACATGTGTGCTGACAGTGCCATGCGCTGCTCTGGCTGCCTGCAGCATGTGCTTGTCCATCCACCCGCGCAGCGACACGCCCTGCACACATTTGGTTGTGTCGGGGCAGCGCTACCTGATCTTCCCTGAGCTTGGGGAGTGCTGCAAGTGCTGCAGTAATGCCGGCGGCTGCGGCATACTGGACCCTAACTGGCTGGACGCAGCAGAGTACACCGGGCAGGTATGTGTGTGTCGATGTCAAGGTAGCTCTACGTTTGTGCGCGCTGGGCTTTGTGGCTGCCTCATGTCATGTGCTGCGGTTGTTGGCGTGCTGGTTCCCCATCAGGCTGCCAAAAGCAGCATACACAGGACACATGTGGGACTTGATCTTCTTTGATCCTCCCTGAGCTTGGGGAGTGCTGCAAGTGCTGCAGCAACACTGGCGGCTGCGGCATACTGGACCCCAACAGGCTGGATGAGCAGAGTACACTGGGCAGGTGTGTGTTGGGTTTATTTGGATTGAATTGGTTTCAGGTTGTGCCTGCTAGGATCGTTGCTGTACCAAATAGCCTGCAGCAACGCCAGCACAGCTGGAGCCATCTGCGCCTGGCGTGGATTGTGTTGTGTACTGTGTATTGTGTGATTGCTCTGTTCATCTGTTGATGTTGGCAGCGATACTGGCAACAGCAGAATAGGCTGCAATGCACGCAATACATCACATGCCTTTGGCCACGACACAACGGTAAACGTCCATTGGTTGTTAGATATTTGTTTGCTGGGCGTGCTGTTTGCCCGCCTGCAGGCCACCATGCAGGGCCGCACTGCAAACAGCTGGACCATCCGCGGCCTGCAGCCCAACAACTACTACGCATGCTGTTGAAGCTGTTGTCGGCTGTTGCGTTGTTCGCTCCAATTACCTGCTGCTGATGGCGGCAGTAACTGCCACAACCTGCTGCACTGTGAGCTCCAAACGCCACTCCACAACAGACAACAACAACATTTGCATCTGTTGTGTACTGCGTGCCGCGCTGCCGCTTGCAGACGACAATGCAGGGCCGCACCGCAGACAGCTGGACCATCCGCGGCCTGCAGCCCAACAACTACTACGCAACAGCAGACGAACCAGTTGGTATCCCACTGGAGCTCGACCAGCTGCCAACTGCCACTTATGTATTCGGTGACTACATAACATTTCACCCAGATACACTAAAGCTCGGCCCAGTCAGCCCCAAAGATGTGATCGTGCCAGAGGGATGTGCGGAGAAGTGCCCGCTGACGAGCGTGTGCACAATCCTGCAGGCGAAAGCGAGGTTGCAGACGGCACTTGGGTGGCGGGGTCGGGGGCGTGGAGCCCAGTGTAGCAGCAGCAGCAGCAGCAGCAGCAGCAGGGCAGATCTCGGCGGACGTGCAGCAGCGGTGGTGTGATGCAGCGGTGGTGCTGCGGCAGCGTGCAGTGCTGTTCTTTCAGAGAGGGTGGGGTGGGGTGTGGGGGATGGGGGGGGGGGGGGAGGTTGCATCTGGGTTGCGTCACTTTGCACGGCTATCCTTCCAGAGAGGAGACACTTTGCAGCCCAACAACCACTACGCAGCAGCAGACGTGCCGGTTGGCATCCCTCTGGACCTCGACCAGCTTCCAAATGATTACAATACATTCCGCCCAGACACACTAAAGTTGGGTCCAGTCCGCCCTAAAGACGTGGTCGTGCCAGAGAAATGTGCAGAGAAGTGCCCGCTGACGAGCTTGTGTACCATTCTGCAGGCGAAAGCGAGCTTGCAGACGGCGTTCGGGTGGCGTGGGCGGGGACGTACAGCCAAGCACAGCAGCAGCAGGGCAGACCTCAGTGGAGGTGCAGCAGCAGCGGTGTGATGCAGCGGCTATGCTGTTGCAGCGTGCAGTGGTATTTTGGGCGCAGGTGGGTTAGCGTCAATTGTATCACTCTCACAGCTACCCTGTTAGAGGTGTTGCTTCCCCAGGAGGTTGGTGCATGGTCATTGCGTGAGTGACAGCAATAGCCAGGCAGCAACTTTCTGTTGGTGGTTGCAAGGTTGCTGTCCGCGTTTATGTTCAGACTTTTGGGCATGATGTCGCAGTTATCGCCGTGCTGTTTGTTGCGGCAGGGGATGCTGGTGTTCAGCTTGTGGATCTAACAGCATCATGTTGTTGAACATAAGGTTTAGCGGCTGAAGTGGCAGCCATGTTGGTACCCCACCACTTGCAGCATCCCTTGTACTCAGGCGGAGCGCTGTGACTCTGCTGCGTTATTTTTGCAGTCTAAACACCAGGTATCAGCGTTTTTGCGTGCTGCAAACTCCAAACCTGAGGGCGGCACTGACCAGGTGTTGTTTTGATTGCAGGTAATACTAGAACAAGTAGGAGGAGCAGCAACATTGAAGTTGAAGCAACCATGATGGCCTGAGGGGCCAAGACAGCAGTAACACATTAGATAAGCCACGTTCAGGCAGGCCACGGGCTCTCAGCAAGCAGCAAGTACACACAGCAGCTGTCCTGCTGTCCTGCTGTTGTGCTGCTGCTGCTGCGCACCGCTTCTGGCTCCTCCACTGCTGCTGAGAGACACACAGCTGTGTCTGTGCTACTGCCATTGTGCCGGGGAGCTTAGGCACAAAGATTGCTTGGCCACTGATCTGCAAGCCTGCCTGCTGCAGTGCCTGCTGATCGTGCCGATACACTGTCCACAAGTGCTGTCAAGTGGACCCTACTGCATAGGGTGCTGCGCCTTCTCCAGACCCTGAAATGGACGCCAGCCGTGCTGTGGGGGCTACTGGCTCCATTTATGTTTAGGATCGGAGGAATCTACTGCCTGCCACGGGTGTACGCGCCGGGCTTGCTGCTGTAGCCCAAGGAGGGCCTGGACGGGTGCTGGACAGCGCGATGCGGTCGCTGCTGCCACAAACAGTAATAAGATCAACAGTTTGATGTCTGTAAGTGCTACGGAGGCAAACGCTCCGGCAAAAATACTGAGTGCTGCGAGTGGCTTCAATGAGCAAGGCTGCTCTTCAGACACAGTTTAACGCCTTCTGTAAGGCTGACTCTACGTTAACTGTATTCTTCTGAAGGGAGATTCTGAAGGATTATGCGTCGCTTGCTTGACACGGCCGAGGTGCGACTGCTCGTCATGACAGACCCCTGTGGGCAGGAAAGGCACGGCGTCCTGAGCTACTTTTAGAATTCGATCTGGTGTCTGCTTGTGCGTTTCAAGATCTTCCTGAAGTTCTGTCCGGCAACATCGGAACTGTTCCCTTGGTTAGTCTGAGCTTAGCCCCGGGCCCGTCTTGACACCTGGAGGCATACTCAGGGCCTGAAGCTTGCTGAATTCAGTCACAGAACGAACCATCAAACGCATTCCCTCTTCAACATGAGTGCTAGAGCTTTGATCGCGGTGGCATGTGTGCTACTGTGTCTGCACATTGGGACAGCATCCGGCCAGACCGCAGCAATCACAGGTGTCTCTTATAGCGGCTCTGGCTGCCCGCCTGAAACTGCAGCAACAAATGTTCCAAGTGAGCGCCGTGCGGCCACGATCCTCTTCAGCAGCTTCACAGCAACCTCTTCAGCTGAAGATGCTGCTGCAGCAGCATCCTGCACTTGCGCATTGGTGCTCACGCTGAGCACCCCAGTGAAATGGCAAACAACGCCAATCGACCTCATGATCAGAGGCTTTGCCAGCCTTGATGCTACTAGCACCGGCGAGATCAAACAGAGCCAAGTGCAAGTGACTGGCCTGCAGCCTGGAAACCCCAAGGCCAGGACAGTTGGGCAACAGAACGTCACATTGACATCGTTTGTGGTGCCATATTCCGGCAATTACCTAGTGAACTCAGCAGTAGCGGACTACCGCAGCATTGGGGGAGGCCAAAGATGCAGCACAGGGGAAGTGATGGTGACATATGAGCTAACCGCCAATGTCTCCGGTGGCACTGGGCTCGTGACAGTGGACAGTGTCGATATAAAATTGGGAGATGACGTATTTTGGCGTAATGGTCGTGCGTGCAGCCGCACTACCCGCGGGAAGTGAGTATTGCAGTTGCATAAGATATGTACCGGTTGTCAGTTGAAACCCCGACGCAAGGGCACTGTTTCAGGTTGGCACTGTTGGTGTAATCAGCAAGCTGTCATGTGGTGGTGCCGCAGTAGGCACTACACATGGCATGTACGCACTTAGTGTGTGCTTGCATACATAACGTGTGGCAGCTGTCTTGGTGTGTGTCTGCAAACTTTGCATGTCTACAGCAGACTAACAATAGTTATAGTGATTTATAAACGCATGCTGGGAATATTATGTGCATAGGCGTGGCAGCAGCTACGTAATTTGGCCAGCTTGTGGGCTGTATGTACACGGCGGCTGGCGGAGTCAGTAAGACTGCATGCATGGCATGAAGCACCCATATAACGCATGATCAGGCATAAAGCATGTTGCATGGATAACGGAGTTCAGTTGATGCCGCAGCAGTCAGATTGTTGTGTGGCGCAACCCGCAGCCTGACTAGGTGGGAAGCTGCCAGTACCAATAGGAAGTTACTGGCAGGTGTTGGCACCAGTAAGGAAGCTACTATCAGCAGCTGTTGGAAGCTGCCAACACTTGTGTGAAGTTGGTATCACCCGGAAAGGAAGCTGTCGGCAGCCTGAGGAATGTCATGCAAGCTGGCCCACAACCAGGGTAAAGAAGGTCACGTGGAAGGAGTTGTCAGACGAGACACACAGAGAGAGACCTAAGGATCGGAATGCTGCCAGCATATCCAGCAACCCGCATTCGTGTATCTTGACCTCACGACTTGACATTGAGTTTACCTGCCCGATTTCCCTGAGCCTTGAGACCTGCTTTTCAGCACCACCGAGTGCCTTCAGTAAACTGCAGCAGTGCACAGAGTGCACCTAGCCTACCAGCAGACGGGTGCTAAGAATTACAGCACAGCCCAACTCAGCAGCTCGTGTAACCAGCTGCTAGCAACCATCAGCGGCAGCAGCAGCAGCAGCAGCAGCAGCCACCAGAGGTGAGCATCAGCCTGCCCTACTTCTTTCTATGTGAGTACGCATTATGTTGCATGTGCTTGTAATGTATGACCTGCATGCACGTTATAACCCTTTTATACCTGTTGTGAGCTGGCTTGAACTCCTGTCAGAACCCTAGCTATCCAGGGGTGTGCCATTTCACGGTTTCAAGCCCTGGTGTAAGAAATTTCACTGAAATATGAAATTTAATGAAATTTGAAACGGAAAAGTGAAACGACTGAAACATGTCTGAGCAGCAGCAGCAGCAGCAGGCGGGAGGGCAAGTTCAAAATGCTGGCCCTGCCCGCCTCGGTTTGGCGCGTTCCCGGCATGCGCTGGACGCCGAAGATCCATCGATTAGCAAGAAACCAAGGGGTGCAACGCCCAGCTTTGCGCACAACGAGATCAGCACTGTGAACGGCCAGAAGAGGTGCAACCACGGCAACATGTCTGTACCTGGCAACATTACACGCGTTAAGACCCACCTGTTGACGTGCCAGAAGTTCTTGACAAGTGAAGCCGCTCAGAAGGTAGCAGAGTCTAACCAGGAGGTGGCAGCTAAACTGAAGGCACTCAAGTGAGCAGCAGCAGCAGCAGCAGCAGCAGCACTACTTGCAGCAGCAGTCATGGTGTGACTTGCATACTAATCCCTTGTACGCTTTTGCATGGAGAAGCGCGGCGGGCAGACAACGCTCACCGCATCTGCTTTTCCAGTCAAGGTGTACCCTAAATACAGCGCAGCTGACATTGAGGAGCACAACGAGGCCATCGCCATCTTCCTGTACGGCTGCAACCAGCCCCTTAGCCTTGTGGAGCACCCTGACTTCCAGCAGATGGTGTTCACGCTTGCTCCGCACATGAAGGGCAAGCTGATTGGCCGCAAGGCGCTGGCCACCACCATGCTGGACAAGGTTTACGGAAAGACACAGTCCAAAGTGGAGGGGTTTCTGCAGGAGCAGGTGCGGTTGTCAGCCACTTGTTAAGCACATGTTATGTCGTTTTTATTGCACAGCGCTACCAACAGGTATGCAGTCATACTGTCTCCATGCTTAGCCATTTGTTGGGCATCAACCTGTGTTATGGCTGTCGCAACGGCTGACTTGGCTGCTGCCAATTTCTGTTTGCAGAAGTATGTCGCCACCAGCACAGACGCCTGGTCCAGCTCTCACAACGCTGGTGCGCATGTGCTGAACTACTTCAACCGCAAGGCGCTCATACGTGACGGAGCAGTGCGTGATGCAGAGGACTTTGCAGCGTACGTGAAGTGGCTGGACAGCTTGAACGACGAGGAGGAGCAGGAGAAGCAGCAGCAGCAGCAGCAGCAGCAGGAGCAGCAGTAGGAGCAGGAGCAGCTGTATTTCAGCAGGTCATGTGGGCGAATGCCACCTGCAGCAGCAATGGCTGCATTGTGCATCTTGATGCTTGTGTGGGTTTGTGATTGCCTGTATTTCTTTGTGTTATTTTTGATTTTAGTATTATAATCACTAGTGTTATTGCAGCTGCAGATTTGAAGAAAGGTTCTGACTTCTTAAGGGACCCATCCTGGGCACTGCATGCTGCAGGCTGCTGGCTACAGCCTTCACCCACTGGCAGTGGATAAGCTGAGCGTGGCAGAGTGTGTGCTGGGCTCCTACTGGTGTTTAGCCCTATTGTAATGTTGCTATATGAAAGTATATACACTTTTAGATGCTTGAGACGTGAGCTGCTGCTGTCCTGCGTCTCAAAGCGGACGTTTTGCAATGATTTCACTCCGTGCAGTGGGGCGTATCGACGAGTGAAATTTGAAACGAAATTTGAAATGAAATGAAAGGAATAGAAACGTGAAATATGAAACGGCACACCCCTGTAGCTATCAAAGCATCAGCTGTCACTGACCAGTGCTCGAGCTCATGACTTGCATGCTGCACCCACGGACGCTTGCTTTTTTCAAATCATTCCACTGATTGCAGCTTGCGTCACGTTCAATTGCAGGAAGTCCGTGCAGCAACAAAAAGCTCTCGGCCCGTATTGACATCCAGCATGGCGTCCTTCCAACTGAAACACGGGCTCTATGTAGCATTCACTGCCCTGATCTTCTTTTTTCAAACTCACGGAACCGCAGCCACTGCAAGAAAGCAGCTGGACGTTGCAACAGCAGCAGTAGGGGAGGACCCTAAGCCTATCTGGCACAGGCAGTTCAGCATCAACTTCAACGGTGCGTGTCTCTCCGGGCACGTTGCCATCGCAACCACTGAGGGTTATGAGCGTGCAGGGCAGATGCGTGTCATGCTGCGGTGGTGCTGTCTTTGCGCGCCGCACTCTTGCTTGTCTGCTCTCCACTGGCAGCAAGTGCAGCAGTGCGCTTGCACCCCTGCTGCAGCTGTGTACTTGTACCGCTGCCCCTGCTGGTTTCATCGCCGCGTTGTTGCCATATCCTGTCCATCATTCTCAAGGGAGAGGGGCTGTGCTCCAATGTATTTGCTTTGCTGTTGCAGAGACCACGAAGCTGCTGTGGTGGCGCTGGTTCATTGAGAGCGGCATGCTGTACCTGCTCAGAATCTGCCTAATCAACCCGAAACCAGAGATGTTGTTATGTATGCAACTGCACTGCTGCTGCAGAGACCACTAAGCTGCTGTGGTGGCGTTGGTCTACTGAGGGCAGCGTGCTGTATGACGCCCTGCAGCAGGTTGAAGTGGTGCACAGGGCAAACGGCAAAGGCGACAGGTGCGTGTTGTACATGCTAGCTTGGTGCAGTTTGTGTGCATGCAGCGTGCCTCAGCACATGCAGCAGGTGGAGGTGGTGCACAGGGCGAACGGCAAAGGAGACAGGTGCGTGTGTGCTGCCGCACGCATGTGCTGCTTCCAGGCGCCTGCTGCTCTGCGCACGCCGCAATTCGGATAGTCACGGCCAAGCACACTATGCCCAAAGATTAATTAAATACTTGCTTGCTTTTGTGTTCCGTTCTGCACGCAGGTACTGCCTGTCCATCCACCCGAGCAGCGACACGCCCTGCACGCATCTAGTTGTGTCAGGGCAGCGCTACCTGATCTTCCCTGAGCTTGGGGAGTGCTGCAAGTGCTGCAGCAGCGCCGGCGGCTGCGGCATACTGGACCCTGACTGGCTGGATGCAGCAGAGTATACCGGGCAGGTAAGCATTGTGCATCGCTCCCTATAGTGCAGCAACATCTGCAGAAGCTTTTGGTAGTTTTTGATGGACTGCTAGTTTGTATGCGCTGGTGCTTTTGCTTTTGCTGCTGCAGCGCAAACGGCAGACGGTGTTAAGCCCTGCAACACCACATTATGTGTGGTTGAAGTCAACAGCATGTATTTGATAGTTATGTGCTGCGCTGCCGCCTGCAGACCACCATGCAGGGCCGCACTGCAGACAGCTGGACCATCCGCGGCCTGCAGCCCAACAACTACTACGCAACAGCAGACGTGCCAGTTGGCATTCCCTTGGAGCTCGACCAGCTGCCAAATGACTATATAACATTCCACCCAGATACACTTAAGCTCGGCCCAGTTAGTCCCAAAGATGTGATCGTGCCAGAGGGGTGCGCAGAGAAGTGCCCGCTGACGAGCGTGTGTACGATCCTGCAGGCGAAAGCGAGCTTGCAGGCGGCGCTCGGGTGGCGGGGGCAGGGGCGTGGAGCCAAGCCCAGCAGCAGCAGGGCAGAGCTCAGCGGAGGTGCAGCCGCAGTGGTGTGATGCAGCAGCGTGCAGAGCCGCTTTGTGTGACTGCAGGGTCAGCTGAATCGTCGCACTTGCACAGCTACCCTGTTGAAGGTGTTGCTTCACCAGGAGGTTGTTGTTTTGTGCCGCAAGCTGATTGGCACAACGGCGTATGTGCGGCTCTTGACTGTTGTCCAGGGTGTGACTGTATGGCCTTGTTGAGCGACAGTTTTCTCTCTCGCGCGCTACGGCACAGTCAGACACTGTTGCAAGCACGCTGCCATGACAGGAAGAAGCTGTTACTACCGTTACCGTTACCGCCTGTTACCGGCCGCCGGGCGGCGTATGCGTTACCGTTACCGCCCGTTACCGGCTGCCGCGGTGCCACACGTGCAGTGCACTACATCAGCTGGTGGCCAGCAGCCGTTGAGTCTGTTGACAGCTGGCCAAATCCTCAGGACACTGGGTGCTTGTCGATTGATTTGCCCAAGGAGTGTGCCAGTGGCTTGCAAAGGGGCTGTATTCCCGTTGCGTTTAACATGCAAATCGTGACCTTGTATCAGCAGCCGTAATCTGCAGCTTGTGGCTGCGTCGTCCATTCCTTGTTCCCGTGTTATATTGCTTCACTGTAGCGCCCAACGCTACAGCGATCTGATAGGGCACAGTCTAGACATGTGAAGTTGAGCTGCAACCGCATGCCACGTGTATGTTGTGTGTGCAATGCGCACGCAAGGGAGTTGTGGGTGCAGAAGCGCGTGTGCGTGCTTGTGTTGTGCTTGCAAACACGTGCGCGCAAGTGTCATGACTCAGTCATGACGTTGATTATCCACGCGCGCGCGGAAGCTGTGTTGTGCGCGGGACGTGTGCGTGCTTGTCTTCTATGCAAATGTATGTGCGCATGTGTGTTGATCTGGCCAATGCGCGCGCGCAAGTGCTGCGCTGTGGTCGCAAACGCGCACCCGAGTATGTGTGATGCTTGCGTATTCATGCGCATGCTTGTTGAGGTTGTGAACGCGAGTGATGTGCTGTGCCCAAAACCCTGTGCGTGTATGTGTGTTGTGCGCGCAGTGTGCACGCGACACATGTTGGCTTGCAAATGTGCATGCCTGTGTTTTGTTTGTTGAAGTATGCATGCGACTGTTGTGCTTGCTGATGCGTGCGCGCGCACATAAGTGTCTCATGTGTTTGTGCGCGCGCAATGCGCGCAAGAGGGGTGTGCTTGCATACACGCGCGTGTGAGTGTTTGTGTTGTGTTTGCGGACGCGTGCGCGCACCGTGTTGTGTCTGCAGACGCGCCTTTGCCGCGGCGGTGTCGATGCGCGCGCCTGTTGTGCTTGGAAATGTGAGAGCATGCAAGTTATGTGCTTGCAGATGCGAGCATGCACATGGGTTGTGCGGAATGCGCGCACAAGATGCGTGCTTGCAACAGAGCATGTGCATCCATGTGGTGTGCTTGCAGATTTTTGTTTTTTTGGTTAGCAGGTCTCTTGTGGGTTAGTACCACTGAAAACTAGGGTTAGTAGGTGGGCCATTATGCTGGTGGAGAAACGTGTGCGCGCAAGTGTTGTGCTAAGCACAAGCCTTGCCAACGCGCGACAAGCCTTGCCGTTGCGGGCATGCAAGTTGTGTTACATTTGAGGGACGTACGCGCGTTCTTGTTGTGTTCGTTTGCAAACACACGCGCGCACGTGTGTGGTGTGCGTGCAATGCGTGCAACACATGTGTGTGCCTGTGTTGTGCGTGTTTGCGCGCGCATCCGGGTTTTGTGCTTGCCAATGCAAGCGTGCGTGCTTACGTTGTTTTTGCGCGCGTTTTGACGCGCGGGCGCGCTGCGTTGTCTTCACAGGCGGTGTCAGTGCGCGCGTGTGTTGCGCTGGTGAAGGTGAGAGCATGCAAGTATTGTGCTTGCAAATGCGAGCACGCACATGTGTTGTGCGCGCAATGTGCTCTTGAGATGCTTGCAGCAACGCACGTGCATCCATGCAATGTGCTTGGAAGCGCGTGCGCGCGTGTGTGCCAAGCACAAGCCTTGCCAACACACGACAAGCCTTGCCAACGTACGCATGCAACGTGGGTTGTGCTTGTTGACGTATGCACACTCTTGCTTTGTTGGTTTGCAAACACGCGCACACTAAAATTGTGTGCACAATCACGTGATTGAGCCTGCTAGGTACAGCTAGCGCCGGCCAGCTTGTGCCAGGCAGTTGCAAGCTGCTAGGTACATGAACCAGGGATAGCCATGTCCACTGCATGCTAGCCACGTGCAGTGCACCTGTTTGAGTGTCTGTTTAGATACGCATCAAGCTCGTGTAAATAGCAAGTGCGGACAAGTGGGCATGTGTTTACTTTGGAGAAACGTGGACATTGTGTAGTGTATGCCTGGTCTGCGCCGCGAGCTCATTAGCAAATGTTATAACTTGCATGCAGGTCAATCATTGCAAGTATAATGCAGCACAATGAGTACTCACATTACCTGGAGTGGTCGTGCAAGCCAGTGATTACTCATGATTTGAAACCAACACAATACCATTCAGCACATGTTACATAGGCTATCATGTATGGTGTCATGTATTCCCAGCAATGCACAGGATGCTCGCAACCTCACTGAGGGTGCAACACTACAAGGATCAAAACAGTCATGTTGTTATGCATATAGGGTAACTGCCAGGTTGAACAGACAGTAGCACTCGAGCCGACATGGCCTGTACTTGTGCATGTATGCTGTACAATACCAATATATACCGATAGGTGATCACACGTGCACAAGGCAATGGTAACGTCCGCAATCACTACTTGATGACTGCTGCCGTGCTGCTAGCATGGTGCAATACAGTGTGCGTTGGCGCTAGGTGCCAAGCAACGCATTGACCACATATGCTGTCAGTCTGCTGCTGCGTTTTATGGTTTTGTGCACCCCCTCCACAACAACCACGCTATGTTTTGCGGGCAGCAGCCGTTGGTATGGATGCAGGAAATAGACCTCTGACCGTGGTGAAGGAGCGTTGATCAGCACTCATGCAAGAGCACAGGTCTGCGCTTTATTATGCTTCGTTTTATGTAAGATAAACTTCTCTGCGGCGCAACATGCCTGTATGGCTGACTCCTCCTGAAATCAGCTGCTGCAGAACATCTCTCAGGGATGTTGATTGTTGTGTGTTGTCTGCAGTGCAGACAACAACAACATACAAGCCCACAGTGCAGATGCGCCCTGACGCACACATGTACAGCAGCTGACGCCTGCAAGGAGTGTCCAGATGCAGACATGCGCATCAAACCCATAAATAACACCCTTTGTGCTTTTTATCTGTGCAAAACTCTTCACCTCCAAGCTTCTTTGGCACCAGTACGGTTGGTGCTCAGCAGCAATCAGAGCATGCCCAAAACAAACCACCACATGTATGCTGTGAACTTGCCCCTCTCATATTGTGATTAAACGTGTTGTTGTTGCCCCGGTCATCATGGCATGATGGCGGCAACCAGAACATTGTGAACCAGCTTGCACGCACACAGGCTTGGGGTGTGCTGGTGCTGAAGCGCACTCAGCCCACGCCCAAGCTACATTGTAGCCCATATGCCGTAGAACGAACCTTTGTGCCAAATCAAACGTGGCTTTCTTCCTACTCGAACTTGCTTGCTTTGCCATGCACCACCAACAACAAATGCATGCGCACTTGCATTTACGAAAGACAGCATTACTCACAGAAAGTTGGCCGGTGTCCCCATTGTAAGCAGCACATGTGCTGTACAGTGCTGCCGCTGCTGCTGCATGCCAGCAAGGTATGCTGTCACAGGTAAAGCCTTGTCAACCTTCGCTTGCAACACACCGCACATACCACAAGCGATGAGGGGTCCACTTAGCTGTTGTGTATGATGAAGGCAGCTGAGGCCCCTGCATGTGGATAGCTGCCTCTTTTTCTTTGGCACATATTCCTTTGCTCTGCATCAGTTCCGAGGAGGCTGCTGCCATTGCTCACACATCAACGCATTTATATCAAAGAGGGGACCGCATTATTTTTCCAAACTGCACATTGCAAAGGCATCAACTACCTTCAGGCACATACTCCCGCGGGGCGCTGCTTTGTGCCAGCGCAACAAATAGATTCAGCAGAATGCTGAATGCCTTGCCCACTATAGCTGCCATGTAGCTGTCAGCAACTCCGCCTCGGCATGCTGCTTAGCCGATGACGCCGATGAGGGCCCTCAGCGGCCCCATTTCAGCAGGCTCCTCAGCCGGTGACGCCGATGAGGGCCCTCAGCGGCCCCAGTTCAGCAGGCTCCTCAGCCGGTGACGCCAAAGAACTGGTCGTCAGCGCCCCCAGTTCAGCAGGCTCCTCAGCCGGTGACGTCGGACTGACGGCACAACATTCGGCGTAGTGTACTCTGCCACACACGTCACAGCGACCCCTGGATTGAGAGTCACGGTCGGTCCAGACTGGAGAGGAATCGGCGAGTCTGCAGACACGCTCGGGCTGTAACATTTCCAATCGGCGTTCATCGTGATGCCACCAGAAGACATTGGAGCGGCTGCCAAGCGGTAGTCGCCCGCAGGAACCGTCCCGTCTGCTCCGCACACGTTAGCTGCATCTGGAACCGAAACTGTGGCAGTGCCGCCGCCGCTGCCGCTGTCAATGACTCCGGACGGCGACTTGCTGCACTGATATGTGGAGCCTCCTGATGCCAGCGTAGCAGTCAAGCCAGGGCCGGAAGTCATGTAACCGTTGTACAATGTGCTCAGCAGCGCCAGGGAAGCGGTTGGGGTAGGGCTGCAGTGCATGAACATACAACACAGACGCATGTGCATAACTCTGAAGTCAAGCACGTCAGAAGCAGCATCCGTAGCCCTGATGCAAGTTGCACAAGTGTAAGCTTCAACTCTGCTGAAGCCCGCGGTCAGTACTTGCTGCAGGTTCTCCAGCTATAGCTAAATAACGAGCACGACCAGACTTTGCGGGGCACTGCGTCAGGAGCCGCGGCTCACAAGGGTGAATGTTGGGTGCAGCAGTTCAAATGGTTTGCGACTGCTCAAATTTCTTATTCTTACCTTGGTGAAGGTGATGGCAATGGGCTGGCTGATGCATCAGCTGATGGGCTGGGTGATGGGCTGAGCAACACATCAGGTGACGGGCTGGGTGACAGGCTGGGTGGCAGGTTGTACACAGCCACACACGTCACAGAGTCCCCTGGCGCCAATGTCACGCTGCCAGGGTTTGGATCTGCGGACACGATTTTGGTGGCTTCACCGTTCAGCACCTTGTAACAGTCCCACAATGCGTTCACACCTGGGGCGGGTGACACGGCCACCAAGTCGTAAACACCTGGATTGACAGTGTACGTTCCTGGAGCAACCCCGCACCCGTTTGCAGGGCCTGGGTTGGTGAGAGTCACGTTGCCGCCCAGGACGCCGGATTGTGACTTGACGCAAGTCGAGAGGCCTGCAGCAGTCAATCCTGGACCAGAGCCTCCAGGGAAGCCCGTGGATGAGTCGCTCAGAAGAGCCAAGGCTGCCACAGTCGAGGTAGTGCTGCATTACAGCGAACCAAACAGCAGGACACAGCAGACGACTTGTGGTGGGCACCAAGCAGTGAACATGGAACTGCAGCCTGCTGGGTGTCGTAACCAACAGCACCGTGGGTACCTGCAGACTCTGCACGTGATGTAAGATGCAACGCTTGCAGCCATGGCAGGCCCACATGCACCACCCAACTTGGCTACTTATGATGATGATGTGGGTCGAACTACTGACATCTAAGTGAAGCAACATCGAGTTACCGGAGTTGCAGCAAGCGGACATGAGTCTTTGAGTGCCGCTGCAACTGCAATAGCTCAGCAGTGCTGCCCGCTGGTTGCGTGGGGAATATGTTGCATGCAGCTGCACAACACAGCCGGTTGTATGTCCGGCAGGCTGTAGCCTGCTAAGGAAAACATATTGATAAGCATGACCTTCCATTGTGTAATGACTGCCTCAGGCACGAGTCGTGTGTTGCAGTGGTTGAGTGGCACCTGGGCTTTGCAAGCAGACCGTTTTCGGGTCCTTTTGTGTTTAGAATAAATAGATATGCTGCAAGACTCACACAAGCTGGCAAGTGTGGACAAGTGGACACGTGTGGACATTGTGTGCATGCTGCAGGTACACTGCGAGCTCGCTCAAGCCATTGTAAACCATCACGTTGAAACCAACACAGCAGTCATCCTGTCATGTTACAAAAGTCAATCTGTGATCCCACCAGTGCACCGACCATGCGGCAACCCTCACGACATGTGCAAAGACACGAGGCAGTAGCCGTCACACTCACATGGTGCACTTATGTGTATATGCCAGATAAAATACATAAACAACGATCAGGTGATGACAAGTTCACCGGGCATGCACCGTTCCACATTGATCTACTAATTTTGTATGTAGGCAGCAGCGCCTGCGTTTAGATGCAGATATTGCTACCTCCACCCGCAACTGATGAGTGCGGATTCGCACTCCTACATGCGCGAAGGTCTGCCACGTTATTGTGCTTTGGTTTAGTCACCTGACATCCATGCAGTGCAACAACCGTGATGAATGAGTGCTTCATGGAGGTCAGCTGCTGCTAAACAAGGCTGCAGCCAACACAGTGGCTCACATTGCTGGGGCACCCTGATGCACTTGTGCAAGCGCAGTCAACGCCTACGAGGGTTGTCCAGATGTGAATAAGCGCATCAACGACACAAACCAACACCATCCTTTATGCTTATCTTACGTGCAGAACCCAACCACAGCAGGCCTCACCCAATGTTTGGCGCGCGCCGCGCTTACTTTCGCAATCCAAGCTGCTGCTGCTGCTGCAGCTGCTGCTGCATGCCAACCAGGTACGGTGCCGTAATCAAGGCATTGCTTGCATCAGGCCACGCCCCCCAAACCTACTAGGCCTTCAATCAGCTGTGATTATGTTGCAGACAGCGATTGCCCCTGCAGGTAAAACACCTGCAAGTTTCAACTTGGATACCACAGTACTTTGTTTGGCCTCTATTTTGAGCAAGCTGCTGTTGCTGCCCACACATCAATTTTTTGCAGAGCAAGAGGCCATCACAGTATTGTCTCCAAGCTGCACATCTCTACAACACCACAAACCCATCATGATCGCCCAAAACCTCAGCAGCCCTGGTCAGGGGCTGACCCCAGCTTTGTGCTGCCTTATGCCAGCACACCACTGAGGTGCTGAATGCCTCCTGTAGCTGGCATGTGTCACCAAATGCATACCTCTCTATTGAACCGCTTTCCTTTACCAATAATCGCCCAAAACATCAGCAGCAGGTGCAGCCTTCTCGCTGATTCAGCAGCTGAGGCCCGGATCAGACTTCAGACGTGGAAACGGAGCTGCCAAAAGCACCTGTCCTTTGCAAGCTTTGCTTAACAGCACCTGTCCCCGTAGCCTCAAGCGCCGCCTCATCAACCTTGACAAACCGCCTATTAGAACGTCGCTCTTGCAGCAACTGTACACTGCAGCATGACGCAACAGCCGTGCTGTGCTTCAGCTGCTAGCAACAGCTGTCAGTGACCCCAGTTCAGCAAGCTCCTCAGACGGTGGCGCCAAAAGGGGTCGTTAGCAGCTCCGATTTTGCAGGCAGCTAAGCCTGGTGACGTCAGCGAGGGCCCTCAGCGGCCCCAGTTCAGCAAGCTCCTCAGACGGTGGCGCCGACCCGGCGGCTGATAGTTGGGAAACGAGTACTCAGCCACACACGTCACAGAGTCCCCAGGGTTTAGTGTCACGGACAGGCCAGACTGGAGTGGTATAGCGTCTCCAGTTTGACTCAGCCGGTAACACTGCCATGCGGCGAGGACCTTACCCGATGCTGTGGATAGTGCAGGGGCTGACAAGGTGTAACTGCCAGCGGGAACCAACCCATCTGCTCTGCCGCACACGTTGCCGACACCTGGAGCCGACACTGTTGCATTGCTGCCGCTGCCAATGACTCCAGATGACGACTTGCTGCACTGATAGGCTGGACCTTCTGTTACCAGAGTAGCAGTCAATCCAGGCCCGGGATTCATGTTTATGTTACTGGTACTCAGCAGCGCTAGGGTGGCCGTTTGGGCAGGGGCTGGTGCAGGCGTAGAGGTTGGGTCGGGGCTTGGGCCAAGAGCAGAGGTTGGGGTAGGGCTGCAACACACAGGAATGTAGCACAGACACAGATGCGGCACATCAGAGTCAAGGCAGGGCCATCATCCACATCGCGCCAGTTGACAATCCACACACTGCGACTCTGCTGGCGCGTACTGCAGATACTGCTGCAAGTCTTCCTGTCACCTATGAGCACGAACACGCCTGCCAGGCGTTACGTCAGCAGCGGCGCCTCAAAGTGTGGAGGATGGGTGCAGCTGTTTGTCTGTTGTGTGGTTGCTTGTTGTCAGCCTAGCCTGTGTGTACCGTATCTTGGTGTCTCGCTTCGTGGCAGCAGCGCTGCTTGCCTGACACTCGAATAGATCACCAGACATCAATCGACTGGTCACTAGCTTGGAGTTTGCTACTCGGTAATGTCAGCTGGGTTAGAGTGTAGTTGGCTTGGATCTGCAGTGTTTGGCGCTTCGCCAAGTATATATTATTCAATAGCCTGCATAGTCTGCCAATATGTGTTGGCCCAAGGCTGTTGCGCTCCCCCAACCAACCCCCTAGATATTCCCACCCTAAACCCCCTCTGCCCTGTTTCTCTGCGTCAAGCACGGGGTATCACTGCCCGAGGCAGGCCGGCGTGGCGTGGACGAGGGTGCTGGTGGTTTGTGGTTTTTCTATGCCTTTTTCCATCAACTAGGGCTGCTGCCGCAACAGCAGAGCAGCTGAATTCTTACGCCTGCTAGTGTGTTCAGCATGCATCAAAGATCCTTTCAGTCGCTCTTTTTACAATATTCCTGTTCTGTTGCCATAGGGGGTGTGCCGGTTCTCCAAAGCAACTCAACGTATTTACATGCGCCAATTGGTTTTTTGTTGTTTGGGTCCTGGCACCCTTTGCATAATCATTCTTGACAATGGTGTTAGCAGGAAGTGGGAGAGCGCTTTTTCTGCCAAGGTGTTCAACTCACTGATACCGGGCAGTCCTCTTGAAGTGTAAGGCAGCGGCCAGTTCGTGGTCGCTGATGTTCAGTTTACAGCAATAGCCATGATCCTTGGTGGTTGTGGGCTTTTAAGCGAGGCAGTCTATGCAGCGAATCAGCATGTTGTTTCCATAGTTTGTCCCCTTCATCAGCCGATGAAGGCGCGCGTGAGCCTTAGGTCAGGTTTTTTATTTGGAGAACACCGACTGGCTATCACTGCCTGAACACAGTTCAACTTCTTGTTTGCTGGAAGTACGCTACAGCTTGAGCCTTAGGTCAGGAGGCCTTCTGTTAAAGGTTCAGCACATGCGCCTTCACCGCTGAAGATTTGCGGAGGCGTGTAACGCTTGCCAACATGTTGGCAAACGCTTGCCAAAATGTTGGAAATATGTACAGTTTCCAAACCCAGTCACCTTGCTGACCAGGAAGAGATGGTGGGACTGTACATGGCTGCAGCGGCATTGCTGTGCGACCGTTTCACTTCTTGTCTACTTCGTGTGGATCTTTGCAACTGATTTCAGTAGCATGTTGACAGCAATGTTGCATATGTAGTATGTGCTTATTGTCAGTATATCAGCGTAAGCAATCTGGCAGCTGTTTCAGCAAGCACATCACGCATGCAGTAACCTACGCACCTGGGAGAAGGTGATGGGCCGGGTGACGCATCAGGTGATGAGGTGGGTGACAGGCTGGGTGACTCGCCATTAGATGGACCGGGTGACGGGCTGGGTGAATCGGCATTAGATGGGCTGGGTGATGGGCTGGGCTGGGTTGGTGGGGGCTGCAGATATACACACGCAGCAGCACACCAGGTGCTTCAGCTTGTGGCACGCAGCGCCTTGCGGAATGGATGATGAGCAAGCTACACATGTACTTGCGACGTATCAGCACAGCGTCTGGCAATTCTGGGTGTGTGCACGCATAGCTTGGTGGTGATTCTGCAAAAGAAATGCACCCTCACCACTGCAGCGCTGCATGCGATGCGACAGAACAGCCAACAGACCCTGCAGAATTGGCCAGCTGGCCTCCTGCAGGAGGCAGCTAATCATTAGTTCCTGAGGAACTGTGTGGCATGCGGCATCGCTGGCAACACATTACGCATGTGAGGCAAATGCATTGCAAGCCCGTGAAGCAAAGCATCTTACCAGACAGCAGGTCTCTAGACTTGCAGGCACGTCTGCATTTGCCACGAAGGCACCTGGCATGGGGGTCCAGCCTGGCGTCAGCGAACAGTTGTAGTCTTGCCTGTTGGGGAGGGTGACGTCAGAGTCTCGGCATGACGGCTACAGTACAAAGCAGCAAACAACAACAAATGTTCATGTTTGAGGCAGCCGTTGTTTGAAGCAGCTGGTGCAACACATATGATGTCAATAACAACAAATACGGTGGTTGTTGAGCATGTCAGCTGGGCTGATGCCAAGTACAAGAACACCAATACCGTATGAAAATTGTATGCTAGCTGCACCAAAGGTTCAAGCCACACTCATCAGCCTAACTTTTGCATTGAACTGTTCAACATGTGCATGCAGTTGGTCATGTGTGTGGCAATGCTTGGGCCGCCTTTACTTACAATGCAGCAGGTCACTTCGCTTCCGAGCAAGGTGGCGGCGCTCGCGTTGTAGATTGCTGAATTGCAATTCCAGGGCAGTGCTGCGTTGTTGACGTTGCGATGCTGGCATGTTGCCTGCAGGGTCAGCAAAATCGACACAAGTCAGACCAGGGGTGATGTGGTGAGTGCACAACACCACACATGTGCACCTGTTGTCTGGTGTAGAATGATTTGAGACAGCAGCGCTCAACATGATCGACAAGGTATGGGTACACAACCAACGGCATGTGCGACCTCGAGTGTATGGAACCGCCGCAAAATCAGCACATATGCAATGTGCGCCATAGGTGCATCAGAAAGTGCATTGAAAGCCTGTGGGATCCCTTACCGATCGCAAGCTCATGTACTCAGTCAAGTGGTGCAAGTAATTAGCAGCAAGTGGCACATTGACATCTGACAGAATTGATGGCAGCTGGGTCTAGAATATACATGCTGTAGCGATCTGTGGGTCACACAAGGTGAATGCTTGCACTCCCCAGGAGCACACATTTGTGCTGCAGTATGCAGGTGACGCTCACCAAGCAGCATGCTCCATTGCTGGGTGGAGAGTAGGTAGCGTTGGCAGTGTTGACCAACGTGGTGCTGGGGCACGCAAACTCACTGCAGTTTGCTGCAGGTGCAGGGCTCG
Source organism: Tetradesmus obliquus (assembly GCA_030272155.1). Classification (NCBI taxonomy): domain Eukaryota; kingdom Viridiplantae; phylum Chlorophyta; class Chlorophyceae; order Sphaeropleales; family Scenedesmaceae; genus Tetradesmus; species Tetradesmus obliquus. The sequence goes on from CP126203.1 coordinate 4,143,953, forward strand.
GCGAAGGGGAGGGCGGTGGACTGCATTACGCAGGCAGCAGCAGTCATGTCCAATCGGTTTTTGTCAACGCCTGGCTGCAACCTACTTGGACAACAGCATGCTGCTGCACCCGCCAGTGAGTGGTTGCTATAGTCCTGATACGTCATTTGCATCGTGTGAAGTGTGCATCATCATCATCATGTTACCATTTAAGTGTGAAGTGTGAAGTGTGCATGTGGATCAGAAAAGCGCCACTTTGCATTTGGGGTGCATATGCATGCTCAGCTGTCGGCAATCTTGACATGGTGCAGATGTCAACGACAATGTGTCACATGATGGGTCCTATTCATCATATCAGCAGTTGCTGTAACAGCTGCTTGGAAGCTGCTGCAATCAATTACTAAGATTGGTGCAGCAGCGCCTTGGATCGGATTGCAGTGGCTGCTACATGCGGTGCAAATCTCACCCGTTGGGTTGAGGGGAGGTTCCTGGGCTTGGTGATGGAGTGACAGGAGCCGCCTGCACAGTTTCAGGAAAGACACGGGGTGATCTCTTTGCCCAATGAGCCTCAGGCTGTCATTAGCTCCCCAAACCCGTGCCGCAGTGCGGCTTCTGACACTTGATGAGAGTGCGTATATTGTGCTGATCAGCAATGGTGCCCGGAGGTCTGGCTATGATATGTTGCCTGGCATGATTGTGAGGTTGTTCTACCCACACATAGTGAAAGAAACACATAATAAGCATGTTGCGGGCTGAGCAACGAATCAAACAGTAACCAGCTGCAGCATCGCAGCATCGCAGTAGCTCAAGAGCGCTGCCAAACCCACTCACGCTGCGTGAAGGCAAGCCGATGTCACCGTAGCACATGGACATGATTCTGCAAGCCGCATTGGGCCAATGCACAAGAGTACAACAACAGGCGCTGTTTGCAGAAGAGGCCACGCTGCTGCCGCACGGTAGCGTGACCCTGTGTCCCAAAAGCACAGTGCTCCTAAGCGTACCTGACAGCATGTCTCGTTGCTGGGGTTTGTTGCCAATGCGTTGCTGGTGTTGCGTACGAATCCTGGAGGGCAAATCCAGGGTTCGTCGATTTGCCTGGTGGTGACGTTCGTGTCTGTGCATGTGGGCTGCATACCGGGGCAGCAAGACATCAACACATCAGGGGTCAGCAGCAGGACCGTTTTGTGCACGCCCAAGGGCGTGCCAACCTCCGTCTGCTCTGATGCACTGGGCAGCTGGCCAGCGGCTTGCAATCAACTTCAAGTGGCTGCCACACCTCACCACTGATGATTTGAAGCCTCCATTTAAGCTCGTCGAGATGAATATGTGAGTTTGTGGTTTGCTGAAGTCACGCGCTAAAGCGTGCTGAACTGTTTGTGCACTGGCCGCAGCAAGGCATGACCCACTGAGCTTTCATAGGGTGACCCAAGGGGTTTCAGAAGAGACTCACTCAGGTTTCAAAGATGGAAAACTGTACATACAGGCAATACATACATACTTACCAAGCAGCATAGTTCTGGGGAAGGAGGCCATGCCAGGAGATTGTCAGGGTTGTTCGCTGTGTTAAAGCAGCGATACGGCTGTGCACCGTCATTAGTCAGAGTGCGGTCCTGGCAAGTAGTCTGCAGCAACATCCACATGTGCAGGGTGTTAGCAGCAATGGCAGGGCCCATTGCATTGAGTAGCAAAAGCTATTGAGTGCTGCAGGGTGATGGCTGGGGATGCCTGTTGTTGACGGTTATGTTGATTGAATTCAAGTGAAAGCTTTTCATGGGGAGGATTCAGGTATACAGATGATGGGTTTGCCTGCATACCATGACTGTCGTTATCACATTCGTTCAACACGCACACCTTTGTGCCACACACTGTGCACCTCATGATTGATTTCTTCAGCCACCATACCCAGAGATGCGTGCCCACATTGCTATGAGGGTGCAAGAAACAGGGACAGCACTCAGTGCTAGTGACTAGCTCTGCACAAACAGTTTTGCTACATGGCATTTACTGGTGCACCTTACGACTGCATACATTGCGCAGGTGTAAAAAAACAGCCCCTACCCCTCGGCTATGCCATTTGTTCAAGCACCTACCACGCAACAGAGTGAATCGTCAGGAGGTCCCCTGTACAAGTTGGCATCATTTGCAACTCCCGAGGCGCAGGTGTATGTCTGGTTGCCACTTCTCACCACGTTGCGGTCGAAGCACGTTGGCTGCGACAGCAGGGCACACAAAACATCAAGCTCGAATGAGTGTGCAGCCAAATAAGATATGGCTGTCAACACTGACAGGAGTTTCCAGCTCACAAGCAGCAGCAACTGTTGACAGTCTCAGCTGCCATCAAGTCTATCCAAGCATCTGCATGAAATTCGCGTGATCAAGTCTATCCAAGCATCTGTCTGAAATTTGCGTGATCAAGTCTATCCAAGCACCTGTCTGAATTGACTGCTGGCCATCATTGATCCAGCATAATCCCTTACCAAGCAGCATGCACTGTTGTTGGCTGGTGTGTATGTTGCGTTGGCTGTGTTGTTGAGCGTGCCAAATGGGCAAGTCCATTCGCTGCATGGCACCTCCGGTGCAGGGGATGGCGATGGGCTGCAGCATATGTAAGCCAGAAGGAACAAGTTGTCCTCACATACAACAAGCTTGTCAAGCCATGCATCTTGTTGGTGTTAGGGGGTCCGGGGTTAGTCGTTGTGTGCACCAAATCATTTGCAGTTGCACTGTTGCATGGTTTACATTCCACAAGGCAATGCACATCCATTGCACGGCTACACCATATTTTGCAGATGATGAGCTCAATGTGACACCTCACAACCAAGACAAAACACAATTTGATGCTGATCCACATGGGCAGTTGTCATGATAACATATGATATGATATGATATGATAATATGATATGATATATGATAAATGAGCAGGTTTGCGTTTGCTTTTGGTGAGCATCATTACATGTTGACAATGTAGCGTCATCCGATCTGAGCTACTTATAAGTGGCACGTGTTGCATTTGAACTGTGGTCAGACAGCAGCAGCAAACCATACCATACCATACCTTTCTGTTGTTGTTGGACTGGGGCTTGGTGACTCTGTATTTGAAGAGGATGGTGATGGGCTGGGGCTTGCCAACTCATTTGATGAGGATGATGGTGATGGGCTGGGGCTTGGCACCTCATTTGACAAAGGTGAGGGTGATGGGCTGGGGCTTGCGCCCTCACTTGATGTGGGCGAGGGTGATGGGCCGGGGCTTGACACCTCATTTTGTGATGGTGATGGTGATGGGCTGGGGCTTGGCACCTCATTCTGTGATGGCGATGGGCTGGGGCTTGGCACCTCATTTGATGATGGTGACGGGCTGGGGCTTGGCACCTCATTTGATGATGGTGATGGTGATGGGCTGGGGCTTGGCACCTCGTTTTGCGATGGCGAGGGTGATGGGCTGGGGCTTGGCATTTCATTTGATGAAGGTGACGGAGACGGTGTAGCTGCATCAGGCTGCAATAGGCAACAAGTCAGCACACCATGCTCAGTACTTTGAATTTGATGACCGAGATGGGAAACTTATGTCTACCAGTGGACCGTGCCGGCATATCAAAAACCAGGTGCAAAGTACATACATTTCAGGCAGCTGAAATCTGACACTTGGGTGAGAATGTTTGGGCACCTCCCAGGGCATGGACCCGTGCAAACATGTTTCAATGCATCAGTGTTGACGCTGCTGCACATGACAAGTGGCTTTACAACTGTAAAGCAATAACCAGTCATGAAAGTGTGTATGCTTCTTCTCAACCAACCTATCAATGCAGTGAACGCAGTGTACTGCTTGAAATCACAACACTGTGGCATGCATGGTGTCTGTCAGCTGCTTTTCGCTGACCAGCGTACCACGCAGCAGTTGGTCGCGTTGGGAGGCAGCAAAGCTGCCTCTGAGTCAAAGTTGAAGCTTGATCCATCAGGGCAATTGTATGGCTGAATGCCCTCTGTCAATACCAAGCGATCCGTGCATGTTGGCTGCAGATGCATCACAAACATGTGCAGTGTCAGCTTGGCTTGCAAGGACGCATGATGTTATGTATGTTCATGCAATTTGACGTTGTTGAGAGTGAGGATTGGGTGGATGATGTACTCAATTTGTTGATGGTCGTTGTCAATCACACATGCTGAATAGAAATTACTGAGCACATGCATGGCTTTCCAAAGTGGCAGAAGGCGTAGCCATTGGCGTTTTTATGTTGAATGACCCTGTGGCCGGCATCGACCTCTTGTTTGTGTTTTTCTACAAATGTGCACTGACAACGCAAGGCAAGCAACAAGCATATGCGTGCACTCCTACTGAGCAACACCATCATCGGCTGATCTGGGCCAGTGGAAGCATTCTCACCAAGCAACATGTAGCATTTGTGGCTGGTGTGACTGCAGCGTTGGCTGTGTTGTTGGCCGTGCCGGGTGGGCAAGTCCAATCCATACAGGCCACTCCGGTTGGCGGGGCCGGTGACGGACTGCAACATCAGGACCCGCGGCAACAATGCAAAGTGCTCAACATATGCAAATGGCTCGGTGAATGTTCAACCCTGACATCACACCCATATCACAGGCATACAAGACACCTGTGGGGATGCTGGGTGTGTCAATATGTGGATGCAAGGCAACTGTTCTACGAACTTCTTGTTCAGGGAACAACTGCCTATGCACCAGCAGCAGCAGCATCAGCAGCTACACATGCTAGCCGAAAGACATAAATGCAACAACATCCACAACAAACCTTGGTGTTGCTGGCGGATCAGGGTTTGGCGACTCTGTTGGTGTCACGGAAGGTGATGGGCTGGGGCTTGTCAGCTCGTTTGATGAAGGTGATGGTGATGGGCTGGGGCTTGGTACCTCATTCTGTAATGGTGAGGGTGATGGGCTGGGGCTTGACACCTCATTTGATGAAGGTGATGGGCTGGGGCTTGATACCTCATTCTGTGATGGTGAGGGTGATGGGCTGGGGCTTGGCACCTCATTTGATGATGGTGACGGGCTGGGGCTTGATGCCTCATTCTGTGATGGTGAGGGTGATGGGCTTGGGCTTGGCACCTCATTTGATGATGGTGACGGGCTGGGGGGGCTTGGCACCTCGTTTGATGATGGTGATGAACTGGGGCTTGGCACCTCATTTGATGATGGTGATGGGCTGGGGCTTGGCACCTCATTTGATGATGGTGACGGGCTGGGGGGACTTGGCACCTCGTTTGATGATGGTGATGGGCTGGGGCTTGGCACCTCATTTGATGATGGTGATGGACTGGGGCTTGGCACCTCATTTGATGATGGTGAGGGAGACGGTGTAGTTTGATCAGGCTGCAATTGGCAACAAAGAATCACAGCATGCTCAAGTCCTTGAAGTTGGATGTTCAACATGTTTTTACCAGGTCGGTGGGACATGCCAGCATTGCAAACACTGGCTGCAGCACAAGCACTCAAGTTTCTGGCAGTGGAGACCTGGCTCTTGGGAATCAATGTTGGAGCATCAGGTGATGGACCCGCGCAAACATGTTTTAGTGCATACGATTGATGTTGCTGCACAGGGAGCGCCGCTTACAGCTGTACAGCAACATCAAGTCATAAAGGTGTGTATTTCGTAACAGTACAAGAAAACTTGCCCAACCTATCAATGCATGGAATTCCCTGGGCTGCAACAATGTGACATGCATGGTGCCTGTCAGCTGCTTCTCGCTGATCAGCGTACCACGCAGCAGTTGGTCGCGTTGGGAGGCAGCAAAGCTGCCTCTGAGTCAAAGTTGAAGCTTGATCCATCAGGGCAATTGTATGGCTGAATGCCCTCTGTCGATACCAAGCGGTCCGTGCATGTTGGCTGCAGATGCATGACACAAACATGTGCAGTGTTAGCTTGACTTGTAAGGACGCATGATGTTATGCCTGCGTGTGTGTTCATCAACACCTGTGCTGCCATCCACCCCTTGTTCATCCTTTGCAAACATGCACTGACAGCACAAGGCAAGCAACAAGCATATGCGTGCACTCCTACTGAGCAACACCATCATCCGCTGATCTGGGCCAGGGGAAGGTTTCTCACCAAGCAACATGTAGCGTTGGTGGCTGGTGTGACTGCAGCGTTGGCTGTGTTGTCGGCCGTGCCGGGTGGGCAAGTCCAATCCATACAGGCCACTCCGGTTGGCGGGGCCGGTGACGGACTGCAACATCAGGACCCGCGGCAACAATGCAAAGTGCTCAACATATGCAGATGGCTCGGTGAATGTTCAACCCTGACATCACACCCATATCACAGGCATGCAAGACACCTGTGGGGATGCTGGGTGTGTCAATATGTGGATGCAAGGCAACTGTAACAGCTACGAACTTCTTGTTCAGGGAACAACTGCCTATGCACCAGCAGCAGCAGCATCAGCAGCTACACATGCTAGCCGAAATTCATAAATGCAACCACATCCACAACAAACCTTGGTGTTGCTGGCGGATCAGGGTTTGGCGACTCTGTTGGTGTCACGGAAGGTGATGGGCTGGGGCTTGTCAGCTCGTTTGATGAAGGTGATGGTGATGGGCTGGGGCTTGGTACCTCATTCTGTAATGGTGAGGGTGATGGGCTGGGGCTTGACACCTCATTTGATGAAGGTGATGGGCTGGGGCTTGATACCTCATTCTGTGATGGTGAGGGTGATGGGCTGGGGCTTGGCACCTCATTTGATGATGGTGACGGGCTGGGGCTTGATGCCTCATTCTGTGATGGTGAGGGTGATGGGCTTGGGCTTGGCACCTCATTTGATGATGGTGACGGGCTGGGGGGGCTTGGCACCTCGTTTGATGATGGTGATGAACTGGGGCTTGGCACCTCATTTGATGATGGTGATGGGCTGGGGGGGCTTGGCACCTCGTTTGATGATGGTGATGGGCTGGGGCTTGGCACCTCATTTGATGATGGTGATGGGCTGGGGCTTGGCACCTCATTTGATGATGGTGAGGGAGACGGTGTAGTTTGATCAGGCTGCAATTGGCAACAAAGAATCACAGCATGCTCAAGTCCTTGAAGTTGGATGTTCAACATGTTTTTACCAGGTCGGTGGGACATGCCAGCATTGCAAACACTGGCTGCAGCACAAGCACTCAAGTTTCTGGCAGTGGAGACCTGGCTCTTGGGAATCAATGTTGGAGCATCAGGTGATGGACCCGCGCAAACATGTTTTAGTGCATACGATTGATGTTGCTGCACAGGGAGCGCCGCTTACAGCTGTACAGCAACATCAAGTCATAAAGGTGTGTATTTCGTAACAGTACAAGAAAACTTGCCCAACCTATCAATGCATGGAATTCCCTGGGCTGCAACAATGTGACATGCATGGTACCTGTCAGCTGCTTCTCGCTGATCAGCGTACCACGCAGCAGTTGGTCGCGTTGGGAGGCAGCAAAGCTGCCTCTGAGTCAAAGTTGAAGCTTGATCCATCAGGGCAATTGTATGGCTGAATGCCCTCTGTCGATACCAAGCGGTCCGTGCATGTTGGCTGCAGATGCATGACACAAACATGTGCAGTGTTAGCTTGACTTGTAAGGACGCATGATGTTATGCCTGCGTGTGTGTTCATCAACACCTGTGCTGCCATCCACCCCTTGTTCATCCTTTGCAAACATGCACTGACAGCACAAGGCAAGCAACAAGCATATGCGTGCACTCCTACTGAGCAACACCATCATCCGCTGATCTGGGCCAGGGGAAGGTTTCTCACCAAGCAACATGTAGCGTTGGTGGCTGGTGTGACTGCAGCGTTGGCTGTGTTGTCGGCCGTGCCGGGTGGGCAAGTCCAATCCATACAGGCCACTCTGGTTGGCGGGGCCGGTGACGGACTGCAACATCAGGACCCGCGGCAGCAATGCAAATTGCTTTGAAAATGCAGATTGCCTAGTAAGCGCTCCCACCCGTGGCAGCACACACCTTCCTTGGGCACCCAGAGCGCTGATAGGCATGCTGGGTTGATTGACATACAGTGATAAAGTAACAAGTATGGTGGAGCAGCAGCCTATGCATTACAGGAAAGTCCATCAACGTCCAAGGGCGCCTTTTAATGTCGTATAAAAGTGCTTAGAAGTGTAGAATGCACCCGTGTGTGATATGTCATGGTAATGTGTACCACAACCGCACCTGCATCAACAGCAGCTGCACACCCAGGACACATATGCGACCAAACTCACAACACACCTTTGAGTTGGTGGCGGGCCGGGATTCGGTGACTCTACTGGCGTCGCGCCGGGTGATGGGCTGGGGCTTGACACCTCATTTGGTGAGGGCGAGGGCGATGGGCTCGTGGCAGTGGCTTGGCAGCAAAGGGCGTCACTTAGAGTCTGCCCTGGCTGCAGAATCTTGTCAGTGAGCAGCGACCCAGTTGTACAGGTGTGCTGGGAACAGAGGGGCACCGCTTCATAAGTCACAAAACCCCCTGCAAACATGGAATTGTGCGGACACTTGTATGGCAGTCAGAACAGCTATTGCAATCCAAATGCATTACCGTCCTCTGGGCATGCATAAAATCACCCGGCATATGCGTGGCACGCTCATGGTGCAGTGGTGCACAACCGCTCAATGCTGCTGACACTGACATGTGCCACAGATACAAGCTGCACATGCAACAAAGACCTGCATCACACTGACCAGGCCAGAAAGGCAAGGCATACATGCTGTGAGCTATGTCTCATGTTGCCAAAAAAACAATGTCAGTCCTCAGCAGTTGCTGCACGCCAGCATCATGTTGCAGGACAATGTCGTGAGGGCATCGGATGCGTTATCTGTGCGCACCTGTCCGCTGAGCGTCGATACTGGCTTGATTCAGAGTGCAGAACGGACCACACCAAACTGGGGTGCTGGTTGGGATGTAGTTGGCCAGCCCAAGATCTGTTTGCAGGTATATGGTCAAGACCTGTAACTCGGTGAATGAAGCCTCGTTCCTCACAGTGATGATCACTTGCATAACCACAAATGATGAGCCCAGAAGGTGCCTGCGTCCAACTGTTGTGGTGTCATTTACAACCTGCAGAAGCAGAACAAGCAAGAAACATTCAGCATGGACAATCTTATGCCTGAACGCATTGCAGCACCTATCATAAGGTGAGTCTCCCGGAACACGTCAAGTGACCGGCGGCCAGTCTTGATGCATGTGAATCGTCTGGATTGTGTTAAAAACAGGGAAGACAGCAATTCAACGTCCTGACCTTTGCTGCAGCACAGCGGGAGTGCACAGCCCCGCTCAGGCGCAGGCTCCCGCCGTTTGCTATGGCTGTCCAGGGTTGAATCTTTCTCAAACTCACGGTGCAGTTGCCCTTGGTAACAACCAGGTTGTCTTGAACCTGTGTTGGGGCTTGATCAATAACGGTTGTATTGATGCTCTGAACCATGTCGTTGTGTTGCGTGTCGTTGCACTGTGTGCCAGATACAGCGACGTCCAAGTTTGCAGTCGGCAACTGGCCGGCAGAGACCTGCGCCAAACAAACAAGCAGCATTGAAAACAACAGGATCAGGCCAATCCCACACGCAGATCAGTCAAGCAGTAGGAACATTCAAAACAAAATGGTCGCACTACAGCAGCAAGTACATTACATTCTATTTCTGTTGCTTTACCAAACCTTAACTAAAACCCAGTGCTGTTTCTGACAGGCTGTGGGAATGCTTGATGCAAAGGATGGCCAAGTTGTTGTGCACAAGTTGTTGTGCAGCACTTGTGGTGCAGGTGACTCCGTGACGGATAGGGGCTGGGGCTAGGGCTGAGAAGTCGAGCACTGCACCTGAGGTGACGGTGAGGGGCTGACAGTGGGGCTGGTTGGCACAGGGGAAGAGGAAGTTGAAGGGCTAGGGGATGGCATGGCTGGGCCCGGCTGCATGGAAGGCAGGCAGGCGCGGTGATGCAGCAAATTGCACTCGAGTGTCCGAGCTCGGAGCTGCCAGGGACATTACGACTGAACTATGCAAATGGTGTCATTGCAGGCTTGCATGCCGTCCAGAAGCCGGGGCCAGAGACACAATGCACTTACACTCATGCTGCGTTGTGAATCACAATGATGCAAATCAACAATTGTGGTACTGTCTGCCTCTTTGCGGCCGCTTGAATGTGGTCATGCTCCAGAGCACACACCTTACAGATGCTTAAGGTCCTTAAACCTGTTGCTGCCAGCCTGGCACATATCTTGCACATACACATGTATCAGGCATGATGTTTGAACTGCTGTGACGAGCAAACACATTATTGTCGCCAACGGAGCCAACACACTCACCAAACAGCATGCGTCATCGTTCGGGAGATGGACCCCTGAGTTGATATCGACAAAGTTTGGTAACAAAGGAGAAGCGCACAGGTACGTCTGGTTGCCAGGCGCGGTAACATTGGTGTCCGTGCATGTGGGCTGCAGGAAAAGTAAGCAGCAGCAGAGGCAGCATGGCAGACGCAAAAGTGAGTGCTCCCCAGCTACAAGCACATGTGAGACTGAAGGCAGAAACAATCTGACGCATTAATCTAATTTGGAATTGCAACAGTCGCATGCGCCGTGCATGTTGAACAGCCGTGTCCTGCTAACACAGCCTCACAGATCTGGCAAATGCCACCTTCACCAACATTGTAAACTTCTTGACACTGTCTCTGGCAAGGCATGATCAAGCAATAGCTGCCATCAACACTGAAGCAGACCCTCGACAAGTCACGGTGACAGCACACCAGGTGCCGAAGCATCAGTTTAGTTCTTGCTCACCGCGCAACAGTTCTCCAGGGTCCCGGACTGGCCAGGGTCGTTTGTGTTGGCGAGGCCCGGAGGACAGACAAACGATTCACAGTCTGTAGTAACCACCGCTGGTGATGGGCTGGGCGGCTCGGGAGATGCAGCTGGGGGTGTGCCTGGCGCTCCTGTAGAACCGGGTGGACCTGGCGACGGCGAGGGGCTGGCCACAGCTGGCGAGGGGCTGTCCGCTGCAGCAGGTGATGCTGAGGGGCTGTCCACTGCTGCAGGTGATGGCGATGGGCTGTCCAATGCAGCAGGTGACGGCGAGGGGCTGTCCGCTGCAGCAGGTGATGGCAAGGGGCTGTCCGCTACAGCAGGTGATGGAGAAGGGTTTGATAGTTGTGCAGGCGACGGCGAGGGGCTGTCCACTGCAGGTGACGGCGAGGGGCTGTCAACTGCAGGTGATGGTGAAGGGTTTGCTAGTTGTGCAGGTGACGGCGAGGGGCTGTTCACTGCAGCAGGTGACGGCGAGGGGCTGTCCGCTGCAGCAGGTGATGGCGAAGGGCTGTCGAGTGCAGCAGGTGATGGTGAGGGGCTGGCCAAGCTTGGTGAAGGGCTTGGTTTTGGCTGTAGAACAGCATTGTACGGCAAGACGAACAACAAGGTAAGTGACTACCAGCCTGCCTAAGCTTAACTCTGGCAGCATTGCATGTTCTTAGCTGCTATCAGGTGCCACCTAATGCAGTGTGTGCGTGCCATTGTAGCATTTGACATGTGAGCCTTGAGATTCCATCTCCTGCAGCCATATGTAGAGGCGACTGCAAACTCAAGCAATTTTCAAAAGATGCTTCACCATGCTTGGGTTGCGCTCACCATGCAGCACACTTCTTCACTGGGAGGTGAGAAGGGGCCGTTGTCCGTGTTGAAGGTGCTGTTGGCGCTGCAATTCCATCTTTGGTTCTGGTTTTGGTTGAGATCTGTATCTCTGCATGTGACCTGTAGATTTGCACAAGTGTGACCGTGTTGAAGGTGCTGTTGGCGCTGCAATTCCACATTTGGTTGAAGAATTCGATTATGGAGTATGCAGCAAAGCACACAACATAACACATGCATGCGATGCGTTTCTCCTCTGCTTGCTCAAAGGAATGATGCACAAGTGACAGGTGCAATTTGCCGCTACATGCATGGTGACGTTAATGTGAAGCATGTAGTAGCGCACAGTAACCACACCGCTTGCGTGAGATATGCAGAAGTCTTACCAGGCAACAGTTGGTGTCGTTGGCTGGCAACATGGCGATGCTCGGATCAGGGTTGAACAGCGCGCCTCCACAGCCATAAGCTACTGGATCCCTGGCTGGACGCCTGTGTCGGCATGTGCCCTGCAGTGGCAAACACAGCAATGGGTTGGCTGCTAGCCAACCTTATGCATTTTAGCTGGATCTTGTTTCAGCATTCGGGCTGTTAAACAACAGAGCCATCAGCCGAGAGTCATCGGCTAGGCGCTGTCCTGGAATGATGGACCGCTGGCTTGATTGCAAGGGTACACGGGTGCACATTGCATACCACTAGCCTGCCCAGCATATCGCAATATTTTGCAGACCACTCTATGACACTATCGCTGGCTTAGGTGCAAAGGGTACAAGCGTGCACTGCACATTGAGGGTGCCTTGCAGCAGAGAATCCTTACCAAGCAGCATGCTTGGACGCTGGGTGGCGAGAACGTTAGGTTGGCAGCATTCACCAGCGTTGTGATGGGGCACAAAGTCTGCACAACGTCCGCGCATGTAGGCAGCGCCGGGCTTGGTGAAGGGGATGGGGTGGGGGACAGGTCTGACGAGGGGCTGGTCACGGCTGGTGATGCAGACGGTGATGGGCTGGGCAGCTCTGGTGATGTTGCTGGTGATGTGCCTGGCGTTCCTCCAGAACCAGAAGGAGCTGGTGATGGGCTAGCCACATCTGGTGATGGGCTTGACACAGTTGGTGACGGGCTGGCCACGGCTGGTGATGGACTGATCAGGAGCTGCGGTGATGGGCTGGCAGCGCTTGGTGATGGGCTAGCAGCACCAGGTGATGGGCTGGCAGCACTTGGTGATGGGCTGGCCACATCTGGTGAAGCAGCTGGTGATGGGTTGACCAGGAGCTGTGGTGAGGGGCTGGCAGCGCTTGGCGATGGGCTAGCAGCGCTTGGAGATGGGCTGGCAGCGCTTGGAGATGGGCTGGCCACATCTGGTGAAGCAGCTGGTGATGGGCTGACCAGGAGCTGTGGTGAGGGGCTGGCAGCGCTTGGAGATGGGCTGGCAACGCTTGGAGATGTGCTGGCCACATCTGGAGATGGGCTGGCCACTGCTGGTGAGGGGCTGGCCACATTTGGTGAGGGGCTGGCCACATCTGGTGATAGGCTGACTGCACTTGGTGATGGGCTAGCAGCCGCTGGCACATTTGGAGATGGACTAGCTGCATCTGGTGATGGGCTGGCCACATCTGGTGACGGGCTGGCCACACTCGGTGATGGGCTGGCCACACTCGGTGATGGGCTGGCCACAGCTGGTGATGCAGACGGGGATGCGATGGGCAGCTCTGGTGATGCGCCTGGCGTCCCTCCAGATCCAGAACCAGACGGACTTGGTGAGGGGCTGGCCACATCTGGTGAGGGGCTGGGCATAGCTGGTGAGGGGCTGGCAGCACTTGGTGATGGGCTGGCAGCACTTGGTGATGGACTGGCCACATCGGGAGATGGGCTGGCCAGGAGCTGAGGTGAGGGGCTAGCCACAGCTGGTGAAGCAGCTGGTGAGGGGCTGGCCACACTCGGTGAGGGGCTGGCCACATTTGGTGAGGGGCTGGCCACATCTGGTGACGGGCCGACTGCACTCGGTGATGGGCTAGCAGCCGCTGGCACATTTGGAGATGGACTAGCTGCATTTGGTGATGGGCTGGCCACTGTTGGTGAGGCAGCCGGCAATGGGCTGGCCACATTTGGAGATGGGCTGACCACATTCGGTGAGGGGCCGGCCACATTTGGTGATGGGATGGCCACAGTTGGTGATGGGCTGGCCACAACCGGTGAAGCAGCTGGTGACGTGCTGGGTAGGAGCTGAGGCGACGGGCTGGGCACATTAGGTGATGGACTGGATACGCCAGGTATGGGGCTAGGCACAGGGGTTCCCTGCAAAAAATGTGTCCGTGTAGTTAGCTGTAGTAATTGCACACATGTGGCCAGGAATGGTGGCTATTATGGTTACACTGCCTAACAACGTCACTTTGTTGAGCAATATGCACATAGTGCGACAAACATGACGCTGTGCACTTAGAGGATACATGTTAAGCCGTAACAACGGCATCGTGGTACCTTCAATGAAATCAGCATCAGCACTTACCTCCTTGATGCAGCACGCATCTGTTGAAGGAGGATAGAAAGTGCCGTTGCCAGCATTGTAGCTATAGCCTTCTGGACATATCCACGTTTGATTGCGCCGTTTGGTGAGATCGCCGTCATAGCATGTTGGCTGCAGAACAAAGATTCCGCACGGCGCAGCAACACGCAAGTGAGACAATCTACTGCATATACCAATAACAGTGTATGGATCATTGTTCTCAACAACGCCAAGTGCCATGTCGTGGTGGCAGCAGCTCGTGTATGGCAAGGATTGGCTTGGCTTCTGGCTTTTTGCCTGCCAAAACAACCCATGATTTGCATGCTGAACTGCATTTATGTGTGCCCACTAAGAGGTGTTGAAAGCTGGTAGCACCTGAAGTTAACTTCCAATGCCAACGTTGGCTTATGGTTTCTGGCATATGTTGAAGCAGCCAATATCGCCCTGAGCTTACGCATTCTTACATATGCACTCAACTAAACATAGGAGTGGGTACCCCAGTCCCTAGCCCCAAAAGGCTATTTGCAAGTTGAGACTATGGCAAATTCTGCAAAATACCGGGCGGGAAAATTTGCTATTTGGAATGGCTGGGCACTAGGGCACTGTCAGAGCAAGTTTGCTGCCACAATGGACATTTCAACGCTATAACTACGGTTTAAAGATGTCGGATCTAGCATTCCCCACATGCGATATCAGTGAAAATGCATTACCCGGCCCGGCAAAATGTCGCTAACGAAGGGGGCACTGCCAGGGTCAGCAAGGACGTGAATAGGCAATTGAAAAGCAGCAGAAATGCTTTGGAGCTGTCTTGCATCGAGCCGACGATTCGGCCGGTGACCAAAAGGAGCTGCTGCGGCAGCAGCAGCCACTTGATCTTCTGCTGCGACAACAGCAGCAGCAATACCGTCGCAACGCTTTAATAGAAATACGTACGAAGCGATGCAGCGTATGGCTAGATACCCGTTCAAAGTTACCTTTGGTGGTTCAAACAGCTAGTTACACACCACGTGGAGGCGATTCGCCGAACACATATAACACGTATTGCTGGTATCTCTGATCGATCTGTCAATAATATCACCTTTGTGTTGACTGGCTGTGCATTTAACGGCACATGCTGTAAGATGACTGCTCGAAGTGCCCCTGCCCCGAGGGACCTTGCAGGAAGATAGCACTTGCCCTCAGGCCTGCCAGGGCCTGGCAGAAGACCTCAGCAGCTGATGTGCAGAAATAAGTTCAACTTAACGCATGTACAGGCGTTCACAAGGTGCAGCAGCAGCAGCAGCAGCAGCAGCAGCAGCAGCAGCAGCAGCAGCAGCAGCAGCAGCAGGCCTGGAGGGAGCAGCAGCAGTTGCTGTGCTGGAGTTGCTGCGGCAGCAGCAACGTTGCAGCTCGAACACGCACGACACAGCACAACATAACTCACTCAACTTGCGTTTACATTCTTGATTATAGATATACTTAGGAAAAAGATACATCAAGAGCCTCTTTGAGCCGCACACAACTGTAAGCAGATCCAGGACAAACAGCAAGAAAACGCTCACCAAGCAGCAGTCTGCGTCTGAGGGCGGTGTGAACAGAGCGTTGGACGCATTGTTGAGAGTGCCGGTAGGGCACACCCACGGCTGCAGGCCAGTCACATTCACTCTCCTGTCTGTGCAGGTAGGCGCGCAGCACCTGCAAGGTAGCACAGGCACATCAGGCAGCAAGCAGCAAGACACAAAATCAGGGCACACCCACAGCTGCAGAAGACCAGTGGCAACCATGCTCCTGTCTGTACACGTTGGCAGGCAGCACAGGCACATCAGGCAGCAATCAGCAAGGCAAATGATTCGGCTGCCGCCAAGCGTATGCAGTGATGTCTGAGGTGGCTTACTACATGCATGGCTGACAGCAAGTGTTCTAACTGAGACGTGAGATCATCGCATAGAGCAGTTACTGAGCTAAAATCTCAGCAGCAGAGGTGCGTACGCACATTCCATCGTCCAAGGTCAGCCTTTCTTTGCACAATTAAGCTTGCAGACTGTAGCCAGCTGTAGCATGGCAGCTGTCCTGCAAGCAAGCTGCTGCACATTGAGCTGCAGACTCACATGTCGGTAGAAGGTGGGCTGAACAAATCATTCACGGGATTGTACACAGTGCCCTCTTCACACGGCCAGCGCTGCTCGTATGACAGGTTCAGGTTGTAATACCGACATGTCGCCTGCAGCAGGTGAACAACACACACGCAGCAGACAGTCTCTTCCTTAATTTACGCACGCAGGAATAAGCCGGGGATGCTGTAGAACTTGTAACGTGTAACAGCAGACAGTTGATCCGCTGCATGCACATATGCTGTGGATATGGTGCACCTCTGGAATATGTGCAGCTGAAGAATCGGTACCAATACAACAATACAATACACTTTCGGGACTGAACCCGCCCCCAGGCACTAGCCCAGCGAGCCGCTAATCCGCTCATGGGGGGTCGCTAATCCGCTCATGGGGGGTACCAGTTGCCAATAGTGTGTATGTGTAAGCATGCTGGTGTATATTGGGCTGGCAACATGTTTATAACCTGGATAAAGCAGGAGCTGCAACCAGAGAGGTAAGTCGCAGTTATTTCATTTTTGTTTTATATATGTTTTTGTATCCTGAATGTCACAGCAGATGTAAGTTGTCTCAGACGTTGCCGCCATCACAAACACTGCTTCGTGCACTTGATGCATGTTTGAAACACATGGATGCCTCACCAGGCAGCAGCGGCGCGTGGTGGGTCGGGCCTTGCCAAAAGCCGCTTGGTTTGTCAGTGTGCCATCTGGGCACTGGTAAGGCTGCATTCCAGCTTCTGTGATGTTTGTGTCCCCACAAGTGGGTTCAATGACCGCTGGCGACGGGCTAGGCATAGCAGGACTGGGCACCACAGCCGGTGATGGGCTAGGGGCGGCTGCAGGTGATAAGCCTGGTGTTGGATTTGGCGATGGGCTGGACACTGCAGCTGGTGATGGGCTGGGTGTAGCAGCTGGTGACGGGCTGGGTGTAGCAGCTGGTGATGGGCTGGGTGTAGCAGCTGGTGATGGGCTGGGTGTAGCAGCTGGTGAGCTTGGCACTGCTGCTGGTGATGGGCTGGGCGTTGCCGCTGGTGAAGGGCTGGGCACTGCTTCTGGGGATGGTGAGGGTGTTTCGGGCCGTGCCTGCAGGTGTCAGGCAGCAGGCAAGTGATAAATATCAAAAAGAACCAAAACAATCTAAAAATATCAATATAACTACAGTATCAGCCATACATCGTAGATACGCTTTGCAGAGCAAGTGCAGCTGTTGACAGCAAGGATGCTGTGCGTTATGGTGCCCACATATATCCAGACCTTGCGGCATGGGCTGGTGTGCTGGAGCCACATAAAACACATGTTTACGCCGCATTACATACTTTTCCTTTGCACTTCCTGCCTCTCACCACGCAGCATCTTTTTCTTGACGGTGGGTAGACGTCGAGCTTTGAGGGGTCAAGCATCTGCGTGTCGTTGCACCTCTGCGGCTGCGCTCCTGGCTTGAGGGGGTTGGTGTCGCCGCATGTGGCCCTCTGCATGAGGTGCCGAGGGAGTGCACACGTGTCTTGACAAGCAATTACTTGTTTGGTGGCGCAAAAAGAATTGCTGGTCTAGCTGGGGGCAGGCGAGGTGTTGAGCTGTTGCTAAAAAAACAGCCATGGTCTTAAGGAGCTTGCCATGTGCCCAGAGGTTATGTCTGCGCGGCAATTCAGTCAACGTGTCCGGCTGCTGTGTGCATCACAACTCACCAGGCAGCAGACGTCGTTTGTGGGGTTTGGCTGGTAGTATGCGCCCTGATTCAGGTACCAGCCCAGCGTCTCATTGCAGGTGAAAACATGGCAGCCCTCCTCAACAGGTTCTTATTATATTTGAATTGTAATTGTAGATTTGTTTGAAATTAACAACAACTCAACTCAAATTGTTCAAAATTTATTATATTATATTTGTTTTTGATAATATTATTCATTTGTTCTAATTTTTATTATGTATAAAAATAACGGAGCTGTGTGTGTCATGACTCACCAGGCAGCAGACCTCGCTGGAGGGGTTTGGCCGGTAGTATGCGTCCTGGTTCAGGTACCAGCCCAGCGTCTGATTGCAGCTGAAGACTTGGCATCCCTCCTCATTAGGGTCATTGTCAATGCAGCTGTACTTGGGCATGCAGCAAGCCGCAGGAGAGGGCGGGCTGACACTGGTCCAGTTGCTGTTGAACACGTAGTCGCCAGTCACAGTGCTGCAGTTGAATGGAGTGTCCCCAGGGGTGTCAGGCAAGATGTCTCCGCAGGTGGCGACACCAGGTGCAGGGGAAACCGGGGGTGCTGGGCCTTGGGAGGGTGAGGGGCTGGGTGTAGCAGCTGGTGAGGGGCTGGGCACTACTGCTGGAGAGGGGCTGGCTACAGCCGCGGGTGATGGGCTGGCCACAGCCGCGGGTGATGGGCTGGCCACAGCCGCGGGTGATGGGCTGGGCATGGGAAGAGCTGGGCTGGGTGAAACGGTGGGCTGTGTAGCCTGCGGATGGCAGGAATTTTTTTATATAAGAATATTTTTATATTTTTTAATTTAAGAATTTTTATATAATTTTTTAAACTTGTTGAAAATTTGCACTCAGATAGGGCATCTAAAATCTTGACAGCACCCAACTGTGTGCGCTGCTAGCAGCATGCTGTTATTTATCGACCCACTCTTCTGACAACACGTTGCAAGGGCAACAGCCGAGGCTTGACACATCACAGCAACTGGGCGTGTTTCGCACGTCTGCATCTGTGCCTGTCAGGCCTGCTGCTGCACCGCACAACTCACCACACAGCAGGTGCCATTGCTTGGTGGCGTCACTGATGCTGCTGCTGGGTTGAACTCATATCCGTCAGGGCAGGTCCAGCTTTCATTCCTGCGTGTGGTCACGTTGGTGTCCAGGCACGTCGCCTGCAGTGCACACAAGGAGCGAGCAGCCATCATGGTTGGTAGCAAATAAGCCGACCAGAGAGCCCATCAAAAGCCTGCCAACTTGTTGGTAGCCGACCTACTTGACGGTGGTCACGCACACAGTGTATGCTAAGCCTTCCGCAAAGCTTTTACTTTTGTTTTATTGTCTGATAGGAGGCATGCATGTTCAATGCGGCACAACAGCAACCAACTTACCAGGCAGCACAGCTCGTCGCTTGGAGGTCCCATCATTGCAGCAGCAATGTTATCCAGTGTTCCAGCATTGCAGCGCCACGCCTGCTTGCCAGTCCTCGTCACGTTGCGGTCGGAGCAAGTGGGCTGCAGACAAGGTAAGAGACACTTGCTGAGTAGTTATTCAACGAAATTTCATGTGGCATATCAAGACAAGGAGTGCAGCCCTTCACTGCAATGCCAGTGCGGCCCTGTCTAGCGATCGCTAGCCAGTTTGCTCAAGTTTTGAAATGTTCGAGCAGGTTCAGCACTGCTCGCCCTGCATGCTTGGCCCTAGGATCCTTGGGCAGGGTCGGTGTCGACACCGACTGCGGACCGAAATGCGCAAAAAAAATCAATGGTGTGACCAACAAGATTGCACCGCGGGTTTTAGACAACCTTACCAATATTTCACTGCAAATCTAAGCCTTAAATATATTTTAATCTAATCTCTTTGAAAAGAATTAGCTCTAGAAAGTTAACAAAAAGTCAAGACAAGCTCACCGTGCAGCAGGTCGCATTGCTGGGTGGGGAGTAGTTTGCATTGGCCCCGTTGACAAGGAAGCCGTCAGGGCACTGCCAAGGGGGCTGGCTGCATGTCGCCGCCACTGGACTGGCTGGCGGCGCAGGGCTGCAACCGCAGCAGTAAAAAAGCAGCAGCAGCAGCAGCAGCAGCAGCAGCAGCAGCAGCAGCAGCAGCAGCAGCAGCAGCAGCAGCGACGGTACGACAGACACAGGCTAAGTGGACATGAGGTGAGAGGCAGCATTGATTACGACAAGGCGGCAGATTACGACAAGGCGGCAGCATCAAGACACGAATGGAGGGGTAGGGAAACAGAACGAAGGATTGTAAAACTTTTTCACAATTGGCAACGCATCTGACGTTCATTTGTGAAATGCACAAAATTATCAGCAGCCCATATGTTCGTCATTCCTGGTGCAAGCTACTGCTAGCAGGATCTCACCTAGCGACAGGAGATGGGCTGGGCATTGCAGTTGGTGAGCTGGGCACAGCAGCTGGTGACGGGCTGGGTATAGCAGCTGGTGACGGGCTGGGTGTAGCAGCTGGTGAGGAGCTGGGTGTAGCAGCTGGTGAGCTTGGCACTGCTGCTGGTGAGGGGCTGGGCACTGCTGCTGGTGATGGTGAGGGTGTGTCGGGGCGTGCCTGCACGTGTCAAGTAGCAGCCAAGAGCCAATCAAAGTCCAAGGTCGCCCATGTGCATTGCAGCCATACGGAGCTGCAGATGCAGCAGCCATACGGGAGCTGCAAATGATGCAGCCACACAGCTGCAAATGATGCAGCCATATGGAGCTGCAAATGCATCCATACGGAGCTGCATTGCAGCCATACGGAGCTTCAAATGATGACCAAGCACCATGACAGCCACCAAGAGCAGGTGCTGCCGTTGACAGCAAGGATGCTGTTCATTCAGGCACCCATATCCAGACAGACCTGGCGGCGTGGGATTGTGTGCTGGAGCAGCATGCACGCTTTCCTGGCAGCTTCCTGCCTCTCACTTACCAATTACCAAAGTAGGGCCACAGGCCCACCCACAAAGGAGCCAGACAAGGCTCATGGGGACCAGATAGATCCTAAACAGAAACACAGCTTCCTGCTCACCATGCAGCATCTTGGCCGTGACGGTGGGTAGACGTCAAGCTTTGAGGGGTCAAGCACCTGGCTGGCATTGCACCTCTGTGGCTGCGCTCCTGGCTTGAGGGGGTTGGTGTCGCCGCATGTGGCCCTCTGCATGAGGCGGCCAGGCAGAGCAGAGTGGCAGGGAGTGCACACACCCGGGTGAGAGGGAACATAGTTGCAGTTTTTGTACTCATATTGATGTAGGCAGTGCTGCCAAAAATGCATGTACTGCCTGTCACCATCCAACAAAAAGCAGGCGGGTTAACGTGCTGCTGTTTAACAGGCAAGTTTGGTTGATATAGAACACAGCCATGGTCTTTAGGAGGTTGCAGTTAGTCCCCACATGTGGCCCTCTGCATGAGGCGGTCAGGCAGAGCAGAGTGGCAGGCAGTGCACATGTACTGATGTCAATATTGTTGACAAGCAAGCAAGCTTGAACACGTCAGCGTCGCCGCATGTGGCCCTCTGCATGAGGTGCAGAGAGGCATCAGAGTTGCAGGGCACAAACACATATGGATGTCGGCGTTGTTGCCAAGCAAACACACGTTGGTTGCAACCATCCAGGCAGGCGCGTTGTTGCGCCATTGATTAGAATGCGGACATGTTCTGTCACCAACAGCAGCCCTGGCTGTCAGGGGCTTGCATTTTGGCCGTTGTTATGTGTCTTAGCTGCAAATCAGTAGATATGAATGGCTGGGGCTTGCGTCACAACTCACCACGCAGCAGACCTCGTTGGAGGGGTTTGGCCGGTAGTATGCGTCCTGGTTCGGATACCAGCCCAGCGTCTCATTGCAGGTGAAGGGCGTGCAGCCTGGATCAACAGGATCAACGTCAATGCAGCTGTACTTGGGCATGCAGCAGGCTTGTCCAGATGGTGGGCTGACATTGGTCCAGTTGCTGTTGAACACGTAGTCACCCAGGGTGCTGCAGTTGAAAGGCTGAGGGCCGGGAATGCCGGGTGACACGTCTCCGCAGGTTTCAGACGAGGTCGGGGGTGCGGGGCCTTGAGAGGGTGAGGGGCTGGGCACTGCTGCCGGTGACAGGTTGGGTGTAGCAGTTGGTGAAGGGCTGGGTGTACCAACTGGTGATGGGCTGGGTATGGGCAAAGCTGGGCTCGGTGATGCAGTGGGCTGTGTAGCCTGTGCACGGCAGCAGAGGATAGAAACAGGCCTTCAGTTTATGCATGCGAGATTTTGGTAGCAAAACTGGGTCCGCTGCTGGCAGCATGCTGTTATGTAGTGGCCTGCTACATTACGTTAGCAGGACGCCAATATCACTAATATGCCTGACGCAGCAGCGGCAAGTGCTGCATGTCCACGATTTACGTCTGTCAGGCCTGCTACTTCATCCCAAGACTCACCACGCAGCACGAGGCATTGCTTGGCGGCGTCACTGCTGTTGCAGCTGGGTTAAATGCATAGCCATCAGGGCAGATAAAGCTCTCATTCATGCGCGTTGTGACATTTGTGTCCAGGCACGTCGCCTGCGTGGCACAGGGAAATTGAACAAGTCGGTAAGCAGGTATACATCCACCTGCACAGCTGCCAATATGACCACTGCGCAACTAGAGCAGCTTGTTGTGTGAACTGACCATATACCACAGACATCTTGCAAGTACATCTTGCTTTATAATCATTTTTTGCTTACCAGGCAGCATAGCTCGTCGCTCGGAGGTCCCATCATTGCAGCAGCAATGTTGTCCAGAGTTCCAGTGTTGCAGCGCCAGGCCTGCTTGCCAGTCCTCGTCACGTTGCGGTCTGAGCAAGTGGGCTGCAGCAAGCAACATAACACATGTATGTCAGTATTTTCAGCAGGCACAGCTGCACCAATCAGCAGCAATATACCTGAGTCTGTTCCTGTTCCTGCAAAATCTGCACCATGCGTGGCACAATATGTCAATTTCATTGCTAGCATGATGGTGATGACAATGATCTGCACCATGTGTCAGTTGACCTATTGGCAATAACTGAGTTCCGCAACCAGTTTTGTCCTGCAGATCCATGATGAACGGTTGTAGAAATCTGGCTTCAGCCATCAAATGGCTGTCGACAGGATCATATGTCCGCCAGGGCGCGCTACTTCTAATGCTCAGACTCTTGATTTCAGACATCCTATGCAAGTAAGCAGCAGCATGCACTCCATACTTACCGTGCAGCAGGCTGCATTGCTGGGTGGTGAGTAGCTTGCATTGCCGCTGTTGACCAGAGTACTGCTTGGGCACGGCCAAGCGGGCTGGCTGCAGGTCACTAGCCCTGGGCTGGCAGGTTGCGCTGGCTTGGGTGATGGGCTTGGGCTTGGAACAGCTGCAGGAGAGGGGCTGGAAACAGTAAATGGTGAAGGGCTGGGGCTTGGGAGCTTTGGTGATGGGCTGGGTGTAGCAGCTGGTGAGGGGCTGGGTGTACCGGCTGGTGATGGGCTGGGGCTTGGCACAGCTGCTGGTGACGGGCTGGGTACTGGCACAGGCGATGGTGTGGCCGGGAGTGGCGATGGGGACGATGCTGGAGGGATTGTTGTCTGCATGTCACGTAGTAGAAGCAGATGGGTAACAATTCGGTTGATCAGCAAGCTGCAGGACCAGGACCAGCAAATGTGGTGTACATTAATCGCAGCACTTGATGCTCTTTTGTGGCGGGAGCCAAGGTAAAATGCAAGATACGCGATGCATGCTGTTGTTCCTTGTGCTTGTGCAGCAGTTGGCATCAACTCAGAGGCCTGATTGCTGCTGCTCGAACTTGTAGCAGCCTGCTGCCCAAAGGTTTGGCTGCTGCACACTACAGCAATCTATCACATCCAACCATTACTTGCCTGTGAAGTACAGCAAGAGCTTTGACTTGGTGAGGTAATGCTGGCAAGTGTTGCTGTCTTCAGGACTGTGCCTTGCTGGCATTTGAAAGGCTGTTGTCTCCTCCTGTTGACGTCGGTGTCTTGGCAGGTTGGCTGCAAGCAGGCGGCATGCACGAACAAACAACAAAAAACATCGCCCGGGAGCTGCTGCAAGGTCTGGCAAAAATTATAACTGTTGTGGGGCCTTGCAGCACTTGGAAGAAGCAGCACAAGATTGCACATGTGCTGTGGTGGAGTTACAGATGCCTGCTGCTGCCGGTGATGCTGCTACTGCTGCTGCTGCTGCTACTGGTGGTGGTGGTGAATCTGCTGCCCTGCTGCAGCTGGTGCTGCTACTGCTGCTTCTACCGTAGCAACAGCCAGTTCTTCACTCATGAGCGAGTGGGCAATCAGGCACCAAACGCCTGACAAACACCAAACGCAAAAATAAAACTATAGCATGCTCACCAAGCAGCATGTGGCGTGTGAAGGTGGGCTGGCCAGAGCATTGGCTGCATTGTTAAGAGTGCCGATAGGGCACGTCCACGGCTGCAGACCAGGTGCAACCACATTTCTGTCTGTACAGGTTGGTAGGCAGCACCTGCAGGAGACAGCAGCGTGGGATGTGCACATAGTCTCTCTGGTCCCTGACTTTGTGTTCAACCTGTTGTGGCTCATACCACCTAGATGGTGCCCGGACCCACATGTAACTATCCTATCTCATAGCAAGGTGTAACTGCAACAGCAGGGCACTGACAAGTCACTTACAGGTGCAAGATATTTGGCGCATAGCAGGATTGGCACATTCCTATTTGTGCAGATTGGCAGGCAGCACGTGCAGGAGACAGCACCGTGGAATGAACATGTAGCAAGATGTAAAGTGCAACAGCAGGGCATGGACACGTCAGTGATGATGTGCAAGGTGTTTGGCACATACCAGGAAGTGGTGTGCTCCAACCTGCAATACGGATAATCTGGCATTAGCAAATACACACAGCCACGATCATCTTATTTTGCTCAACGCCTCACATATCCAACTGACGAGCAAGCCTCGTCCACCTTCCTGTGCAACGTCAATATACAGATGTCACATCACGGTCAACGTCACTGTACAGATGTCATGTCATGGACAACGTCAGTGTACAGACGTCACATCAAGGTCAGTGTCACTGTACAGATGTCACATCACGGTGCAGCGACAATAGAACACTGATACGCTGTCTGGCCCAACGGCATTGTATCAGAAGAAACAGCATGCCTTTGCTGGCAGTATCACCTGCTGTCTGTTGGTGGGGTGTTGAGTGCACTAGCAGGGTTGTAGGCCAGGCCCGAGGAGCAAGGGAAGGGCTGAAGGCCATCTAGCACCAGATTGTAGTCGCCGCAGGTCGGCTGCACAAACATGCACATTCAGGCACAGCAGTAAGGTGAGTGCTTCGAAGTTGTGTGTCAGGTGGTGTCAACAACATGTGAGTTGTGGCATGGGAGGGCTGCAAGTCCTCCATCACCAGATTGTAGTCGCTGCAGGTCGCCTGCAGATACACCTGTGCAGTCACAGAGACGTGATCATACATCACAGTATCAGTGTTGGCAGCGCCGACTCGGCATGCTACTACGCACTGATCTAGTGTGTGAGTGCCACTCAAATAAAACCGGCTTTCAAGATATGTTGAAGATTTGGACAGCATGTGAGTTTTGGAAGGGAAGGGCTGCAAGTCCTCCATCACCAGATTGTAGTTGCCGCAGGTCGCCTGCGGATCCACAAGTGCAGTACACAGATGTAATCATGTATCACATTTTTGGTGTTGGCAGCGCCGACTCGGCGTGAATGCATGCTGTTACGCACTAATCTGGCGTGTGAGTGCTTTCAAACTATCTCATTAGATCTGGACAGCATGTGAGTTGTGGGGCTGCAGGCGCTCCAGCACAGATTGTGGTTGCCACAGGTCGGCTGCAAACACACACATCCACACACGGAATCTCACCACATGCGGCAGTGCCCACAATCGTATACCAAAAATGATCTTTAGGGTAGTGCTTGAACGTTGTGTCTGATGCGTAGATATGCAAAGCATGTGACTCATAGCATGAGAGGAGCTGTGCAGCCCCTGATCACCAGGTTGGCGCTTTCTCTGCTGTAAAAACATTTTACAATGTTGCTAAACAAATGATGTCAAACTTAGAACCTTGGAGTTTGATGTCAAAGTTAGAACCTTGAAGTTTCTGAAGCTTTGACACAAAAATTGCTCTGCCACACTGCACACTAGCTGCTGTCCTGCGTTGGCAGCTGCCGCGGCTCACCGCGCAGCAGCGACGCGTGGTTGGGTTGCTCCTGCCTGCCTTCCCTTGGTCAAAGAGCGTCCCGGGCGGGCAAACATACGGCTGTGGTCCTGCTTCTGCCACCCTCGTGTCACCGCATGTGGGCACAAGAGGATTGCCAGTTGGTGCAGGTGACGCAACAGGAGGTGCTGGTGCTGTTGTTGGTGATGGGCTGGGCACGGCTGGTGGCGGGCTGGGTAACATTGGTGGTGGGCTGAAGACCGCAGGTGGTGGGCTGGGTACGGCGGGTGGTGGGCTGGGGACAGCCGGTGATGGGCTTGGCACCACTGGTGGTGGGCTTGGGATGACAGGAGATGGGCTGCGTGACAGGTGCGTAAAAGAGCAGCAGGAGCAGCAGCTTGTTGTGTCCTGCCAACAGCAGGCTGCTGTGTTGTTACAATCTGGTCGCAGGTCTCAAGCCTTCCTAGCGTGCAATACAAGTAATGTAACATAGCACACAAATACAAGCAAGTCAGCTGGTCTCACCTGGTGATGGCTGAGGTGGCTGCTGGGCTGGGTGAAGGAGAGGGTGTAGGGCCTGGCATCATCTGCAAGCACAACACAACACAGCAGCTGTGAGCACATCTTCAGCACACCAGATCAGCTGTGTACACACCGTCAGCACACCACACTAAGATGGAGAAGGTGTGGGGCCTGGCATCATCTGCAAGCATTGCACCACACCACAGCAGCTGTGAACACACTGTTGCACAGCACCAGGGGCTGCTACACGCTGCCATCAGACCGCTGAGCTGGCACATCAGCTGTGCAACGTGCTGTGCAGGTGCCGCTGTACAGCACAAGGGTGGACGAGTGGGTTCAACCTTTCTGACAGTGCATCTGCTGCTGCTGCTGCTGCTGCTGCTGCTGCTGCTGCTGCTGCTGCTGCTATGTCTGTTGTGTCAGCCACTGCCGCGTGTTACTGCTGCTACTGCTGTTGACGACTGCCAATTGCGCCTATCTGCATTTACTGACCAGTAGCTGTGCAAGGCAGCTGCTGTTCCAACCCACCGTGCAGCAGAGATCATTGCTGGGTGGTCCCAGCATTGCATTCTCCTGAATCAGGCGCTGGTTGCTGGGGCACTGCCAAGGCTCCGCAGATTGCGTGTTGACGTTCCTGTCGGCGCACGTGGGCTGCATGATTGGTGAAGCAGCAGCAGCAGAGGCAGCAGCAGCAGCAGAGCAGCAGCAGCAGCAGCAGTTGCGGCAGCCACATCAGTTAGGGTGACAGCAGGATCACAGAAGCTGCTGCAGAGCAAAGAGGCGCAAGGAGCTACCAGCATGTTTATTGTGCTGCATAGAAATCTGCCAGTGCTCGACTGTGTGTGGTCTACTTGCACGTGTTTGTGAAGGGTCTCATGCTACAGCTTCTTTCATCGGCAGATAAGGTTCGGTATGCAGACTCGACAAAGCTGCAGCAGCAGCTGCTGTGAAGGCTGTGTGTCACAGGTTAGCCTTGCAGCTGGCACTCCGCCGCCGCCGCCGCCATCGCAGCAGCAGCAGCAGCAGCAGCAGCAGCAGCAGCAGCAGCAGCAGCAGCAGCAGCAGCAGAGTGCAGCTGGCACGCTCACCATGCAGCAGGCTGTGTTGCTGGGTGGGCTGTAAGAGCAGTTGGCTGAGTTGACTGCTGTGCTTGGGGGGCAGGTGGGCCACGGCTGCACCCCCTCCTTGCTCAAGTCAAAGTCTCCACATGTCGGCCTTGACAACGGTACGCAGCATACCTGCAGACACCGGTAATATATGTGTTTTGAATACCGCTTGGAGAATAGGCGCAGTCTGCTACATATGCATGGGGAGCACGGGGGTTATGTGTGGCAAGCAAGGCAAGCAGATGTGCATTGCGGCTGCTATTGTAGATGTAGCAGCACAGCAAGCACAAACCCGAGAGTGCTGTGCAGGTTTAGGTTAGCAGCAACACAAACACTCTGCAGCAGTAATGCTGCTTCCTGCGGCGTCGTTTCGCATATAAATGCTTGCGCCAGGCCTGCAGACGCTTAAAAAATAACAGAACACTGCTGCTATGAATGCAGCATGTTCAGCAGGGCTGGTGCTCACGTTCTGTGAAGGGTTGGGGTAGCCGGCAGCATTAGGGTTCTGTGCAACGCCGTTTGCGGGGTTGCAGTAGAACCACTGTGCACCTTTTTCTTCTGGATATATGTCTCTGCAGGTTGCCACGGCCTGCAGTGATCACACCAGCAGCAGCAGCAGCAGCAGCAGCACAGTTTTACAAAAGTGCTTCCAAGCATGACAGCAGCCGCAGCTGCATGTATTAGACGGAAGGCTAACCAGCATTGCTAAGCAGGAACATGGACACTGGCAGCATAACATCTGCTGCCCTTCTCTGAATGCGACCAAGTACTACAGCATCACATTTCAACTTGATGCCTGCTATGTCACGCCATCAAGTCATCACACATCATGCAGCGGCGTAGATTTCAAGAACGGATGTATGTCATTGTCATCAACTACTGCGACGTGACAGACTGACTCCGTTTGCTGCAAGCATGAGCCCTCGTCATCATGTTACCCATCAAGCCATAGCATCAAGCCATAGCATCAAGCCATAGCATCAAGCCATAACATCAAGCCCATAGCATCAAGCCGTAGCATCAAGCCATAGCATCAAGCCATAGCATCAAGGCATAACATCAAGCCATAGCATCAAGCCATAGAATCAAGCCATAGCATCAAGCCATAGCTTGAATCCATAGCATCAAGCTTGAGCCCTGTGTGTCGCTCTGCACGCACCTTGCACCAGCGCCTGGCATACAGCATGCATCGATGCACAAATTATTGCCAGCGTGCCGCTGTCTACAGCAGACTGCTGTTTTGTACTGCTGATGCCATGCGCTGCGACCTGAGCTGCATTGCATTGCTCTGCACGCACCTTGCAGCAGCGCCTGCGCGAGGGTGGGCTGACTGCTGCCTTGCTGGAGTCAAACTCCCAGCCGGGTGCGCAGCGCTGCGGCTGCGCTCCCCACTTGATTATGTCCTTGTCTGCACACGTGGACCTCTGCAGCAGCAGCAGCAGCAGCAGCAGCAGCAGCAGCAGCAGCAGCAGCAGCAGCAGCAGCAGCAGCAGCAGCAGCAGCAGCAGCAGCAGCAGCAGCAGCAGCAGCAGCAGCAGCAGCAGCAGCAGCGAACCCCATCTTGCTTTTGTTGGAAGAGTGGCAGCCGACTGCAGCTGCTACATAGTTTTGTTGGTATGCAAGGTGTGACACACAGCAGGGGTGACCGCTGCCGGACTGCAGCAGGTGTGACAAGTGTGACACACAGCAGGGGTGACCACAGCCGGACTGCAGCAGGTGTGACAAGTGCGACACACAGCAGGGGTGACCGCTGCCGGACTGCAGCAGGTGTGACAGGTGTGACAAGTGTGACACACAGCAGGGATGACCGCTGCCTGACTGCAGCAGGCAACTGATCAAGTTGCAGCAGATCAAAGGTCTCACCACAGCACAACACAGCAGCAGCGTCAATGCAGCGCAGGTAACCATCCTGGTGCCAGGCACGTGGCAAAAACATCAATGACAGCACAGAACCCACAGCACATACAGCAGCTATGTGAATATGCATGATGTTGCATTATCTTGTGTTTTTAAAAGAATGCAATCGGTAACTTTGTTTATACAGCAGAGCAGCGGGCACCCACCAGGCAGCAGACTTCATTCGACGGATTGGGCAGATTGGCTGAGGCCTGGTTGGGGTACCAGCCCATTGCCGTGTCGCAGTACCAAATCTTCTGTGGGGTGATCCCCGGCTGTATGTTGCAGCAGACAGGCTCTGTTGCTGCAGCCGCACTCTTCATTGCTGCGGCGCTGAACTGCAGCAGGGCACGGTGGGGAGAGGCATCTGCCGCAACCTGCGCAGCAGCAAGCAGGCAGCGTTGAACGTTTGGGCCAGCGGGGCGCAGCACGTGTGGCAGCCAGCAAGGGTGAGCAAGCTGAGAAGAAAGTGCGGGCATTTGCACAGAGCGCTCGTAGCAAAGGCCGACGCATGCTGAGGCAGCATAGGTTCCCTGCTAGTGCAAACATTCAAGCATGATGATGCCGTGACAACACTGCAGCAGGCTGCAGATGTGGCCAGGCCTAGCCTGACAGCAAGCAGCAATGAATCCAATAGCTGCATACACTGCCATAGCAATGTTATGTGGTTCTGCTGCTGTCAATTCAATGTTGTAGCAGCTGCTGTAGCTGGCTCGCACCAGTGACTGCTGCCACAGCAGCAGCACGCCAACCGCCCACAGCAGTGTGTTGCACTGCTGCCGGCGCCCGGCCATTGGACCGGGAGGATCTACAGCAGCACCAAGCGATAGAAAAGAGACATATATGTTGGAGATACATTGAAATGAAGTAATTAACTGTATAGAAAGGCATCATAATGAGTTCACGTCAGCATCAGGACTGCCGCGCTGGTGCAACAACTCAGTGATATACAGCTGCTGGGCACAGGCACAATGAAGCAGCCAATCGAGCTGCAGGCTGTTTGTTGAAGACCATAGTGCTTCTTGCTGTAGAACCACCTCCTCATGCCTTCTGCTGCTAGCTGCAGGGCCTGTGACGCAGATGCTGTGGCCACTACTGTGCAAGCGGCGCTGCTGCTGCTGCCACCAAGTTATTGCTGCTGGAGCTGCTGCAGCCTCATCATGCTGTTCATATCAAGTACGTTCAAATGTTGTCGTGCTGAATCATATGTATTGGTGCTGCTGATGTGCTGCACAGACCTACCTGCTTGCTGCTGCAAAGTTGGCAGGCTTCGACTTTCAAAGCACTTCCAGCAGCAGTATGCGCTTCAATGTTTCAAAGATCAGTACGTTGAATAAGTGTGCAGGTTAAGCAACGATTATCAGCAGCAGCGTACTCGATTCAGCAGCGGTGCTTCCACACGTGCAGAGTGCATCGCTCAAATCGAGCAGCGTCCTTGCTCAGTGGTGCTGCAATATCTGCGATACCTTACATCGTCATGATTCAGATAGTAATGTCACGGCTTCGGTGCCTATCATAAAACCTCCAAAGACGACAGACCGTAAGCACCAACTTAGAACACAGCTACATTTGCATTCGTGCAATCAAAATATCATAAGTTCAGAAAAAAGTCTTTTGTCGAGGACATATACTGAGCGTAGCCCCTCATTTCGCTAGGTATGGCAGCGGTTGGGAACTCGCCGGTTTGCTCTTGCGAAGCCGATTCTGCACCTCATGTGTGCCTAAAGGAACGACGTACGCATAAAGTTTCGATGCTGACCCTATTTTGCACCTTCCCTGCACAACAGCAGATGAGTGTACTGCAGATCATCCCGCTGGGGCACTGCCCGCAGTGTGCCCTCTGGTGCACCACCGCACAGCATTGAAGAATAGGCTGCATGCTGCCTGCCTGGGTTGATCAAAAGCGCAATGGGTTTCTTTCTGCATAACAAAGATAAATCAGCGACAGACAGCGAAAGAGCAAGCCAGCCACTGGCAGGGCCAAGGGCTTCAAGGGCTTCCCAAGGGCTTCCCTTGGCAAAGTTTGCCGAGGGTATGGGATACCCGCAAGGCACGCAAGTGGCATGACCAGAGCATGCATGTTGCTATGGCATGTTTCAGCATAGTCTGTGATGCACACACATACAGCGGATCTCCTCATATCTCCTTCAGGCTGCTGCGTTAAAAGCTGCATGCAACGGCAGGTGCACTATGGTCACCAGCAAGTCCAGTTGCAGGTCAAGGCACGTCCAGTTGCACACTATGCAACTGGACGTCACATGTGGCACGTCAAGTTGGGACTGGACGTGGGCGACGTCCAGTTGACAACTGGACGTCGAGAAAGCAAACTGGACGTGCAACTGGACTCTGTTACAGTGCGCGAAACTGAAATAAAGGGTATCAAATAATGAATATATGATGCAAGAAACCAGTATTTGAAGCCAGCACGACGACTCCGAGAACTCGAGTTGGCGCTGTCGACCTCCTTGTGACTTGTCACTGCAGCTGCAACTGCTAAGGTGGTTGAATGCAACCAAGCAGCCAGCTGCTGCAATACAACACAAACAAAATGCAGGACAAACAACACGACCAGTAGAGCAGCAGTGCGCTGACCGCATTGCCCTCCCCATCATGTCTCTGGCAGTGACATGCGCTGATGTGCCAACCACCTGTGCAGACATAAACTGCTACAACTCTGTGAGCTGAGGTGCTCTTGACCACCATGAAGATCCGCCCTGCATTTGCGAATGCAGCGCTGGTGCCTGTACCCTGTTTCTGCCAAGGCTGCAGCATTTGTTCCATGGATGGCTGGACCGTGGCATCAGTTGCCAAGTTGCGCCCCTGCGGTGGCGCGCAGAGACACAGCAACATTCTTTGTGACTCGCTGGCAGCAGAGTGTGGCATTTGTTGACAGCGACAGTGTTTGACAGGACAGTTCTTGAAATGCATGCGTGCAATGCCCATCACCTGCAGCTGCTAATCAAGAAACACTGAACACTGCCTCAGTGCAATTCCGAATCTGGTGTGGCGACCACGCAGCTGACACAACCCGGCTACCGGCGCAGCTGCGCAGCTTGTAAACAATCCTGTGTTCAATGAGAAGGCGCTGCTAGCAGCGCTACAGCAGCGCTGCTGTACAAAGATCCTGGTGCAGCACGGCCTCATGATTGCGGGCTACTCCTACAGCGCCAAGACCAGCATCTGGTGCATCCCACATTGTTAGCATAAGTTGCTTGAGCCTTTCGCCTAGGGTGCTCACCAGGAAGTGCGCCAGCCGCATCATGCTGCCATCCTAGTGACGCTGCATGTGTGCCCTGCCAGCAGGGCACCGTGCCCTCTGGTGGCACCAGAGAGAAACCTCGTGCCGAGAGGTCAGCCCAATGCGGCACTGCCTGCTGCTGCACTTGATCAGGCAGTGCAACGCACCCTGCAATCACGTACCGAACCATGCAGGTGGTTTCTGCTGGATGACTTGTGTGAACAAGTGCAGCACTGCGGTGGCTGCATGCATGCCAGCAGGTGAGGTGTGTTTGCAGCGCTCTGCAGGCAGTGTTGTACACTTTGGCAAAGCACTCTGCAAAAAGCAAATCACGGCTCTCTTTCCGTACTTGAAGAAGATGCAACAAGGAAGATCAACGCCCGGTGTTGTTGAGCACAGCAGTGTACAGCAGCACCTGGCATGCATGGCACCCGAGTGGTGTTCAGAATCCAATGTCCATGCGTCTGCCTCGCCGTACTACTTACTGCTGGTTGTTGTAGTGGAGGATGACCCTTACTGTATGCCTGCCAACCATGGCGCGTCCCAGGCGTGGCGTGGCAATTCCTCTGCATTGCACACCACAGCAAAGCAAACTGGCAGCAGTTGTAGCAGCTGTGTGGGGGAGGAACATGACTGCAACAGCGCCAAAGCAATTTTGCTGGATGTCCTGCAGGTTGATGAACATAATTCTAGAGGTTGCGCTGTGTGGCCCAAAAGGTGCAGTGGGTGCTGCATCTGACTACGATCCTTTCCCAGGGAGTCCTCCTGACATACCTTAGACACAAGTCTGATATTCAGGTGGTTTGTTGGAGCCTGCGTGCAGCGAGAGCAGCGCTGGTGACCACATATGTGGTGGCGATGCATAGCTGGACCTGGTGAAGACCGATGGGCATCCAGCACTCTGACGACAAGGCTGACACTGCTGTCACTGCGAACAGTAGTTCACTCACGGTGTCCGTGCCGCAGCCGGTCTAAACGGCTGCATTGCTGCGGCTGTTGGCAACAGCTTCACATGTAGCAGCAGCTGCTGCCTGCAAACTGCTCTGTTCCTTCTGCAGCTGGTCCGCCTGTTGCCCATCGTGCCATGAAGGGTTGGCACGTAGTTGCAAGAGAACCAAGAGCAGCTTCTCACGCATAAGCCTGCGTTCAGCAACCTGCAGGATCCATCATACAGCTGGCTACTGCTGCACATACTTCTGCTGCTCGATCGGCCAGCACCCGCATGAATCTGGAGCACGTAGATAACTGGATGGTGTTTTGTCTAATGACCGTGTTGATGATAAAGAACTGCTCGCGGACGCTTGCGCGAGCTTGCAGTATGTTGCAGCAGCATCAAAGCTACAGAGTGCATCACGTCTCAGGAAAACACCCCTACTATGCATCAAAGTGGTTGTCATAGCTCAGTTGAATTGCGTGCTTGCCCTCAGACCATTATTTACCTCGCCACCTGTCTTCGTGTTTGTACTGTAACATATGTAGCTGTTGCTGTTAGCAAACCCCAAAAAGCACAAGCTAACCAGCAGAAATGATGCAAACGAAATGAAAACGTTTGATCAGACACAGATGCGCGCTCGCACGTCTATCTCTGTGACATGGGCTCAGCGTAGGGGCCGTGGCTGTGGACACGATGCTTTGTTCGCGCACAAAATCCCTGAGTCGCCTTTTTAGGCAACTTAATATACCTGAACTGTGGCAGCGGGCGTGTCAGCGACCGCCGTGATGGCAACTTGATGCGGTGACAACCCTGCCTGCACGTTGAAGCACGTTCTAGCCTATTGTCCTAAACGCTTTTGCAGTTAGGCATCTTTTTTGAGTTGTGTTAGAGGACGACGCTGCTTCGGTCCTGACAAACCCTACGGCATTTCAAGCAGGAACAGGCAGCCTAACCAGCGAAATACATGTTCTTGACTTTTGTTTCATCTGTGTGTGTTGTCTACTGCGGCAATCGGGCCTTCAGTGAACATTTGCCCTCCCAGCAGCAGCTCAAATCCAGTTGCATGACGACTGGATGTGCATCTGGACGCGCATACCCGCCAACTTGACGCGGTTTGTGGCAACTTGGCGTGCCTTGACGTGCCTTGACGTGCAACTTGACAGCCTGGTGACCATAGTGGTGTGCAGCTAGTGGGTGATGTGTATGTCCCTCAGGCTCAGCCCCAGGCTGCTGCTCCATCACGACACCGCACTTGCACTTGTAGGAACTGCCAGCAGCTGGCATCACCAGTAGAGCTTGCTTGCAGGGAAGCACCGACAACAGGAGGCCCAGCAGCAGCTGCAGCTGCAGCAGCAGCCATAGTTGCACTAAACGTGGGGTCAGGCTGTTTATGAAACGAAACGAAACGTTTAAAACGCGCGTTTTAAACGCTTTCAGTGTGAAACGCTGTATCTAAACGGCAGCTCTAGTGGGGCTCAGGCGTTTGAATGCAGAACCCCTTGTTACTCGGCCTAGCGGCCCGTTCAGGTACTCGGGGATATTCGTAACATTTACTTTATATCGTTCAAGTTGTTTGAACACCTTTTGTTGTCCCATCAGTCACCAGTATGGGCAAGAAG
The DNA here is from genome assembly GCA_030272155.1 of Tetradesmus obliquus. Lineage (NCBI taxonomy): Eukaryota > Viridiplantae > Chlorophyta > Chlorophyceae > Sphaeropleales > Scenedesmaceae > Tetradesmus > Tetradesmus obliquus. The sequence continues at coordinate 4,179,243 of CP126203.1, forward strand.
GCCACTGATCAGGCTACCATAGCCTGGCAGAATGTTGTGCAGTGGTGCCTCGCGGCACGTGGTCCGTGACCATCAACACACTCACACGATATCATGTGTAATCAGTAGATCACGCACTGACACGTTGATTCATCGTGACTTTGTGAAGATGTGTCACGCGACAATCGCCAAGTATGTTCAAGTGTTATAGCCGTATACGGCTAGCAGTACGTACTGCTGTCAACTACCTTGACAGCCCTCAAAGCCCGGCAGGCACAGTTCTGGGGTCAAGTATTGACTATAAAGACTGGAAACAATGATATAAAAGCATTTAAAAGGCAAAGCATAGGTGTACCTGGCCTCTACATGCCTCTACAGTGCATACTGTGACATGGCGTTTCAGCAGCGTTTCAGCAGCGTTTCAGTCAAGGCACTGGCGTTTTAAACGCGTTTAGAAACAAAACGTTTCGTTTCAATTGAAACGTTTAGTGCAACTATGGCAGCAGCTGCAGTGGCGGCAGCAGCAGCAGCAGCAGGAGCAGCAGCACTACTGCAAGCAGCTGTGAAGCACCTGTACAGCAAGGTTTTAGTGGCCAACTGCTGTGGTGCAGCAGCTGACTGCACGTGACCGTCACACACACTTCTTAGTAGAAGTTTTCCTCTGTGTAAAAGGGCATTTCACGGCTCCATGGTCCCGAAGGACCATGGGAAATGCATAGCTGCGCACTTTCAAGCAATGCTGCACCAGAAGAACTTTGTGCAAGTTGTAAGGGAGAGTTTTCCTTTTACACATGTAAGTTGTCAACATTGAGTTTGCAGAGTTGTCCTACGTGTGCTGCTGAATCACCTTGAGGTGGTCAAGGCTGTGCAGCAGCCATGACTGCATGCAACATGGCTGCCATCAATGCCATCGGCCCCAAAGCAAGCTGTGCCCCTTTGAGTTGAAGGCCCTTCAGCAATTCTGCGGGGCAGGCAAGCAATACAACACAGCTGTACATTCACACGATGAGGCACCCTTGCAGCGGCATGACATGTGATGCAGCAGACTGACTGCAGCAGACTGACTGCATGCAACATGGCTGCCATAATGAGCCGTGGGCACCAAGTGCAAGCAAGCTGTGCACCATCGTCATCATGTTACTCATGAAGCAATAGCATCAAGTTGAACGCCATCGGCCCCGAAGCAAGCTGTGCACCTTTGAGTTGAAGGCCCTTCAGCAAACCTGCGGGGCACGCAAGCAGTAACTGCAAGCCAGAACTCAAAGTGCTGGCTGGCCAGTTGGTATGCTGTGAGGCTGACAGAAATGAAAACCAGACACCACTATCTGCTTTTTCTGCTACACCCCATGCTGTTTGAACCTTGGTAACCAATGCCGCAGAATGCGCACAAGAAACGGAGTCACTGTGACAGCGTATTTGGGGCCTTGCTTTGTCGAAGGTAATGAGCCGCCTGGAACAGCCTGATTTCAGCAGCCTCTGCAGTGTCAGGGCGGCCCTGCACAATGCAACCCACTGCTGTTCGCCATTGCATGTCCATCCAGCTGACACGTACCACGTCTCTGTTGCAATTGACGATACTACGCTGCTCCTAGACTGCAAAGAACCAAAGGTTTAAGCATAGCTGCGCACCTTTCAGCAATGCTGGACCAGGAGAGCCCCGCCCACGCTGCCCTGATGCTGCGAGTGGGATGCCATGTTGATTTTTTGTTACCAACCCCTACTGGCTGGCCATACACAGCATTCAAGCGAACCTGACTGCCGGAGGCCTACGACACTGCCGTCACCAGCAAGACACGCAAACACCCCTGTACACCCCTATGCCATGTTGATTTGAGGACATACTCTGCCTGAGACTGGCAGCCTGTAACATGCAAGTTACACAAACTGCTGACTGTGTCACATGAGCTGCTACATCATCATCATGTTACCCATCAAGCATCAACGCCATCTACCTTGTGGTGCTTGTGAAGCCTACCACAGCTGTACAATCACATGATTAAGCACTCTCGCAGCGGCATGACATGTGATGCAGCAGCAACAGCAGCAATAGCTTTGCGGCTGCTGGCGGTACAACCCACAACCTTTCCAACTTGGTGCACCAGCATGCTGCACAATGCTATGTAGGTGCATTGTACTGCGGGGCCACAGATTGCGCAACTTGAAAATGCACGCATTACGCCAGCGCAATGCACGTGCGTTGCCGCATTCGGTCATGCGCAGGGCTAACAACTGCCAGGGTTGCGAGTCAAACCAAGGTCAAACCACCAAAAGCATCAGCGAAAGCGGCTGAAATCTGCTGCAGCCTCTAGCTAGCAGCAGTGTGGTCCAATGGGGCAGGGGTAGCTATCAGCACTCAGAGCAGTGCATGCACTGCCGCAGTAACTGCCCGTTGGCCTGCCGCAGGCCCTGGCAGTGCAGGCTGGCACGTGACTGGCATGCAAGTGGTGCACAGGAACATGCTTGAACTCGAGCTGCAGCAAACTATAGTGAAGATTTGCTTTGATGCGGCAGAGCGAAATGTCGCCAATGCGCCTACAGCGTGTGGTCGTGGGATCGCAGTGCTGCTGCTGGTCTGGTGCAGTGTGACAAGTGCCTAAAAAGATCAGCGTGGTAGGATTTGTCCCAAGCGGTCACAATTGCCTCATTTTTGGTGAGTTTTGCTGCAATTCTTCCAGGATTGCACAGAACACGCTTGCTTGCACCGCGCAGTGCGTTTGACACTCCAATCGCGCACGACGCACGCGTCACAGCTACAGAAGGAGCATTGACGCCCTGCAAAATAATAGTTTTACCTTCTTGCGAGAAGTTGTTGAATTGGGGCTCTGCGAGGTAGCTGCTGATCGAGGGCTTTGGGGTGCACTGAAAATATCGAGCCAGGATAGATACTCTTCTGAGAAGTGCCCAAGGCTGCAGGCTGTTGTGCAAAGAAACCTGCATGCTCACGTCATCTCATACAATTGAACAGTTTGTGAAACACTTGGCACGCACGACAGCTGCCTGCAAACGCTCAGTAGTGGCCTCGCCCGGTGTGCTCTGCTGAGACACTTCTAGCGGTTGCTGGGGACAATGACGGAGCTTATAATGAAGGTGAGCATGCTGATCAGCTGTTGGACAGCTGTTGATTGTCCTGTCAGCCCTGATGATGCGGTGTGCTGCAGTGTGTGCTTACGCCAGCTTTTTAAGCTCGTCCTTTGAGAGGGATCAGTTTCAGTTGTAGTTTCATGCTGGCTGTTGATGCTGGCCGCTGCTTTTTGCAGACCCAGACCTTGCACAAGCTGCACTCGGACTGCAATTCTATGAGGTGCGCAGAGCACAGTCTGGCAGTCGCAGACACTTTCCGAATGCTTATATTAGGCGTTGCAGCGCTCCAATTGCTAGGACAAGTTGCCTGCAGTGAACTTGGGGGTTGGCTTCGGCCACACTCCCGGCGAGTTGGCCATGGGGCAATTGAACAGTGCAGCGGCCTTGATCTGGCTTATAAAGAGTTTGATCAGCTGATTTTGGCCCTGCATAGCACCAGAGCCTGCCAAACACGCATTGTTGCGAGCTGGCACCGCTCTGAGCTGTCGGTCAGCCCCAAGCAGCGCCAGACTTGCTTCAATTTCCTTAAACACATCAACTAAATGCTATGCTTGCTTTTCATGTGCCGTGTGCCTGCAGTGCCTGCTGTGCTGGGCCGTGCGCGCCAAACCGCCCGCAGCTGGAGGATTGGCTGCACAACATGCTGCACACACACTTCTTCACGCCATGCCAGCTGCACAAGGAGCACAAGAAGAACGAGGCAACGTACTTCTGCGCTGACTGTGGCGTGAGCAGCACACCGCTGTGCGGGCACTGCATCGGGCAGCATGCGGGACACAGAGTGATCCAGGTGCGTGCGCAGCGCAGCCAACTGCCTAGCAATCAGGTGTTATTCTGTCGGCTGGTGCCATGATCAACTGCTGTTGTGATGGCATCAACTGCTTAAAGCTGTACTGCTGCTGGCTGACAGCAACTTCTGCAAAGCAGCCATGCTTTCATTGGACGGCAAATCTGGCAGTTGGCTGCAGCTGCAGTAAGCTTGCGCATCTGCATCGCACCGCATCACAGCATGTATCATGTGCATTCTGGTACTGGGTGGGCATTCAACTAACCTTGTCAACTGTTGTTGCGTCTGCAGATCCGCCGCTACGTGTACTGCGATGTCGTGCGCGCCTGCGACATGTCGCCACACCTGGACATCAGCGGCGTGCAGGTGCGGGCTTGGCTGTGGCTTGCAAACAGCGAAGACAAAACACATGCATTTTGATGTAGCAGCAGCATGTGCAGTCAAGGTCAGCATACAGGCGATCTATCTGTGTGGTTGCACCTCTGACAGCAGCAGCAGCAACTGCAGCTGGGATCAGCAGCAAGGCACTCCAGCTGTACACACTCCCATGTCTCCACCAGGTCGCGCAGCACATGCATTCAACATCTGCGCCTGTACAGTCCAGCTGGGTGGCCTGCATCCCTTACCAGATCCGCCGCGCTCTCTGCTGCCCTGTCTGCTGCGCTCTCTGCTGTTCTGGCGCCTTTCCTGCAAGCAGACCTACACCATCAACCAGGCAAAGGTGATGTTCCTCAACCAGCGCCCGCAGAGCAAGATAAGCAAGCCGGGAGCTCCAGATGCATGCCACACCTGTGCACGCACGCTGCGTGAGGGATGCTCCTTCTGCTCTCTGGCATGCAAGCTTCAAGCGCTGACACACTGCGGAAAGCTGCGCATGGCGAGTGCTGCAGTAAGCGGCTTTGCGGCAGCAGCAGCAGCTGGCAGCAGCGGGGCCGAGTCTGATGCCGGCAGCGACTGCTGGCCTGCAGCTGTAGTGGCTGCGCGCGCAGCGCACGCGCAGCAGCACAGGGGCGAGACGACTGGGAGCGATGCCGGCACAGCGACTGCAACAGATGGCGAGAGCAGCGACAGCGATCAGATGCGGCAGGCGAGCTGGGGTGGGCGGCATGCACAGCACCTGCAGGTGGGCGCTGCTGCTGCACACCTGATGGGCCGCCACAGCGACAGCGACAGCGAAGGGCGGATCAGCAGCGGGGGCAGCTACTGCAGCAGGCGCAAGCAGATGTCGCCCCGCCGCAGCCCGCTGCTGTGAGCTGCGGAATGTTACCAGCAGTGGAGCCTGGGTAGATTTGCGGGCGTGGCGGCAGCATGTTGAATAACCCAGCGGCTTGCAATGCTGGGGGCTGTGCGGGCTGTGGCGTGTGCTATGGCGCTTGATGTGTTGTGATGTTTGCTGGGCTAGCAGCAGATCTGAGTTATCCTAGTGACACAGCTGCTTGTTGGCGGTTAGGGAAGGGCTGGGTTGGGTCTCTGGGCGGGTAAGGGCTAGTGCTGGTGCGCAGCAGTACTGTGCAGCTGACTTGTGCTTTCTATGTTCAAGCACATGCAAATGGTGCGCGCTGTGTGGACAAGCGTGGTGCATCACGCGAATAGGCATGCTGCATCTGCGCCCGCCTGGGTGTTAGCTTTCTTCTTGTGTCGCTCTTGTGTTGCTCATATACACATACATGCGAGGCATTGGCGCGGTGTTTGCTGTGTACCCGGGCGTGCAGTGCTCCTTGCTGTTTAAGGGCTGTGCAGTTTGCTTGTGTGTTGCAAGCAAGCAAGTGCTGAGATGTATCTGCCTGGGCAGGGCGGTATGACGAGGAGAGGGGAGGGGCGGGCAGTGCTGTGTGTCACAACTGTACACAGCACACAACCTAGCGCACTTTGTGGACATACCTAGATGGCAGATGCTGCTTTTCCCTTTCGCAAGGCATCTCAGCCCTCAAGCGCAGTAGTAGTGGTGATCGATGTGCTTGGTGGGTTTAGCGGCCAAGCTCGGGGTTTTGTGGGCCGCCTGTTGGTTTGGTGGTTTAGTGGTGGCTGATTTATGTCTTTGACAGCTGCTGCGGCTGCTGCTGCTGTGACATTTGCGTGCTTGCCTGTGGTGTGTCCTTGCATACCTAGGGGCAATGCTGTACATGTGTGGACACCGGCGTACTTGAGGTGCTGCGTGTTGGTGCCAGCTGCTTGTTTGGCTGGCCTGCAGCAGCAGAATAGCAGTTGCGTGGTGTACATGTCTCTGCTTGATTGTTGTGTTGTGTTGACACATCGCAGCATGAAGAGGTGCAGCGTCAGCAGCTTGTGAGTGGTTGTCCAGGCTGCAGGATGGCAGGCGGTATTCTTTACGCGCAACACACACTGTGTTCAGGGTTTTGACAGCTCGTGCAGGGTGTGGGGTTTAGTCTGTTTGCCAGGGGCCTAAAGACTCCGCAGGAGAGCGGGCGGCGGCTGCTAGGGGTGTGCTGTGTGGAAGGGTTGTGAGGGGTGCAGCGCCCGCGGTTACACACGGAGTGAGTTGTGAGGGCGTGGAGGGGCAAGCTCTGCAGGAAACTTGCAGGAAACTTGCAGGAAAGCTCGCAGGGGTCTCACGGTGCCTGTATAGCATTGTGTGTCCTGCCAGCTGCTCTCGCTGCTTCTAACGCAGCCTCAGCACCGCGTGCTTGTATCCGGCTAGCGCGTATATCTGTCTTTGGCGCCGCCCTGTGCTTTCGGGTTGCAGTGCTGTCTCAGCCGCCGACTGGTGCGGGCAGCATCCGAGGCGTGTCATACTCTTAAACTATGTGTGTTGTGTTGTTGAGGGCCTGTCTGCGGCAAGGGAAGAATCTTATTGTGCAGGGCAACACACCGGAACGATGCACAGCAGCGGCCTTTGTAGCTGCACGCGTGTTTGCACAGGGCATGTAGAGGCAGGGCTGGCAGGGTTGCGGTTTGACTGTGTTTGACCACAGTTGACTGTGTTTGACCACGGTTGACCATGTCTGTCCATGGCCGCGCCTGGCGTGTTTTGAGCGTGTTGGTGGCTGTGGGATCCGGTTGCTTCCACCACATGCGCTTGCCTGGATTTGCATGCAGAGTGCCTGTGCACTCTCTGTTACACGGCTTTGTCCCTTGCATCTGGTGTTGTGGGCGGTGGTGGTGGTGGTGGTGGCAGAGGTTCGCTGTCTGTTTGTAGACATGCAACAGCATTGGTCAACGTTATGTTTATCGACCTTGCTGCATGTACATGTGTGCGCGTGTGTGCCTGCATCTCGCGCAGACACCACTGCAGCTGCTGTGTTTGCCAGCTGTGGGGGCCCCAGCGCTCACAAACATCAGCAACAACAGAGTGCAGCAGCCTTGCCCAAAGCGCAGGGCCTATTATCAAGAATTTGCAGGGTTGTGTGGTGCGGTCTTTGCAAAGGCTTAGATGCTGTCAAGTACCACAAACTGCATAGTGAGCCAGGTGGTAGCTACACGTGTGCGCATCATGTTGGGCAGCGCTGCTGCGCAACATGTGGCACACTGCAGCCGCACTTTTGCAGTTGACGTGCGTTGTGCTGTAGCGTCTCCCTAGCTTAGCATTGTCCCTGTGCACTGTGGGGCTAGGTTGCGCTTGTATGGCTGCATGCTCGAGGCAGCATCGCAGGCAGAACGCTGCCTGTTGCTGGTGCATCGGTGTGACACTTGTGCTTTCATGCGTCAGTTGTGCGCGTGTATGCGGGGCGCATGGCTTGTGTATGCAGTGCCCTGCTGTCAACAGCGTGTGTTTGGCATTGCCTTATGTTGTGAAGAGTTCAGTGCATCAGTCAGAGGAGCACCTGCTGTGCAGAGCTAGCACTGCTGTGTGTGTGTTCCACCTGTGGTGGTGCAACGGCAGCTGGAGGTTGGTTGACTGGCCCTCTCGGCTGCGTTAGAGTGCAGCGCATTGGTCAGAGCGCTGCTGTGTGTGTTTCACCTGTGGTGGTGCAACGGCAGCTGGAGGTTGGTTGACTGGCCCACTTGGCTGCGTTAGAGTGCAGCGCATTGGTCAGAGGAGCAGGGTTTACGAAGGTCGCGGTATAGCGCATCAGTCAGCGAAGTGACGCGGCGTTGTGCACAACAGAGGTGCATCACGCTCGCGCATTTTCTTGCCACGCATCAGAGTGCTGCTGATTGGCTTGCTGCTTGTGTTATGTTTGGCGTGATGAGGACGATGCGCGTGTTTGCGTGTCCATGGCGTGATTACGGGCCGCTACTGGGGATAGCATGACTTGTGTTGCGTGCATGTACAGGGCATTTGCAGCAGGGTACATATGCACAGGGAGCGAGCAGTCCTGCCTTGCTCAACAGCACTTGTATGTACTTGTCGCGGTTGCCAGCAGATGCAGGAGCAGCATCCTTGCTTGAGTGGCATGGTTGTGGTGTGGGCGGCGGTATGTGCTACTCAGCCAGCAACTGTCATGCTGGTAGCCGGGTGGGTTGCCGTGTGGCTGGCAGTGTGGTGTGCGCCCACTTTGTAGGTGCGCTTGGGATGCGGTAGCAGGAGGGATGAAGGAGGTGAGGGCGGTTCTGAGGGAATCATCAGCTGCAAAACAGTGATGGTAAAAGTGGCAGCAGCAGTGCATCCATCCGGGGCACTGTTGTACCACGAAAAGAAGGGTGGAAGGAAGGGAGGGTATATAGCATGCGCTCGACTGTTGCAGCACTTTTAGGTGTTGTATGGTTAGGGTGACAACCAGCTGCGCTGGGGTGTCACCTGCTTACTGCTAGCTGCGCCTGTCTGTTGGCGTGCTGCATGTTGTTGTGGTTCACTGTGGTTTCGGTTTGTGGTTGTTTGGTGCTGGTGTGTTGTGTCGTCGAGTTACAGCTGCTTGGGCGCCTTGCAAGCAGCGGCGTATCCTGCAGGACATCACAGCATCTCTGGCATCAGCTTTGTTACGTGTTGTGTGTTGTGTGGTTCACTATCTTGCATGAACTTTGCAGCTTATCCATGGCCTTATGTATGGCTTTGCTGCTTGTTTTGGTTGTTGTTTGGCTTGGCAGTGTACACTAAATGCCAGTGTTGATTGAAGAACAGCACGATGTGTCATGGACACCACGCACACTACGCGGCAGCTGCAGCAAGCAGCCGCGTGTATTGCACGGTACCTGATGCCCCCAGGTGGCAGTTTTGCTTTTCGCACACCATATACGCATAACTAAGGGAACGTATTGGCCGGGACTTTCTTCTTTACTACTCAATGCTGGCTCCCAAGCCAGCTGGGCGGAGGGGGTTGTTTGCTAGCTGGATTGTTGTTGTTGCTAGCTGCATTTCTCAGCTGTAGTCGGGCTTGCTCAAGCCGCGCTGTGATGTGACACTACACCTTTGGCGTCTAGTAGACCATAGCTGCATGTGTTGAACCAGATGTGTGTGGCTTGGCTGTATGTGCTGCCTCAGCGCTGAGTTTGCTGCGTGCACAGATGTGTGCGTGTTGCAATCTGTGCATATCCCCCCTGCTGTGCACCTGGCATGTTTTGGCGAGCTAGGGAAGCATCATCCGCTCTGCTGCTGTCTTTCACTGTCGAACACGTCATCTGGGGGTTTGGTTTGTTGTGTTTGGGGGGTTTGCTCGGTTCCAAGGCCGGAGCAATAGAACACCCCAGCAGTACTGTGCTATGTTGTTTTCGCTTGCCGCTGTGCTGCTGACATGTTTGATGTTGTTGTGTTGGACGTGTGAGGTGTGTGCAGCAGACTCCACAAGCACAGATGGCTTTCTGCGGGGCCATGTGCCGCCGTTGTATCTTTTGCTGTAGCCCTTGATTATCGTGTACCATCATCATCGACGATTGATTTGTGTGCTTGATGTCGTGGCGGTTGTTTGAAGCCACGTGCATTGCTGCTGTGCCGCCATATGCGCCTGTGTTACCTGCACGTTGCGCATGTGTGTTGACGGCGTGGTTCACTGCTGCACTGGAGCAACAACGAAGAGAAGAACATGCGTGGTGAAATGATGTGTAAGCTCAGCAGGCAGCGGAAGCGAAGAGTTTGCAGCATTGGCTGGGGTTGGTACCTCCTGCAGTTGGGTCTGTGATTTGGCAGCACCTGTGACACTCACTCCGGTGCATGTGGTATGGGTGGGTTGCCCATATCTTGTGGTAGGGGGGAATACGCGGACAGCTTGGTTTGTTGAGATATTTTGATTTCATGTTGTTTATGTAACTGATTACCAAAAACCTGCACTGGCCATGGCCTTCTGTCTTTACTGCTTCTCTCCTTTTGTCATCGAAGTTCAGGGAAGGGCACATTAACCGTTGAAAACGCTGTGCACGCCTTCTCTGGCCGAGCGGTGAACTTCTGCAAGAACCCGAAGTGCTTCCAGCGACGCACGTCTGGATGACTCCAATCATCCCAATCACAAAAGAGTGAAAAAGACCTTTCAGCTAGTTCTTGTATCCAGTGAGGTCGATAGGCGCATATTCGCTGACAAAACCCAAGTGTGACAGGGAAAAACACAAAGAAGAAGCTGCAACTCTCCGTACACAGGTAGAGACAGCTCATTGATATCACAAAGCCTTTTTTACAGACACAAATTAAACATCTGCAGGCCGAGCACTTGCTTTGTTGAGCCGCAGTCTTCCCCGGGAGCCAATACGCCACGTGGTTCACCATGCGGGCACTCTGCCTTCTCGTGTTAGCTGCTGCAGCAGTTACATATGCTTCAGCACAGGACGCTGGTGTGGAGGCATCAACGATACATGGCCCTGGCAGCAGGTGCGTGCCGATTTGATCATGCTCGATTTGATCAGAGTTCTGGCCAGCGAGCAGCAGCGGAAGCTACGCCATGTCCGCGTCTCCTTATGTTGATCTGAAATGCTTCCAGTGGTCTCAAACGGTGCTGTCCGCTCAGCTGCTTCGATCGGTCAACTTTTGCCAGACTCGCCCCTAGAGCAGCACTGCCTGGTGATGCAGCAGTCGATCTTCACATACATATAGTGACGGTCAGCTGCAATTTTACCGATACTGACAGCCGTCTCTCGCGGTAACAGCTGCAGGAGCAGCTCAAGTATCGCAAGTAACAGCAGCAGCAGCCTGTCACATGCCGCATGTGACTTGCTTGCTTTTCACTCAGATTTGGTTCACTCAGAACGCCGCATGCAGGTGGACAGGCAGTCAAACATGCCAGCTGTCTTTGACGTTTGACCGCTTGCAGGAGCAAGTCCTTTGTCATTTCTGTTGACCACCAAGTGGCATCCAGCCAACCCTACCCACGCGGTGCAAACAGCAAACAGGTGTCCATCACTGTTGGAACCGGCAGCGCTGCAGTCGCCTACAAATTCACTGTTGATACCGGCTCGGCAGTACTGCTGCTCACCTGTAAGACCCCTACCAGCACAGCCAACTGCAACGGCAATTTGCCAGCCAGCAGCAACTACGTGCTGACGCCAGTTAAGGAAGTGACGGGCGCCGCAACGTGTTCAGTGAACGCCACAGGCATTGGGTGCCTGCTGCCAAACAACAAGTGCTTCATTTCTGAGCCAGTGAGTGGATTGGGCAGGGCTGCAAAATGCTGCGGCACAGTTGTGCATTTACCATGCCTAGAACTGTCATTTTACAGATGAAAACCTCTACGACTTCAGGTTTAAACACAGGCCTGCCCTTGTGCTGGCTGCAAGCTGGGCAGGGCTGCGGAATGCAGCATGTAGCAGCCTCTACCTAGCCTGCGAAGGCATGCGCAGGCACAGGCCCTGCCCGTGTGCTGGCTGCACGCTGGGCAGGGCTATGAAATGCGGCACTGCCTTAAAATGCGGCAGCCTCTCCCGAGCTTGCAAACACATGCACAGGGAACAGGTCCTGCCCGTGTGTTGGCCGCAAGCTAGCCTATGATGTTGCTGACCAAACAATGCTGCCCTGCATTGGTTGCCAGCCGTGCTAGCGTATTTGCTGGATTCAGCAGTGCGTATTCATACATACAGTTCAACAGCTGTGCAGCATGCAGTGACTGGGTCAAGCTGCATGACCAATCACCTGCCCAGCACACCTTTCACGTATTTGTTCCCAACACCGCTGCTGAGCAAGGCAGCATAATCACCAACAAACCCCTCCCTCATCAACACATCAGAAAGAGCCTGAACACTGAGCCGTGTCTTGTTGCGCTGCCCGCAGTTGACCGGCAACCCTGGCTACTACAACATCAACAACTGCCTCATCACAAACGCACTGCTTGATATACATGCCGGCACAGGTTTTGAGCTGTTTGCTGATGCCACTGCGCACCATGGCGCCACGTCGCATACATCAGCATAACATGTTCCTGTACCCTACCCCATTTGCCAACTATTTCGCCCAAAGGCTTACATGCATAACAAGTGTAACCATGCTGTCACCGTGCAACACCTCGATGCGCTGCCTGCAGTTGACTGGCAACCCAGGCTACTACAACATCAACAATGGCCTCATCGCACAAGACACAGTGACCGTGCAAAACGTCCTATCCGGCGGCAGCCTCTCATTCCCAGGCCTGTTTGGCTGCGCAGAGGCCTACATAAACTGCACCCCTGCAAACCCCGACTGCTTCAACCAGACAACGCAGTGCCCTGCAGCGGGCAGCAGCAGCAGCAACTTGTTTGATGGGACCTGCCCTGGTAGCGGCAATGGCATTGAGGCTGGCTGGACATTCAATGTGGGAGGGCCCCCCAGTGCCATGGCTGTGCCTGAGCAGGTCTACCAGGCTGGGCTCATCAGCAAGAAAGTGGTGAGTGGGGACAGTGACACACGCTTCTTCTGGCTATTAGATACTGCATTGGGTGCTTAGTGTCTGTGTCGCAGCAGGAGGCGCTCCCAGTGCCATGGCTGTGCCGGAGCAGATCTACCAAGCGGGGCTCATCAGCAAGAAAGTGGTGAATTAAGCTAGCCACACAATCCCCACCTGCCCGCTATTCTCAATGGCTGATGCTGTTCTGTGATGCAGCAGCAAAACACATACAGTCAACGACTTGAACCTACAACCTCGCTGCTGCTGCTGCTGCTGCTGCATCCCGCCCAACCTGCAGACCGGCTTCTGCTACCAGCGGCCCCAAAAGGACTCCAGCTGCTCCCTACCACTGTCTCCCAACAGTGCTATCGCTCTAGGCCCAGCCCTACCCCGTGCAATTGCCTCATCCGCCAAGCTGCAGTCAGCACCCCTCATCCCTGCGATATTCCCACCCCCAATGCCCGGCTCTGCGGCCCCTTATACACACACCTTCAGGTCGCTTGTTGATACTGCAAGCGTGCCTGTGTTTGGCAGCCAGGGGCAGGCTTGGACGGGCAGCTATGAGGGTGTCAGTGTTCTGTGGGACACAGGTGAGCACGTGTTGCTGCTGCTGCCGGTGCTGCTGCTGCTGCTGCAGGCACCAACGGCTGTGCATGCTGGCATGCCTGGTTCATGTGGTGTGCAGCTTGCACGTGTTTCATGTTTGTGCATGCACCACTATTATGAAAGCAGCTGCTGCATGCCACCAGCAGGAAGTACCGCGTGTCACAGCCGCTGTTGTTGATGCATTGCTGCCGGCAGCAGGACAGTAGCAATCCACCTGATGCGCGCATGATGCTTTGCAAAACAGCCAGCACAGGTCCTGCAGCTGCAACTGTGCCATTGCCACCACCAGGAACCTACGAATTATTTAAATTACGCCTTGCCTCTTCTCTCCCTCCCAACTTACTTTTCCAACAGGTGCATATGGTCAGAGCACCATCCCAACCAACGCCTACAATGCATTCAAAGCATACTGGATTGCCGCATCTGCTGCGGCAAAGTCATCTGCTGTCGCAACAATGTATCAGTTCACAATACAGCCGTGCCTATCTGCTTCGGAAGTCTGCGGGTCCAATGTTCCAACCTTGGACCACACATGCCAGCAGATCACGCTGCAAGCTGGCAGGCGGTGGACTCCGAGGCTCATTTCAAAAGCTAAGGCGCTGCTTGCCTCCATGTATCCTGCAAGCATCAACATCCAGCTGCAAGGAGGAGCAGTAGCACAGCTGCCAGCCGCATTCCCACTCAGCCTCTGCGGCGGCACAGCCAACAACACGATGACAACAGCCGTCGCAGTGTGCTCGTACATCCAGCCAACGCCTAATGGTGCTGGGACCTACTTCTGGCTAGCAGGGCCATGGTTTGCGGGCCGTTTTGTGCAGTTTGACTCGTCCGCGCCTGCTGCTGGCTACCCTACCTCCACAGGTACTGTGTACTGGAGTGACCCCATCAGCAGCTGCGCCTTCTGAGCACACACCGGATGTCTTGGCACACTGCCGGCATGCTCATTATTCCAAATTTACAATAGCAGTAGCAGCCACGCTCCTGCTGTGGTGGTGTGCCCGTACTTTGTGGGTGCAGCGTTTGATTGTGGCTGGTTCCGGCGTGCGGGGCCGTGGTCTCCGGGCCGCTTTGTGCAGTTTGACTCGTCCGCGCCTGCTGCTGGCTACCCGGGATACACAGGCACTGTTTACTGGAGTGACCCCATCAGCAGCTGCGCCTTCTGAGCACACACCAGGTGCCTTGGCGCACTGCCGGCTTGCTCATTATCTCAAGTTTACAATGCAGCGGCAGCCGCACACCTGATGTGGCGGTGTGCCCGTACTGTGTGGGTGTTACATTTGATGGCGGGTCCATCTGGCTCGTCCGCGCCTGCTGCTGGCTACCCGGGATCCACAGGCACTGTTTACTGGAGTGACCCCATCAGCAGCTGCGCCTTCTGAGCACACACCAGGTGCCTTGGCGCACTGCCGGCTTGCTCATTATCTCAAGTTTACAATGCAGCGGCAGCCGCACACCTGATGTGGCGGTGTGCCCGTACTGTGTGGGTGTTACATTTGATGGCGGGTCCATCTGGCTGGCAGGCCGCTTTGTGCAGTTTGACTCGTCCGGTCCTGCAACTGGCTACCCGGATTCCACTGGCACTGTGCACTGGAGTGACCCCATCAGCAGCTGCGCCTTCTGAGCACACACCAGCTGTCGTGGCGCACTACCGTCTTGCTCAAGTCCTGCAGCGGCAGCTGAGCGCCTGCTGTAGCCCACATGCCTGAGTTGTATACAGATGGCTTGCATGTAGATGCATGCAAGCTGGACAGCAATGATGCTGACGAGGCATACGTATTTATTTTTGTGTTAGTGGCTGCGGCATCATGCAGGGCAGCAGGCTGCTCCCTTGCACCCTACCGGAAAGCTTTCGCACATTGCCTTGTTGCTGGTGTCCTTTGCTGCATGTGGGCTTCATGGTTGAGTTAAGCAATCGGTGTTTCAGTAATTTGCTTTCAGGATGTGTTCTTGCTGATTGTCGACCAGCAGCTGGAAAGTGTGCTGTGCTTGCGAATGTGTTGCTTTTATATTGAGACCCCAGCTGCCGCAGTCGTCCACTGTTTGCTGCAAATGATTTGTTGCCGACACAGCTGTCTGCATGGTCATTGAATCAAGGTGCAGTCGTTGCCGTTATGGCGACGGCCGTATCACTGATCTTGCCGTGTCTGCTTTTTAACGGGATCAGCAAAGTGACTGCTGCCAGTCACTGGCTAGTAGCATTGATTGCCTATCCATGATACATTTGTTGCAGATGATCTGTCACAGATCTGTCACAGATGGTTTGTGATGTCAACCTGACTTTCAGTCTTCTGCAGCACACTCACTGTGTTTTCCGTCATGGCCATTGCAGTCATAGACCCTAGGTTTGTGCTGTTGCTCCTTTGTGTTACTCCTTTAGTCCACTAGCCTGCCGGTTGGCACTAGGCGTTGTCACTGGAAGCCTTCCGGCACGGTGCCGCAGCAGAATTGCAGATGCCCTAAGCGCGAGCACATTGTGACGGCGCCGCCACAGCAGCTGCGCTGAAGCATATGTTGAGTGACACGGCTGTAGCGCAACATGTGTTGGCTTCAGATTGTGCGCTAAAAGTTCGAAACGGTACCGCAGAGTACGATGCGTCACGGCAGGCTGTATTGGGCTTGCTGCTGTTATGAAGGGTGCAGCTGATGCCTGTTACACAGGTGTGACAGGTGTTTCTGGCTGATTCTCAGATACAGTAATGCGCAGCTAAGGAACGTTGAGCAGTCCATTCGTGTTTACATGGAAGTGCTGATTTGTTACGCACACTCTTTGTCAGAGATGATATTTGAAATAGTTACATCTGGGTCCCTGGAACCACATATGCATCTTCGGTGGTAACACAGGAAGAGGCAGAAGTACTGCTGCTTGCTACATCACCACACAAATACGATGCACGTAGCAGGGCGCAGACTGGCGGTTGGGACCTAGCAGGGCCTGTTGGCGACCAAGATGCGTCTTAAGCGCTTAGCTAGAAGGCAGAGTCCGCCAAGGCTGGGCACAGCCTGCAGCAAACATGCCTCTTGTGCTGCTGCTGCAGACGCTCTGCCAGTCATGCTGTGCAAACTTGCAACACATGTACCCAAGGCTGGGTTCATTGCGGTGCAGCAGCAGTGCGGCGCCACCCCTTCTGGTGCTTCAATCTTCCAGCATGCAGTGTCAATCGGGTCCTGTTGCTGCTTGTGCTGCTTGCTTCTGCTCGATGCCAACACCCTGCACGCACTGCTTCACTGCCACTGCATGCTTCACACCTCCACAGGTGCATGTGCATCCTGCGTGACTCTAGAGGTGTCAGCCTAGGGTGTGATGATGCTTGGCTAACGGCGGCTGCAGCCGCCTCACACCCTACAGCTGTGTCACATGGCTGGTTTTAGCACTTGCACACACCGCCACCTGTGCTGCTGCTAATACTGTGTGTAATCTGCCAGCACAGAGTGCTGTTCATGTCCAGCTGCTGCTAGCAATCCCTGCGCTCGTGATCACGGATTCACTGCCTGCACTGGCTGCATGCTGCCCGCCTCCTCAGGTGCCTGTGCATCATGTGTGGCATTCAGCGTCACATCTGCTGCACGCGCCGCAGTTGCAGCAGCGCTGCAGACAGATGCCTCCACAGTCAGCCTCAGCCCACAGGACTTCTTTTTCTGCAAGTCCCTGGGCCGCCAGGAGGAGCGCAGCTGCAGCAGCGGCATGTCTGTTGCTGCTGGCATGCAGGCTTTTGCAGAGGGACATGCATAGGGGCAGTACCTTGTGACGAAGCGCTGTCTTCCGTATGTTGCTGACCGTACATCTGCTGGCATTGCTAGCAGCTTTGGCACGGGAATCTGCCCCAAGGGTTTACTGGCGGGGGTGGCAGCAGCAACGGAGGCGGCAGCAGCATTGATGGAGGCAGCAGCAGCGCTAGCCTGCTGCCTTTGCTGGACATGGGTGGGTTTGGTGGCGCCTGCCAGTACATGTGCGACCAGGTGCGGCCGGGCAAAGCACACCTTGGAGCAAGATCGCTATCGTGCTTTCATCATTGCAGCAGCAGAAAGTCAACCCTGTAGCACACCCCTGCTCACCACCTTCTGCCCCTGTTAGCAGCACATACTCCAGTAAGCTTACCCTTCTGCCACTCCAGCTGATGATGGTGCCACAGTAGATCTATGCATTTATGCATGTATGTATCTTTCATCTGTGCATCTGTGGCTTGCGTTCCTTCTTGACTTGTTGTAATGTCCTTCTTTGTGCCGGCGTGGCCGTGCAAGTAGACAGGTCCAACAAGGCTGGCCGCTTCACCTTCACTACGCTGGGCAGCGCCTGGGAGGTGCAGGTAAACATCCTGGCACACGGCAGCGCTGTCGTCACGAGGCTGGAGGTGTTTTCGGACCTGCAGCCGTTCTTTGCACAGCAGCCCAAGGGAGTCTACCCAGGGCCAGGTCAGTTGGGTGAGATGGTGGGCTGGTGGACTGGTAAGCTGGTGAGCTGGTGGGCTGGGGGGCTGGGGGGCTGGGGGGCGGGTGCGCTGGATTTGTGTAGGCCCAGGGTCAGCTGGTGGGCTGAAGCAGCATCGACCATACTGTTGCAGAGATGCAGAAGCAGTATCTTTCACAGCAAAGGTGGTTCGTGCCGTGCGTCAGGCACTGCATTAATAACCACTGCTGCATGCTTAACCGCTGCCGCTGCTGCTGCTGTTGTTGCTGCTGCTGCTGCTGCTGCTGCTGCTGCTGCTGCTGCTGCTGCTGCTGCTGCTGCTGCTGCTGCTGCTGCCGTTTACTGCCTTGTACTGCCTGCTGCAGGGCGCGGTGCAGCCCATGTTGAGTCCCACTCCATCACCCTGGTCGGTTACAACTTGCAGGACAAATACTGGATTGCCAAATCTTCTTGGGGTGTCAAGTTTGCAGACGGAGGGTTCTTCAGGGTGGCGTTCAATGCATCTGTCGGGGTGTGTAACCCCAAAGACACGTTCGCGATGAAGTTCAATCCTGACTTCCCGCCTGCACAGCCGCCAGTGACGAAGCTCCCTGGCAGGCAGGGGTGCTACACCTACAAAGCTGCCCAGTCTGACTATGCCTATAAGGTGGGCGGCATGCAAGGTATTCATTTATACAAACGATCGTTACCGTGCAGCGTGTTGTGTGAGGTTGCTGCTGAGCGCTGCTGCTGCTGCTGCTGCCATGTGACTTTAGTGCCGCTCGGCATGTGGGCGTTTGTGGCGCGCTGGTGTGCTCTGCATGCGGTCGCCTACATACTTACAGGGCACAGCCGTTGCATCACATACATCTATACAGTACAAGGTCACATACACATGTATGACTTTCAAAACCAAGTGTGTTGTGTCTGCTTCCCTTGCGCCCTGCAGGTGGCTGCAGTGTTTGGCCTGCCTGTGCAGCAGCTGCTGCAGGACAACTTGCGTGTCATACGCACACCAGAGCAGCTGCTAGGGGGCCTCACCCTCACCCTGTGTGGCATACAACTGGTAAAACCCAAGCCTAAACCTCGGCCGCCTGTGGTGGCTTAACAGGTTGAAGCTTTGCTGGCCATACGCAGCATGATTGACAAAAATGGGGTACTGGCGTCCAGCTGGAGCTTACAGAATGCTAACAGATACTCAGGTGTGCTGTCAATATGTGTCTGTGTTCTTGTGCAACTGTTGCTGTGTGGTGCAGAAGAGACTGGGACCAGACCTACCTGATGCAGACATTCAAAATGAACTGTGCCAGTTGTGCTGCATCTCTTCTGGTGCAGAGCACATGCACAACCTAATTCGCCAAGCAATGAGTTTACAAGCGCTTCCCAGCAATGCAGTTTTCACTGCCATCTGTGCCATTGGCAAAGTTGCTGTGTGGCATTGATTGATGACATGTTGTGGTGGCATGGGCTACAATGCTGTGCTGCCACAGCAGCCAGCAGCAGCAGCAGCAGCAGCAGCAGCAGCAGCAGAACAGCAGCAGCAGCAGCAGCAGCAGCAGCAGACAACAACCGCCAACGAGGCATGTAGGAACCGTGAACACTACATGTGCATGTACATGCAATTTGCTGCAGGGTGTGCTGCGCTTTGGTTCTATAGAACCAAAGGCAAGAAGCGCTGGTTTTCCTTGGAAAACCAGGCCAAAGACAAAAAGGTGAACAAAATTTGCCATACATTATTTTATATTTTATTTCTTTTATTTGATAAATTTGCCGCAATAATTGAAGATGGAATTGATGACTTGTTATGCTGCTGTTGCTGCTGCTGCCCCACACAGAATGGCCAGGGGTGGATTGCGATGCACATGGCCTTGTCACCCGCCTAGCTCCAGAGGGACAGCTAGGAGGGAGGTTGCCTCATGCAGTGTTCCTGCAAATGCTGCCTCAAATGGAAGTCCTGAACTTAGCCAGCAACAACCTCACTGGCAGCATCCTTGGTGACTATAGCTTGCTGCGCCGGCTGCGCGCGCTGTATGCTTACAGCAACAGCCTTACAGGCACGCTGCCGCTGCAGCTTGGCGTTTTGGCAAAACTGGAAGTCTTGGATCTGAGCAGTAACAGATTGCAGGGATCATTGCCGACAGCTTGGCACGGTATGGAGAGTATGCAGGCGCTGAAGATGCATTACAACCGGCTGACGGGACAGTTGCCAGAGCATTGGGGGCAAGGCATGGGCAACTTGTCCATACTGTCATTGGCTATGAACAGGATTGGCGGCGCACTTCCCGGATCCTGGCAAGCCATGCAGCAAATGCAGTACATGCTGCTGCTGGGCAACAACATTAGCGGCAGCCTGCCAAGCAGCTGGTCCCGCTTGAGCAAGCTGAAGGTACTGGCCCTGGCTGGCAATGCATTGGAGGGGACGTTGCCCGCAGAGTATGCTGCATTGCACAAACTGGAGTCGCTTTACATGTTTATCAACCAGTTCAGTGGCCCGCTGCCATGGCAATGGGGTGCTGGACTGACGAGCATCAGGGACATTGACCTATCTGAAAATGGGATTGTTGGATCCTTGCCAGCTACATGGAGTGATATGGTGCTCCTGCAAAGCCTGGTACTGCATCACAATAGGCTCACTGGCCTTCCTTCTGCTTACTCCAAATTGAGAAACCTCGTAGACTTTGACATTCACAGCAACGGCATCAGCGGGACGTTAGCAAGTTGGCACGAGATGCAGCAGTTGAAGACATTAAATGTGGCTGGCAACTATCTGCTTGGCCCTCTGCCGCAGCAGCTGCCCCCAAACATTCTTGAGTTGAGGCTTTACAACAACCTCAAGTTGCATGGGCAGCTGCCTGCAAGTTGGGGCAACTTGAAGCGACTCAAGCTTTTGTATGCATACAATTGCTTGGTGTCTGGTAAGCTGCCAGCAGAGTTTGCCAGCTTGTCAAACCTGGAGGTGTTGTCTCTTTCATACAACAAGCTTACAGGGACGTTGCCAGCTGCATGGGGCGATGGCTTGAGGGTGCTGAACACGCTATACCTGCACAACAACAGCTTGACTGGTACTTTGCCGCTGCAATGGGCAGGAATGACAAGCATAACCGACTTGCAGCTGTCACATAACAACTTCATTGGTTCATTGCCTACCAGCTGGGCGGCAATGAAAGGGTTGAAATATTTGATGATAGGCAACTCCACGTTGTTAGGTTCATTGCCTGTCAGCTGGGGCAGCAGCATGAAGCAACTACAGCATATCAAGTTGAGCACAAACAGGTTGTCAGGGCAGCTGCCAGCAGCATGGTCTGGTATGTCCAGTTTGAAAGAAGCATATTCAGCACAACCGCTTCACTGGAAGCTTGCCTGCTCAGTGGTGCATGCATCTGAGCAACCTGCAGTACCTGGACCTGCAGAACTGCTTGCTGTCTGGTCAGCTCCCCTCAAACCTTTCTGGCATGAAGGAGCTGGTATCATTGCGCTTGTCACGTAATGCATTTTCCGGCACGCTACCAGTTGGGCTAAATGCATTAACACAGCTGCAGGAGTTGTGGGTCGACAACAATGCACTGTCTGGCAAGCCTTTCCAGCTGTGCCCGGGGCTGTCCAATATCGAGGTTCTGGCATTGCACAGCAACAGCTTTTCAGGGGCTGTTCCTGATAGCTGGCCATCTTGCATGAAGCGCTTGCGTGTTCTCGCCACATTCAACAATGCTGCATTGAGCGGGTGCGTGCCGGTGGATTTCAAAGGGCTGTTGCTAAGGTCTGCGGCTACTGCTGCGGCTACTGCTGCTGCACAAGCGCAGCTGTTGAGTTCAACAGTTGCTTACCTGACAAAGTACACCAATATGTCTGGCTTTTGCACGAACTAGATTGCTGCATGATGTATGTCATGTTTGTGTGTGTACGGCACCTACAACACCACGCGCTGTAGAACCATTCTGATGTGCAGTGGTTATGTGTTCAGGTGTGTGATATGCAGGGTGTGTTACGTGGGGTTGTAAAGGAAAGAAACCGTTTCTTTCTTTGTATGAGTCATACAACTCATTTTGAAGCACAACACTTTCTTTGTATGAGTCATACAACTCATTTCAAAGCACAACACAGGAGCACTTTGCAGCCAGCAAGCAACACAACATGATGAACCCACACTCTCAGACTTGGATCCTCAGGCTGGAGTCTTTGATATACAACAGATCTGGCTCAATCACTTGCAACCAGGTTACATCACCTGGCCATCAACCTGTTTGCTTGCAGCAACATTGGGCTTGTAGAAGATGTGCGCAACTGCGCCCTGGCCGCCTGCATGCTCTGACACAGCTGCTGCTTCCGCTGCTGCTGTTGCAGCAGCCGCTGCCTAGCATGCCACTTTGCCAGCTGGAAAATTTTCAAGCAAGAAGGCGACTCTTGCTGTATCTGCAGATGACTTTGCTGCTGCTGCTGCTGCTGCTGCTGCCCTTGCATAGCAACCTCACACAACATATCTCTATGCGCCGCCTGGCACCTGCTAAATCTACTGCTGCTGCTGTTGCTGCTGCTGCTGCTGCCAGAACGTGGTACTGGTGCCCAATGCTGCTGCTGGTTCCAGCCAAGCTGCCACCCACTGCTGCTGCTGCAGCAGCAGCCACAGCCGCCGCTACCGCCTCTAGCAAGGGCAGCAGGTGGAGCAGCAGGAGGTGTCCTTGGGGCATGCCCTGCTGCAGCACCGCCCCCAGCCTGCTCTACTGCTGCTGCTGCTGCTGCTGCTGCAGGGCCGGCGTATCTCATCTTCACACTCTTCTCTGGTGTGAACTTCTCCTGGATGTATCCTGCTGCCAGCACAATGGCTGCTGCCAGCATCACCATGATGGCTGCCAGCATGGCTGCCGCTCCTGCGGGGCATTGCAACAAATGACGACAACGTTTGAGTATGCAAAACAGTGCGCAGCAGGATGTGCCAGCATCACCGTGATGGCTGCCAACATGGCTGCTGCTCCTGCAGCGCAGCATCGCACAACATAACAAGGCCGTTTGAAGATTGAATATGTAACAAGGTGGACAGCAGGAACTGCCAGCATCACCATGATGGCTGCCAACATGGCTGCTGCTCCTGCAGCGCAGCATTGCAAAAAATAACAAGACCATTTGGCGTAATGTAACAAGGTGAGCAGCGGCATGTGCCATCATCACCATGATGGATGCCAACATGGCTGCAGCTCCTGCGGCACAGCATTGCACAACATAGCAAGGCCATTTGAGTATGCAAGCAGGTGAGCAGCAGGGTGTGCGAGTGACGTCAGCTTCCGCCAGCAGCAGCAGACAACCCAACGCAAAAGGCTGCACAGGTGTCAGGCCCACCAGCCGCATCTTATGTCGTAGATTGTAAAGCCGCATCTTAAGTTGCAGACTGTAGCGAACACCACATAATAACGACATACTCCATGCATCACCTGCACTCCCACCTGAGGCATCACCTGCACTCCCACCTGAGGCATCTGCAGCGGCAACGTTTTGCAGCAGCAGCATGCAGCTCCAGCGGCTGTGCAGGCCCCGGCAGCGCCACAGGGATTGCACAGTACATGACACACATTCATCAAGCACTGCAACCTATGACATGACACAGATTCTCTGACCCCTCAAACTTCGCACTCTATCCCCACCTGAGGCGTCTGCAGCGGCGGCATTTTGCAGCAGCAGCTGCAGCTCCAGCGGCTGTGCAGGCCCCGGCAGTGCCACATGAATACACAATACATGACACAAATCCTTATAACACTGCAATTATAATAACACTGCAATTATTATAACACTGCAATTATTATAACACTGCAATTATTATAACACTGCAATTCAAGACATGACACAAATTTCTCAACCCCTCAAATCCTGCACTCTATCCGCACCTGAGGCGTCTGCAGCGGCAGCGTTCTGCAGCAGCAGCTGCAGCTCCAGCGGCTGCGCCGGCCCAGGCAGTGCGACAGGGATTGCACAGTACATGACACACATCCATCAAACACTGCACTCTATCCGCACCTGAGGCGTCAGCAGCAGCAGCAGCAGCGTTTTGCAGCAGCAGCTGCAGCTCCAGCGGCTGCGCCGGCCCTGGCAGCGCCACAGGGATACACAGTACATGCCACACATCCATCAAACACTGCACTCTGTCCGCACCTGACGCGTCTGCAGCAGCAGCGTTCTGCAGCAGCAGCTGCAGCTCCAGCGGCTGCGCCGGCCCCGGCAGTGCCACAGGGATCAAGCCCAGGCACCCCACGCCCAGCGCAAGCAGCAGCAGCAGCGCCGCAGACGCCGGCAGCGAGGCATCCCTGCGGAAATAACAAGCAAAGGGTGCAGCACATGTAAGTGCAGAGGAGTGCAGTGGCAAAGCATGTTGTGCAGTGTTGCGCTGTGGGAACTTGAGCTTCAGGGGGCAGTACATAGTGCAGACGCCGGCAGCGAGGCATCCCTGCGAAGTAAAAAGTAAGCAGCACATGTCAATACAGCGGAGTTCAGTGGCAAAGTCACAATGTGTAGTGCTGTGCAGTGAAGATTTTAGCGCCACAGCCCAACACACAATGCACAAACGTGCACTGCATGATCAGGCACGCTCGGACGCTGCGCGGGCTTTAATGCAGCCACAAACATGCCTGCTGATTTGCTCAACTCCTGACAGGTTGTGCATGCATGCATGCACATAGATACTGCACAACATCGCTCTTAAAAAATGGGGTTCATGTGCATAAATGCACGCTCATGCTGTTGTACCCACCTGCAAGCCGTGCTGAGTGCCTCATTCAGCCTGAAGTTGCGGGTGAACTCCAGAGCCAGCGGCGGTATAGGGCTCAGCAGTACCGCAGCAGCAGCCAGCACAGACAGTTGGCCCACTGGGTGGCCACAGCCCGGCAGCAGCACCAGCGCGTTGGCGACACAGAAGAGTGCTGCTGCAGTGCGCGCTGCCACCACAGCCGTCACATCACTGATCTGCATGTGGGGGCAATGGGGGCATGAGAGTGTGTGTGTGTGTGCGCAGTCAGGATGCTGAGTGTCCATTGTAACATTTAGTGGTGACAAAGTTGGCAGGGAGTGCTGCAGCGGTGACGCATCCGCCCCTACGAGAGCAGGATTGATTGTGCCCACTGGGTGGGTGCAGCCCGGCAGCAGCACCAGTGCATTGGTGTGCAAAAGAATGCTGCTGTGGTGCGGGCGGCAACCACTGCGGTCACATCGCTGATCTGCAGCGGAGACAAAGGGTGCATGGGGATGTGTGTTTGTGCCCAGTCAGGATGCTGAGTGTCCATTGCAACATTTAAAGGTGGCAGAAATGGCAGGGAATATTGCAGCGGCGAAGCAAGTGCGCCTACGACAGCAGTTTGTTTGTGTTCACTGGGTGGGAACAGCCCGGCAGCAGCACCAGTGCATTGGCTACGCCAAAGAGTGCTGCTGCGGTGCGCCCTGCCACCACTGCAGTCACGTCGCTGATCTGCGGGGGTGAAACAGTGTGCATGTGGGTGGGCAATCAGCAGGCAGAGTGCTTCTGGGCAAATGTTCAGAGGTGGACAGAGTGGTAGGGTGCATCCAGCCGTGTTTTGTGTTTCAAGCAAAATAAATGCACACCCGTTCTGTCAAAATAGGTTGTACGCCGACTGGGTCCACTTGCAACTCCACACGTCAGCAGCCTGCACAGACAACGCACCAACATCAGCTGCATGCCACCAAGCCATTTACTAGCCAGCCAGCCGCTGCACCCTGCTTGCCCTCAGATCTCATAACATGTTGAAACATCAGGCCACCCAGCCAGGCCCCACCCCACACACACCACCACAGCCAGGGAGCGAGACATGTATACAGGCAGGGGGGTGGCTGCGGGGTGGTGCGGGGTGGGTCACTGGCGGGGCCTGTGCCAGCCACGGCACCGATGTTATGGCTGCGGTTTGGCCCTCTCTGGTGAGGTTTTGCATCACTGGGCAGTGCTGCTAGGGTTTCAGCTGGCCGGCTGGCTGGTTTTGATTCAACTACTCGCAACACAGTCCGTGAATCCAGTAGCATTGCTGTAGACCCAGTACCAGCAGCACCAGACGCGTGTACAGCGAACAAACAATCACGGAACGGAAACACAGAAGCAACAGTGGCATATGTGCCCTGGCGCGGCTGATGCAGCAATAAACAAGTGCTCAGAGAGCACGAAGGACCACACAACATACACAATGTGCAAGAACATGACGCCACAGCACCTTGCCAGCCTCACCTGCAGTGGCTGCGGCAACGACGGCTGCAGCAGCATCCCCGCTGACAGCAGCATCAGCGCCTTATTGGCCGGCGCCAGCGCAGCAGCGACAGCAGCAATGCTGCCGGGCAGCGGCAGCGCCAGCGCATTGAGGGACAGGCCAAGCAGCGCAGCCCACAGCACCGGCTGCACCACCAGCAGCTGTGCGGCATCAATGGGCTTGCCGCCTCCTACCACCACCCTGCGCAGTTTAGAATAGATACAACAGCAGCAGCAGCAGCAGCAGGTGTGAACAGATTGTTTTGCATTTGCTTTCAAGCAAGCGAGCGATCGTCCATCTCTACTGAATGTATCCCGTTGAGACAGGCCCAGCAGGGCAGCCCACAGCACTGGCTGCACCACCAGCAGCTGTGCTGCATCTATCGGCTTGCCGCCTCCCACCAACACCCTGCAGAGTCAATGTATATCAAAAGTTACAGCAGCAGCAGCAGCAGCAGCAGCAGCACATGTGGTCACCGCAGTCACTGCACCACCAGCAGCTGTGCAGCATCAATGGGTTTGCCGCCTCCCACCACCACCCTGCAAGTGGATGGAACAGCAAGGTACAGCAGCAGCAATGAAGTGCTACATTGCCCTGATTGCAGTCACAGCAGCTGCAGGGAACCTGCAGACTCGCGAAACTATGCACAATGGGCCGTTGTCCAAGCTACGCCATGCTCCTTGACACAAACATTGCTCAGCAGCAACCCTTGCTTCTGAGAGCACCCTAAAGCCAACGCCAATCAGACTCGTGCAGTGCAGATACATCAGCATGAAGGCCTTTCGCTGCATCTCACAGCCACTGTGTGACCACCCTCACCTGCGGGCAGCAAGTGCCGCCTCTGCTGCGCCCTCTGATGCTGCTGCACACTGCCACACCTCCAAGGGGGCCGCCAGCTGCCCTCCCTCCCCACGTGCTTCGTTTGACAGGAAAACCCACCCATAACCGTTATTAGGCCAAACACCACAGCAGTTCCAAGAAGCAATCTTTGCAAAAGACACGTTGGCAGAAAGGCATATCCTCTTCCCTACCTGCGTGCAGCAAGCGCAGCCTCTGCCGCGCCCTCTGCTGCTGCTGCGCACTGCCACAGCTCCAGCGGCGCTGCCAGCTGCCCACCCTCCCAGCGCCCCGCCACCACTTTGCCACTGCTGTAGGTGCGCAGGCCTGTGCCGGACATCACTCCTCCTGCCCACTCGCCCTCATAGGTACCTCCCTACAATTCAAGGCAGCAGCAGATGTAGCGCTGACAGCGTCAAGAAAGGCCATGCATGCGGCAAAGTACCTTGCTTGTGTTGCTGTAGATGCGCGCTATGCGCTTGCGTGCTACCATGTTTGCTGCGCACCCACCTTGGGAAAGTAATACACGCCCCTGCCATCTTTCAGGTTGTTGCGCCACTCGCCCTCGTAGCGGGCACCACTCTGGTACCTGTGTGCAGCAGCAGCAGCAGCAGCAGCAGCAGGTCTTTCAGATGACAGCCCAAAGTGTTGTCTGCAAACAGCATGTGCAGAGGTTGATGCGCGTGTGTGAGCAGCATGATTGCTGCATCACTACGTAAGAACTGCAAGCCCTCCTCTGAACTGTCTTCGGCAGTTGAAAGTGATGCATACCATGCCGTGTGATTTCATGAGTTCCCTGCCCTTAGCAGTGCGTCTCTCACGTAAGCATTCACGTGTACACGCCCAGGCCCTCTTGTGGGCCCCGGCCACTCACTCGTAAATGCAGCCGCCCTACCCCAAAACCCTTCATCCTCAGTCCTGATCGCTGTCCTCTGCTGCGAGCATCACCCCCAGCCCCTCCTTGCGAAGCCTGCCCTGCCCTAGGCAGTTGGGTGTACTTAAAGCAGAATGTAAAAAACGTGAAAACCTAGTGTAACTGCTCACGTGTACACGCCCAGGCCCTCTTTGGTGAGGCCCCGCCACTCTCCCCTGTAGCTGCCGCCATCGTCGTGCTTGTAGCTTTCAGGAAAGGCCGGCCCAGCAGAGCCGGTGAGCAGGTAAGAGCCGATGCACACTGCAGCAGCAGCAGCAGAGCAGCAGCAGCAACAGCATCATCGTGCAGCAAAAACATGATCGTGCTTGTCTGGAAAGGCGGGGCCAGCAGAGCCGGTGAGCAGGTGGGAGCCAATGCACACTGCAGCAGCAGCAGCAGCAGAGCAGCAGCAGCATGGTACGCTTTTGACCCTGTGTTCGCTGCTGACTGGCCCCGCAGCAGTGCTTGGTGCTTTAATATATCTGCAGCTGGTGCGTGCTCTGCTGCTGCGCACCCCTAGCAGAACCATCCCTGGTGCATCCTCCAACCAGTGCTACAAACATGTGAGTGACAGCAGGTGTAGTGCGCCCCAACAGTTTGCTGTTTGCTGCCCTACCAGATCCTCCATCGTCACAACAAACATCATCACCCTTCTGGCCTCACCTGCCAGTGTGTTTGCGACCAATGCGCTGCACGCTGCCGCCACGCCAGCAGGGCCCGCCAGCGCCTCAACAAAAGCACAGCAATGTCTCGCAGCATCAGAGCCCACAGTCTAATATACAGCTGACCCAGCTATGCCACCTACCTGCCTTCAAAAGTGTTACTAACAGCTGGTGCGCTGCTTCCCACACGCCCTCTTCCACTGCAAAACCAGACACACTTTTGCCTCTCAATGCATGTCAAAAACTTGCTAGCCCTACCTGCAAGCGTGTTGGCGATCAATGCGCTGCATGCTGCTGCCACGCCAGCAGGCCCCGCCACCGCCTCAACAAACGGCACCGCAATTGCTGCTGCATCAGAGCCCACAGCCGAGCCACATAACAGGGCTCGCTCCCGCGTGTGGCGCTGCCTGAAGCGCAGCCTGCAAGCTGGCAGCAGGCGAGAGAGGTTAGCTGTTGACAATGTTTTAGCTGTGTGGTTTAGCAGCAGATTTCAGCTGTGGTGGCCAGCCAAAGTGAGTGGCGTGTGCCGCTGCCTGAAGCGCAGCCTGAAAATTGGCAGCAGGCAGCTGTGATGGTGAGGCTAGGGTGCATGCTGCGAGCAACACCTCAGTAGCTGTGTTGGTGTTGATCAGGTTAAGGAGCTGCAAGCGCTTGCTGACGGTGCGTGCTGCAGGCTCAGCTGTTGCAGCAGCAGCTGTGATAACAAGCGATGGACGTTTGCCACATCTTCATGATATCCACAGCATCTGCGCTTGTAGTCTGATTCTTAGGAATCTGCCAGGCTCACCAGCAGAAGCGAAACGCAGCTGCTGCTGCTGACGCTGCTACATCAATATGACATCCACAGCAACAGAACTTGCAGCATTACTTCAAATACCAGTCTGCCAAGCTCACCAGCAGAAGCCAGCTGCTGCTGCTGAAGCTGCGAGCACCACAGGCCCGCCCAGCAGGGCATGCCACGTCAGCGGAGGCAACCTGCAGCACTCGCACACATGCACCAGGTCAGGAGCTGCAAAAAGACATTAATGCACGCTTGTGGGTGGCTGGCCCGCCAAGCAGGGCAAGCCAGGTCAGCGGAGGCAGCCTGCAGCACATCATTAATAACCCAAACAGGGCAGGCATTGCTGCTGCAAGCTGCGAAGGAAACCTAGACGGAGTACAATTGCTGGTCAGTGATCACACTATCAAACATTTTAGTTGCTTGCAGGAGCTGCGTGGTGGCTGTGTGAATGCAGGTTGGGTGTGTCCCTGGTGCCTCTGCATTGCAACAGCCGCAGCTGCAGCACACTGCACACTGATGATATGCTGCAAGGCTGAAGGAAGCTTGTGCCGCCTGTTTCTCTCATCTAAGCTGTAGGTGCTATAATGCACGTGCTGCTGTGATATGCTGCCACTGCCGCTGTCGTGCCACTTACGCATTGCAGGAGTGCAGCACCAGCGCTGGCAGAGTCAGGTAGCCAGCAAGGCGCTGAGCGGCCTGCACAGCAAGCCATGATATTTAAAGGTGATTCTATGATACTGAATGACAGTTCAGCAGCACCTTCTAGGCGCTGGCTCACCTCTGCATCGGTGGCAGAAAACAGCTGTGCAGAGCGCAGCTTGTATCCAATGAACAGCAGCGCGGCGCACTCGGGCGTGCGTGCAAGCACGGCAACGGCACTTGACTCCATAAATATAGTCTGATCAACTGCGGTATCACACGTGCGGCATGTACACCAGTGCTGCCGCTGCTGAGTGGGTGCGTGACGCAGCAGTCACAGATCACCACCTTAGGCTCCAAGACCAATACAAAACTACTCGTAACCCTTCCAGTTGAATTTATGCAGTGCGTTCGTGCGTAGTCGCTGCCAAGCACCTGCACACTAGCAAGCCGTTCAAGCCCTAGACCCTTTGTCAGAAGTGCTGGCTCCATTTTCTGAGGTTGTCCTTAGCAGCTGCTGTTGAAAGTTGACGCAGATGATAGACAAGTCGACTGACATGACAGCAGCTGCACAGCACCAGCGGCACCAGCAGCACACTGCTCACTGCTCACAAGCAGTACACCATCACCTGCCATACCCTAATCACTCGAAGTGATTGATGCGCGAACGTTTCGCGGGAGCCCCTGATTTTGGGTGACTATTTACGGTGTTTCCTATGGTTTCGCGAGGAGTTGGTGGCTGGATTTCCTGGTTACTCAAAGGTTTCGCGAGGTGTTAGTGCTTTTCGCGTACAGGCAGTGCAGCTGCCTTTGAAAGCCATAGAAGAGGCAAATATTTGTTGTAGTGACTCGCAGCTGCCAAAAGGCTTTGCTGAGAGAGTAATCGAACGTGACACTGTTACACAAACTTTTCGCGAGCAGCAGCAGCGAAACATTATTTCACCCATTGGTATTCGCAAATGAAGAGCTATGCTTAATTATCATTCAGCAAAAGGTTTGAGTGATTAGGGTATGCTGCAATCCTTGATGAACACAAGCATGCCTGACACGAATGACTTCCAGTCAGTTTTACAGCAAGCTGAATCGTTGGCGTACCCAGCTGTCTTTCGAGGTTTGAACGCGTCATGGCCAGCACTGCAGCGCTGGGTGGGGCTAGAGGGCTTGCAGCACTTGCAGGAAGCAGCTGGCGAGGCCATGGTGCAGGTGTGTAGGTGTGTAGCTGTACATAGGTATAGAATAAGCAATTGTCACGTCAGCAGTATCCCTTGCCGGTGCTTGAGCTCAGCACTGGTGTCATGCCACCACTCTCTGCATCATGCCTGTGTTGATCTGCACGCCCCTGTCACCAGGCCATGTATGCTCGCAGCAGCCAGTTCTTCGGAGACGTCCAGCACCTGCTGAAACCTGCGCACGCCTGCTTGTCAAAACCTAAGACCACCCCACACCTTTGCTGCACGGGCTGCCATGCGCAACTACCGCCTGCCACCAGGCCATGTATGCTTGCAGCAGCAAGTTTTTTTGGCGACATCCAGCACCACACCTCCAACTACTCTCATGGTCCTTCTTCATTTTGCTCACAACCACACACACCTTCCTCTCCCACCTCTTCCTCTGCTGTGCCAACTGCCTGTGTGCCACACCACTCCTCTTCACAGGCCATGTATGCTCGCAGCAGCGAGTTCTTTGGAGACATCCAGCACCACACCTCAGTGGAGTGCAGCCTGCGGCAGCTGCTGGACATAGCAGCACAGCAGCAGCAGCAGCAGCAGCAGCAGCAGCAGCAGGGCCAGCCAGCAGGTGCTGACACAGCAAGGCCTGCAGGAGCAGCACAGCAAGCAGCAGGGCAAGGTGCACATGCAGCAGACATTGCTGAAGATACCTGCTGCCCCAACTTGTACCTGGCACAGCAGTCTATGCAGGAGCCAGGTGAGCAACTGTTGTGTGGCAACTGGTGCTGCCCTGCTGCAGCTGTTGTTTCTGCCTGATGGTGCACCATGCTGTGCACCTTTTGCACTCAGCAATTTGTGCTCAGCAGTTGTTGACGGAGAGATTGCATCTGACAAGCAAACGCTTAAGCAAAGCGGTTGACAAATGAGGTATCAAACTAGTTGTGTTGCTGAAAACTGGGCATGACCTGGTAATTATTCCTTGCTGTCAGCCGCAGTCGAATGTGCAAACGCTCGTCACAGATAGTCCTATTGCATACACCACACATTGACAATGCTGCCATTGGTGCTGCTGCTGCCCCCACTGCTGCTGCTGCTGCTGCCGCTGCCTGCCGCTGCCTGCAGGGTTGTCCAGGCTGCTGGAGGATGTACCGGTGCCTGAGCTGCTGCAAAGCAAGCAGCTGACGTCCATCAACATGTGGTTCAGCAGCAGGTACGTTCTTTCACAAACTGCAGGCCTGCTGGACAGCCTGACACCTTCTGTAGCTCTTGTCAGTAAAATGTTATACAGCCGGTTGTATGTAGTTAATGCACATTGCTGCTGCTGCTGCTACTGCAGGCACAGCCGCTCCAGTCTGCATTATGACCCCTACCAGAACCTGCTGTGCGTTGTGACCGGCTGCAAGCGGCTACGCATCTACCCCCCAGCAGCAACACTAGGGCTGTACCCTAGGCCCCTGGGGGGCGAGGCCTCAAACCACAGCAGCGTGGACTTTGCCAGGCCTGACTTGCAGCAACATCCGCTGTACAGGTGGGGTGGGTTGTGATGGGGTGTGATGTGATGTAGTGCAGCGCGGTGCAGTTTGGTGCAGTGGAGTGAGATGGAATGGAGTGGGGCCGAGGCCTCAAACCACAGCAGCGTGGACTTTGCCAGGCCTGACTTGCAGCAGCACTGTACAGGATAGGAAGCGCAGTGCTGTATGGTGCAGTTGGTTGCAGGAATGAGCTGTGGAATGGAGTGTAGCTTTGCAGGAAACGGGCTGGGTGATGTTGACGAGGAGATTACATTCTGCTTGTCAGCTGGCGAGCAAAGCGATCACTTGATCCGGATGCCACTTCCTGCCTTTGATGCAGTGTCAATCAGACTTGCGCGCACTCTGCACCAGATGGTTGATGCTGATGGCTGATTCAGCACTTGAGAGGAGGATTGAAACCCGAGAGCTTGGCCTGTGTAGGGCTGCAGAGTAGCCGGTTATATCTGCACAATTTGACAGTGTCAATCAAAGTTTTGCGCACTCTGCACCAGGTGGTTGATGCTGATGGCGGAACGCACGTGTGTTTTTTGCAGGCACGCGCAGGCGCAGTGTGTGGAGGTGTCGCTGCAGCCGGGTGACGCACTGTTCCTGCCAGAGGGCTGGTGGCACCAGGTGGGCAGCACAGGTGAGGGAACCGACAGCAGTGCACACGAAGCCGATACCGCAGCTTCTGGCTGGCACTAGTGCACTTGCAATGAACGTCTGGTGGGGCTGCAGCGGCGAGGTTAGCTGCGCTTTCAGGAGAAGATGCTGACCACATGCCGCACGCCGTTTTGGTTTATGCTGCACGTCCGTCTTCCCTCCACTGTATTGCAGAGATGACGTTCGCAGTGAACTTCTGGTGGAGTTCTCAGCTGACCTCGCAGCTGCGCTCGCAGAGCCACCAGCACCACTACTACCTGCGGCAGCTGCTGGCCAGCACCAGCAGCGAGGCAGTGCCGCAGCTGCTGGGCAGCATACGGCCCTGGCAGCCACCACAGCATGCAGCAGCAGGAGGTGGCGGTGCTGCTGATCAACAGTTACAGCAGCAGCAGCAAGCTGCGCAAGAGGGTCCTGGGTGGGTGCAAGGGGTTGGAGCAGCAGGTACAGCAGCGATCAGGCAGAGGAAGCGCAGGAGGAGGACCGATGACTATCCAGCTAATGCTGATGATGCTGTTCCTGGCGCTGCTAGGACCAGTGGCGAAGCACCCCCACCACAGCAGCAGCAGCAGCAGCAGGAGCAAGGGCAGCAGCAGCAGCCGCAGGCTGTGGTTGACCTCAGCAGCTTTGAGGCTGCTGCGCTGCAGGAGCTGCTACTCGCGACTGTTGACAGACATGCACATGACACAGTCAAGCAGCAGCAACAGCAGCAGCAGCAGCAGCAACAGCAGCAGCCTGATGAAAGTAACAGGCCTGGGCCTCAGGCTTGTGCTGGTCCTGACAGCCAGTCACATCAAGACGGTGCTCAGGCTGTCAGTGCTGACTCTGCTGCTTCCCTGCTGGTGGATGGCAGCTGGTGGCAGCAGCAGGGAGCAGCGCAGTGCGCCCTGTTGGCAGACAGCATGCAGCAGGTTGACGGTTCACACATGGTCGCCAATGACAGCAGCAGCAGTGGCGCCAGCACAAGCAGTGAGGAAGATGACAGTGACAGCCAGTCTAGTAGCAGCAGTGATGAAGACCGTAGCACAGAGGACAGCCTGAGCAGTGCAACCTCCAGTGACCACAGCCGCAGGCGCAGAGACAGTAGCAGGTTGCTGCGGAGTAGAAAGACGGTAGGCAGCTGCATTGACAGGCTAGGCCTCGGCAGCAGGGTCAGCAAGGTGCTAGTAGCGCTGCAGCCTGAGCAGCTGCTGCGGGTGCTGTGGGCAGCATCTGCGCAACAGCCGGCTGGTGTTGCGCAGCTGCTGCTGCACGGCTTGACGCCTGCTGCTGCGCAGCTGCTGACGCAGCGGCTGGAGCAGGCAGACGAATGCTTTGGTGCAGCAGATGCAGAGGGGATGGCACAGGAGGGGCTGCAGCGAGCAGCTGAGTCAGCTGCAGCAGAGCAAGTGGGACATATGAATCAGGCCAGACAGCACCAGAATCAAGCAGGTGCTTTGGCAGGCACGGAGGGGAGAGCAGCCGAGAGTGCTGATGCCAGCAATTGTCGTGTGGCTTTCAGCCGTGCTCAGTTCTATGCGCAGCTGTATGGCTGTGTGCAGGACCCTGATGCTGTGCTGGCGGCGATGCTGGCAGGCAAGACAAGGATGACAGCTGCTGCAGCTGGGATGATTGCCAAGGTGCACCTTGGAAGCAGCACGTAGGCAGCCTGTTCTAGTTGGGTTGCTCTGGAGCTGCCAAATCCCCTTGCTGCTGGCCTTTGACCACCCACCTTGTAAATCAGTGATGCATCCCAGCGGCTACTGTGCATAAGGTACTAGCCAAAGCTGCAACGACCAAGCAATGCTGTACAGCTTGAATAACTTTCTACACAGGTGCATGTCGATGATCACAGCAGAAAACACGACTTTCATTCAAAAGCATCGAAGTGACAGCATGTACAAGCAGAAGCACGTTAGTGCGTGCGCAAGCTGTGGAAAACACATGATAGAACGTTAATTGCATCATGACGTGCATGCCGTTGCGCCCACTGTGCAGCAGCGAAGGCCTGAGCTCTTCAGCAGTGCTGCCATCCTTGCAAACAGCGCTAGATGAATGCATTGCGTTGATGAACTGCAACGAACTACTTTGGCGTCGATCAAGGACCAGCGAGATGTCGAGGTCTTGCGGTTTACCCTGTTAGTTACGATCTCCTGGCCCATCGTTCTATACAGCCTTGCTGGATCGCTGAAGTCCGCACTCTCCACTTGCTGGACGTCGCACTTGCCTTCTTTGCACCAAGGCAGACACAATGGCTCTGACAATGCGTGCAAACCAGGCCGCTGCCAGCTCTGGCCGCGTGGCCCGTGTGTCCAGGTAAATTCAGCAGTAATGATCCAGATCTGTAGTTCTTGGTCCAGCCGGGCGCGACAATGGGCTCAGCAGCTCAGTGGCAGGCACCTAGGTGTGACGGGAACTGGGCTTGTTCGCTGCAGGGCCAACGCTGTTGTGTGCAAGGCACAGAAGGCCGACTTCGGCAAGGCTGCCGCTGCTGTGGTTGCCACCACTCTGCTGGCAGGGGTAAGTGCGCGCTGTGAGCTGCAGCTGCAATCCAAGTGCACTGCTCGCCCGCAGGGGGCGCATGCAGCATCTCGCTGTAGTGAATTTCGCTACATGCGGTACGCGAATAATAGTTGCAATAGCATGCGCGTCGATCGCGTCCCTTCCAGACCTTCGAGATGCTGAAGGGTCCTGTCCTCTGCTGTGCTGTCTCCTTCTGCTGCTGCTTTTGCTTCCTGCAGTCTGCCCAGGCCATCAGCTACGATGACCTGCAGGGTCTGACCTACCTCCAGGTCAAGGGCAGCGGCCTGGCCAACACCTGCCCCGTGCTTGAGAGCGGCAGCACCAACCTGAAGGACCTGAAGGCAGGCACCTACAAGTGAGCAGCACTGCGCCGCTTCAGCAGCAGCAGATGCAGCAGCAGCAAGGACAATTGCAGCTCAGCACAGTGCAGCGAGGGGGTGGCAGCAAAGCTGGAGCCACAGTCGTTGTCAAACAGGCAGCATGCACTCAATGGCCGGCGTGCATGCTGGCCTCAGACGCTGCTGCACAGCAAAGATCAGCAGGACCAGCAGTCCGTTTGCTGCGCATTGGCACAGAACCGCTCAAACCCTGCAGATCATTCAGAAGCCCTCTAGATGCACAGCCATTGGTGCAGTGCAGCACCTTCCAGCCCAGCCAGTGCATGTGACAGCATTCCTGCAGGCACCAAAACTCCTCACAGATAGATCGCAGCAAGATCCCTCCCAGCTTCTCCAGCCCCCTTCACATTGCCATAGGCAGTGCTGCAAACACAAGCTTTTCAAAGATCAATGTGTCTCAATAGTACACCACCGTCTGCCGCAATTCTGTGAACAGTGGTGCATCCCTCCTCCGCTGACCACTGACGTGCCGTGTCCTGCAAACCCCTCCTGCAAACTCCTGCAGGGTGGACAAGTTCTGCATGGAGCCCACCAGCTTCACCGTGAAGGAGGAGAGCCAGTTCAAGGGCGGCGAGACCGAGTTTGTCAAGACCAAGCTCATGACCCGCCTGACCTACACCCTGGACCAGGTGCGACGCGTGCTGCGCTGAGTGCCTGGCGATGGTGGTTATATTACTGTCACTAGCACCCAGTGTGCCTGGAGGTTTTGTTTCATGTTGGTGCCTGACTGGCTACAGCAGGGCAACATGGATGAGCAGTGGGGGTGACGTCCAGCAACTGCTGTGTCTCTGCAGAGCAGGTTTGGGATCGTTCATCTGATACAGCAACTGGCATCTCCACAGCAGCAGCCTCTGCCAGGCTTCCGTGGTTAGTTCCTGCCGCATGTCCTTACCAGGCATTGGCACCAGCAACCTTCTTGACCTTGTTCTGACTATGGCTTTCCCTGTTATCGGTTCTGTTTGAATCCGCGCAGATGTCCGGCATCCTGAAGGTGGACGGCTCCGGCAACGTGGAGCTGCAGGAGACTGACGGCATTGACTACGCCGCCACCACCGTGCAGCTGCCAGGTGGCGAGCGCGTGCCATTCCTGTTCACCGTGAAGAACCTCAACGCCAAGGGCACACTGGATGCCTTCGGCGGCGAGTTCGTGGTGCCCAGCTACCGTGGCGCCACCTTCCTGGACCCCAAGGTGGGTTTAGCAAGTGTTCACTGTGCCAATGTCCTGGGGTTTTGTGTTTTGGTGGTGGTTAGCAGCCAAGGGCACACTGGATGCCTTTGGCGGTGAGTTTGTGGTGCCCAGCTACCGTGGCGCCACCTTCCTGGACCCCAAGGTGGGCTGCTTTTCAGGGCATGAGCTGGTTTTATCGTGGCTGCTTTAGCTGATTGGCTGCTATGGAGTGAAGCTACAGTTGTGGTCTGCCAGCGCTGGCAGCTTTGCTGTCAGAGGAAATGTAGTCGGTGTGGGGTACGCTAGGAGAAAGCATATCTGATGTGGATAATATACTTGCAGCAGCTGACACCTCTAGCATCTCGCAGTCTATGAATGCGATAATTGGAACCTAACCATTGCGACTGCTGCTGCCTGACCATTACTCTTATCTCCCAACAGGGCCGCGGTGCCGCCACCGGCTATGACAACGCCGTGGCTCTGCCTGCCCGCGCTGATGCCGAGGAGCTGGCCAAGGAGAACACCAAGTCAGCAGCCGGCGGCAAGGGTGAGTGGCAGTCAACTGAAGTTTGACCAATGTTTGAATAGGTTGTGACTGAAGCTTGAAAGAAGCTAGATATCTGATCTGTCACACCTGCATAGCAATTATCAGGACAGCAAAGCTCTGCACAAATCCTGCAGTCAGCGTTGCAGGTGCAGCATCAAAACCATATGCTGACAAGCGTTTTCCTGTGTGCCTTGTTTCTTGTCCTGCTGCAGGCTCTGCTGTGTTCAGCGTGGCCAAGGTTGACGCAGCCACCGGCGAGATCGCTGGTGTGTTCGAGTCCATCCAGCCATCTGACACCGACCTGGGCGCAAAGGCACCCAAGGACGTGAAGATCACCGGCCTGTGGTACGCTCGCCTGCAGTAAGCGTTATATAACAATGTTATAACACTATAACTTATTATGTGACGCTGCTGGTGCTCTGGGATGCCAGGTGGTGCAGTAGAGGTCTTGTGTAGGCAGCGGAGTGGGTGGCGCACTGGGTGTGCAGTGTGGAGAAGGGGTGGTGGTGTGAAAGCGCTATCATCAGGGGTTGAAAAGGATGGCAGCAGGGTCGCAGGCTGCTGTTGTCTTGCTGCAGCTGCAAATTAAGCCACGGTGCTGAATGCTAGAGCAGCTCCTGCTGCTGCTGCAGTGCCCAGTGGTCGCAGCAGGACAGGCGCAGTAGCAGCGTGGTCGAGGATGAAGGGGTTTTGCCCTGTACCCCAGCACTAGTTTTGCCCTGCATATGAGCAGCATGGGCGGGGGTCCTCATCAGCAGCAGCTGCTGCACGAGCAGCATTGCTGTCCCAGCAGAATGTGAGAAGTGCAGGATGCTGCAGCAATGCAGCACATCTGCAAGTTTGTTTTCATGTGCATGCGCGTGCGTGTGACTGTACATGTGAGTCGGAGGGTGCTTGGTGGTGTAGTGCGAGCCAGAGGGCAGTTGCCTGCACCTGCAGCTCAACGAGTTGTGTATGAGGCTGCAAACAGCTGTAACAAGCGCGAAGTTTTTTTCAAACAAAGGAGTCCATGGAGTCCATGTCAGCTGCTTTGAGCATCCGCCGACAGTGACAGTGCACGTGAGGGAGCCCCACTGCTTTTGGACTTCAAGATGCATTCAACCTGGATTGCAAGATGCTGCTGTGAACTTCTAGCCTGTGCAAGATGTCGTAAGCGCCCTTGTTAGATGCCTGCAAGGTCGGTTGCTCAGCATACTAGGCAATTGTAAATGCGCAGCTACCAGTCACCAGCAGCTAGTGCCACTGGCGAACTCAGTTCGGAGCTCGAGTTCAGCCTGATAGTCACGCTGCATTGCGGGTACAGCTCAGGTGCGTGAATAGAGCTTAACTTGATGCGGTGCTCTGCTGAATCAGTGTACATGCTGTACGTTCTGCCAAACCGCGGTGCCTTGGGTGCTTCGGACGTGCAGGTGGACGGTGCAGTCAATCAGCACACATCATGGCAACGCTTGCAGGACTGGATCATTGAGACTGTTTCCTGCTCATGTTTGCACGTGTAGACACAAGCTAGCTCATTGTCTGTGGTTGCAGCTTCAACGCAAACGTGTGCGACGCAAAACCCTCGCACTGTCAAAGTTTGAATGAAGCTCTGCAATGCACGCTCACTCCCTTGAGATATGCTCGTAGTTTTTCTAATTGACGAACCAAATGGCTGTCACAGTCAGTGGCTAGCATTGGACAGCACGCACCTGCCCTTGGAACGGCAGGACATGTCAGCAACACTACACATACGCTGATCATCACACCGCGACTTGGTCACGAGTTGCTCGCTGATTTTTCGACTGCTAATATCCAATGCAATCTTTCGAGCGTCATTCACGGCAGGGCGTCTTGTGACATCAATAGCAGCAAAACAGCACAGCAGTAGAACAGCACAACAGCATATGGCAATGCCAAAACACAACAGCCGCTGCCGGCCCAAAAGCTCGCCTTACACAGTCAAGGCGATGCAAATGTTTGCATTTATGCTGCTGATCGCCGGCATAGCGGCCAGATGCAGCAGCAGCGGCACCCAGCATCTCCACGTCCCGCAACAGGAGGCGCATTCTCCTCGGCTGAGCACCACCAGCAGCAGCAGCAGCAGCAGCAGCAACAGCATCAGAGTGGTTAACAATGGTGCCAGATGCAGCTTCAGTGGCATATGTGATGGCAGCAGCAGCAGGGATTGCGGCCCAGATGGCCTCGGATGTGTGACTAGTGCCAAGGCACGCAAGCGCCACATACAGCAGGCCATCAAGAGCTCTTGGAGAGCTTACAAGTAAGAGCTTTGCTGGAGTACTTTTTAAGCTCATAAATGCTGCTTTACTACTTTATGTGTGGTGTTGTTTGGGTTGTGACAGCAGTGATCAGCTGGCACATTGAGCAGGCCATCAAGAGCTCTTGGAGAGCTTACACGTAAGAGCTTTGCTGAAATACTTTATAGGCTCGTAACTGCTGCTTTGCTGCTTTATGTGTGGTGTCGTTTGGGCTGTGACAGCAGTAATGATGGTGGCCTTTCGGGTAACCACTTCTTGCCATGTGAGTACGCAATATGTTGCATTGTGCTTGTGCGTGTAATGATTGCAATCGGCAACTTTAATATATATAATGATCAGCTAGCACATTGAGCAGGCCATCAAAAGCTCTTGGCAAGCTTACAAGTGAGCACTTTTCTGGCGTTGTTATGCTGATTATTACCTGCTGTGATAGTGACAAGTATGTGTGTGGTGTTGTTTGACCCGTGACAGCAGCGGCGAGCCAGTGCTGTTCTGTGTGGTTAGTGGGTCACAACAGCAGCATGGTCTTTTCTTGTCGCTGCTTTCATACAGGCACTGTGCATGGAGTGCAGACCAGCTGGCTCCACTGTAATGCAAGCTACAGCCGGGCCCAGGGGATACAGCAATGCTGCTGTCGTGCGGCTTTTGAAATGTTGTTGCTGCTCTCATGCAGGCACTCTGCATGGGGTGCATCCCCACCTGCTCCACTGCCCTGCAAGCCCCAGCTATGCCCTTTGACTCAGCACTGCTGCTGACATGCTGTTTTTTACTGTTCTTCATGCTCCTTGCTTGCAGGCACTGTGCATGGGGAGCAGACCAGCTGGCCCCACTGTTCTGCAAGCCACAGCCGTACCCTTGCACTTAGCACTGTTGCTGCCGGGCTGCTTTTCAAATGGTGTTGCTGCTCTCATGCAGGCACTGTGCTTGGGGTGCCGATCAACTGGCTCCACTGCCCTGCAAGCCGTGCCCTTTGACT